>OY288240.1:43338203-43938203 GCA_958450325.1 Agrostemma githago | reverse complement strand
CAAAATCGTATCTTCAAAATCCCGAGCGCCTCACCTTGCGCGCCGAAGTCTTCACACGCCTAAACCCAGGTGCCTGAGTTTTGGTGCGCCTGGATTCGGGCATCCATCCGGGTGACGAGAGACAAAAACGCCTATAAATACCCCCCCCCCCCCTCCACCCCCTTCATTCGACACACAATTCATTCTCTCTTCTCTCTTCACTCGTTAAGAGTTTCTCACTAAGGGCTCGCACTTCGACACCCGAGGCAAACGATCCACTTGATCGTAGTTCCGATAAAGCAAAATCAACGCTACTCCTCACCTTCGAGCACTCCACTCGATCCCGAGGTTCCTGTGTTCGACTAGCTACTCCGTGTCTAACGGAGTTCTGCCAGATTAGCCGCAGAACTAGCAAGTAGTAGCGTAGCTCTGCCGAATTAGCCGCAGGAAGGGCCAACAGTAATGAAACTCTGCCGAAATCACCAGGCAAGCTAGAAGGATCCGCCTTTGAAGTCGAATCGTCACTAGGTTGTCATCTAAACAAAACTTTACATTCTTGCACTTTTATTATGCACTACGATAATATCAAACGTGGACACTAGGTCCATCACACTTACTAAAACACGTAACGTCCCAACTTCAATCATAAACACTAAAATACTCTAAATGGACCCGAGTAGTTCCAAGATCCGTTCTCAACTATCTATGCATCGTGTCCCATTTAGAGTATACTCCGAGGGTGCAACTCCTCACTACGTGATTTACTTACATTCGCATTTACGGTTTTCGTATGATTTATTGCTTTTATGACCTTATAATTGCATGCTAAATCACCTAACCCGAAAATCAAAACGTAAATAAGCTAAAACTGAACAAAGCGATGGTCGGGTTCCGTATAATCCCGGTGCTCGCCATGCATGGTTCGACGCATCCCTATTAATACCGAGCCGATGCATCTTAAGCAGAATACCGGGTAAGGTATACCACGAGAACGACTAATATCCGTATTATCACGTTAAAACTGATTTGCTAATACGTATAATACTACTACTCTCTACTCTCCTATGTGCATCTTTTCATGGCGTGCTTGTCACGTGAAATCGCATGCAAAGAATGTAAACACAACTGCGTCGACGACAAAACTTACTTGTCCTTAAACAACCAACATAGCAAAAGGCATAGGGTTAAAACAATGGATGTTACAGTATTTCCGCCACAACAAAGGAACGAAGTTATCAGCCCACCGATTGATTAGTGGAGGCCGCTACGTGCGAGCGGGATTGGGTGTCGATGTCTAACGGACGTTGGCTTCCCAATACGTACCTTCACCCCTTACTCAGAATCGACGGTTTCTGGATGTCCGAAACCATTGGCAATGAGAGTCATTCCAGGCATTGAGTGCTTAAGGGTACAAGTCTTTATCTTTAGGTTCCATGGCCCTCAGCTTTGAGCCGGCTAAGGATCAAAGTTGACTTGAACGGTTTCCGAGTCCCCATAATTGAATCGATGGCGACTCCACAAATCGGCAACGAATTCGGTTCACTAAAAAGGTCGCCTTACCAAACATATCGGCCTTTAAACATTTACAACCACGACTCGATCGATTCCAATGGAAACACGGGTGCCTGCGCCCGTCTAGTACAAATCCGAATCGCCATCCAAATCGAAGTCCGACACAACGCCCCGAACGCGAAATCGGACCGGCTCCCGACCGGGAGGAGGCCGCGTGGGTGGCCGCCGCGATTGAAAACTGGGTCGGTCCCGCGCAAGCGCGCACGGGGCGCCGGGCGGTACGGACGGACGTCCACAGTTTGATGACTCTGCTGGGGATTTGGAAACAAGTTTTCGGTGGTGGTGTAACTCGAACAAGGTCGGTGAAGCTCATTTCCTAGTTCCTAGTTGTGGTCACTGTAGGTTTTGGCTCTAAAAAGCCCACCCTAACCGATATCTAGACCAATCGAACTCTTCGCGGTAAGATCCTTATGGACACGCGGAGAGATCCTCGGTTGACGCTCCGGCCGCCTAACGCGCATCCCGCGGATATACTAAGCGAATGGTCTAAGCAGACGGTACGACACTCACCTCCCTGGGTGACCTGTCGTCACCTAAGCAAAGGCTATTCGTGGGCAGTAGTCTACCCTAACCTACCCGTGTCTGCATCTTGCATGAGGGTACGCATTCCTAGTTATATGTAGCGTGTTTGAACAACCCAAATAAAACACTAAAATCTGGATTCAATCATGCCAACATATTCAACCGCACCCAACTCTGTTTTTTGAAAAAATCTCTTCTTTTCAAAACGACCTTTCGAACACCGATACTCCGGTCAAATCATAATTATTTTCAAAAAAAAGCGTCTTAAATGTCGTCATCATGGCAAATTTTACACACACTGCTTTCAAAAAAAACTTTTTCTTAGCGCCATCACCATATTAGCCAAAGCAAAATTCATAGTTTTCCAACAATAACGAGAGCCGCTAATGAATGCTAAATTCTCAATCAATGAGACCGAGGCACATAAAGTGGTTAGATTTTATTTTTGCACATACTGTTGGCACAACCAAAGCTTCAATTAATGAAGTCAAGGAATCCAAAACGGTTACATTCACAAAACATTTTTACAAGCCGTCGCCACCATCGAAATTCTAAATAGGACGGACAAATGTGGCCACACATTTTAAAAGCTTTCTAAAAACAAATTTCACTACCTAAATTCGGTACACCACAATTATCGCACTGGCTGATCAATAGTAGTCTCGATAAAAGCACAATGTCACGATTTCATAACCGGTTCCCTTGAAAACCGTGCTTCCTTTGAAAAAACCGTCATTTACTCTTTTGCTATTGTCGGATTCCCGACGCACACGTAGCAACACATTTTCACGTCACATCGTCACACCGATTTTACAAACCTCCCTTTTTTTCCAAAGGAAAAGGTTTTCTTTTCAAAAGCTCGATCGTTTTAAAAAAACATCAAAACTCCTTGATCCTGAGCCGGGATCGCGATCAACTTCCTACGTCGTACAACCGTGTGATTAACTGTCTGTGTTAGTTACTAGGATCGCCTCTACTCTAGGTCTTACATTTTGGGTCGTCTCATCTCGAGAAAGTCCTCTTTCTATAAATCTCACCTCCGAGATTTGTGTCAAATCGTCTCGTTTTAGAGACATAGATTCACTAGGCGCTTCGTCGAATACACCGAGAGTCTAAAGCATCTGAGTCCCTAAATTGATGACCGCAAACACGCGCAAATCGAGGGTCTCATTTCCGCGTCGCTCGATTACAAGTATCCCTCGAGTCTCTTACGTCGTCCGGTGGATCCATTCTAATCTTTTGATCCTTTCCCACAAAATCACTCTCCAACATGTCGATAGATCCGAACATCATCGAAAGCATCCGCAACGATGTCAATACCCTAACCGAATTAGTTCGCAACATCCATACTTCGATAACCCGTCTGACTTCCTCCATTCGTCACATCGATAGCCGCCCCAATTTCCTTGAGGGTAGGGACACAGAAAGTGAAACGAATGTCAATCCGGGCAATTACCACGCCCAAGAGCCTACCCAAGATAGATTATCCCAACGCTCCGATCGAAGCTTACCAAAGTCGATACGGAAAGAACACCAAGACCTTATAAGACCACATCCAACAAAGTAGAAAGATCACCGAGAGAGTTTACCCCAATCAATTCATCTTACACCGAAGCTCTTAAGCACCTAGTCGATCAAGGGTTGCTCTTGCCCATGGGTTCCACTCTGGACCCACCAGTCGGCAGACGAGGCAAAAGTTGGACCCCTAATGCTTACTGCCTATATCACCAAGGTAACGGGCACGATACCGAATTCTGCGATCGACTCAAACATGTCATACAAGACATGATCGAAAATGGGACGATTCCTCTCCCTCCACCCGAGAAACCAAACAATACCACAAACCCCTTTAGCGTTCACGCTACTTGACGACACCGTCGGTTGTTCCCACCGCGACCCTATAAAGAAGAATGCCTTAAATATCGAGGAAGATCCCGACGACCCACGGGCACCCGTCAAGACGAGCAAATAAATCTGTGTCCGAGTCATAGTCTAGTTCGTCTTAGGGCCTAGACCTAATAGTATCACAAATGTCTTTTGTTCACATCAAGTCAGGACGTGCGAGGGGATCTGTCCTCCACCTCCCCCAAAAGCAATATCTCGGGCGCATAGCCCGCTTATTACTATCAATAAAAAGAAATAAACTTTTCTTCCTTTATAATGCGCCTCGACAAACGCTTGATTTTAAAATAACGCACCTTACTTCTTGCTTATGACTCGATGCTATGCCATTTATCGATAACTACCAAACATACCTCGGAACAATGAGGAATTACAAGAACTAAGATCACGTGTTATTTTTTTACCTATTCCCTGTCTGGTATAGAAAACCACAAACTATCCCTTTGAACGAGCATTCCCGAATTCTATGACAAATCTAGATAGTCTCTTAGCTTGTGATCAAAGACGGAAAGCAAACCCATTTCCCACAATAAATATCCCTCAAATAAAGACCGACCAATTCCTACCATAGGTGCTAGTCTGACAAAAAAAAAGAAGTCTGAAATGGCCAAAAGGAACCAAAGAAAAAATGAAACCAAGGCCAAGTCAAACTAAATCGACCAAATTCAATGATCAAGATCAAACTCAACGGTCAAATGAAACCCCCAATCATTCAACTTGACTTCAAATGCAAAGTCCGAACAAAAAACAAAAAACAAAGAATAAGAAAAATGAACTGGCCAGTCAACTAGTACCCAAATACTAGCCTCCCTACATTACAAACCTTAAGACCTTCCCAAGACACTTGTTAGGAGACAGTCTGGAATTTTGAGGATTCAAGCTCAATAGGATAACCCCAACCGTAAGGGCCAGACATGGAAATCAGATCCCACGTAATTTGCATCCCGCGCGATTGAAGCCTGAGTCACTTTTACTCAGCTTCCCCTTTCTTACCACATCACGAAACCGTAACCCCATAGCCTCAACTTCAGGAAATTCTTAGGATTCGTTGTCAGGCATCGAGGGATTGAGATCGACCAGACCAAAATCAAAGCGATCCGGGAAATGTCGGTGCCTAAGACGTTGAAAGAATTACGCGGATTGCAGGGACACCTCGCATACATTAGAAGGTTCATATCAACCTCGCAGGGCGTTGTCAACCGTTTAGCCATTTGATGAAGAAGGATGCTGTAATACCCCGTATTTTTCAAATAGAGTTAAAATTTTAAACATTTATTTAAACCAAGTTTAACGTTTGAAAAATTATTTTCGTAAATAATATATTTTATTTTCGTTAAATTAAAAATTATTATTCCGTTATTAAAAAAAATGAAAATTTATTTATCGAATTATTAAAAAATTTATCTTTCGTTAAATAAAGTTTAAAACTCGAAAACATATTTTTAATAATGACCTGTTGTTTTGACATTTTCTCGTCTCGTAAAATTTAAAAATGATTTATCGTATTCTTAAAATAATGATTTCTTATTATTATTGTCCCGTAAAACTATTTATAGTCAATTTTACTTACCGTCTTACTAATTCATTTTTACAAATAAATTTTACGGTTTTCATTATTTTAATTCCGTAATCTTATATTTCAACTTTTTAAGAAAGAAGAAAAGACGTTTGTACGAGAAACGGACCGAAACTCGATCTTCTATTTTTAACTCCCACGTTAACCTATTACTCTTACGCGTCCTACATACTCCTATAACACCTAACTAACATGTACAATTGCACACTAACCTAGCCTACATTGATACACCTACACCTACCTACATACACTACACTAATCTACTTACTACAGTACATTACTACTACTCCCTATATATACTACAATGCACCATGCATACAAACTACGTACTAACACACTAATCTACACTACTCCGTACTATATACATACTACGTTATTACGTACTACTTCTACCTACTATACTATATACTCCGTACTATGTACTATATTTACTCTCTTCCTTTCCTATAATTGGAGCATCGGAAATGAGGAGCTGCCCATTAATTGACGGGATCACTTTTCTAGAATCGTATTTGGGTCAATTCATTTCGACCTTTTATTCTTAATAACGTTAATAAACAGTAGCCTGTCAAGGTAACCAAACTTTTCTTCTAACAACATTTCTTATATATAAGTATATAGTGTTCATAATTTAATAAATTGCTTATTTAAATATTTAGGCTTATTTGTATGACTAAATGACTTTGAGTCACATTTTTGGATATGTCTTATGTGTTAACCTTACAGAGCAGTAACTTATCCTGAGACTTAGACCATAGTATTCTTACCTAAGTCTTAACCACCACGTTATGAGAAGAGAGAGTATACTCTTGAAGTCGAGTGATAAAGATCAATATCTTTTGGGGAGCTAAGTATTTGAGAATGCTAAGAGAACGACCCTAGATCAAAATTATTTTGAGGTTTACCATTATATAAATCGAATGTTATTTTGAGGAATTATATGTTGAACAGACTTTGTCAAACCTATAGAATCCAATTGATTGATTGAATGATTTGTAAACAATATTTTGGAGAATCCCTAGGAAATACCGTATATACTTTTGGGATAAAATCTTATTGAATAATGGTTGATAGTATTGCAAATCCTAAGTGTCATAATTGTAAAAGACACTTGTGAACCAAGAAATTTTTGATATGAAAGTTAAGATTAACTTGTTTGAAGAATAAAACAACATAGAAACAATTTTGAAATTTTGAGAAATTTAGAAAACCAAAAAGGAGAAATTGAGAATTAACCCTGTCATAACCGACAAAAATACTTGAGGATCAACCTTAGAGATCAGCCTTGTTGACGAAAAATGTTGATGTCGTCATGTTAATCTTCTTTAATTGATTTTTATATTACGAGAAACTTGTAATACCCATAAAACAACACTTTTCAATTTTAAGGAATATAAACATCATGATGTTTGGGAGATAAGACAAACCTAAACCAAATCTCGAGAATGACCCGAGATTGAATAGTGTCACTGTATGGGAATTTATAATCTACAGTTGATCAATAATACCTACCATACTCATTTGGGATATACCACCTTTGTAAAACTTTGGTAAAGAGGTGAGATACACGAGCAGGGCACTTGTGAGCCGAGTCATTTTTGCGAGAGGAACCCTAACATTTCATTTTATTTATGTTGTGTCTTAAACCTTGTTAATTGCCTAAGTTATGCCTGAAATTTCGAGGACGAAATTGTTTTAAGGGGGGTAGATTGTAATACCCCGTATTTTTCAAATAGAGTTAAAATTTTAAACATTTATTTAAACCAAGTTTAACGTTTGAAAAATTATTTTCGTAAATAATATATTTTATTTTCGTTAAATTAAAAATTATTATTCCGTTATAAAAAAAAATGAAAATTTATTTATCGAATTATTAAAAAATTTATCTTTCGTTAAATAAAGTTTAAAACTCGAAAACATATTTTTAATAATGACCTGTTGTTTTGACATTTTCTCGTCTCGTAAAAATTTAAAAATGATTTATCGTATTCTTAAAATAATGATTTCTTATAATTATTGTCCCATGAAACTATTTATAGTCTATTTTACTTACCATCTTACAAATTCATTTTTACAAATAAATTTTACGGTTTTCATTATTTTAATTCCGTAATCTTATATTTCAACTTTTTAAGAAAGAAGAAAAGACGTTTGTACGAGAAACGGACCGAAACTCGATCTTCTATTTTTAACTCCCACGTTAACCTACTACTCTTACGCGTCCTACATACTCCTATAACACCTAACTAACATGTACAATTGCACACTAACCTAGCCTACATTGATACACCTACACCTACCTACATACACTACACTAATCTACTTACTACAGTACATTACTACTACTCCCTATATATACTACAATGCACCATGCATACAAACTACGTACTAACACACTAATCTACACTACTCCGTACTATATACATACTACGTTATTACGTACTACTTCTACCTACTATACTATATACTCCGTACTATGTACTATATTTACTCTCTTCCTTTCCTATAATTGGAGCATCGGGAATGAGGAGCTGCCCATTAATTGGCGGGATCACTTTTCTAGAATCGTATTTGGGTCAATTCATTTCGACCTTTTATTCTTAATAACGTTAATAAATAGTAGCCTATCAAGGTATCCAAACTTTTCTTCTAACAACATTTCTTATATATAAGTATATTGTGTTCATAATTTAATAAATTGCTTATTTAAATATTTAGGCTTATTTGTATGACTAAATGACTTATGTATATATATATATAAATGTTACGTGATATTTTATTATGACTAAATTCAACTTGACTAAACTATCGCTTGTTTAATTTATTTATTTATCACCTTTACATTTCTGTTTATATGAAAAATGAGAAAATGAATAAAAGAACTTAAAATGATAAAATTTACTTATACCATTTTCATTGTATTTCATATGTATGTTTAATTCTATTTGTTATGTATGTTTACTCTATGTACTTTATATTTTGTATGTATTTTATATAATTGTAATTTCGGTCATATTTAATTTTCTTCAGTATTTTTACATTCGTTTATGTATTATAATATAGAGTAAATTAGTAACTTGAAAAATGTTTTATATTAATAAAACTCACTTATTATTTTTATATAGGTAAAGATTTATAAATTTTATTTTCTATAGTAAATGAATTTATTTTATTACGAAATTTTTACACGACATTTATAAATATAAACAAAATGATTTTTCGTCAAATTTGGTAAATCAATTAAGTACGACTTAATTTATATTTTTCAGAAACTATAAATTTTTAAATAGTATTTTATTATTATACCTTAAATTTTATTTTTATATAAAACTTGATTTTAAAGGATTTACTATTTTAAAAATATTACGATATTTGGGATATAACGTTTCGGGTGACACTTGAGGATTAAAGTGTAACGTTGTCACACTGAAAGTAAGTATTTGAGGATTTGACTGTTTCAAATGAGTCCGACAATTATTGAAGGTCACCAAATAATGTACTACTTGTTCACGGGCGACTTTTATATAAGGTTTACGATGCGAGTCTGGGAAGAATAGCTTGTGTTGGATCCTACCATGCGTGGTGTTTCGACTGCACTTGTAATGAAAAGCAGACTCGGAGGCTGCGGTCCGAGAGTCGACCTAGTGTTTAAGGTAGTCGTCCTACGGCAGTGAGTTCTGCGGTTCAAGAGTCTGCGTAGGGTATGTGGCGCACATATAGACAAGTACTTGATCACTATTACCACCTAGGTAGCGGGGGCAGAACAGGATTCTGAAAACTGCGGGTTCCCTCTTGGTGATGCAGAGAATGTAATCATTAGCTTTCATTTCAGCCCAGAGCCCGTTTGAATAAACATATAATATAATAGAAGTTCGGGCCCAATTGAGCCTTATGGGTGAGATGTAAACCTCATAAGATCGGTTCGGTCTACTAGTCGGTACTACGGTTACTTCTATTGGTGAGATGCAAGCCAATATGAAGTAGCGGTGTTACTAGGAGCCACGACTCGTGTGTTTATTCTCTGTTTACGTGAAAAATGATTTTAAAATCAAATGGCTGTCAATGTCTCATCTTTTAAACTTTATCGTTTTCATCACCTCACATGTTGTTTAATTGGAATAAAGGAAACTATCTGTTACGTGATATCCTTTAATATTTTTATAAGCATATTATTTGTTATTGACATGGTTGTCTTATGTGTTCGAGGTGATGTTAGATGAACGGCTTGGTTGCTGTCCCGCTCAGCGTCCACTGTATTATTTTTTTTTTGCAGGTCTAAGACGTTGGGGAATCAAGCGAGAGAGATTTAAATAATATGTTTAGTTTAAAAATGAAATTTATATTCTGTACTAAGTGAATCAAGACTATGTAATTAATAGTCGTTTATTATTGTAAGGATCCGTAGCGATCCGGATTTATTTACACTCTGATATAATTTTAATTAAATGACTTAGATAACTTTCCGCATTATCTATTATTTTAAGTCATCGAAAATCCGGGTTGTTACAGTTGGTATCAGAGCGACCTTGTGACCGTAAGTGAGGATTGAGCTTCATTTACCTAACGAGGAGCGCGCCTGGGTAGACTTAATAAAATGTTAATAAACATTAGATCACTAAATGAGAGATTCACTTAGAAACTATTAGGATCCTATCAAATAATTTATCGGGGTAGAATTTTCGTTAAGGGGAATACGATATCTACCTGTATAATTGTTGACATGTTATCTGCATAATTGTTTATAAATTGACTGCCTAACCTTTAGCCTATTGGCTAGTTTAAATTAATTTTTGATCAATACGATAACCAAGATGGAAGACGTTGACATTCAGAGTCATCAACCGCTCAAGACCTGGACATCCGCATTGTGGAACATCAGTAAAGACTTTGTCCAAACCAACTATAGGAGCCAAGTCAAACTGAATCACGTTGAAGAATCAAGTCAAGTTAAGTTGTCAGAATGGAGCACACACGAAGATCAAGTACGTGCTGACGCGTGTAGTGTAGTATATCTCGAGTCCTATCTATGTGTCAACTTATATCTAATCGACTCTAGTGACCTACATACCTACCTACCTCGTATATCGGAGATCACGTGTTTACTTAACCCGTATCATTTCGAGAACGAACCTTTTTGTCTATATTAATTTCTCAAATAAATACCTTCGACCATATCTTCAAATTTTGTTCATCCTATTATTACTTCCTTCATTTTTTTCTTAACTAGTTAACCTGAATTTCACCTTCAGCTTTAACCTTTAACCTTTCAGTTATTGACCCGTTTACTTAAACCAAACTATTTCATCTCCACTTTTTGTGATTGGATATCATTCTCGTTCATTCACCAAGTTAAGACATTCCTTGAATTGATCATCATGATAATCCTTAGTTCCTATCCTATTGATTTCCTAAATTCATGGTGACATTTTTTTAGCCTTACTTCATATTATAAATTTTTAAAAGGCTCAATTCAATCTTCAACCTTGACCAATTTGTCTTGAATTATGTTTTACTTTCAATCAACCTATTGATCTGTTATATATTCTTTGAATCAACCTATCACAATTTTATTCAGTTATCTGAGAAATTTGAACCTCATACAGTTGATTTTCACTTTCACATATACTCTCCAAAACCCAGATTGATTTTAAAATTTCTTTTTGACAAATACCAATTTCATCTCCTCTTATCATCGAAAGAGAAGATCTAAGATAGAGTGCTATGTCATTCTATTAATAAAATTGTCATAATCATTCACACCTTTCTAATTCTTATGACTTTCACTTTGTTTCCTGGATTCTTGTTTTAACCAACCTTACCTTCATACCTAGTCTTGAACTTTTTGTCATGTATCTCCGGTCGAGTAAACATTAACCAGTCTTACTTACATAGACTATGATAGAAATTTTGTTTAGAACCGCTGACACTATGGTATAGTACTAACACGAGATCGTAGATGGCGCACCAAATATGCACGAAGCAAAGAAACAACTCTACAAAATCATGCAGAAGAACAAACCGCAACAAGATGAACCTGTTTGAGTTATTTGCAAAGAATGTCACCAAGAAACTTCAATACAGAAGCATGATCATGGACTATGCCAGGGAGATGACCATCGAGATTGTTATGCTAAGAACGTTACTAACCTAGTATTTGTTTTGCTTACCTAAAAAATTTCCCGACCACAGAACACTTACATAATTGGGGACTTTGAGTCACATTTTTGGATATGTCTTATGTGTTAACCTTACAGAGCAGTAACTTATCCTGAGACTTAGACCATAGTATTCTTACCTAAGTCTTAACCACCACGTTATGAGAAGAGAGAGTATACTCTTGAAGTCGAGTGATAAAGATCAATATCTTTTGGGGAGCTAAGTATTTGAGAATGCTAAGAGAACGACCCTAGATCAAAATTATTTTGAGGTTTACCATTATATAAATCGAATGTTATTTTGAGGAATTATATGTTGAACAGACTTTGTCGAACCTATAGAATCCAATTGATTGATTGAATGATTTGTAAACAATATTTTGGAGAATCCCTACCGTATATACTTTTGGGATACAATCTTATTGAATAATGGTTGATAGTATTGCAAATCCTAAGTGTCATAATTGTAAAAGACACTTGTGAACCAAGAAATTTTTGATATGAAAGTTAAGATTAACTTGTTGTTTGAAGAATAAAACAACATAGAAACAATTTTGAAATTTTGAGAAATTTAGAAAACCAAAAAGGAGAAATTGAGAATTAACCCTGTCATAACCGACAAAAATACTTGAGGATCAACCTTAGAGATCAGCCTTGTTGACGAAAAATGTTGATGTCGTCATGTTAATCTTCTTTAATGGATTTTTATATTACGAGAAACTTGTAATACCCATAAAACAACACTTTTCAATTTTAAGGAATATAAACATCATGATGTTTGGGAGATAAGACAAACCTAAACCAAATCTCGAGAATGACCCGAGATTGAATAGTGTCATCGTATGGAAATTTATAATCTACAGTTGATCAATAATACCTACCATACTCATTTGGGATATACCACCTTTGTAAAACTTTGGTAAAGAGGTGAGATACACGAGCAGGGCACTTGTGAGCCGAGTCATTTTTGCGAGAGGAACCCTAACATTTCATTTTATTTATGTTGTGTCTTAAACCTTGTTAATTGCCTAAGTTATGCCTGAAATTTCGAGGACGAAATTGTTTTAAGTGGGGTAGATTGTAATACCCCGTATTTTTCAAATAGAGTTAAAATTTTAAACATTTATTTAAACCAAGTTTAACGTTTGAAAAATTATTTTCGTAAATAATATATTTTATTTTCGTTAAATTAAAAATTATTATTCCGTTATAAAAAAAGATGAAAATTTATTTATCGAATTATTAAAAAATTTATCTTTCGTTAAATAAAGTTTAAAACTCGAAAACATATTTTTAATAATGACCTGTTGTTTTGACATTTTCTCGTCTCGTAAAAATTTAAAAATGATTTATCGTATTCTTAAAATAATGATTTCTTATAATTATTGTCCCATGAAACTATTTATAGTCTATTTTACTTACCGTCTTACAAATTCATTTTTACAAATAAATTTTACGGTTTTCATTATTTTAATTCCGTAATCTTATATTTCAACTTTTTAAGAAAGAAGAAAAGACGTTTGTACGAGAAACGGACCGAAACTCGATCTTCTATTTTTAACTCCCACGTTAACCTACTACTCTTACGCGTCCTACATACTCCTATAACACCTAACTAACATGTACAATTGCACACTAACCTAGCCTACATTGATACACCTACACCTACCTACATACACTACACTAATCTACTTACTACAGTACATTACTACTACTCCCTATACTCCGTACTATGTACTATATTTACTCTCTTCCTTTCCTATAATTGGAGCATCGGAAATGAGGAGCTGCCCATTAATTGGCGGGATCACTTTTCTAGAATCGTATTTGGGTCAATTCATTTCGACCTTTTATTCTTAATAACGTTAATAAATAGTAGCCTGTCAAGGTAACCAAACTTTTCTTCTAACAACATTTCTTATATATAAGTATATTGTGTTCATAATTTAATAAATTGCTTATTTAAATTATTAGGCTTATTTGTATGACTAAATGACTTATGTATATATATAAAAATGTTACGTGATATTTTATTATGACTAAATTCAACTTGACTAAACTATCACTTGTTTAATTTATTTATTTATCACCTTTACATTTCTGTTTATATGAAAAATGAGAAAATGAATAAAAGAACTTAAAATGATAAAATTTACTTATACCATTTTCATTATATTTCATATGTATATTTAATTCTATTTGTTATGTATGTTTAATCTATGTACTTTATATTTTGTATGTATTTTATATAATTGTAATTTCGGTCATATTTAATTTTCTTCAGTATTTTTACATTCGTTTGTGTATTATAATATAGAGTAATTTAGTAACTTGAAAAATGTTTTATATTAATAAAACTCACTTATTATTTTTATATAGGTAAAGATTTATAAATTTTATTTTCTATAGTAAATGAATTTATTTTATTACGAAATTTTTACACGACATTTATAAATATAAACAAAATGATTTTTCGTCAAATTTTGTAAATCAATTAAGTACGACTTAATTTATATTTTTCAGAAACTATAAATTTTTAAATAGTATTTTATTATTCTACCTTAAATTTTCTTTTTATATAAAACTTGATTTTAAAGGATTTATTATTTTAAAAATATTACGATATTTGGGATATAACGTTTCGGGTGACACTTGAGGATTAAAGTGTAACGTTGTCACACTGAAAGTAAGTATTTGAGGATTTGACTGTTTCAAATGAGTCCGACAATTATTGAAGGTCACCAAATATTGTACTATTTGTTCACGGGCGACTTTTATATAAGGTTTACGATGCGAGTCTGGGAAGAATAGCTTGTGTTGGATCCTACCATGCGTGGTGTTTCGACTGCACTTGTAATGAAAAGCAGACTCGGAGGCTACGGTCCGAGAGTCGACCTAGTGTTTAAGGTAGTCGTCCTACGGCAGTGAGTTCTGCGGTTCAAGAGTCTGCGTAAGGTATGTGGCGCACATATAGACAAGTACTTGATCAGTATTACCACCTAGGTAGCGGGGGCAGAACAGGATTCTGAAAACTGCGGGTTCCCTCTTGGTGATGCAGAGAATGTAATCATCAGCTTTCATTTCAGCCCAGAGCCCCGTTTGAATAAACATATAATATAATAGAAGTTCGGGCCCAATTGAGCCTTATGGGTGAGATGTAAACCTCATAAGATCGGTTCGGTCTACGAGTCGGTACTACGGTTACTTCTATTGGTGAGATGCAAGCCAATATGGAGTAGCGGTGTTACTAGGAGCCACGACTCGTGTGTTTATTCTCTGTTTACGTGAAAAATGATTTTAAAATCAAATGGCTGCCAATGTCTCATCTTTTAAACTTTATCGTTTTCATCACCTCACATGTTGTTTAATTGGAATAAAGGAAACTATCTGTTACGTGATATCCTTTAATATTTTTATAAGCATATTATTTGTTATTCACATGGTTGTCTTATGTGTTCGAGGTGATGTTAGATGAACGGCTTGGTTGCTGTCCTGCTCAGCGTCCACTGTATTATTTTTTTTTGCAGGTCTAAGACGTTGGGGAATCAAGCGAGAGAGATTTAAATAATATGTTTAGTTTAAAAATGAAATTTATATTCTGTACTAAGTGAATCAAGACTATGTAATTAATAGTCGTTTATTATTGTAAGGATCCGTAGCGATCCGGATTTATTTACACTCTGATATAATTTTAATTAAATGACTTAGATAACTTTCCGCATTATCTATTATTTTAAGTCATCGAAAATCCGGGTTGTTACAGTTGTCAGAATGGAGCACACACGAAGATCAAGTACGTGCTGACGCGTGTAGTGTAGTATATCTCGAGTCCTATCTATGTGTCAACTTATATCTAATCGACTCTAGTGACCTACATACCTACCTACATCGTATATCGGAGATCACGTGTTTACTTAACCCGTATCATTTCGAGAACGAACCTTTTTGTCTATATTAATTTCTCAAATAAATACCTTCGACCATATCTTCAAATTTTGTTCATCCTATTATTACTTCCTTCATTTTTTTCTTAACTAGTTAACCTGAATTTCACCTTCAGCTTTAACCTTTAACCTTTCAGTTATTGACCCGTTTACTTAAACCAAACTATTTCATCTCCACTTTTTGTGATTGGATATCATTCTCGTTCATTCACCAAGTTAAGACATTCCTTGAATTGATCATGATAATCCTTTGTTCCTATCCTATTGATTTCCTAAATTCATGGTGACATTTTTTTAGCCTTACTTCATATTATAAATTTTTAAAAGGCTCAATTCAATCTTCAACCTTGACCAATTTGTCTTGAATTATGTTTTACTTTCAATCAACCTATTGATCTGTTATATATTCTTTGAATCAACCTATCACAATTTTATTCAGTTATCTGAGAAATTTGAACCTCATACAGTTGATTTTCACTTTCACATATACTCTCCAAAACCCAGATTGATTTTAAAATTTCTTTTTGACAAATACCAATTTCATCTCCTCTTATCATCGAAAGAGAAGATCTAAGATAGAGTGCTATGTCATTCTATTAATAAAATTGTCATAATCATTCACACCTTTCTAATTCTTATGACTTTCACTTTGTTTCCTGGATTCTTGTTTTAACCAACCTTACCTTCATACCTAGTCTTGAACTTTTTGTCATGTATCTCCGGTCGAGTAAACATTAACCAGTCTTACTTACATAGACTATGATAGAAATTTTGTTTAGAACCGCTGACACTATCGTATAGAAACGCAAACTTCATACATCAACCACCGGAGCCATTGCATCCTACCGTCTCTTCATGGCCTTTCGAAACTTGGGGACTTGACGTTGTTGGACAACTCACTCCGAAGGCTTCCAATGGACACGAGTACATTCTCGCCGGTACTGACTACTTCTCAAAGTGGGCAGAACTAGTCACATTACGAGAAGTGATGAAAGAAAATGTTGTGGACTTCATCCGAACTCAAATCATCTACAGGTATGGTGTACCACAACGCATCATAACCGATAATGGAAAGCCATTTGCCAACCAATTGGTGACAAGCCTAGCAGAGAAGTTCAAGTTCAAACAATACAAGTCATCAATGTACAATGCTCCTGCGAATGGTCTAGCCGAAGCCTTCAATAGGATGCTCTGTAACCTGCTAAGAAAAGTGTTGGCAAAGTCAAAACGAGACTGGCATAAAAGAGTTGGCGAAGCTTTATGGGCATATCGCACTACATACAAAACGCCAACTCAAGCGACCCCGTATGCATTGGTGTATGGAGTAGAGGCTGTCTTGCCGCTGGAGTTGCAGATCCCATTACTGCGCATAGCCATTCAGGAAGGACTTACAGAGGATGAAAACGATAAGTTGCGTCTGGAAGAGCTAGAGGCTCTCGATGAAAAAAGGCTGCAGGCCCAACAAAAGCTTCAATGTTACTAGGCGCAGTTGTCGTGAGCGTTCAATAAAAAGGTGTGCCCTCGTTCCTTCCAAGTAGGAGACTTGGTCCTTACAGTACGAAGGCCGATCATTACTTCTCACAAGCCGGTAGGAAAATTCACCGCCAACTGGGATGACTCATATGTGGTGCGAGAAGTCTAAACAAATGGTGCATACAAAGTTGTAAATGAAGATGGTGTGCACGTAGGGCCGATCAATGGGAAATTTCTGAAACGCTATCATTCTTAAATTCCCACGCTGAATACTCCTAAGCAAGAGGCTAAACTATAATGAACACTCCTAAGCAAGAGGCTAAACTATAATGAACACTCCTAAGCAAGAGGTTAAACTGCACACCGAAAAAACATAAGGGTGAGCCGAGGACGGAGTGAAAACCCGAAAGGGTGCTCCGGGTAAAATGAAGAATCGAGTTGCGAGCCACCTAAAAAAAACCACAAAAATATCCCTTGAACTACGTTGGCTTGATCTTCTGAAGCATTATCCATGTTTTGCAAGTACGTAGGCAGCTCAAGTGAACAAGTAGCTTGAGTGCAGTCACCCCCTCCAAAATAACAAATAATTTCTCCTGGCCCGCAAGAGCGTAAACTGTGAACGGCTAAAGAAAAAAATCGTCATCAAACGAAGCTTCACAAAAAAGAAAAATCATCATCAAACGAAGCTTCACAAAAAAACATCGTTGCAGCAGCTTCACAAAAAAATCATCACCGAACGACGCTTTATATAATTCTTCATCGAGTGGAGCTTCCTCTCACAAGAAAGTCATGATGGCCCAAATGGGTCCCCTCATGACTGTAATCTCCTAGAAAATATAACGCGATACAGTGGCGGAAACACTGTAGATTCGGGATTAAAACACATTTTAACTATGTCTTAGTAAAATTAAAATGGTAAAGTCAAACAATAGGCCTTAACTAAAATGGCCAAAATTTAAAACAATCCACAAAAGGGGTTTGAACAATCCATAAGACATAATTATTAAAATAAATAAGCAGGATCCATAACTGCTCGCTAGCCCACCCGAAAAGAAACAAATATACCTGCCATGTTAAAAACATAACAGCCACAATCAGTGCGGAGCAACGTCAACGTTCTCCCAGCCGTATAACATGATTTTAAAACTGTAATTACTATTATATGAAAATAGTAAAAACGGAAAACCGTAAAACATTATTCATAAAAATAAGCTTTCAGTGAAAAACTTCACGTATCGAAACAATATAATACAAACGAGTTTTCCGGAGAAAACATAAACATTTGCCAACCTGCAAATCAAATTATATCAATAATAATAAAAATATTCAAAATGGTGTTATGGATAGGATTAACGTAGAAGGCCAGACTTTCCTTAGGATAATAATGGAAACTAGCTTCGAGAACTGTAGACTTAACTCATAACAGAATCCAGTCTCTAACTAGGCAACTCAACTATAACAGGACTGCGTGCAGCTAGGTCCTGGTTTAAGTAGTATACACCCCTTCTGGATACAAACCATATCCAGTTCAACCCGACGCGACTTACACGATGCGATATCTAAGTTTAAGGGCACAATGCACACTCTCCTGAACACAAACCATGCTCAGTTCAACAACCAATGTGCCCCATAAAGACACATCAGCCTTACAGTTGATGGCAAAAATGTACATCCTAGACTATATTACTCTAACCCCACACTTGTTCTTATTCCATAACTCCAAAACCAAGCCATTATCAATATTTCAAAAGATATAATCATTATAAACAATATGGAGATAAAAGGAGTAATCATTATATTCTAAAAGAAGAAACTTTCTATCTTAGGAAACTTCTACTTTGAGAAACCTTCTTAAAAATAGCATCATATCAAAATATAAAAAATATTAGTTCATACTAACACAACTTTTTTAGTAAACGATATAGATTTATAAAACTAATACTTTCGGCCTTAACGATATTAATTGTTAAAGTGAGAACATTTGAGTTTATGAAATTATTGAAATATCGTACAAGTGTTATAAAATGAAAAAATGTCTTAAACATTTTAATACTACTAATTAGTGTGTTTTCAAAATTTATAACTAAAATTCCCTTATTATTATTAGTTTCGACAATATGAACTTAAATAGGATTTTACGGCAAATGTAAAATAAATATTTTAACGTCTTTTATTTAATTAAACCATTAAACAAATTTAGAATATGATAAGGGTCGATTTAACTCTCAAAGTTTCAGATTTAAATATTTTCAAAATTGCTGGAAAAATAATTCTTTTAGGTAAGACGAAGCATTTTAACGATAAATCGTAATTTTGTCCAAAAATCATTACTATTAATTAAATACTTTAATAAATAGTACAAAAATGACGTAAAATAGCTAAAATATATTTTTGGACATTCAGTCCAGAAAAGAAAATTTTCCAGAATCCTTAAACTCGGTTTTTAAAGGGTTTTCTTGTTAATCGTCTAATCTCGACAATAACGATTAATAAAAATAGTAATTACAAAACGATTTAAGTAATAATATCCAAAACCTATTATTAAACTTAAAAATAATGATTTTCCAGAAACTACTATTTTTTTCAGATTTCCAAAATTCTAGATTTAGCAAATTCTGTTAAAACCGTCTTTTAAAACCCGTTTTCACAATTAACGATCCCATTAATAAAACTTATCGTTCCTAACATTTTATTAAAGCACTAAAAATTGTAAAATTACCATTTTATTATGAAACCATCAGAAACATATTTTTTTCCAGATTTAAACAAAAGACCAGAAATCGAGAATTTAAACGACAAACACGGTTTTAACGATAAACGATGTTTTAAAGTGATTAATTAATTCACCCACTTAACAATTCCGAAAAATTATGAAATAATTCAGAAAATTATTTTTCATCATAAATATTATCCACGTCAAATTTCAGATTAAAATAAAATGTTTAAGTGTTAGAAATAAAAATCGGCTTTTAATCGTTTTTGTTCGTAAACGGTAATAATTCAATAATCGATAACTAAAATATCAGAAAAATACAGAATTATTAAAAATCACAAGAAACCTCATTTTTACAAAATATAATCATATATTACAAGTTTAGGCCGAATATTGCGATTTTACAAATCAATACAACAATTTAATCGTTAATCTCGTAAAAGCGATAAAAATATAGAAACGTACAAATTTTCAACTTTTAAAAAATTTCCAGATTATATGACATACATATATTGTCAAAAATGAAATATAAAAATATACATGCAATTACACAATTTAAATCAAGTAATACCGAGTAACATCGACGTTACCTCTAATCCAAGTCGGAATCGATGATATACTCGTCGGCCTCGGACTCATCCACAGATCTTATAGTGCACGAAAATCATGGCAGAAAAATACCATGAGAAAAACTAAGAAAATCAAGGTGAACAACGATCGAAAACAACATCGTTTATTACCTTAACGATAGGCTCAGAAAGAGGATTAATTTGACGATAAAAACAAGACGATTATGACTCAAATTAGAGCAAGAACCAGCCTTGGAAAGGTGGTAAAAGTCACGGCCAAAGAGAGAGCAAGGAGTTGCAATATTTTTTTATGAACAATGAATGTAAGAGAAGATGGATGGTTCTTAAGGTTAAATGAAAATAAATAAGTTGATGAATCCAATGTGGTATCACATCAATATAGTCGGCCAAAGAGGATAAGAAGGAGTATGAAGGGCTCATCAAGCCATTGTTAAATGCAGAAAAAGAATCCTATGCAACAACATTTAACGTAATGAAATAAAACGTATCATAAAAACGTAGTAAGAGTGTGACAAAAAGATGTGTCGGTAAAAAAAAGGGGGGAGAAGGTCCTATGTATTCTTTAAGTTTATAAAAAGACTTATCGTAAAATAGTTAAAGGCATTTCAAAGTAATTTGAGTAAACCTCGCGTAAGAAAATAATTATTTACGAAACTTCATAATAAAATCATTAATGGCTAAATTTTCGTAAATAAAAATATTTACTAGTTGAAAATATTATAAAAATATGTTTAGACATTTGTAGAAAAAGGAATAACTCAAATCCGAGCTTAAATACTTTAATTCGTAGAGAAATAAAATTTCTTGCAGAAAAATAATCAGTTTACGAAGCAAATCAAATAAGTAGATTTAAAAGAATTAAAATCTTTTAAAAATATTAATAAATACCATTAAACTCAAAATGAAAATAAAGCTTGGAAAAATGAAGAAATATAAGACCGAAATGTGACAGAGTTATGACAGAGTCATAACGGAAAGGATAAAAATGCTAGGAAAAATAGCGGGTGTTACAATGACAACTCAAGTAAGACGAAGTGATGCAACCCGGAGTACCTTCAAAGCAGTCCACGTCGCTTTGGGATTGGCCTCCTTCGTAGACACGTCGTGATGGCCCACTTCAGGATTGACTTCCTTCGTAGGAGCGTCGTGATGACCCGAACGGGTTCACCTCGTAACAACTCGGGTGCCTCCTCCATGCGAGCGTCGTGATGACCCGAACGGGTTCACCTCGTAGCAACTCGGGTACCTCCTCCATGCGAGCGTCGTGATGACCCGAATGGGTTCACCTCGTAACAACTCGGGTGCCTCCTCCATGCGAGCGTCGTGATGACCCGAACAGGTTCACCTCGTAACAACTCGGGTGCCTCCTCCATGCGAGCATCGTGATGACCCGAACGGGTTCACCTCGTAACAACTCGGGTGCCTCCTCCATGCGAGCGTCGTGATGACCCGAACGAGTTCACCTCGTAACAACTCGAGTGCCTCCTCCATGTGAGCGTCATGATGACCCGAACCGGTTCACCTCCTAACAACTCGGGTGATCTTCAGACAAGGCTTCCTCCGTCGGAGCGTCGTGATGACCCAAACGGGTTCACCTCATAACAACTCCGAGTGCTTCCTCCGTCGGAGCGTCGTGATGACCCAAACGGGTTCACCTCATAACAACTCCGAGGTGCTCCCTCCGTGGCTCCTCGACTTGTAATCCCCTAGAAATTCTAACGCAATACAATGGCGGAAACACTGTAGAAGTGGGATTATAACACACTGTAGCTATGTCTTGATTAAATAAAAATGGTAAGTCAATACATAAGCCATAAAATAAAAAAATGGCTACAAAAAAAAATCCATAAAAAGAGTTTTAACAATCCATAATACAGTGATCTGATTAAAACAAGCAGGATCCATAACTGCTCACTAGCCCGCCCGAAGGAAAACACATATACCTGTCATGTTAAAAACATAACAACCACAATTAGTGGGGAGCAGCGTCAACGTTCTCCCAACCGTATAACAAGATTTTAAAACTGTAATTACTATTATAGAAAAATAGTAAAAATGGAAAACAGTAAAACACATTATAATAAAAAAAACTTTCACTGAAAAACTTCACGTATCAAAACAATATAATAAAAATGAGTTTTCCGAAGAAAACATAAAACATTTGCCAACCTGCAACCAAATTATATCGATAATAATAAAAATATTCAAAATGGCGTTATGGATAGGAGTAGTGTAGACGGCTAGACTTTCACTAGGAGAATACTAAAAACTAGCTTCGAGAACTTAGTTCAAACAAATTAACTTCGGTCTCTATCTAGGCTACTCAACCATAATAGAGGGGCGACTTATAAATGCATGGCCCTAATTTAAGATAATGCACATCCCTCCTGGGATTACCTGTCACCCAGTTCAACTTATGACGGCGACTTACTGCGAGGCTTAAGCTTAAGGTCAAAATGTACACAACTCCCGGGATACCTGTCACCCGGTTCAACAACCAATGTACTGATTCCTGATACACTAGCCATATAGTTGATGGCAAAACCGTAAACCCTAGAATATATTACTCTAACCTCACACTTGTCCTTATTTCATAACTCCAAAACAAAGCCATTATCGATATTCAAAAGATATAATCAATATAAATAATATGAGGATAAAAGAAATAAACATTTATATTCTAAAAGAGAAACTTTCTATTTTAGGAAACTTCTATTTTTAGAAACTTTACTAAAAATAGCATTATATCAAAATAGTGAAAATATTAGTTCATACTAATACCACATTTTTAGTAAACGATATAGATTTATAAAACTAATACTTTCGGCCTTAACGATATTAATTATTAAAGTAAGAACAATTGAGTTTATGAAATTATTGAAATATCGTACAAGTGTA
The DNA here is from genome assembly GCA_958450325.1 of Agrostemma githago. Lineage (NCBI taxonomy): Eukaryota > Viridiplantae > Streptophyta > Magnoliopsida > Caryophyllales > Caryophyllaceae > Agrostemma > Agrostemma githago. The sequence goes on along the minus strand of OY288240.1, from coordinate 43,914,879 downwards.
TAAAATGATTAAAAATGTCTTAAACATTTTAATAATACTAATCAGGGTGTTTTCAAAATTTATAAAGCTAAATTTCCCTAATTATTATTAGTTACCACAATACGATTACAAATAGGATTTTACGGCAAATGTCAAATTAAATCTTTTAACGTCTTTTATTTAATTAAACCATTGAATATATTTAGAATATGTTAACGGATGATTTAACACTTAAGTTTCAGATTTAAATATTTTCAAAATAGCTGGAAAAATAAATCTTTTCTGTAAGACGAAGCATTTTAACGATAAATCGTAATTTGTCCAAAAATCAATACTTATTAATTAAAGACTTTAATAAATAGTACACAAACTACGTAAAATAGTTAAAATATATTTATGGACATTCTGTCCAGAAAAGAAAATTTTCCAGAATCCTAAAACTAGATTTTTAAAGCGTTTTCTCGTTAATCGTCTAATCTCGACAATAACGATTAATAAAAATAGTAATTACAAAACGATTTAAGTATTAATATCCAAAAATTATTATTAAACTTAAAAATCATGATTTTCCAGAAAATACTATTTTTCCAGATTTCCAAAAATTCCAGATTTAATAAACCCCGTTAAAACCGTCTTGTAAACCCGTTTTCACAATTAACGATTCCATTAATAAAACTTATCGTTCCTAACATTTTATTAAAGCACTAAAAATCATAAAATTACATTTTATCATGAAATCATCAGAATCATATTTTTTTCCAGATTAAATCAAAAGACCAAAAATCGAGAATTTAAACGACAAACGCGGTTTTAACGATAAACGATGATTTAAAGTGATTAATTAATTAATCCACTTAACAATTCCAAAAACTTACAAAAAAATTCATAAAATTCTATTTCATCAGAAAGTTTCACCACGTCAAAAATCAGATTAAAATAAAATGTTTAAGTACCAGAACTAAAAATCGGCTTTTAATCATTTTTGTCCGTAAACGGAAATAATTCAATAATCGATAACTAAAATATCAGAAAAATACTAAATTATTAAAAATAATCAAAAAAATCATTTTTACAGAATATAAATATATATTACATGTTTAGGCCGAATATTACAATTTTACAAATTAATATGACGATTTAATTGTTAATCTCGTAAAAGCGATAAAAATATCGAAACATGCAAATTTTCAACTTTTAAAAATTTTCCAGATTATATGACATACATATATTGTCAAAAACAAAATATAAAAATTATACATGCAAATACACAATTAAAATCATGAAATACCGAGTAACATCGACGTTACCTCAAACCCAAATTCGAGTCGATTATAAATTCGTCGGCTTCGGGATCATTCAAAAATCCTTCAACACAAGAAAAGCATGGTGGAAAAATACCATGAGAAAACTAAGAAAATCAAGGCAAATAACGATCGAAAACAACATCGATTATTACCTTAACGAAGGGATCGGAATGACGATTATTTAGGAGATGAAAAAGAGACGATCGAGACTCGATTAGAGACTAAATCTGGCTGGAAAGGGTGCTGGAAAATATCCAGCCAAGATGAGAAAATGAGAGGAAAAGAGAGAGTTTTTGCCTTGAATATTATTTAGTGGTTGAATAAATGAAACTAATGAAGAGTTTATGAATGAATGTGACTTATAAAAAATGATAAAAACAAGGTGGATGTACCACTAAAACACATGGCCAAAATGGATGAATAAGAGAGCGAAAAGTTTATGCATGAGTCATCAAATTTAATGGATGAGAAGAAAATATCTTAATCCTTTAATCATTTTATAAAATGAAATGTTTATAAAAGAAAGTGTAATGGTGGTGTGTGACAAGGGTCACGGTCCAAATGATTCAAGGTGAGTCCAAAATAAGTCGTAAGTCGAGAAAAATAAGGATCGTAAAATTATTAAAGGCATTTCAAAGCAATTTGAGTAAATCTCGCGTAAGAAATCAATTAATTACGAAACTTCGCAATAAAATCATTAAATGATAGATTTTCATAAATAAAAATATTTTCTTAGTTAGAAATATTATATAAACGTATTTGGGCCCTTTTAGAAAAATAAATAACCCAAATCCAAGCTTAAAATGATAGTTCGTATAAAAATGAGATTCTTTGTGAATTAAATAAATAGTTTGCGACGAAAATTTAATAAATAGATTTATTATAGGAAAATAAAATATTTAAAATATTTTAATGAAAATAAATAATATTTGACTCGAAAATATTATGAAGTTTGAAGATGAAGGATACTGAAGGCAGAAAAAAAAATCACAGAGTCATGACGGAGTCATAACAGAATAGATAAACAACGCCTAGAAAATTAGCGGGTGTTACACGACTTAAGTTGCTCCCTTCGTGGCTCCTAGACTCCAGGTGCTCCCTTCGTGGCTCCTAGACTCCAGGTGCTCCCTTCGTGGCTCCTCGACTCCAAGTGCTCCCTTTGTGGCTCCTCACGAAGAAGTCGCGATGACCCGAAGGGTTCATCTCATGACAACTTAAGTGAAGACAAAGAATTTGACAGGTGCTTCCTCCGTGACTTCTAGAAGTCGCGATGACCCTATAAACGGGTTCATCTCATGACAACTCAGTTGAAGATGGAAGATCATCGGGTTGAATTCTTCCGTAAGAATCAATGGTATAATAATAAAATCTTCAAGAATCGACGGACAAAGACCGACAAGTTTGACCCAAATATAATATGGTACCTACACAAACAGATTTACAGACAAGCATATGCATATACCTATACAATTCATAATACGAGAAGAATTTATGATTTGAATAATACCTCGACAATCAAACACGAGGACTCGAGACGTACTGAGCAAATCGGTCAACACAATTTGGAATTGCAAGGACAAGCTGCACGTTCGTCACGCCTCAAGTGAATCACTCCATATTAAAAAAAAGGAGGACACATGTGGTAAGTCCACGTCAATGACAGATCACATAAAGTACAGGTATTACTACATCATGGATGAAGTGAGGCTGACTACTAACAAAAAAAAAGTGGAATCATTAGCGGCAAAAGTGTAAAATAGTGAGTTTTATTTTTAGCATACACACTCAACCAAACCACATTACTATCCTCATGCAAAGTTTGAAAAACAGAGGGAGCCTTCCATCTCCATCGCTTATGTTTGGAGGATCCTACTCCCGAAATCAAGTCAAGGAGATTCACTTATGTTACAAATTTTAGTGGCCATGATTGAAAAAAGCAGACCACCATACACGAAAATTGAAGAAGGAAGAAGTGCAAAAGAAGAAGGAAGATGGGAAAATAAGACAAACACTAACACGGTTGCGAATCAGAAGGTTTCAAGACGAGATTGCATCAATAAGAAGCTAAGAATTAAAAGAAGAAGAAGAAATACTCCTATCATACTTGGAGGATGAAAGGGCCGTTTACAAAACAAAAGAGGAAAGGAAGCAAGTTAGTCAAGTTCAATAAAAAAAAAGGGGAAAAATCGACAAGGCAGCCAGCCTACGACGATGGACGCAAGCCAAGAAAAACAGTCTGGGTTCGATTCACGGTTTAATTATATGCGTGCACATCAACGAGAATAACCCAGCCAAAACTATACAGTGCTGTCATGAGTTATGTTTAATAAATTTGTTCGGGATTCGGTTCCGTGTATAGCAAACTCGAGCTAACCATGCAATATGTCGACAGGGGAAGCGAATCGACAAAAATCAAAGTTGCCATAAGACTCAAGTCAGAATGATGATGCAAACATGTGAAGCGTTCCTACAATTATTCAAATTCATTTAAAAGAGGGACAAATTAAACAAGTAGTAAAATTCATGCTTGATCAAAATAAGGTGAAACTCATGAAATTCAATAGCCACGTATGATAGCTACTTCGTGACAGTTCAATATTCTCAAGAAAACAAGTGGGAAAAAGAATTTTTAAAAATCATGTTGTGGCTATCAAGGAGGAAACGGGAAGAAGAAGTTTGTCATAAGGATGAAATATGGCATGGAGAAGGGAGGCATACCTCACGAGAAGAAGGTGCATCAAAGTTTTGAAAAAAAAATGGGTTATTTAATAGCAATAATACTGACTATTGGACGTATTTCAATAATAATAATTACAGTTAATTCCAGAATAATACATTGAATTGAAATATTCTAATGATAATGGTACAGTGGATCGGTTACCTGAATAACCGGTCCTCCCCTTAAGCGCCTCATTTAATTCCTACTATCACCATTACCATTTATTTCACTATCCATTTACTTCCCACTCTCCCTTGAGAATGAATCTAGACCCTGGTAAGAGGAAGAAATCTGGTACAACAATAGTGAATGACAAAACAGATTTCACAAAACTTAGTGGACAGTTTATTAAAACATAAACATAAACTCCCGAATTGGACCTAGAAACCATAATCGAAACACTAATCGAATAAAGATAAACCCAGAAAATAAACCTAATCAAAACAAAACCCCAAATTGTCGAAATTTGCAGAAAGATAAAATAGTATTTGATTGACCAAGTGAATTGTGCTAAAATTGGAAATTAGAAGCGAATCAAGTCCCGAATAGGACCCAGAAATCATAATCGTAACGGTAATCGAATAAATACTAACCCAGAAAAAAAAACCAAATTGAAACCGAAACCCCAAATTTGTACAAAATAAAACAAATTAGCAATGCTTAAAATCGAAAAGAGAGTACCTGGGAGTTGAAGGAGACAGAGAATCAGAGATGGGGCAATAATTAATTTCGATGGTTTGATTGATTATCACATTGGATAATGCTCCGTATGTTTTTTTTTTTATTAATGAAGTTTATGTTTATGTCTTGACGGATATCCCATTATTAGATTTAGTTAGGAGAGGAGGGTGACGGAAATCAAGACTTTTTAAATTTTTTTGCAGAGTTGTCATTGAAGACAGGAATTTAAGTAAGATGGAGATGAAGAAATAGGGTAAGTGGGTGTGGATTGAATAGATTGAAGTAGCAGGTTATTTTTCAGAAAGGTTACCTGCTGTTGCAGGTAACATATGCAACTGTACCGTTATCATTAGAATACTCAAATTCGATGTATTATTCTGGGATTAACTGTAATTGGTATTATTATTGAAATACGCTCAATAATCAGTATTATTGCTATTAAATAACCCAAAAATAAAGGTGGACTCTTCCTGGTTATATAGGTATCAGTGGTTTCCTAACCTTATTGTGAGTGGAGAGTTAAAGTCGGTTTGATTTTAATTCCTACAGAGGATAGGAGCCAGGATATTTGGTATTGCTTGTCAAGGTTAAGGTTTCCTAATGTTATATTCACTTCCCCAAAGGAGTGCAAGGCGTGAATACTATCCATAGTTTCCTAGCTCTGTTTTACGACATTAGAAAATTAGCTCTGAAAAAAAAAGGTCTGTCTTATATAATAAACATGGGTTTATTTTAGGATTCAAAACATCCCAGGTCGACCGTCAAGTCAGATAATGACAGGGTGACGATAAAAAAAAAGATAAAGCTACCTGTACGACAAGTTCGGTGCTCGTCGACTTCCAAGTCAAAGTCAAACAAAAAAATGTTCGGGACTCTGCCACTCCAAAAACACCCAAACGGTGTACGTGACAAGGTCCCGAGGGGGCAATTTGTAGGCACTAAAAATTTATTAAAGTGCCGAATAAATAAAATTAATTAATTATTTTTGAATTAATACAAAATTTTAGCTCAATTTAATTATTTTGTTCCGAGTAAAAGAAATATGGGTCAATCCGAATTACAAATTAACTCATTTGGATCATTAAACTCGAAAAGAAGACAAATTGGGTCAATGTCACTCATAAGCCCATAAATGGGCCTGTGACTACAAAGTTCACCAGGGAGAAACAAAACTCTATAAATAGAGTCTTTCTCATTCATTTGAAGGGCAATTGGAAAATTTCTGAAGCAAAGGATCCAGAGAAAAAGACACAAATTCGTTACGAGCTCTTCAACAAATCCGTCGCAAGCAGTCAGAAGATCCTTCGTCATATGCCTTCGTCGCAAGCAGTCAGAAGATTCAAGTCAAATTCAAACATTCAAGGGAGATTCAAGTCCAAGCGACCCTCTCAAGAATATCAAAATACAACGCGCGCAAGGCATCAACTAAGCACGCATCCCTCACTATAAACGGCGTATTAGAATCAGATGATACATTAGAGGTTGTACACGAACTTTTGATAAATACTAATAAAATTTATTTGTTTCCTTGTTTTGTATTTCAGTTTTCTGCAATACAAAATTTGTCGTTACAGGCTTGAAATGTGGATGCAACTCAAGCCTCATCATACTTTGAAACCAACTCAATCAGAACCTTAAAGCGATGATTGAAGGTCCACAATTGTTTATATACTCTTACATTATTCTAACTCCATAGGTTAATAGAAATGAAAAGAAGAGAAAGAAAAATAAAAAATAAAAATTGTGAAGTATACGCTCATAATTTTAAGTATACATGTTTTTTGAAGTAGAATGTTTTTATTTTTGAAGTTTGCTATGAAAATTTTTGATGATTTTTTTATGGACCATTAATAATGGTTATTTTTGTTTAGGATGTCAATGGGTCGGTTTCGGATTGGGTGGAGTCTCACCTGAATCCATCACCCGAATCCGCATACTCCACCTGATCCATCCGTCACCCGATTACCCTCCACCCGAATCCAATCTATCCGTCATCCGCGGGTGATTCGGGTGGATCAGGTGGTTAACGGGTGGAAAAATATTTAAAAAATTGCAATAGCAAATTGTGGACATGACATAGGTCCACCCCTACGCGGCCACGCGCAGGTTTGGGGAGACGAATGAATCTCATGTGAGATGGGTCGAATTGAAATTTAAATCGAAGTAGAGTCGCCACCGAACTTTGTGGGAGTTCGGGCCCGTTCGAACCCACTCTATATCTTAGTGGGCCATGCACAAAGTATGGCCCATTAAGATCTCAGAGTTTACTGCGTTCGTCCCTTTGCATTGCGATACCGATACCGACATTATCGGATACCGTGTATTGAATGACTCTCTTTTGCCAATGGATTCGGATATCCGGAAACCATGGTTCTGAGTAAGAGGTAAGGGTACGTGTTGGGAAATTCACAAAGAACACCCAACCCCGCCCGCACTCAGCGGCCTCTACTAAGATATCGTTTGATGTTTTAGTACGCGCGTTAGTAATATGACGAGATGATATGCAAACATTGTTTTGTCTAAACATGTGAGGATTTCAATGAGTTTCTAAGTCGATTTAATGCATCTACGTTAACGTCAAAGTTGTATTTAGCATGCGAGGTTTGTTTTAGTACAATAAAACAAATAACGAAAATAAATGACATGAATAACGAAAATAATCGCTGAAAACATGAACAAACAAGTTAGTAACGATGATAACGGTTTATAAATTGAATAAATGACATGAATATAATGCAATGCATGGTTTTGAAAAGATGAATCACGTGATGGACTTGACACGTGATGACCGAAGTCATTAAAAAAAAATTATCGGGACTTTGAAGATGCTGAAAACTCACGATTTTGATGAACCAGGAGCCACTCGATCGAGTCATTGAGAGACTCGACCGAGTGGTCTCGAAAAAAGGTTTCTGCCCAGTTTTTGGGGTGTCACTCGATCGAGTGGGCTAGGCACTTGATCGAGTGCCCCCTGTACGAGCTATGGCTCGTTTTGTTTTTGATTTCGAAATTGCTCTTTTTTTTTTGAAAAATCGATAATTTTGCTAAATCGCGTATAAATATAGTACTCCCTCCATTCAACTCCACTCTTCACATTTCTTTTTTTGACACTATTCACACTTGAGAGGAATCTTCGATATTCTCGACAATCTATAAGTGAGAATATAGTCATGTGGGATTTTGTTTGATTCGTCTTTATGACTACATTATGAATATCAAATTTTTATAATTTTTGCTAATGTAAAATGAAAGATATCGCTAATGTAAAACGTGCCTCGACAAATGTGCCAAAATGAATAGTGACAAGTGGAGTTGAATGGAGGGAGTATGATTTATACTCGACTTTAATTTTCGATACTCGTTATATTCAACACTTGATTATGAAATCAATATCGAATATTCAGAGTGTTTTTTTTAGAAAAGGTGTTTATAATTGTTTGAAAAATCGAACTAAGAATATTCTCTCCGCGTCAAAATCGTCGTATTTCATCTTTTATGACTACGTGATGATTATCTTAGCATCAACGAGACCGATTTTATTCTTGTAGATACGATATTCGACTATAGAGTCGGTATCGTATTTTAAGAATGATCGTTTTACGTAAAAATTAGATAGTTGCGATAATATCGGTAAAAAACGTGACGAAGACTCGATGAGAACGGACCAACGACACAAAGAAGAAGAAAAACGAGAGGAGACGGGATTTGATTTTACACCCTCAACCTACATGCTTTGTACTATCAGAATGGGGCTCGTCTGGCTGTGGCTTAGGCACGGGAGCGTCGAGATTAAATTGGATGAGTTATGGTGGTTCGGCGTGGGGGTGCACGGTTGTCGGAATTGTGTCGGATTGTATGGGTGTTATGTGGGATTGTATTGCTAATGCTTGATGTATATTGTTGGTTGTTCGATGTTGTAGATGTGTGTGTGTGTGGGATGTGAAATTGTAGATCGTTTGTGTGTTGTAAGGGGGTCTATTTATAGTAGAGGTTCCCGATCGTAGCTAGGAGAGGTAGCTTTGCTTTGGTGACAAGAAATGCCGCTTTGGATAGTAAAAGCAACAATTTGAGAGGAAAGAGGATTCCGTCGTTGGGTGGAAGGAGAATCCTCTTCCGACTGGAAGAGGAGTCACTCGATCGAGTAGAGCATATCACTCAATCGAGTGCCCGGTCTAACTTCGGTTTTGCATGGGTTTTTAAGCTTACTCGACCGAGTGGGCTGATCCACTCGATCGAGTGGGTCTAGCTCGGGTAGAAGGCTTTTTTTAGAGATCGAGTTCTATCTCTAATGGAATTGTTTAATCTTTTCTGTAGCTGATTTTTTGTAGTATTTGATTCCTAGTCGGATTTCCAGCGTGACGCAGCAGATATTTACGTCTCGGAAACGTCTTTGACCATGGTTTGACTCAGTCGCTAAAAGGCGGTTTTGTCCTTGGTGCCGGATTCGACCCAAATTAGCCTTATTTGACTGGAAACGACCCACCAGGCATGAATTTGAGGTTAGTTTTGTGAGATTTGTACTCCGTAAAAAGCTCAAGCCACATGCTAATGATTTTGAGCCCATATTCGAGTATGTTAAAGCATGTTCGCGTCCGATCATCATCGGGTGTTTTTTTTTGAAACTGCTACTGACACCTAACGGCCAAATGTGGGTGTCTACAGAGCCCCCACTCTGACTGAGGCTTGGACAGGGTGAAAGTCAGAGTAGCTACCAGGCCAATCAAAGATTAAGACCTGGCAGACTTCCGGTCGGGTCGTTTGTAGTCCATTAGACTCGCGTGAAGGGCTCGCCAGCCATAGGTTAGAAACCATACCTAAGTTGGTCTTGATAATACTGCGGGGATTTAGACTTGTTGCATAAGTCCTTGGTACGCCTGTATGTAGGCCTATCCCATATCATTTTGGAGAAAGACCGCCTTGGGCTTTCCGCTGGGAGTGAGTTGCATGGCCCTGCCTGAGTCGTACCTGTATATAGTTACGCGAAGTTTTGCATGTAACATTTAGATAGAAATTACTCACGCTGGGGAATAGAAATTTTGAAAAAAAAAACTTGGGATTTTTTTTTTGAATTTTGAAAATTTGAGAATTTCGATTCTGAAAAGGAATTGGAATGCTCGGGATGACCCATTCCTACACTAGCTGAAGAATTGAGATGGGGCCTGTATGCTAAACCTCTGGGGATTAGGAATCCTAAAGATAGGAGGACTACCCAGGTTTAGTGCTATAAATACCCATATTCTACTTTTAGTTTTTCATAACTCTCATTAATTCCCTTTCCTTCTAAAGAGAACAAGCCCCGAGAATCCTTATTCTTTTTAAGAAAAATCTAGCCATGGGAATCAACCGTTTGATCGGAATGCTGCAAGACTGGTCCCGATGCTTTAGAGACACAGATAAAGTAGTTCTGAATCAGAATGGTATTACTCAATTGTTTACGATCCGCCAGATGCAAGTGGACCGTCACTTCCTCGATGCTTGTTTGTCGTATTGGGACGACACTTATCATGTTTTCGCTCTTCCTCGAGACGAGATTTGTCCTATCCCTGAGGAAATTGCTGCCGTAGGAGGATGGAACCCCATACTTCGTCCTGCTATCCCGTTTTCAGCTCACGATCCTAGGAGGAAGCTACGGGAATTCTTAGGACTTTCTCACATGGAGGTATCCCGTATGGCGGAGGGGGATACTATTTCTTTGATCGACTTGGCTGAAAAGTTTATGAACCCACACGATGTCCGGGTCAGGCCAGTTCATAGCCGTAGGGCCTTTGCCTTTTGTATGCTTCATGTTTATGCTTTCGAAGGTCACATGGATTTGTTGTCGTGTATGGGCCATGTCCGACTTTTCACAGTGGTTGATCTGATGGAGACGGAGCACAGTCCGGCATGGTTAATTACAGGTGAAATCATCCAAGTCCTGGATAACCGCAAAAGGGATTCATCGATCCGTCTGACTGGGAGTACCCGTCTTTTACAGGTATATCGCTTAGGATTTTACGATTTTTCCCTTTTTTTATTTTTTTTCCTCGCGATTTTTCTGCTACAGCGGGCACTCGATTGAGTCACCCTAGCACTCGATCGAGTGCCTTCTCAAAAAAACACCTCATGTCCAGCTTCAGGAGTATCACTCGATCGATTGACCTCCAAGCACTCGATCAAGTGCTCCTGGGCGGACATCAATTTTGGCTTGATAACTCATATTTTTTGTTTCTTTTTCAGGTTTGGTTATTCGAGCGGCTATTGATCGTAGATCCTCCCCTTGACCCAAGTCGTTATCGACCTAACCATGTGATGACTAGGAGACGGACCATTGACTTTTCTCGCCATAATACCCAGAAATATTGGGACGAAGTGTTGTCTTTCCATAATGGCCCGTTGATCCGGTGGATGGTGCCATGGTGACCCATTTATGTTCGAACCGGCTTGGAATCGAGGGATAGGGCTCGGTACCAGGTGATCCTATCCTTTAGGCAGACAATTCATCTTTATCCCGACCGCATACTTAGGCAGTATGGTCGGTCCCAGAGAATCCCGGAAATCGAGGCGGTTGTGAGTGAATCTCCCAACTGACGGACGTGATGTGCGATACCTGGATGCAACGATGGTACACTCGGGCCACCTGGTCTACTCCCAAGTCTCTTCATTCGATTTGGGTATCAGATTCTTATGTGAAATGGACGAAGGCGAATTCTGCTAAAGCCCGAGCTATCCTGAAAGTTGATGAGGCTTTTGACCTGCTCCGACGAGAGCAGGCTAAAGACAACATGGGTTTCTTTGATGAGGGCGAGACCCCAGCTACATTGGTTCGACTGATGTCAGGTCAAAAAGATAGGACTAAGACTCAAGCTGAAGGGTCCAGTACTAAAAGTGCACGGGGGAAAGTGAGCCCCCAGACAGACTTGGAAAGGAGACTTGGCCCAAAACTAAGGGTTCAGGACCGACTTGGTCCTCGAGACAGACTACCCGAGCACGTATGGGCTCGCCTTGCACCGGTTACAACGGCAGAAGACCCGCTGTCGATGAAGCGGGTTCGAGCAAAGAAGGTTCCCTTGGTGATCCGGGAACGTTCGCCCCCGCCCCGACGACATCGGGCCCCGCGTGACCCAAAGGACAAGGGAAAGGATAAAATGCCCTGAGTGCTAGTCTCCTTAGTTTTATTATCTAAGTATTACTATTAGTATGTGGTGTGCTTTTTTTGTCTTTTTCTTGTTTTTTTTTTTTTTTGTGTGATGTGATTTCGAAACTCCCGAGTTTATCGGTTTTTAATCAAAGACATATTAGTGAATACCGTCTCCGTCTTTTTCGTTATTGCAGTGGTTGTACCCTTTTGAGGGGTTGCCGACGTATCCACAATCAGCGGAATCAAACCAAACGTAGTTCAAACATAGATTTTTTGCAATTTTTGAAATACACCAAGACTATTAGTTCGAGATGTGCGACAGTAGGATAAGTAATCCTAGCTCATTGACTTGCTTATAATTTTTGAAAATTTATAAAAAGACAAATTTTTATAAACTTTTGCAAATGACATTGAGATAAGGTTTAAGGGTAGTAACGCTTCAACTGGTCCATGTTAGTTGGGTTGACGAATTCATTCCCGTCCAAGTCTGTTAGCATCACTGCTCCTCCTGATAAAACCTTTTTTTACCAAATACGGCCCAGCCCAATTGGGTTTGAGTTTTCCTCTCGGGTCGACTGGTAGTAATGCACGGACCGATTTTAGAACTAAATCCCCTTCTTTGATATTTATGGGCCTAACTCTTTTGTTGAAAGCCCGTTGTATTCAATTTTGGTATATTTGAATGTTATTGAGGGCCCAGGACCGTCATTCGTCTAGGAGAACTAACGAGTCGTATCGGGCTTGGACCCAATCTGCTTCAGGCACCCGGCTCTCGAGTAAAATCCTGAGAGACGGTAGTTCTAGCTCGACTAGTTGGACCGCTTCCATTCCGTACGTCAAATAGTATGGAGTTGCTCCGGTTGCGGTGCGAATTGACGTTCGGTACCCCCATAGGGCAAAAGGTATTTTGTCGGGCCGGTCCCGGTAATTATCGGCCATCTTTTTAAGTATGGTGACAGTCGTTTTATTAGCTGCCTCTACCGCTCCATTTGTTTGGGGGCGGTATGGCGAAGACGTATGCCTTTGGATTTTATATTTTGCTAGCAAAGTAGCGGTTTCAGCTTGAAAATGGGTCCCGTGATCACTGATGAACTCGTGCGGGATCCCGTACCAGCATATAATCTTGTTCTGGATAAACTTGGCGACATGCTTGGCATTCAAGATCCGGTACGACTTGGCTTTGACCCATTTGGTGAAATAGTCGATAGCCACCAAAATGAATTAGTGACCTCCCGTCCCGGAAGGGTTCACCTTTCCAATTATATCAATTCCCCATGTTGAGAACGGCCATGGTGATGTCATGGTATATAGTAGGGAAGATGGCATATGTTGTACATTGGCAAAAATCTGACAGTTATGGCAGCGTTTGACATATAACTGACAGTCAGTTTCCATGCTGTTCCAATAATACTCGAGCCTCATGATTTTTTGGGCTACCATATGGGCGTTCATATGCGGGCCATTTTCACCATCGTGTACTTCGGCCATAATCTTTTCGGCTCGTATTTTTTTGATACATAGGAGGAGAGCCCCATGTGCCGTCTTTTTGTATAACTGTCCGTCATCCATACGAACGAATTGGATTGTCAATCTTCGCAAGGCTTTCTTGGCCCGGTTTTCAGTTCCCGGGGGATATTCTCCCGTTGTCAAGTAGGTTAGAATAGCCTGGTACCAAGGTTCTGCATCGGTTATTTCGATATTTTGAATGACGTGAATATAGGCCGGCTCGGACCGTCTTTCGACGCAGATCGGTATACTGGTTAGATGCTCCGGGATGTTTAGTAAGGATGCTAATTTGGAAAGTGCATCCGCGAACTGGTTTTCTTCTCGGGGTAGATAAATGTATTCTACCTTTTGGAATTGTTTTTCGAGAACCCTTACTCGCGCCTGGTAGGCCACGAGATTGGCGTTCCGAGTTTTCCATTTTTGGAGAGCTTGATTGATGACTAAAGATGAGTCACCGTGGACCCGGAGGCTTGTTACTCCTAAATCAGCGGCGGCTTGCAACCCGTGAATGCATGCTTCATATTCGGTTGCGTTGTTAGTCACGTTGAAATCCAGTTTAATGGATAACGGTGTATGCTCTCCCTTTGGCGAGATTAATAGAATCCCGACCCCGAATCCTCGGAAGTTGGACGCCCCATCAAAATACAAATCCCATGTCTCGGTGTCAGTATGGAATATGTCTTCATCTGGGAAGGCCCAAGTATCAGTGTGTCCCTCTTCAGATATGGGACTATCGGCGAGAAATTCGGCTACTACCCGGCCTTTGATGGCTTTTAATGGTACGAACATGAGGTCGAACTCTGCTAGCATTAAAGTCCATCTGGATATCCTACCGTTAAGGATGGGCTTTTGAACAGGTACTTGATAGGATCCATTTTGGATAGGACAGACACCTCGTGACTGAGCATATAATGTCGGAGCTTTTTAGTGGCCCAAACCAAAGCTAGGCACGTTTTCTCGAGCATTGTATACTTGCATTCATACTCCAAGAATTTCTTCCTGATATAGTAAATAGCCCGCTCTTCTGAATCGACTGTCTGGGCCAACATAGCCCCCATGGCTGTGTCGGTCGTTGTTAGGTATAACGACAAAGACAAAATGGGATGAGGTGGCATTAATACCGGCGGTGCTGACAGAATCTCCTTGATTTTATCAAAAGCCGTTTGACATTTATCGTCCCACAGTGTTCGTTCTCCTATCTTCAGTTTCTTGAAAATGGGTTCACATACCATGGTTAACTTTGAAATAAACCGGCTAATGTATTGGACTTTCCCGAGAAACCCCCTTATTTCTTTTTCGGTTTTGGGTGGCTGCATCTCGGTAATGGCCTTGATTTTAGCTGGGTCAACCTCGATGCCGCGTTGGCTAACGATATGGCCCAGTAATTTGCCCGATGTTACCCCGAAACTACACTTTTGAGGGTTTAGTCTCATGTTGTACTTGCGTAGCCGGGTAAAGAATTTTCTTAGGGCCGCAATATGCCCGCTTCGGTCTTTGGACTTGACGATCATGTCGTCCACATAAACTTCCACTTCCTTATGCATCATGTCATGTAGTAAGGTTGTGGCGGTTCTGTAACTCCCCGGATTTAAACAAAAGGAATAAGATAGATAATTATAGCGTCTTATATTAATAATACACCATGGTGGCGGAAACACCATGGTTAACTAAATCCGAGTGTTACCAAGATAGATAATTAATATGTCTTAACGCATACAACTACTCTCGGAATTGAAACCAGATAAAAATAAAACTACAAGGTTCAATTATTAAACATATAATTCATTATTTATTCTCTCTCAAGTTAACCCCATTCATGACCAAGTAGCACATCAACCTGAAAAAAATAAAATAAAAGTCCACCGTCAGTGGGGAGTAACTAGGAGTCCTCCCAGTCATGATTGATAAAAAATCTAATCATAGTTATGAGAATATAATAAGAGATAACATATACTCCATTTAAAAACATGATAACATATTAAGTTCATCATAACATATGGTAAAATATTAGTAGCCATGAATACGTAACAACATAATAATACCGAGTCATAAATAGATAAATAAATAAATAAAATGTAGAACTGATATATATATATATATATATATGTCCTTCCAGAACTCGAACCAAAATATACAGAATAACACGAGCTAAGAACGAGCACCGTCTAGGGCCAATAACCTGAAACCCTAAACTTCGATGCCAATAACCTGACACCAAAATAACCCTACGGTGGGACACATAACCGTGAACCCATGTCTAAGACTGGCCAGACTTTCGAGGGACAAAATGTCTAGTTAAGGCGTAAAAGTGCGGACCCTTAACCAGTCAAGGCGTAAAAGTGCGGACCCTTGACCCCCAAACGACATATCCATAGACTCATAAGAGTATTCCATAAGAAACGGTCAACCCTTAGCAGGCCAATAACCTGAAACCGTGCCAGGGTACTAGGTAGG
This sequence comes from Agrostemma githago, assembly GCA_958450325.1. Taxonomy (NCBI): domain Eukaryota; kingdom Viridiplantae; phylum Streptophyta; class Magnoliopsida; order Caryophyllales; family Caryophyllaceae; genus Agrostemma; species Agrostemma githago. Next base: position 43,899,119 of record OY288240.1, on the reverse strand, counting down.
CCAATAACCTGAAACCTACCCAGTTTGGTATTGCTCTTCTCGAGTAGACCAATAACCTGAAATCTACTCGATATCTTATACTCTAGCCATACCATATATAAAGTGGAACAAAGTCCAAAAGATAATATCTGGACACCATGGATAACCGCATGTTAACATGCCAAACGCTCATAACCGAGCATTCAATTTTAATAGCATCAATATAAATAAAGTATAATAAAATTGTTGAGTATAAGATAAATTTTCACCATAAAATTCAATATTGCTTAAAACAACCATTTATCGAAGTTGTATTATTTGAACATGAGGACTAAATAAGTTTTATGTTAACTATATGATTAAGTAAATAGTATTAGATCATATGACATGCACAACAATTGATTACAATTTTTTTTATATTTCTCCTACACATGAATATAAATTCATTTATTAAATAAATGATCAAGTTATTATTTATGATACATAATAAAAGTTGAAAAGCATTAAATAATTGATATTTGTAAAAATAATAGATCTAGTTCTTAAAATAAGTATGTCTATGTTTTACATCATAACATGTAATTTATTCACATAGTATAATAAATCATTAAATAGTAACTATAAAATTAAATTTTAAAACAAGATGTAAGAGAAAATATGAAGAAGTACAAAAAGTATAATAAATAATTAAATAGTAACTATAAAATTAAATTTTAAAAGAAGATGTAAGAGAAAATATAAAGAAGTACAAAAATACGCTAACAGTGGGGTTTTAACCCTGGTCATCAGGTAAAGGAGCATTTTGTCTAACCACTGCAACACAACCACTTTTCCATTCTTTCCCAGAATTAAACTTTACTTAATTGTAAACAAACAGTGTTATTTAGGGTGACGAAAACTTATCTTTTTAATTATTATACAATCATGAATAAATTAAATTAAAATTACATACTGTCCATGAAAATTTATTTAATATAAAATTAATTTGGGTTATTTAACAACAATAATACCAATTATATGGCGTCTTCCCAAAATAATATCAATTTTAATAAATCTGAGAATAATACGTATTATTAGAGTAGTTAAACAAGAGTAGTATAGGTGATCGGTTACCTGTAGAACCCTTTCACCTTTCTTTTTCACCTTTAATTTTATTTAACGACAATAATACCAACTATAGAGCATCTTCCGAAAATAATTCCAATTTTAATAAATTAGAGAATAATACGTATTTTTGGAGTAGTTAAGCTAGAGTAGTATAGATGATTAGTTACCAGTAGAACTAGGGGTGTGCAAAATCCGGGTCGGACCGGAAAAATGGACCGGACCGGACCGGAATCTACTGGACCGGATCCGGAATAAAAAATTCCGGTCCGGTCTCCGGGCCATCATTTTGGGCGATTCCGGGTTCCGGTCCGGTCCGGTCCTGACCCGGTTTTTTCCGGTCCGGACCGGTTTGGACCGGAAAACCCGGAATTATGCTTATTTCTTAAAAATTCCGGTCTAACCGGTCCAAACCGGGCCAACCGGTCCGGAATTTTGGACCGGAATTCCAAAAAAAATTGAAAATTCCGGGCCAACCGGGCCAACCGATCCGGTCCGGATCGGACCCGGTATTTTTCCGGGCCGGACCAGGGTCAATATTTTGGTTTCCGGTCCGGGTCCAGGGTCAAAAAAATTGACGATTCCGGATCCGGGTCCAACCGGGTCCGGTCCGGGTCGGACCGGGTCGGCCCGGTTGCACAGCCCTAAGTAGAACCCATTCACCTTCCTTTTTCGCCTTTAATTCATTTCACATTGATTCACTCATTTTCACTTAATCAGTGTACGAGGCATTAAACGTCATTCATGTCCTTCGTCTTCCTCTTCCTTCAAGTCTTCAACCTCACCAAATCTAGCTAATAAAACAATCCTACACCAAAATCAACACGTTAATCTAAATGAAACGTATAGAAAAAAACTGAAAAAGGATGAAGGGTAATGGAGAGAGAGGATGAGAGAGAGAACTAAGGTGGAGTAGACCTGACAAAACTGACCCGACCCGAATAAGCCAAACTGAACCCGACCCGACATCCGAATTGAAGACTTTTATTACAAAAAAATGAGTCGATATCCGAATTGACCCATAATCCGAATTGACCCGAGCTAACTCGAAACTGACCCGACTATTATTATAAAAAAACGAGTCGATATCCCTAAAAAAGATGAAAATAACAAACCCGATAATGACTCGAACCCGAAAGTATCCGACCCGACCCAAAGTCAACCTGATTATTATAACCCGACAGTGGCCCGACCCGAAGCTGACCCAACATAGTTCACCCGTTATCCAGGTCTAAGTAGGAGGATGGAGGATAAGTAACAGGTTAAACATTAATTAGGTGACCTGATGTAGCAGGTTATAAAGTCACTTATACTACTCTTGTTTAACTACTCCAATAATACGTATTATTCTCAGATTTATTAAAATTCGTATTATTTTTTAAAGACGCCCTATAGTTGGTATTATTGTCGTTAAATAACCCAATTAATTTTTAAGTTCAATTAAAATAATGTCACATTAATTATTTAACAAGTTTTTTATACTTACAATTTATAATAACATTTTAATAGAAAATTTCATGGATATTTAATAAATAAATAAATAAATAAAGATTTTTTTATGACACTTATAAATTAATTTTAACAAAAATAAATCAGAATATATTTATATAAAATACCATATGAATTTATCACATATTTGTAATAACTTGAGGACTTTATTGGCTAGTTACCCATTTAAATCCAAAAATAATTATATAAATTATAAAACCACCATGCAAAATTTTATTACATACTGTAGACACCCGCATTTTGACTGTCAGGTGTCTATAGCAGTTTCCAAAAAACACCCGATGATGATCGGACGCTAACATGCTTCTATGCGCTCGGATACGGGCTCAAATCCATTAATCGCTGGCTAACACACTTACAGAGTACAAATCTCACAAAATCAACCTCAAATCCAGGTCCAGTGGGCCGTTTCCAATCAAATAAGGCTAATTTGGGCCAAAACCGGCACCGGAATTAAAACCGACTTTTAGCGATTGGGTCAACCCTGGTCAAAGTCGTTTCCGAGACACATCAAAGGAGCCACTCAAATACAAAAAGTCCAACTCAAGAAGCAAAACCAACAGTCCACCTTCAGACGGGCCATCCGGTCAAGTCCGTCAGAGCAAAAACCCTAGACACCAAAGTACATGGGCAATGCCTATATAAGCAACCCCATGCACACACAATTACACATCTTTTACACATCAAATTCAACCCTAATTCAACTTTTACCACTTCAAAAAGAACCCTAATCTTATACATGCAACCCTAATCAAACCCTAGCAATTCTACACTAGCAAAAAAAAACCTAAACCTAGTTTTAGGAATCAATCCCGGGCCACCATAACTTAACCTCCATAAAACCTCGAAGACTCTTGTGTTAAAGCCACGGTTACGAGTTCGATCCGAGACAAGAACATGTAGGTTGAGGGTGTCAAAACCCCGTTCTCTCCTTCTTCTCTTCCTCTCGTCATCTTCTTCGCTTTTTCTTACTTTTTTATTTTTTTATTTTTTTCTTTATTGCATCATAATATTGATAATAACTAATACAAAACATTAAAATACTTATCGATTTGTGTCGAATAAGAGGGGTATCGGAATAAGGAAACACGAATATACAAGTGTACTGCACACAACGTTGACGATCGCTTGTTCCAATACCCCGATTATTTGATTATTGAGATAAGTTAACTTAAACAATATTTTTTTATTTTGTTTGCATCATTATCGTTAGTCGCATATTTACATTAATTTTCAAAAAATAAGCATTATATTTAATAAGGGTCGAAACCCGTTGACGCGGATCTGACATCCTAATCCTTAGGGATTTATTTCGATGTCGGAAAAGCCGAGGGAATCACGTTTTCATTCAAGCAAAGTGTCGATACGTTAGATCCGATGCCAATTCCATAATTGGATGTCGAGTCAAAATAATCTAATCAAACAATTTAGCCAATTCAATTTTTCGTTGATGCTAACGTAGGTGTTATTTAATTCGTTCGAATCATGACACTACAAACGCGGAGGAATATTTATATCGTCTTGGTTATTTTGAACGATTCAAATCAATTTTCTTTATTTTTTCACTCTAGTATTCCATATCAATTCCATAATTGGATGTCGAATCTAATGATTTAGTCAAATAAATTAATTAACACGATTTTTGTTGATGCTAATATAGATGTCCTCTGATTCAATAATTGAATTAATTACGACATTAATAAACGCGGAGAAAATTTATATGTGCTAGTTAATTTAAAACGACTTATATTATTTTCTTCAAGTTTTCGCTCTAGCATTTCATACCGATTCAATAATCGGATATGGGATATGACGAGCATCAAAATTAAAATCGAGTATAAATTATTCCAAGTATTTAATATCGATTTCATAATCGAATTTTGAATACGACGAATATCGAAAATATTAAGTCGAGTGCAAATTACGCAATATTTGTACGCGATTTAATAAAATCATCAATTTTCCGAAGAAAACAATTTCGCTCTTTTTTATTATTATTCTTCGAACATCATTTTTTTAGACAAAACATTTTTTTTAGATCTCGATATTTGTTTCCTTGACCTCGGTCAACACGTGTTAATCCATCACATGACCTACTATTCTTTTCAAAACCATGCATCATACTACATTATTCGCAAACTGTTATTATCGTTATACCGTTACTAACAAGTTTGTTATTTTCTTGTCAATTTATTTTTATTTATTTTATTTTACTAAAATGAACCCACATGCTAAAATTCCACTTTGACGTAGAATTAATTGCATTAAATTGACTTAGAAACCTTTTTCAATTCCATTCACATGTTTAGGGAAAATAATCTTTGCATATCATTTTCTCGTTCAACTAACGCGCGTATTGTAAAGTCATTCGAATTCTTAGTAGAGGTCGTGTTGTAACGGAGGCGTCCCGTTACCTACGGTTTGTTAATTACGTGAGAATAACAAAACAAATAGCAAACAATAATAAAGTGACACACAGATTTACGTGGTTCACCAGCAAAATCACTGGCTACGTCCACACCGACAAGGAGACCAAATTCACTATTGTGGAGATAATAGTACAACAGTAGACTGTAATACACGCGCTTAATAGCTCACAGCTAAAGCCAAAAGTAATACCAATTCTACCAAACAGATAGTAATCTCAAACTGGAAAGAGACTACCCAAAGACTAAGTCGACCTGCGACGAACTCACCGACGAGACGAAGGACAAACGATCTTGCGGCCAACCAAGATCCGAACAAACTCCAACGGTCTCCAACGAAGACGAGATCAATAGAACCACCAAATAATAGAGACTCAGAACAAACGGAGTTTTTCCCTCAAGAAAACCCTCACAAATCAGTCATCTATATTGTGATCTCAAATCATCTCTCTGTCCTAATTAACCTAGATACTAGTCAGGTCTTTATATAGTATTATTCCACCTAAACTAGTTACCTAAACTAATTAGGAAACACGGTTCAATCTTTCCTAAAACCAAACAATCTTATGTTACCAAAACAAGAAGATCAACTTTAGGAAGGATATCAGCAACAAATCAATTCAAGGTCCAAAAGGACAATTGCTAGGCACTTATTTCCTAACAATCTCCACCTTGACTAGAATTGTCCAACCCGAACCAATCTTCAAAGTGCAGCTTCGAACAGTCGATTCTCAAGTCACTACTTGTCCGAATAATCTCCACCTTGACCTGAACGATCGCATCTTTCAACGGTCTTCAGTCAATAGTAATTTTCCTCCTTTCCGATTGTCTTTTTCACCCAAGACACGGGTTCTGCCTTTTTCACCCAAGGCACGGGTCTTGCCTTTTTCACCCAAGACACGGGTTCTGCCTTTTTCACCCAAGGCACGGGTCCTGCTTTTTTTCACCCAAGGCACGGGTCCTGCCTTTTTAACCCAAGGCACGGGTCTTGCCTTTTTCACCCAAGACACGGGTTCTGCCTTTTTCACCCAAGGCACGGGTCCTGCCTTTTTTCACCCAAGGCACGGGTCACTACTACAAAATTATTCATAGACATGACCTAATAGACATAGGTTAGAAGGGAAACCCACATCTATTTTTAATAGACATAGGTTATTTAAAAAACCTGTGTATATAAAAGAGAATATACATAGGTCAAAATTAAAATCCATGTCTATAAATTATAGGCATGGGTCAAAGTAAAACCTATGTCTACAATATATGAATAGATGTAGGGCATATGAAAAATCCATGTATATTGAACTAAGATTAATAGATTGATGCCCGATGTCTACTATTCTTAAACTAATACTCGTAAACCCTAGAATTACTCATCCCGCCCCCAAAATTCTTCACGCAGCCTTCAAAATTACTCATCTATTTTTACGCAGCCTTCAGGATAGGATGAGAATTCTTCACATAGCCTTCACAACGAAATCAACTCCAAAACGATTGAGAATCCTTCGATCCTTCAAGCCTTCAATCTGTTCGTGTTGAACGCTCAATCAATCAATCCTCATCCTTCGATCCTTTCTCCATCATTGAACGCTCGCCTCCTCTGTATGCGCCCTCTCTGTATGTATTTTCCCAATTTCATTCTCCTTCTTTCTGATCAACATCTTTCCAATTCTTGCTCAAGAAAATCCTCTATTTTTTTAAAAAAAATTGAGTAGATCGATGTATTTTTTTTGTGTATTTGAATTCATTTCATGTGATTTTTGAGTAGAGGTTGATTTTTGGTATATTTGCTTTGATTGTAGATTCAAGTTTGATTAAGCTAGCTGTCAATTATTAATTAGATGCTGGTTTTTTTACTATATACGGAGTACTTTGTATTAATTGTTGATTTCTTAATCTATCGATAGAATTTAAGTATGATTTCAATTGTTATGTTCGCAGTTTTTTTTTCGATCTTTTCACAGTTTTTCTCAAGTATTATTTACTCACTCTTGTTTGCCATGTCTTTATCTTTGGCCTGACCGTCTTGTTCTTGTGGGCTAACGCCACTCACTTCATTAACAAGTGAGCTTTGAGAACTGTTTTCGTTTACTAACTAATTGCTCGAACTGTTTGCTCGCTTGAAGTTTATTTATTTTTAGATTGTTCTGAGTTTGAACTCACTTGATTTATTTTTAGATGGAACAATGTGAATTAGGGTTTCCCAATCTCCAGATTCCCCTAAATCTGTCTCTTCTCCCTCGACACCAAGTTCCTCAATTCGTCACTTGACGCTCCTTGCTGAGGTGGTTTGTTCTCCGAGTCAACTAGGTATTTTTTGCCGAATTTTTTCAATTGACTATGCAATAGTAGTTGTTTGATCTGGTTTGTGTTTTATTTAGCCTTGTTGATAGTTAGTTTAGGGTTAGTTTTACTCATGCTTTCGAAGTCTACTGTTTGTACTAGTCGTAATGTGAGGGACAGGGCTTGTGCAACACTCAGTATGTATGAATTTCCTTGACTTATTTCATAATGAAATGAATTTTTATATTATGTGATTACAATCACATTGTCTTGTATGTATGTGTTGGGTTAATTATACAGCTTGGGATATGCGACATCTATGCTTTAATTGCACATCGTAGATGGAGTTTGTATTCTCTCTTTAAATTCTGCCGGGCATTTTCTCTGGCAATTGAAGTCGTTTCAGTACTTCCTCAGCTTCGCTTGTTACAAAACGCCAAGATATGTATGGACTGGAGTATAAAGTCATTAACATTGATTTCGTCAAGTGATTAAGAATGCTTTGGTATATATTACGGATTAAACCCGTATATATACCCCAAACTTCCAAATTACTCCACTCTACTGTCCCATTCCAAATTACGGAGTAAACCCGTATATATAAAGCTTTGGAATTCATTATAGGTTGAAAAGATTTGATTTTGTTTGGTCATCCAGGATTCTCATATTACCTACGTACATACAAGATTAAGTTTTGTTTGTTTTATTATTCTTGTTATACTACAAGAGGAAAAAAGAAAGGTAAATATAATGATGGAAGAAAGTAGTGAGTGTATGTGGTTCAGTTGAAGGATGGTGACATGCCAACCACTTGAGAGTTGGGAGTTGAGATTTTAATCATAACTCCCTCCTCTGCCCCTTGCTTGCTTATGTTAAACACCGTTTCTTTCATGTTTGGCATACAATACAACTGTATTTCGCTTCCCATTTTCCTTTTTTTGATCTACATAAATTGCTTTTCTTTCAATCTCATGCTTCACTAATCATCCATCATTAACTGCTTTCTGAACATCTTAATCTATTTTAAATATTTACTCATATCATATGATTTCTTAATGTTACGTACACATGTATGTGTGTATCTATACTTTTTCTACTTTTTTTTATAATACTTAGGGAGTAGGTAGATTCGTACATACATACATACTGGTTCATGAGATTTAATGAATGCAACCTCATGTTTCTTCCATGAACACCTCCATCATTTCATTTCTTCATTGCGATTGCATTTATGTTATGTTTTCACAATCATCTCAAAATGGTGAGTGATCATATCATATCATATCATCTAGAGAAGACTAGTTCTGTTCTGTTATTGTGAGTGATCGAGCCGAGCCATATATCATGGAGAACAATAAGAATGTGAGTAATAGTATTGATCAAGCCACCATGTCGAAACTGGAAGAGTATGAGATGGTTGAGCAGATTGGTAGAGGCGCTTTTGGAACTGCATATCTTGTTCTCATAAATTCAATAAGAAGAAAAGGTCACTTCTTAAAATTCTAAACAATCTGACTTGGCTTTTGTTGGAAGTAAACATACACAAATACAGCTGTGAATGTTGTTTGCTTTTGCAGGTATGTGTTGAAAAAAACCCCGATTGGCTAAGCGTACTGAGAGGATGAAGCGAATTGCGCATCAAGAGGTTACATCCAATTCTACTTTTGTTACCCTTGTATTAAGATTCTTGTTACATGTTCGAAACCAACATTATTTATCTTAGGTCGATACATAATTGAGTATCGTGTTGTATTATGAAAACTTGGACTTGTTGGTTATGGGGTTATTCATAATTGATGCAGATAATAATAGCAAAACTAAGCAATCCATATGTGGTGGAGTATAAGGATGCATGGGTGGAGAAGGCAATTAAGATTATGTCTTAAGGCAATTTCATTCTATAATATGCGATGCTAACTAATTTAGAGAGTAAGGCCAACCTCAATGTTTTTGCGGAAAGTCGGAAACTATGCTTTTTTAGTTGCGGTTCATATGTTCGATGTTAGAACCTTAACAGAGATTTCTGTGACGTTAATTTGACAGAAAGTTTGCAAGTGTGTAACTCAGCTACTGTTAGCCTTGGATTATCTTCACACAAACTGCGTTTTGCACAGAGATATCAAGGTGTTTATTCTTTTGTTATCAGATGGGAATAGGGAAATTTTCATCACTAATTAACATCAATCAGCTACTCATTTGTATGCTTCTGTTACATTTCATTTTCAGTGCTCCAACATATTCCTCTTCAAGGACAATGATATCAGGCTATGTGAGACATTATGCACTGCACGTTGAAGATTCGGACTAAAGGAATAATAGAAGCTAGTACTCTTTTGTAGTAATTCACTGACCAGACATGCTGATATATTGTACAGGTGATTTTGGCCCTGCGAAACTTCTTGGGCAAGACGATCTTACAAATTCGGTACTAGCTAGCATTATTTGCAGAAGACCTTAATCAGATCAGCTTATAATTCTTTCTTGATTTACTGATAAAACTGTTTGATGCTTAATGTTGTACAGATTGTAGGTAGTCCGAACTACATGTGCCCGGAAATCCTTTATGAGCTACCATACGGTTACAAATTAGATATATGGTCCTTAGGTACTATGGAGTATTAAACATGAAAATCTAGCTTAAAACGGATATGATCTGTCCGACAAATCTGATGAACTTGGCGATCTGCCCTCTTACAGGTTGCTGTATCTTTGAAATTGCAGCACATCAACCTGCATTCCGAGCACCAGTAAGTACGATGACACTGATTAAGACTTAAACTAAGAACAGTTACTCACAGTAGTTCATTAAAAATAGGATATGGCAGGCCTAGTCAACAAAATATATCGGTCCATGATTTCCCCTCTTCCGACTGTCTATTCACTACCACTGTAAGTAAATATATCCCGAACCATAGATTTCTATACATACTTACAGTCATGTTTATCTCTACGAGTTGGATTACTGATTATCGTCATGTTGCAGAAAATGTTTAATCAAAACGATGCTAAGAAAAAATCCTGAACATAAACGACTGTAAGTGAATGTTTTATGGCTATTAACTTGAACCTAAACTGTCGCAAAGAAATGATTAATTTGCCTGTTTTTGCAATGCTGTACAAGGCTGCAGAACTGCTGAGAGATCCACACTTAGAGCCGTACCTTGCTCAATGCTACACATCGTCTCCTGTATTCCTGCCAGTAAAACCAGAAGTCAGTAACAGCAATAAGCCGAGTACTTCTTACATGACAAGAAAGGCGAGAAACTTACCTAATGGTAAAAGAATTGCAAAAATAGTACCTCATCAAGTACCCCGTAACAGCACTAAGGCATCGTCCTCTGATTCTCAAGAAACAAAGGTCGAGACCAAAAGGGTCAATCCTACAAGCTGCTCAGGTGTTCAACTGTCATTCATTTATTACTGTACTTCTTATCGACTTATTGATTGCTCCATCTTAAACTTTAAAATGGGTTAAATATAAAGACAAAACATTCAAGGCAACTGATTTGTTCGTTATGTATTTGCCGGTTTGTGACAGATAGTCTATCAGTTCCCCAAGTGGCCTTGTTCTAAATATTGACTGTGCATATATAACAATCTTAAGTGTAGGCTTGAATATGTTTTTGGGCTGTGGTACAAAATTCATCCAAACTCCCAAGTGTACACTTTGAAGATCGGGAGACTTAACTTTCATCTCCTTATAACAGCCAATGTAGGATTTTTTTTCAGCAATATAGGATTTTTTTATCAATGTTCCGGGTATTGCGATTGATAAAATCCTTGAGAAGTTGTACTTAAGTATCTCTAGTGTGGAAGCAATTGAGAAATAATGTCTTGTGACGGTAATTAATTGTTTTGTTATTAATAAAATTTAGTTACCATTTATGTGAACGGGGCGCGCCAATTTTGTATTTTTTTTTGGTAATTTAGCAGTTCAATAGACATAGGGCGTACAAATAACCCGTGTCTATACTATGACAATAAACATAGGGTAACCAATAACCCGTGTCAATAGACATATGGCGTACAAAAAACCCATGTCTATTCTTTTTATAAACATGGGTTAACTTTGAAAACCTATGTCTAATATATCAATAGACATGGGTTATTAGAAAACCTATGTGTATGTTGTAGATAGACATAGGTCGTACGACCTATGTCTAAGTATTTGACAATAGATGTCACTCAACTTAACATGGGTGGCGAAACCCATGTCTATTAGTAAAAATGACCCATGTCTATTTGATGTTTTGTAGTAGTGGGTCCTGCCTTTTTCACCCAAGGCACGGGTCTGCTCCACCTAGGAGCCCGCCTCATGGAGAAGCAGAAACAACCGTCGATAGCTTGTCTTTAGAATTACGTAGTTCGACCCGTACAGATGAAAACTCCACATTACCGCCAACACTACCATCTTCACCCAAGCCTATCAACCCAAAACTATTACTCCCCGTGAATTTATCAACCTTTAAAATTGTTGCTCCAGACATCTTCTCACAAAAAAATTCAACAAACCCAAATAACGCCTAACTCAGCGGAAGCAAAACCTGGAGCTCAGAAGCGGAAGCGGAACAACCTGAAGCTCTGATACCAGTTTGTTGTAACGGAGGCGTCCCGTTACCTACGGTTTGTTAATTACGCGAGAATAACAAAACAAATAGCAGACAATAATAAAGTGACACACAGATTTACGTGATTCACCAGCAAAATCATTGGCTACGTCCACACCGACAAGGAGACCAAATTCACTATTGTGGAGATAATAGTACAACAGTAGACTGTAATACACGCGCTTAATAGCTCACAGCTAAAGCCAAAAGTAATACCAATTCTACCAAACAGATAGTAATCTCAAACTGGAAAGAGACTACCCAGAGACTAAGTCGACCTGCGACGAACTCACCGACGAGACGAAGGACAAACGATCTTGCGGCCAACCAAGATCCGAACAAACTCCAACGGTCTACAACGAAGACGAGATCAATAGAACCACCAAATAATAGAGACTCAGAACAAACGGAGTTTTTCTCTCAAGAAAACCCTCACAAATCAGCCATCTATATTGTGATCTCAAATCATCTCTCTGTCCTAATTAACCTAGAAACTAGTCAGGTCTTTATATAGTATTATTCCACCTAAACTAGTTACCTAAACTAATTAGGAAACACGGTTCAATCTTTCCTAAAACCAAACAATCTTATGTTACCAAAACAAGAAGATCAACTTTAGGAAGGATATCAGCAACAAATCAATTCAAGGTCCAAAAGGACAATTGCTAGGCACTTATTTCCTAACAATCTCCACCTTGACTAGAATTGTCCAACCCGAACCAATCTTCAAAGTGCAGCTTCGAACAGTCGATTCTCAAGTCACTACTTGTCCGAATAATCTCCACCTTGACCTGAACGATCGCATCTTTCAACGGTCTTCAGTCAATAGTAATTTTCCTCCTTTCCGATTGTCTTTTTCACCCAAGACACGGGTTCTGCCTTTTTCACCCAAGGCACGGGTCTTGCCTTTTTCACCCAAGACACGGGTTCTGCCTTTTTCACCCAAGGCACGGATCCTGCTTTTTTTCACCCAAGGCACGGGTCCTGCCTTTTTAACCCAAGGCACGGGTCTTGCCTTTTTCACCCAAGACACGGGTTCTGCCTTTTTCACCCAAGGCACGGGTCCTGCCTTTTTTCACCCAAGGCACGGGTCCTGCCTTTTTCACCCAAGGCACGGGTCTGCTCCACCTAGGAGCCCGCCTCATGGAGAAGCAGAAACAACCGTCGATAGCTTGTCTTCAGAATTACGTAGTTCGACCCGTACAGATGAAAACTCCACCTTACCGCCAACACTACCATCTTCACCCAAGCCTATCAACCCAAAACTATTACTCCCCGTGAATTTATCAACCTTTAAAATTGTTGCTCCAGACATCTTCTCACAAAAAAATTCAACAAACCCAAATAACGCCTAACTCAGCGGAAGCAAAACCTGGAGCTCAGAAGCGGAAGCGGAACAACCTGAAGCTCTGATACCAGTTTGTTGTAACGGAGGCGTCCCGTTACCTACGGTTTGTTAATTACGCGAGAATAACAAAACAAATAGCAAACAATAATAAAGTGACACACAGATTTACGTGGTTCACCAGCAAAATCACTGGCTACGTCCACACCGACAAGGAGACCAAATTCACTATTGTGGAGATAATAGTACAACAGTAGACTGTAATACACGCGCTTAATAGCTCACAGCTAAAGCCAAAAGTAATACCAATTCTACCAAACAGATAGTAATCTCAAACTGGAAAGAGACTACCCAGAGACTAAGTCGACCTACGACGAACTCACCGACGAGACGAAGGACAAACGATCTTGCGGCCAACCAAGATCCGAACAAACTCCAACGGTCTCCAACGAAGACGAGATCAATAGAACCACCAAATAATAGAGACTCAGAACAAACGGAGTTTTTCCCTCAAGAAAACCCTCACAAATCAGCCATCTATATTGTGATCTCAAATCATCTCTCTGTCCTAATTAACCTAGAAACTAGTCAGGTCTTTATATAGTATTATTCCACCTAAACTAGTTACCTAAACTAATTAGGAAACACGGTTCAATCTTTCCTAAAACCAAACAATCTTATGTTACCAAAACAAGAAGATCAACTTTAGGAAGGATATCAGCAACAAATCAATTCAAGGTCCAAAAGGACAATTGCTAGGCACTTATTTCCTAACAGGCCGCTAATGTGCGGGCGGGGTTGGGTGTCCTTTGTGGGCTTCCCAACACGTACCCACACCCCTTACTCAGAACCTCGGTTTCCGGATGCCCGAAACCGTTGGCGCACGAGAGTCATTCAATACACAATATTCGATAACGTCGGTATTGGTATCAAATACAAAGGGACGAGCCCAATAAACTCTGACATCGGAAATGGGTCGTATTTTGTATACGGACCACTACGACATAGAGTGGGCTCGAATGGTTCCGAATAACCACAGAATTCGGTTGCGACTCCACTTCGACCTAAATTTCAATTCGATCCATTTCATATGGAGATTTATTCGCCTACCCAAACTCGCGCGTGGCCGCGTCGGGGTGGACCTATGTCATGTCCACACATACTAAAAAGTCATTATAAACAAAAAAATTCATAATTATTTACATATTGTGGATATTTATGCATGCATGCATGAGTATTCATAAAAAATGTGATAACATGGAAAAATAAAATAATGATCCAAAAATCAAATCTAAAAACTTAAAAATCTACATGCAACATCATCAACATAAAAAAAAATAGGAATATAATTAAGAACATAATTATTTTAATCATTCATATAATTTATATATTTATTGCATGATAAATAAATTAGAAGCATGATTAAATAATAAACAATAAAACCAATCATATATTCATCACAAAAATATATACAAAATTTATATACCATGAAGTTCATATATTACCATAATTTTTAAACTTCATATATGTCCTCAATCTTATTATAAATTCATAAAAATGTTAGAATTTCATAAATCAAGAAAAGAAGTAACCTAGTTACCTTGAGAGAAATTTAGTAGTATTAATATAAGTAGAATATGGATGATATCAACCCAAGTAGTTTCCTTCCACCAAGGTCTCTTGTTCACTAGTAATTAGGATGTATAGTATGGAATGAAGCTATGAAGAAAAGAGTATGAGGAAGGTGGATGATAGATGATGGTTTACGGTGGAGTGGTGGAGAATGAAGAGTTCATCACCTAGCTTGAATTTTAAGGACAAAATTAAGGCTAGGTAATGATGATTAGCCATAGCCATATAGCCATGCATGGCTATAAACCTATGCTCATAGACCTTGGGATCTAAGGAAATGCAAGTGGATAAGTTGGCAAGTTGGCAAGTTGCAAGCAAGTAGCACAAAACTAAGTGAAGTGTGAGTGAAATAGATGAGGACGACGGAATTGCGGTCCGCGGATTACGGTGACAACCTGTCGTATTTCAAGCATAACTTTCTCTACAGAACTCCGATTAAGATGATTAAGGTGGCGTTGGAAAGCTAAGAAGAAGATATAAAACATTTATGTTTTTGATCAAGAGCCAAATACGTCTCTAACCTGACGTAAAATGAGCAATTATATTGCCTAAGTTTATTAGTTCATCCGAACGTAAGGGTTTGAGAGGATAAATAAAAGTGTGAAGGATGGGAAC
Source organism: Agrostemma githago (assembly GCA_958450325.1). Classification (NCBI taxonomy): domain Eukaryota; kingdom Viridiplantae; phylum Streptophyta; class Magnoliopsida; order Caryophyllales; family Caryophyllaceae; genus Agrostemma; species Agrostemma githago. The sequence continues at coordinate 43,883,622 of OY288240.1, read as the reverse complement.
CTAGAACATTAATTCCAATCATACAAGTGATGAGTGGATAAATGGATAATGAGGATGGAATTAAAAGAGTTTATATGTGTTTATCAAATTATAAAAACACGGGGTGTTACAACCCTCCCCCCTTATGAAAAGTTTCGTCCTCGAAACTTGAATGAGTGTGTACCTGTATCAAACAAGTGAGGGTATTTGGCTTGCATGGACGCCTCTGTCTCCCATGTTGCTTCTTCAAACCTTTGACTACGCCACAAAACCTTTACTAATGGTACAACCTTATTCCTTAAGGTTTTGTCCTTCCTATCTAAAATCTGGACGGGTTGCTCCTCATAAGTCAAATTTGGTTCCACCTCGACTGTGTCCGACTGAAGTACATGAGATGGATCGCTCCGATATCTTCTCAATTGAGATACATGAAAGACATCATGTACTTTAGACAGATTAGGGGGTAAAGCTAACTTATAAGCTACTTCACCAACTCGTTCAAGTACTTCATATGGTCCTACAAACTTAGGGCTCAATTTTCCCTTAATTCCAAATTTCTTCACCCCTCTCATGGGCGACACCTTAAGAAAGACCTTGTCCCCAACATCAAATTCTACTTGCCTTCGACGCAAGTCAGCATATGACTTTTGCCGATCTTGAGCCGCTTTCATCTTTTCCCGGATCAACTTAACTTGCTCAATGGACTCTTGGATCATCTCAGGGCCAACAACTGCAACCTCACTAATATCATCCCAACATAAAGGACTACGACATTTCCTCCCATACAAGGCCTCAAATGGAGCCATCTTGATACTAGCGTGGTAACTATTATTGTACGAGAACTCTATTAAGGGAAGGCTCTTCTCCCATCCTGTTTGGAATTCTAGCACACATGCTCGGAGCATATCCTCTAAAGTTTGAATAGTGCGTTCGGTTTGGCCATCGGTAGCAGCGTGAAAAGCTGTACTCAACTTTAACTTACTACCTAACGCCTCCTGGAGCTTCCTCCAAAAATGCGAACAAAATCGTGGGTCACGATCAGAAACTATGTCTTTAGGAACTCCATGAAATCTAATAACTTCTCTTTGGTATGCCACCGCCATCTCATCCAAACTCCAAGTATCTTTCATTGGAATGAAGTGAGCTACTTTAGTTAAACGGTCCACCACTACCCAAATGGCATTCTTTCCCGTGGGCGACCTTGGTAACCCAGTTACAAAATCCATGGAGATGGAATCCCATTTCTACACGGGTATTTCTAAGGGCTGCAAGAGACCACCAGGTCTTCGATGTTCGAACTTTACTTTCTGACAGGTAAGACATCTGGCCACAAAATTCGCAATTTCTCTTTTCATGTTAGGCCACCAAAAGAATTTCTTCAAATCCTTATACATCTTATCTCCACCAGGATGAATAGAGTATGGTGTACTATGAGCTTCCTGCATAATCTTCATTTTAAGATCATCACAGTCAGGGATGCACCACCTACCTTGAAATCTTAAACTTCCATCCGTCCAGACTTCAAAATCATTTTCTTCACTGACCTTGGCACGTAGGCCTTCAAGCACTGGATCCTCTTGTTGTTTAATTCAAATTTTGTGGTAGATTTCAGGTTCAGCACTCATAGCATTCAGAGCGATACTTCCTTGTTGAACTACCTCTAAATTCAACTTTCGGAAATCATGACAAAGGTCATCGGGCAACACCATGACGGCATTCATCGTGTGTTTTTCTTTCCTACTTAATGCATCGGCCACCACATTGGCCTTACCTTCATGGTATTGGAGTTGGAGGTCATAGTCATTAATCAATTCTATCCACCTCCTTTGCCTTGCGTTTAGATCTCTTTGGGTAAAAATGTACTTTAAGCTCTTGTGATCAGTGTAAAAGTTGCATGATACCCCATAAAGATAGTGCCTCCAAATCTTGAGAGCAAAGATTACCGCTGCTAACTCGAGATCATGAGTTGGGTAGTTTTTCTCGCATTCCTTTAGTTGTCTCGAGGCATAGGCCACCACCTTTCCATTTTGCATCAACACACAGCCGAGTCCATTCTTTGACGCATCGCTGTAAACATCAAAGCTCACTCCTTCTTCGGGTAATGTCAAGATTGGTGCTGACGTTAATCTTTTCTTTAACTCTTCAAATGCCTCTTCGCATGCACTAGACCACACAAATTTTGATTCCTTCTTCAATAAAGAAGTCATTGGCTTTGCTACCTTTGAGAATTCCCTGACGAACCTTCGGTAGTATCCTGCCAGACCCAAGAAGCTACGTATTTCTCTCACATTCTTTGGACTTTCCCAATTAACTATAGCTTGAACCTTAGCTGGGTCAACGCTAATGCCTTCACCAGAAACGACATGGCCTAAAAATGCAACCTTCTTAAGCCAGAATTCGCATTTTGAGAACTTTGCAAACCACTTTTGCTTTCTTAACGTTTCCAATATCGACCTCAGATGTTTAGCATGTTCCTCTTCATTCTTTGAATAAATGAGGATATCATCGATGAATACCACTACATATTTGTCCAAATACTCATGGAAGGTCCTATTCATCTGATCCATAAACACCACTGGAGCGTTGGTTAGGCCAAAGGGCATCACTACAAACTCATAGTGCCCATACCTTGATCGAAAAGCGGTTTTAGGGATATCCTCTTTCCTCACTGGGATTTGATGATAACCCGACCTCAAGTCGATCTTTGGGAAAGTACTCGCTCCCTTAAGTTGATCGAATAAATCCTCGATTCTTGGGAGTGGGTAACGGTTCTTGATCGTTACCTTGTTCAATTCTCTATAGTCGATGCACAATCTCATGCTTCCATCCTTCTTTCTCACAAACAGTACTTGGGCACCCCAAGGTGACACACTTGGGCGAATAAAGCCCTTATCTATCAATTCCTCCAGTTGTTTCTTTAACTCTTGCATTTCGGCAGGAGCCATACGGTAGGGTGCCTTTGAAATAGGTCCAGTACCGGGTAGGAGGTCGATGTTAAACTTGACATCTCGCTTTGGAGGGACACCTGGAAGCTCATCGGGAAACACATCGCCGAACTCCCGAACAATAGGAATATCCTCAATCTTAGCTTCCGTAGTGACATCTTGTACACTACATAAATACACCTGATATCCCTTTCTCCTCAATTCCCTAATCTTTAGGGCAGACACCCATTTAATTCCTGGTTTAACTGAGATACCCTTATACGAAATCCTTGTACCCAAAGGACTTTTCAAAATGATCTTTTGATCTCGACACACGAACTTTGCGTCAAACCTAGCTAACCAATCCATGCCAAGTATAATGTCGAATTCCGAGAGTTTAAAACTTATGAGATCAAGAGACAATCTCCCCAGTGGGAAGAGCTATGGTGGTTTTAGTGGGGGCACTAGATATGAGTTGAGCCTTAAGAACAAATGATGTGGAGATAAAGGATAATGAAGCACCAGTATCAAATAATACGAATGCAGGAATAGAGTTAGCAAGAAATGTACCAGTAATGACATCTGGATTAGTCTCTGCCTCCGCACGGTTCATCACATAAATACGACCCTGGTTGGGCACCTGTTGAGGTCTATTGTTCTCACTACCACTCCCCGAACCTTGAGAAACTCTTTGGGGGCAACGATTTGCAGTGTGACCAATACCCTGGCAATTGTAGCATGTAATATCAGTCCCATTGCAATTCTTCCCATAGTGATAAGCTTTCTTGCAACGAAAACATTGACGATCGCTCTGGTGAGTGGTGTTGGGGAGAGTTGTCCCAAAAGTGTTGTTATACTTCATCTTTTTCGCGGGTCCTTGGATAGCTGGCAATGGAGCAGGTGTTCTCTTTCCCGATCGACGCTCAAGAGTTTCTTAACTCAGAACCGCATCATAAACACTAAGGGCACGGTTATAAGCTTCTTGAAAAGTCTGCGAGGGGAGAGCCGCAATTGCAGTACGAACCTTTGGAGCTAACCTCAATTCATAGCGACGAATTTTCTCCGTCTCAGTCGGAATTACCATGGATGCAAAAAAAGCAAGTTCTATGAATTTTCTTGTGTATTCCTCAACAGTCATATCACCTTGCTCAAGATCCAAGAATTCTTGTTGCTTCCTCCAACGAAGAGCCTCGGGATAAAAACGAGCTTTCACACTTTCTTTGAACTCAGACCAGCCAAACCCTGGTTGAGCCCTTAGTGAGTCTTTCATAAGGTCCCACCAACGATCTGCTTCATCGCGGAAGTAAAAGCTAGCCAAATCAATCTTCATATTTTCAGGTATCTGGGTCACGATAAACAACTTTTCCATTTGGTGGGTCCAATTCTCAAGGATGATAGGGTCCGTGACTCCCATGAATTCTGGGGGCTTGTGGCGATTGAAACGCTCAAAGACGGATCCTTCACGATTAACTTCTGGAGCATTGTTCTCTTTCTCCAGTAGTTTTAGTAAAGCCGTCTCGATCATACGAACCCTATCATTCTCAGCGTTGGCGTGGCCGTTTCCCTGGCGGGTATTCATCTGAATCCAAAGATAACAAGTGATTCTAGTGGTAGAGACCCTATGCTACCACTAACATGCAACTACTCAATCATAAGGAGACAACAAAAGCATATCTTACCCACAAGTAAGAGACCCATAATATAAACAACAATTGAGTCCTTACTTGTTTCTACCCCACTCTCTCTTAGTCAAACTAATATTTGTTTAAGTCTTATCTCAATCCGAGAGTGTTGAGAGCGTTCTGGCTCTGATACCAACTGTAACTCCCCGGATTTAAACAAAAGGAATAAGATAGATAATTATAGCGTCTTATATTAATAATACACCATGGTGGCGGAAACACCATGGTTAACTAAATCCGAGTGTTACCAACATAGATAATTAATATGTCTTAACGCATACAACTACTCTCGGAATTGAAACCGGATAAAAATAAAACTACAAGGTTCAATTATTAAACATATAATTCATTATTTATTCTCTCTCAAGTTAACCCCATTCATGAGCAAGTAGCACATCAACCTGAAAAAAAATAAAAGTCCACCGTCAGTGGGGAGTAACTAGGAGTCCTCCCAGTCATGATTGATGAAAAATCTAATCATAGTTATGAGAATATAATAAGAGATAACATACACTCCATTTAAAAACATGATAACATATAAAGTTCATCATAACTTATGGTAAAATATTAGTAGCCATGAATACGTAACAACATAATAATACCGAGTCATAAATAGATAAATAAATAAATAAAATGTAGAACTGATATATATATATATATATATATATATATGTCCTTCCAGAACTCGAACCAAAATATACAGAATAACACGAGCTAAGAACGAGCACCGTCTAGGGCCAATAACCTGAAACCCTAAACTTCGATGCCAATAACCTGACACCAAAATAACCATACGGTGGGACACATAACCGTGAACCCATGTCTAAGACTGGTCAGACTTTCGAGGGACAAAATGTCTAGTTTAGGCGTAAAAGTGCGGACCCTTAACCAGTCAAGGCGTAAAAGTGCGGACCCTTGACCCCCAAACGACATATCCATAGACTCATAAGAGTATTCCATAAGAAACGGTCAACCCTTAGCAGGCCAATAACCTGAAACCTACCCAGTTTGGTATTGCTCTTCTCGAGTAGACCAATAACCTGAAATCTACTCGATATCTTATACTCTAGCCATACCATATATAAAGTGGAACAAGGTCCAAAAGATAATATCGGGACACCATGGATAACCGCATGTTAACATGCCAAACGCTCATAACCGAGCAATCAATTTTAATAGCATCAATATAAATAAAGTATAATAAAATTGCTAGAGTATAAGATAAATTTTCACCATAAAATTCAATATCGCTTAAAACAACCATTTATCGAAGTTGTATTATTTGAACATGAGGACTAAATAAGTTTTATGTTAACTATATGATTAAGTAAATAGTATTAGATCATATGACATGCACAACAATTGATTACAATTTTTTTATATTTCTCTTACACATGAATATAAATTCATTTATTTAAATAAATGATCAAATTATTATTTATGATACATAATAAAAGTTGAAAAGCATTAAATAATTGATATTTGTAAAAATAATAGATCTAGTTCTTAGAATAAGTATGTCTATGTTTTACATCATAACATGTAATTTATTCACATAGTATAATAAATCATTAAATAGTAACTATAAAATTAAATTTTAAAACAAGATGTAAGAGAAAATATGAAGAAGTACAAAAAGTATAATAAATAATTAAATAGTAACTATAAATTTAAATTTTAAATGAAGATGTAAGAGAAAATATAAAGAAGTACAAAAAGATGCTAACAGTGGGGTTTGAACCCTGGTCATCAGGTAAAGGAGCATTGTGTCCAACAACTGCAACACAACCACTTTTTTGTTCTTTTCCAGAATTAAACTTTACTTAATTGTAAACAAACAGTGTTATTTAGGATGACGAAAACTTATCTTTTTAATTATTATACAATCATGAATAAATTAAATTAAAATTACATATTGTCCATGAAAATTTATTTAATATAAAATTAATTTTTAAGTTCAATTAAAATAATGTCACATTAATTATTTGACAAGTTTTTTATACTTACAATTTATAATAACATTTTAATAGGAAATTTCATGGATATTTAATAAATAAATAAATAAATTTTTTATGACAATTATAAATTAATTTTAACAAAAATAAATCAGAATATATTTATATAAAATACCATATGAATTTATCTCATATTTATTATAACTTGAGGACTTTATTGGCTAGTTACCCATTTAAATCCAAAAATAATTATATAAATTATAAAACCACCATGCAAAATTTTATTACATACTAAAAAGTCATTATAAACAAAAAAATATTTTTTTTCATAATTATTTACATATTGTGGATATTTATGCATGCATGCATGAGTATTCATAAAAAATGTGATAACATGGAAAAATAAAATAATGATCCAAAAATCAAATCTAAAAACTTAAAAATCTACATGCAACATCATCAACATAAAAAAAATAGGAATATAATTAAGAACATAATTATTTTAATCATTCATATAATTTATATATTTATTGCATGATAAATAAATTAGAAGCATGATTAAATAATAAACAATAAAACCAATCATATATTCATCACAAAAAATATATACATAATTTATATACCATGAAGTTCATATATTACCATAATTTTTAAACTTCATATATGTCCTCAATCTTATTATAAATTCATAAAAATGTTAGAATTTCATAAATCAAGAAAAGAAGTAACCTAGTTACCTTGAGAGAAATTTAGTAGTATTAATATAAGTAGAATATGGATGATATCAACCCAAGTAGTTTCCTTCCACCAAGGTCTCTTGTTCACTAGTAATTAGGATGGATAGTATGGAATGAAGCTATGAAGAAAAGAGTATGAGGAAGGTGGGTGATGGATGATGGATGATGGTTTACGGTGGAGTGGTGGAGAATGAAGAGTTCATCACCTAGCTTGAATTTTAAGGACAAAATTAAGGCTAGGTAATGATGATTAGCCATAGCCATATAGCCATGCATGGCTATAAACCTATGCTCATAGACCTTGGGTTCTAAGGAAATGCAAGTGGACAAGTTGGCAAGTTGGCAAGTTGCAAGCAAGTAGCACAAAACTAAGTGAAGTGTGAGTGAAATAGATGAGGACGACGAAATTGCGGTCCGCGGATTACGGTGACAGCCTGTCGTATTTCGAGCATAACTTTTTCTACAGAACTCTGATTAAAATGATTAAGGTGGCGTTGGAAAGCTAAGAAGAAGATCTAAAACATTTATGGTTTGATCAAGAGCCAAATACGTCTCTAACCTGACGTAAAATGAGCAATTATATTGCCTAAGTTTATTAGTTCATCCGAACGTAAGGGTTTGAGAGGATAAATAAAAGTGTGAAGGATGGGAACCTAGAACATTAATTCCAATCATACAAGTGATGAGTGGATAAATGGATAATGAGGATGGAATTAAAAGAGTTTATATGTGTTTATCAAATTATGAAAACACGGGGTGTTACAGGTTCGTTGGTAAGTGGCCCTGGCACTGATGAGACCCAACGGCATAACGGTGTAGCAGTAAGTACCCCAAGGTGTAATGAAGGTGGTCTTACTCATGTCTTCTTCCGCCATTTTAATTTGATTGTACCCGGCATACCCGTCCATAAATGATAGAAGGGCATGATCGGCCATGTTGTCCACCAGTATGTCGATGTGTGGTAACGGAAAATCATCTTTTGGGCTGGCCTTATTAAGGTCCCGGAAGTCTACACATACCCGCACCTTACCATCCTTTTTAGGTACCGGCAAGATGTTTGCAACCCATACTGGATATTCAGACACTTGTATGAAGCCCGCTTTGAATTGCTTTTCGACTTCTTCTTTGACTTTGAGAGATCACTCGGGCCTCATTCTTTGGAGCTTCTGTTTTACCGGTTCACATCCATCTTTGATGGGTATACGGTGTTCAGCTATTTCCCGATCTATCCGCGACATGTCCTTGTAGGACCATGCAAAGACATCCTTGAATTCCTGGAGGAGGTCCGTGAATTGTTTTCTCTCCTCGGGATCTAAGGATAAATCCAACTTAAGCATCTGGGGCTCTAGAGTGGTTCCCATGTTAATGGATTCGGTTTCCTCAATTACCGGATCTCGGGATTCCCTTTGTTCGAGCTGCTCGATCAGGTGTGAAGGCAGAGGTACCTGTTCGTCGGGTTTCTCAATGTCATTACATATAAAAATTTTGAAAGCATTTTGAAAATAAGACAAGTCGTAAGCGGAACGGTTTTCGTTATTATTGATAGTAAATTTCGAAAAGAGCTCAAAGAGAGCGGCCATCTGATCGTTGGTCAGAGGCGGGATAGGGAGTTCTCTCGGGACGGACCCCGAGACTCCAGTGGGTGCGACTAAAGGAAGAGGGGTTACAGACTCGATTCTAGTACTCGACCCTCTAGACTTGGACTCAGACTCCGACTCTGACTCAGACTCAGACTCGGACTCGGTATCTGGCATGTCCCCTTCACCGATAGTCAGCTTGTAGACTCGACCCTGGCTGTCGGTCCACTTGATAGTTTTCCTCCATGCCCTTTTCCCGGTGTCAGCACCGACTTCAGAGATTAGCTTGGTTGGATCGAACCTGTTGCTGCGGAGGATTAGGTTGACCAATTCCTCTTTAGGGGCGGGGATCGCCTTGTCTTCCCCGAATAAGAGCCCCAGCACAGGTTCAGTATTGTCGACAACCTCCTTGGATTCAGCTTGAACGAGGGCGAATATGTCGTCTGGGATATAGTTACATTCTCGAACCAATTTGGTCCCGGGATATGTAATGGTGGGCTGGTATAGACCCACTTGAACAGCCCCAAATACCGGAGTGACAAACTAGTCAGTTAGTTTTGGGCTGTAAGGGCCCAAGTAGGTACCCTTGATGATGTTGGTGGCCTTCTGAATACTGGCCCGGACCACGTTTCCCGGGGTTATGGCGTACCCTAAACCGAATCGTGATTCCTCGTTGTTTAGGACCTCGATAATTTTGCCAGCCGGGAGATTTGGCCTCGAAGTAGCCCCCGGTAGGTAGCCCAAGTTTTGTAGCATCATGTCGATGCTAGTGGTGAAATAGGGCCTAAAGAGATACTGCTCCTCAATCATTCCCACGAAATCGAATCCTCATGGGTCGGTCCGGCCCGCAGTGTTGCAGCTTGCCACGGTTATGGGGGTGGCTTCGAGAGTGATGACCCTGTCTTGTAGAGGCAGGTTGACCTTCTTGTGGAGGGTGGAGGATACGTCTTTGACCGCGTTGATCCAGGGCCTTCCCAGCAGCAGGTTGAAAGAGGAGGTGACATTAATCACCTGGAATTCTAGTTCTTTTTCAATCGGGCCCGTTATAATTGTTAGTTTAACGGCCCAGCAACTAATTTCGGGCTTCCGTCAAAAGCATGGATAGTTTGCGCCGTCGGGAGGTAGTCAGCCTCGGTAATGGCGAGGGCCTTGGCAGTCCTCGGGGGAAGGACGTTCACAGCGGACCCGTCGTCAATCAGGGTCATTGGGAGATATTTGCCTCGGCAGATCATCGTGATGTACAAGGCCAAGTTATGGGTGGCCCCGAACGGTGGGAGGTCAGATTCAGAGAAGGTGATGAGCGGGCCTTCTTCCTTGGATTTGCCCTTAAGATGGGGCAAGATAGTGGCTACCATTTCAGTGGGGGTAACCAACGAGTCGACCTTGATCTGATCGAGAGCCTTAGTAAGTGCTTCTCGATGTTCTTGAGAACTAACCAAAAGCTGCCATATAGTAAGATCAGTTCGAACCCTTTTCAGTTGCTTGACTAGGGCCGTGTCAGTGCTTGGCTCCTCGAGGGTAGGCTTTGTCCTGGCAGGTTCAGTGACGGTTTCCGGGGTAGAATGGCCGGCTGTGACGAGGTGATTGTTGGCCAAGGCTTTGGTTTTAGCCTTCCGGATTTCTTCGATGGTGATGGGGATAGCTTCCCCCTTATCTAGGTAAACGTCGTCTTCATCATTGAATCATATCCCGTTAATTTGTGGGATGAAAGGAGAAATGAGATGAGAACAGTCGATTACTTCTTCAACAAAAATGGCGTGAGCACTAAAGGGGTTCTCCTTGTTGCTTGGCTTGTCGCCGGGCAGCAGTATCTTCCCACTTTCGATCAAGTCCTGGATGAGATGCTTCAATTTCCAGCATTTTCAGTATCGTGCCCATTACCTTGGTGATACTTGCAATAGGCCTGAATGTTATAGCTCTTGGATCGTTTCTCGATCGGGACTTCCGAAGTTGGGCCTATCGGCTGGATCAGACCCTTGGAAGAAAGCCTTTGTAAGGCGTAAGTATAGGTGGTCCCTATATCCGTGAATACCCGAGTTGGAGTATTCTTTTTGGATGAGGTATCTAGTCGATTGACCTTGTCAAAGATGTTGCGGGTTGCAGCTGCGGTTGCGGGCTTGCTGGCGGACGAGCTGGCCCCTTGATACCCTTTGGTAGAGGCCTTAGTAAGGTTCTCTAGCCTTAAGTCATCTTCCATTCTTGTACCCATTTCAGTTAAGGTAGCGAAGTTTGGTATGACCGCATATCGGAGATGAACCCGATAGGAGGGGAGGAGATTCTTCACGAAGGCTTCTACCAACACCTTTTCGCTGGGCTTATCGACCAACTTCACGCTTTCGAATCTCCACCTTTGAAGGTATTTAGTGAAACCTTCTTTGGGCTCTTGGGCCATGACCTCCAGAGTACGCATAGTAGTCTGGATCTCGGTATTATCCGCATAATTTCGAGCGAATTCCGTTGCTACATCGTCCCAGGTCTTGTACTTCTTGGAATCAAGCCTGTAGTACCAGGCTTTTGGATGCTTCTCGAGGGAAGAAGTAAACAGGTGCTTGAACATGGTTGACTTTATCCCCTTAACAGCCATGAATTCCTTTAAGGCCCGGATATGAAGTACCAGGTCTTCAGTCCCATCGAACATTGGTAAGCCCGTGAGGTTGAGATTGGCGGGCAATTCGTCGGTCAGAGGCGAATAAGCACGGGCATTTTTCGTGTGGATGGTGTTGTTGGTCGATAAATGGACCTGTTCTTGCAGCTTGCAGACCGCGCTGGCCAATTCAGCTAAAGGCCCCAGTAGTCTCGGTCCCACCACCGGGAGTTCCCTGTTCCACGGCGCTTACACGGGTGTTGAGAGATATCTGGTCTTCCCTCATTTTCGTCATTTGGGTCTCAATTTTAGCCAATGAGGCTGCCAACTGGTCCACGGCTTCTTGCATCTTGGATCTGGTGAAGGGTGGCCTGTCTGTAAGAATACCCCATAATCAGAAACAGAATCCGGATCTTGGAACCCAAAAAGAAAAGACACATTCCGAGCAAGGGAGAGACTGAAAAGGAAATGACTCGTAAAAGACACCTAAACGGGTGACTCGTATAAGGTGGGTCTCCCTTAGGATTAGGCGTGTGGGCCGAGTCCTGTTCGAATGATGGTCCACGTGAGATATTCCCCAGACTTTTAGACTCGAATGTGTAGACGGGCTATCCTTTGTAGGAGTATGTCCTACGTAGGTGGGCCATGCCTTAGTCAAATAAGGCGGACTGGGATAGGGGGAAACCCGCGATGTAAGATCGACAGAGTTTCGATGCTAGAGACTTTCGATGACCTATGACAAGACCCTACACTGCTAAATACGGGAAGTCTTAAGAAAAGAAAAGTTTTGAAAAAAAAATTGGAAAATCCGGAAAAACGGGCGGACGACCTGATTTTTCGACAATCGGAAAAGTTTTATAGGGCCGCGACTTTAAAGGTTGAAAATATTTTTTTGAATTTTGAAATGGGCAGCATACCGGCTAAAAATAAGCTATTTTGAGTAAAATCATAAGTTCTAAATTCGGTATACTTCCCGGATTTTGAAATTGGATATAGTTTTTGAAAGGATGCACTTTTGAAAATGACGGTTTTTGAAAATGACTTAGAAACCAAGTAGCATAAAGTCACGCAAGCATTATTACGACACCATGTATGCTTTACACTAAGTCTCGGTCGTCTAAATGGGGTCTATTCCAATGTACATGGCCTTTCCGAGAATCGGGACGGACTTCCTAAGTCGAGTTGGGCTTAGAACATGTCGCGAAACCCATACGAATTAGCCATGGACACCTTTGACATATCCATGTTGGAGTACATCAATAGTATAGTGGGACGTCGGTCGCCAGTACCGGCCCGAGAAAAGATGGGGTTATGCATGAACCGTAAAACTAAAACGCGTATTGTACTAGTCAAACGATTTCTATTCGAGTCTCACCCTGAGGGTGCCGATGGTAAGTCACGCATCAGTTAATCCCCAGCGGAGTCGCCAAAGTGTGTACATGACATAAGTCCACCCCGACGCGGCCACGCGCGGGTTTGAAGAGGTGAATGAATCTCATGTGAGATGGGTCGAATTGAAATTTAAATCGAAGTGGAGTCGCCATCGAACTTTGTGGGATTTCAGGATCGTTTGAACCCAGTCTATATCTTAGTGGGTCATGCACAAAGTATGGCCCATTCAGATCTCAGAGTCGACTGCGTTCGTCCCTTTGCATTGCGATACCGATACCGACATTATCGGATACCGTGTATTGAATGACTCTCTTGTGCCAATGGATTCGGATATCCGGAAACCATGGTTCTGATTAAGGGGTGAGGGTATGTGTTCGGAAATTCACAAAGAACACCCAACCCCGCCCGCACTTAACGGCCTCTACTAAGATATTGTTTGATGTTTTAATACGCGCGTTAGTAATACGACGAGACGATATGCAAACATTGTTTTGTCTAAACATGTGAGGATTTGAATGAGTTTCTAAGTCGATTAATGCATCTACGTTAACGTCAAAGTTGTATATAGCATGCGAGGTTTGTTTTAGTACAATAAAACAATTAACGAAAATAAATTGCTGAAAACATGAACAAACAAGTTAGTAACGATGATAACGGTTTGTAAATTGAATAAATGACATGAATATAATGCAATGCATGGTTTTGAAAAGATGAATTACGTGATGGACTTGACACGTGATGACTGAAGTCATTAAAAAATATTTTATCGAGACTTTGAAGATGCTGAAAACTCACGATTTTGATGAACCAGGAGCCACTCAATCGAGTCATTGAGAGACTCGACCGAGTGGTCTCGAAAAAAGGTTTATGCCCGGCTTTTGGGGTGCCACTCGATCAAGTGGGCTAGGCACTCGATCGAGTGAGCTAGGCACTCAATCGAGTGCCCCCTGTACGAGCTATGAGTCGTTTTGTTTTTTATTTCGAAATTGCTCTTTTTTAAAAAAAAATCGATAATTTTGCTAAATCGCGTATAAATATATTATGATTTATACTCGAATTTAAGTTTCGATACTCGTTATATTCGACACTTGATTATGAAATCAATATCGAATATTCGGAGTGTTTTTTTAGAAAAGGTGTTTATAATTGTCTGAAAAATCGAACTAAGAATAGATTCTCTCTGCGTCGAAATCATCGTATTTCGTCTTTTATGACTACGTGACGATTATCTTAGCATCAACGAGACCGATTTTATTCTTGTAGATACGATATTCGACTATAGAGTCGGTATCGTATTTTAAGAATGATCGTTTTACGTAAAAATTAGATAGTTGCGATAATATCGGTAAAAAACGTGACAAAGACTCGATGAGGACGGACCAACGACACAAAGAAGAAAAAAAACGAGAGGAGACGGGATTTGATTTTACACCCTCAACCTACATGCTTTGTACTCTCGGAATGGGGCTCGTCTGGCTGTGGCTTAGGCACGGGAGCGTCGAGATTATGTTGGATGAGTTATGGTGGTTCGGCGTGGGGGTGCACGGTTGTCGGAGTTGTGTCGGGTTGTATGGGTGCTATGTGGGATTGTATTGCTAATACTTGATGTATATTGTTGGTTGTTCGATGTTGTAGATGTGTGTGTGGGATGTGAAATTGTAGATCGTTTGTGTGTTGCAAGGGGGTCTATTTATAGTAGAAGTTCCCGAACGTAGCTAGGAGAGATAGCTTTGCTTGGGTGACAAGAAATGCCGCTTTGGATAGGAAAAGCAACAATTTGAGAGGAGAGAGGATTCCGTCGTTGGGTGGAAGAGGAATCATCTTCCGGCTGGAAGAGGAGTCACTTGATCGCATATCACTCGATCGAATGCCCGGTCTGACTTCGGTTTTGCATGAGTGGGCTGATCCACTCGATCGAGTGGGTCTAGCTCGGGTAGAAGGCTTTTTTTAGAGATCGAGTTCTATCTCTAATGGAATTGTTTAATCTTTTCCGTAGTTGATTTTTTGTAGTATTGGATTCCTAGTCGGATTTCCAGCGTGACGCAGCAGATATTTACGTCTCGGAAACGTCTTTGACCAGGGTTTGACTTGGTCGCTAAAAGACGGTTTTCCCTTGGTGCCGGATTCGACCCAAATTAGCCTTATTTGACTGGAAACGACCCACTGCGCCTGAATTTGAGGTTAGTTGTGAGATTTGTACTCCGTAAAAAGCCTAAGCCACATGCTAATGATTTTGAGCCCATATTCGAGTATGTTAAAGCATGTTCGCGTCCGATCTTCATCGGGTGTTTTTTTTTTGGAAACTGCTATAGATACCTAACGGCCAAATGTGGGTGTCTACACAAATATACAAATTATAAGATGGGTAAAGTTTTTGAGATTTTTTGGTGGTCGGAAATTAAGGAGAAAGAAAATCTAAGATGGTAGCCAACAAAGTGATTACGGAAATATTTTCTTAGGTTTTAGAAAAGAAAAAAAAGGATACTAAGTATACAAAAAGAGTAAAATAAATTATTTTTTTAATTCATTCAATTTTTTAAATTTTTTTTAATCTATAAACGGGTGGACGGATTGGATGACGGGTGAAAAATCTCCACCCGAATTCGACCCGATCCATCACCCTATTCATCCGTCATCCGCTTAAAATCCATTTAGTTCGGTTTTTTTACCATTTATTTTATTCGGATGGATCGCATTTAACTGGGTTCGGGTGAAATTGACATCCCTATTTTTGTTATTATGTTGCACTGATCAATTTTTAATTATAAATTAGTCGCCATGCCCATGCACCGCACGAGATTACTGATTTACTTGTCCAAATTTTGTGGTTGTGATGGCGTCTACTTGTACATGGTGTCGTAATCGTGAATAGGGCAGAGGTTGTGAAGATCGAATCATCAAAGCTACTAAAAGACATATGGCATGTACGTATAAAGAATGACAGAAGTTGATATGATCTAGTCTAAGGCCGAAACAGACATTTAAAAAAGTCGTATACTAAAGAATAATTGCAATATGAAATCTTCTTAAATTATGCATTGGTTCTTCTGTGTTTTTCTCTATCGGGGTTATTTTGTCTTTTCAACTTTTGACCTCTTTTTCTCTATTGTTTCCTTCGCTACGGATGCTTCTTTCGCCGTCGCTTCAAAGCTGTAAGTTATTTTTGGTGTGTAAGTTTTGTTACTAAAACATAAGTTAAAAAATGCTTGTAGTTGATGTACTTAATAATAATTAATGTAATCCCCTAGAAAATCTAACGCAATACAGTGGCGGAAACACGGTAGAGTTGGGATTAAAACACACTGACAAACTATATCTTATTAAAAGAAATGGTAAGTCAATACAAGGGCCTCTTTTTACAAAAGGGCTAAAAAGAAAATTCTCCAAACGGGTTATACAAATCTATAAATTACATGAATGAAGAAAGAGTAGGATCCACGCTACTCGCTAGCTCACACCCAAAACCCAGCAACAAAAACCTGTCATGTTAAAAGCATAACAGACACGTCAGTGGGGAGTAACTCGGACGTTCTCCCAGCCATATTATATCATATGAAAAATAATAGTATTATTATATCAAAATACTTAAAATGAGAAAACATTAAAACGATATAATAAAATAAGTTCTCGAAGGAAACTTAAAACATTTGCCAACCTGCAAATCAAACCAATCGATAATAATAATCATATTCAAAACTGGCGTTATGGAAATTCGATCAGTGTGCACAAGGCTAGACTTTCACTAGGATAATACTGGAAACTAGCTTCGAGAACTGTAGACTTAACTCATAACAGAATCCAGTCTCTAACTAGGCAACTCAACTATAACAGGACTGCGTGCAGCGAGGTCCTGGTTTAAGTAGTATACACCCCTCCTGGATACAAACCATATCCAGTTCAACCCGACGCGACTTACACGATGCGATATCTAAGTTTAAGGGCACAATAATAATGCACACTCTCCTGAACACAAACCATGCTCAGTTCAACGACCAAATGTGCCCCAAATGGGCATACCGGCTTTATAGCTGATGGCAAAAACGTACATCCCAGACTATATTACTCTAACCCCACACTTATCTTATTCCATAACTCCAAAACAGCCATTATCGATAGTCAAAAGTAAATAATCAATATAAATGATACGAAGATAAAAAGGAATAAACATTTTTATATTAAAAGGGGAAACTTTCTATAAATAGAAACTTACTAATTTTAGAAACTTACTAAAAATAGAAATATTATTATAGAAAATGCGTAAGTGATTAAAATGAGTGAAATGTATAAAAAAATAGCATTTCTAACGAAATTAACATTTTATTATTATCGTCGTTATCATAACTTTAATATATTTCTAAATTTGTTGCTCAAAATATAAATAAAATATAATAAGTCATTTTATAGTATTTTATAAATAGTTAGGAAATCGAGTTAAAACTATAAATTTTAGAAAAGAGATGTTTTAAGAAAATGATATCAAAATTAATTGAGTCGACGGACTTTATAAATGAAATGAGATTTACAAAGATTTCAAATGATTTTTAATAAATAGCTTTTACTAAATAATAAATAATACGGATTTTAATAAAAATAGTCAATCGGAAATTATTAGTGAAAATAGTCCCGACTAAAAATATATTTAAAACTAAAACGACTATTTTCCCATTTATTAGTATAAATCGTAAAACTAAAATTAATTTATTGAACGAGCATACAAATCTTGATTATAATATAAAAATACGATTTTGAGTTAAAAATTAGAAATTAACGAAATATGACGAAAATATGAAATCGATATTATTTAGTTACTAGTATCACGATAACCAACAAAATATTATAACGATCATTAATAATAAAATTACTAACGATTTATGAAACAATATCGAAAGTCGTAAAATATTTATAGAGCACACGATTTATAAAATAATACTTTTAGCAAATAATAAATAGCTAAAAAAATTAGAAAACCAAAGTTAAAATATTTACTACATACTACTACTCAAACATACGATATAAAATCGAGTAACGTCCTAAAGTTACCTTGAATCGATATCTGAATCATTCATGTTCTTGTCCTGGTTGAGTCCACGCTAAATTCGAAAAATTGGAGAAGGACGGAGGATGAAAATTGGGGAACGAGGGACACAGACTTGAAATCAAACAGCAGCAGCCTATGAACAGCAACACGACACCACTGATCACGACCCACAACAGCAGCCCAAAGTAACTCGAACAAAACGTGGATTGGATATATCAAAACAGCATTAAAGACAATGACGGCATCAACAAATAGCCAAACGAATAAGAAGAGGAAGAAGGAGAAAGAGAAAAAGAGTGGGCATCGAAAAAGCAGCAGTAGTATTAGAACATAACGAAGAATAAAAGGAAGAGAAGAAGGAATTGGACCAAACCAAGAATAAAAATGATAACTGCATCAAAATTGCTCGAGATAAGGAGTAACAAGACGAAGAAGAAGGACAACGAAATCAACAACGAAACGCATTATGAAGGACAGGACGACAAACCACAACAGACAACAATCGATAGTAACACGAGAACAACGAGCATCAGCAGCAGAAAGACGTAGAAGTAGCAGCAAAAGAAGCGGAGAATAAGAACGAAAAACACGTAGCAGCAAGAGGTCCGATCAGACAATAGCGAGCAGAAATCGACATCAGGCATGACCGAACCAGCAACAAAACAGCAACATTAACGACCAGAAAGAAGACAGCAACAACGATGCAACACAGACACAACAATCGAACAGAAACAAAATGAGGATGAGAACAACACAGATCAACAACTGGAGTACAGTAGCAGCGCACAAGGAGGACAAAAGAAGGAGAGAAGAAAAACGCGGCAGCAGGAGACAATAACGGCAGAAGAACGCAGCAACACAAAAACGACAACAATAATGATGACAAGGACGAAAAATAAGCAGAAGAAAACGGAGGGAGAAGAAAAGAAAACAGCAGAAGTAGTACCGTAACGACAGCAGAACGCAGCAGCAGCAGCACTTCGTGGCAGCAGCAGTAGCGAATTGCAGCAGCAGCAGCGAAACAGAACTGATTCATTCATCAAAGAATTAGTACAGCGAAGATAAGAGAGGAGCATGGTGCGAAAAGATGGAGGTAGAGATGCAGATTGAAAGGAAAGAAAAAATGAAGAAGAAGGAACTGAAGGGGAACGTAAGTAGTGAAATCAAATAAAAAAAGGGTGAAGGGAGGTGAATGTATGTGAAGCGGTGGGAGTAAAATAAGGAGATCAAGTGGGATGAATTCAATACAATTAAATAAGAAGGGTAAGTACTACGTACAAATAGAATAGGTGTCCGTACAACACGGTTTTGAGACAATAAGTTGACTGACTCAAGAAATCGAATTAAAACGAATTAATAAAATAATTGGGTCGACTAAATAAAATGAGTAAATAAACGTTTCTCGAAACATAAATAATTATTCGAGACGAAAAAGAAGTTTATAAGACGATGAAATAGTATTTCTCGATAAATAATAAATTCTCGATGAAGTGAGTTAAATTGATTTCTCGAGGAAAGGAAATAAATATTTTGACCAAAATTTAAAATAAATGACTTCGAGCCGAAAATAGAAATTCGAGCTTAAATATAAATAAATAGGAGAATTTAGAATTTAAATCGTCAAAATAGACTTTTGATAAGAATTAAATTAAATGTATAAAATAAATCGAAATAGAAATAAAAATATGTTTTGAGCATAAGAATAGTTTCCGAGACCAATAGACTTTTAGGGGTTTGAAACGATTGAATGCTAAATGCGTTTTATAATAATTTTAAGAATTACGAGTTATATCGTAAAAATTAAAAATACGAACAAAATTTTAATTTAATTTAAATGTATAAAAATCAGGGGTGTTACAATTAACTTACTCCTTGTCAATCTTTCTCTTCTCATTTGTAGCTGAGGTGTTCACCGGAGGGCCGGACTCTGTTGTAGGCTGCCTTTCTAAGTTCTCTTGTTTTGGTTGCTCCTGCGAAAACATTGGACTTGTTTGGGTATATTGCGTCGTGTGTAAAAAGATGTTGTTCTTGGATAAGAATTGTTGTTGTTACCTCTGTTTTTTGTCCTCTCTTTCCACTGTGGTTGGAGTAGTTGGAGGGTCCTTTGGCGTCGGTAATACCTTTTGACACTTTAGTTCCCGTTCGGAGTTGTATTTGGTAATCCCAATCTTGACTTTCATGGTGTATTCTCTCCCGGCACATTGTTGGAGTATGTCAAACACTTTCTCCTTTCCCCCGTCCTGTTTTTCGCTCTCTTGTTAGGACAAAACGGTTAAAATTTGTCCGAGTAGTTGGTGTGTTATTTGTTGTGCCTACCTTTTCATATTGGGTTAGTAATGCTTCAATTGGTCTCCCGATTATCTTCTCAGCTTCTCTCCCAAAAATCACCAAAGTTGTGTATGTTGTTTCGTCCGCTATTGTAGTGGTTAATCTGTACCTGTGTTGTAGGTATTTACATATTTGTGATATTGTCTAGGAGCAGTAGATAGGTTTAACATACCGTACGGTGAGTTATATTTTTGGGGTTTTTTCTTACCTTTGTTTGGGGTAGGGTATTGGTTCGGTACATTGGCGACACTTTCCGTCCTCGTCGAGAGGGGCATGATGTGCAAGACTGATACCGCCAGTCAACATCTGTTCTTACCTCTGTTATCGTGTCGTGGCATTTGTATACCTCATTCTGTTTCAATTGTTTCATTTAATCGGAAATATTCAATGGTGTATCATATCATTTGCCGTGCGACGTCTGTTGACATTACCTGATCGTCGACATCTGCTTGTAGAAGCTCTTCAACGGTTGAAGTAACCATATCTTCAGCGACCTCAGCGTCGAGAACTCTTATTTGAACGGGTTCTTGATCCCTGTAGGGTGGTACGACAAAGCAAATAATAATATGTGGCTAATCTAGTATGTGTGGCATCGGGGACATGGTTCGTATGCAGTTTTCTTATTATGGGGGCAAACGGTTACCTCTGCAGTAACATTCTAGTCTCTGGCAAGTCCAGGTCGAGGAAGATCTTGGTCCCATACGTGGATTGTAACTGATAATCTCCTGCATCGGTGTTGTGATCTTTGTTAATAAGTATGATATGCACAACATTATTATAGGTAAAAAAATATGTGAAATGTGATTCGACGGACCATGATTAAATTAAAGCAATTTAACTAATTTGTAGCAGTGAAAAACTTAAAACCCATCAGTTTAAAATGGGAGTAATAACTTGCATGCATGGTGAGCAAATTTTCTCTTACACCATAGACAAATATTTCTGTGTGTGGAAGTTCTAGAAAGTATATTTATTGGAAGATGAACTAAGCTAGAAGAATATATGAGGCAGAAGCAGCTGTAAGATGAGATGAAGCAACCGAGATGACAACAGAATTCGGTATAACAAATAAATAAATCGATAATATTAGATAATCTTAGAGAAGGAAGGGCATGTAAGCTGTCATTTGCAATAATCAATGATGATAGGAGAGTCTATATAAATATATAAAAAGGCAAGATGAGTAGTTTGTTGAGTAGTTATTTGAACGACACGTGGCATCATTTCAACATAACTAGACTTGAATGCAAATTTTTTATGTTGTGCGAGTAATTGCCAATTTCTATTTCTTCGTTTTCCCATGCCCAAGCTTCTCTATTTTACTTCCCCTTAAGTCCCTAACTACTACTACTACTACTCAGTATATATACTGTCGCTTTAATTTTCAACTTTTCCTCTACATCGGTTAAAAAATTAGCGCTATAAATTTATTTCAATCATAAAAAAACTTGATAATTGAGCATTTTTAAGTGAATACTCCGTATATTATTGTCTTTCTCTCTATCGTGTGTTTTACTTTTATATTTGTTGTCAGAAATATTTTATTCAAATCTAAATAAATAATAGAGACCAAGGGAATACAATATTTTTTTCTGCCAAAAAAAATTTAACAAGTACTCCGTAAATGTTACTCCTTTTTTTCTTTCGTTTTTTCAATAGAGTATGTTCTTCAATCATTTTCTTCCCTTTCCCCCCCCCCCTTTTTTATGATTTACTGAGTAGATGCTTAGGCAAGAATGAACAACATTTTGGCATAAACGATCCAAGTTATACTAAGAACATAGTATATAATTTGCTTCATTTAACCGTACGAGTACTAAGGAAGAATACGACTTTGGAAATGATATTATTAGATCTCAATTGTGATTGGGGAGTTGAGAATCTATAAAACGAAGTAGTCTTTGCTTATTGACATGTACTCCTATGACATATGAGTACTAAGTAAGAATTTTTTCTTTGGGTTTATATCATCTAAAATTTGAATTGGTTTAAAATTAAATTCTTAGCAGCATTTCTTCGTCATCAATAAGTTTTACTTTTTATGTATTAGATACATACTAGTTTTCGTGCCCGTGAAATTCACGGGACTTGAATGGTATGTTTGTGCGATCTTCGTTTAGTGCAGTACCTTCTTTGGGAGCGTTTGTTGGCAATGTAGTGGTCAATTGATGGAAGAATGGAAATGTTTAATGTTTGGTTTTGTTACTCGAAGTTGTGTAAATCGCAGCAATAAGCGTAATGTAGACAGCATACAACGATATGGTAAGCCACACCCCCAAATCTTGGTAAATAAATTGGAATATAGTTCGTGGTAGGTGAAAAACAACGTAGCACAACACAATTAACTAACAATAATACGTAAGTAATTTTGACCAATGTTTGTAGGTTTCTTTATTGTGCTCCTCTTAAGTTTGGTGTGATGTTGTTGGCCTTAGTCGCTTCCCAACCTTGCTAATCTCCTTCATGTTTGTGTCCTTTGCGTTAGGGTCGTCTCTGGAACACATTGTAGACAGAATATGCTCAATTTTAATAATGAAGCAAATGTGATGATTATTTGTGTAAGTAAGTTGTTTTGTAATTACTGTTTCGGACGCTTTGAAGTTTCTGTTTTATGTGGAGTGTTGAGGAGCATTTCGTCTTCTGAGGAGTCTACGGTGGGCTTTTTTTCCTCGTTTCCTTCTATGTGCTGCAGGTTATTTTTGTTTTTGTTGTGAATATCATTGACATTGTTAGAAGTTGTTGTGGAGGCAATAAAGTAATCGTATATACCTTCTCCGGGGATTGGGTGAGTGTCGATTCATGCATCGCAGGCAAAAATGTTTTTTGGACTTTTAATTCCCTTTCATTCCCAAATTTATTAACCCCTATCTTAACCTTAAAAGTACATGTTTTCCCAACACATTGTTGTAGAATGTCAAATACTTTTCCTTTTCCGTTGTCCTGCAATACCATTCCGTAACAGGTGGTTAGTGCATTCTGTTCTCTCGTAGTATCATTTTAAATATTAGTAATAGTAATTCTGAAGTCATAACCTTCTCATATAAGTTCAGAAGATGAGATATCGGCTTCCCAATGATCTTTTCTGCTTCCTTGTGGAAAAAAACCAACGGGGCTGATGTGTCTCCGTCCGCTATTGTGGTCATTAGTCTATACCTGCAGGTAGGAGGCTGGTAAACGTTATTGTTTCAAGCGAGCCTTAATTTAATTGTTACTTACCTTTGGGTCGGGTAGGAAATCAGCTGGGCACAGTTAGCACACGTTCTATCTTCTCGAATGTCTGTCTTGCATGTCGGGCATGATTGATATTTCCATTCGACGTCCGTGTGGACTTCCACTAACGTGCCCTCGCATATAAATGTTTCTTTCTCATCTGTTGTTCATCTCTAGTAGTTCCCGGATGGTTTTTTTGTTCTTCAACAACTCTTCAAATGTCTCTTCTGGGGTGGCTGACATTGTCAGATGAATAGTTGGAGGGTCCCTGTATATATGTGACGTGTTTAGAAAAAATTGGCAAAATCATTACAGAATGACTAATGTTTGCGGTTTCATTTCAATTATTTGTGCCCAGCTCATTCATGCTCCACATAGAAGGCTTCATAATTAATTTGTTGGGTTATAAAATTGTATTATCATGGGACCATCTACATATTTTCATGTTTAATAATCTAAACGCCGACTATTTTAAACATTTCGTAGCTATTGGGGAAGAACCTTTGTTGAAGAATTAGTGTCTCTGCAATGGCCAGATTGACGTATATTTTTGTGGCATACGTAGATTGTAACTGGTAAGCCCCTGCAAACACGGTATATATTTTTTGGGTATTAGAAGGTTGCATATATAGTTTATCTAATGTTGTTGTTCACAGCTGTTGTTTTTTTTTGTTCTTAGTTGTTACCGTCGTATTGCGTTACTCTGGTAGACGTTATCACAATGACCTTTGCATCGATGTCATGCGCCATCTCCTCGTCCACGAGTGTGGCTGCATCTCCCCATAAAGTGGCGCGTACCTTCTGGTCCCTGAGCAATGTAGAAATAAAGAGCATACACTTCAGCGCGGCAACATATGGTTAATTTGTATTAAGGTAAAATTTATAGTCGCCTGCCTTTCGTTTATGATCTCTATATGTCGTAATTGTGTGAGGCCGTTTTCAGTCCTCACTTCTTTCATTGTCTCAATGTTTGTCAATAATCCCACAACATCTGCGACGTGAATAAAATGTGTAAGGTTCATGCGAAGCACTCCCAAATTAGATGACACATAGTATATGTGAATATTTAGGACAAATACGATAACTGTGTATGTGTTTTAACAGGTCATTGTACCTATTAAATAATCGTTCTTGTTGTTACGCTCGTGGAGACTGTCTATTGGGAAGAACTCAAACTTGTGCAATGGAATAGTCTGGCTTGCAGTTTCATCTTCAACAATTGAAGTAAAAGGGGTGAACCTGATGATGTTGTCATTAGTCTTGACAGGCCTGTATGAGCGGATGTTTTTTATGACATCGAAGTGTTGCAATGTGTATACTCTGCCTTCCTTCAATTCGTCCTTGTAAGAGCTAATAAATTTCTTTGGTATTGTTGTGTGGATGTGGTGTCCCTGTTAAACATTTTGTTAGAATGTTTTCGATTATGTGTCAAGGAAACATTATTATGTCATTTACCTCTTTATCTAACAAAATCAAGTCCATGGATAGCGGGTGGGTTGTCTTGTTTGGATTCACCTCCCATATTCTTGTTGCTCTTGCAGTAATCTTGTACTTTGATTTTGAGGGGACTAAGCTGGATATGGTTGTCATAATTGGCGCCATTTCTGTTTTCGTTCTTCTCCGTTTTTGGGCCTGCACATGTGAGAATAAGAATGGGTAGGTCATTAGTTAAGGTGGTGAGTAAAATGGGAGGCGTGAATGACGAAGTGACCCCAAAAGCATACCTTACCTTTGTAGTGTTCGTTGAGTTTTATTTTTTGTAGTTAATCAATCAATCAATTTTATTGCAATGTTTTCTGGTTTGTCATTTCTATCTACCTATTTATATGATAGGATAGGATGTGCATGAAGATCCGTGTTTTATATGCTGTAATTAATTTGTGCACATTTTGTGCCATTATATTTGTGTTTACTGCTGGTATTTAAGTTTGTAACTGCTGTGTTGTGTCCTTGTAACTGCTATTTCCAGAGTTATAGCAAATCCATGTTATCAATTTCCACCATCATTTAGCTGTCAGCATACTCATAATTCTACTATATTCTGTTCACTTGAAATGAGATTGTATTTTGAAAGCAAACTCTTAATGAATTATATAAATTGAGTTGACTGAAATTTGAAATGGGACTATATTTTCAAATCGGACTGTTAATGAATTATATAAAATTGAATTGATTGATGAGAGTATATCTTGAAATCATATTGTTAATGAATTACATAATAGAAGATTGAGGTGAGTGAAATTCGAAATAAGACTATATTTTGAAATGAGACTGTAACTGAATCACATAAAATCGAATTCATTTCACCACAGGAAAAAAAACCAAACTCTTAATGAATTATATAAATTGAGTTGTCTGAAATTTGAAATGGGACTATATTTTCAAATCGGACTCTTAATGAATTATATAAAATTGAATTGATTGATGAGAGTATATCTTGAAATCAGATTGTTAATGAATTACATAATAGAAGATTGAGGTGAGTGAAATTCGAAATAAGACTATATTTTGAAATGAGACTGTAACTGAATCACATAAAATCGAATTCATTTCACCACAGGAAAAAAAAACAAACTCTTAATGAATTATATAAATTGAGTTGACTGAAATTTGAAATGGGACTATATTTTCAAATCGGGCTCTTAATGAATTATATAAAATTGAATTGATTGATGAGAGTATATCTTGAAATCAGATTGTTAATGAATTACATAATAGAAGATTGAGCTGAATGAAATTTGAAATAAGACTATATTTTGAAATGAGACTGTAACTGAATGACATAAAATTGAATTCATTTCACCACGGCAAAAAAAAAGATATAAATTGAAGATTTGATTTGATGATTGAATTAAGGAGCGTAACTGCTGTATTTATATTTGCATTTGCAATGATTAGCTTTGAAATTAATTATTGCGAATTCATGAATGAAATTAATTACTAATTGTATTCAATTGAATATGGCAGTATATATTTGATTGTTTGGCTACTGGTATGTGCAAATTCCTATTTTCCTTACATAGACGGTAATATTTGTAATTTGTAAATGGCTCACAGTTATCTGAATGGGGACATAGTCGAGGTCATGTATCCTTACGCGGGTTTCTGGGGTGGCTACTACAGTGGCTGTATCGTGTGCTGTGACGGTAGCAGGTGTTTGTATGTGCAGTTTCACAATTTAACCGACTCGAGCGGAATCAGCCCTTTAAGCGATGTTGTTGTCGTGGACTTGGTTCGCCCTTTTCCGCCATTTATTAACAGCTCCGTTTTTTTTATAGATGATGTAGTGGAGCTGTATGTGTTCCATGGGTGGTATGTCGGAAGAATCGTGCATGTGTATAGTCACCCTGGCTACTATGGTGTCCACCTCGAGATGAATGATCAAGTCTTAATAGGGGAGATATCTCTTATGCGGCTTTATCAACTTTGGGAGAATGGTAGATGGGTTATCCTGATTGATTAGTTTAGCATAAGTTTCAGTTAGCACTGTATTACATTTGAACTTGTCAGTTTGTTTCGAATAAAATCGTCATCATGTTTACTTCGAATTTGTCAATCTGAAACAATTTATAATTATTGACATTATAATTACTACTCAAATTTAATTCAAATAACCAGAAAAAGCTAAGTAAGCA
The DNA here is from genome assembly GCA_958450325.1 of Agrostemma githago. NCBI lineage: Eukaryota > Viridiplantae > Streptophyta > Magnoliopsida > Caryophyllales > Caryophyllaceae > Agrostemma > Agrostemma githago. The sequence goes on along the minus strand of OY288240.1, from coordinate 43,856,581 downwards.
GTGAGGCGGAGAGTTTACTTGGGCGGTTGATAGTTCTTGCGTCATCTAGCATACGAAGTTGGTGCAATATGCCTGACTGCACACATAACAGATCTTGAGAATTGAAGTTGCAAGTGTGCTGTCCTAGTGAGCTTTCAATTCAAACGTGGTCTGTCAAATGTGTTACTACTGTCATTACTTTAAAAGGGTATGCACAAAAGTTATGTTGTTGGTGCAGTAAGACAAAGGCAAGAAGGGAACACGATATAATTCGACACCGCAATTCAACTGGAATGTCAATATAAATAACATAAATATAAAACATGGGGTATCTGAAGATAACCTTCTATCTATCTTTGAGATCTGTAACAGGAACATAAAAAGTGGTGTCTAAAGAAGGCTTGAAATGAAGCTGTTACAAGTCTGCGAAAATTTCTCTATACACGACATTTTTAGTCTTCCTCGCACACCCATCTGTGTCACTCTCACTTGGTATGGAAATTCGTAAGCCTTTACGTGACGTGACTCTTGAAACAGCAACATACAACTGACCATGGCTAAAAACAGGCTGGGGTAAGTATATGCCTACCTTAGCAAATGTTTGGCCTTGGCTCTTGTTTATTGTCATTGAGAAACATACTTTGACGGGGAATTGCCGTCTCTTCAGTGTGAAAGGCCATTTTGTCTCTGTTGGTGTCATCTCAATTCTTGGTATCGATACAATCGTGCCGATGTTGGTGCCGGTGATGACTTTTGCTTCAATAATACGTGAGCGTATTTTCGTCACTATTAGTCTTGTCCCGTTACACATTCCTGAAGCCTGATTAATGTTTCTTAGCAATATAATCGGGCAACCTTCCTTGAGACGTATTTCATGATTGGGCAAACCCTGAAACTTGAGGGAGTTAAGAAACTCAGTTGGATATAGGCTGTCCATATTACTTGCGTGCCGAGTCAATGGACAAATCCTATCAACGCTTTTTGATATATGTTCTTCCCCCGGTATGAGGCTTAACATGTAATTGTTGACCTCTTCAGCTGTGTCATTCCTTGGTGTTAATATAGCACGATCCTGCAAATATGTAAGGTTGGTGAAATTATCCAGTAGCTGAGGGTAAACTTCCTGGACAATTGAAGCGATGGGGTCTCCACCCGGCTGAACTAAAAGGTCCTCCGGTATATTTATCCATGAACTTTCGTCCTCATCTTCCTTGGATGTGGCAGGCACCTTCCCGTCTCCCATGTCAAGTACCCATTTGCTGAATTCAGATAGTTCTGCAGCTTCTTCTTCACTTTTTCCTTGCATTATGCGCATGTTCTTTTCAAGTCTCATGACAGTGCAGTGCGGCCATATTTGATTTGATTTGCTAATATAAGCGTCGACTATATCTGCTCTCCCCTTCTTAGGAACCACGGGCAAAATTTGTCTAAAGTCTCCACCTAGCACGACCGTTTTTCCACCAAACACTTTATGCATCGCCATGCCATCATCGAGCTGCATAATGTCTCTAAAAGCTCTGTCGACAGCCTCGAAAGCGTGCCTATGTACCATCGGTGCCTCGTCCCATATGATTAGACTTGCTTTCCTGATTAAATGTGCCAAGTCCGACCCCTGGTCAATTTTGCAGCTTGTGTTGTCACTCAGAAGTAAGGGTATCGCAAACCGTGAGTGGGCAGTCCTGCCTGAAATCAACAACAAAGCGGCTATGCCAGAGGATGCCACAGCGAGGACTATATGGCCATTGGATCTAAGCCTGGAAATCAATGTTTTCCAAAGATATGTTTTACCTATTCCGCCACTACCGTAGACAAAGAAAACACCGCCTTTTTTGAGATGCACTGCTTCCAGTACTGAGTCGTACACATGTCTCTGGTCAACGTTCAGACCTGATTGTAGCATGTCGGCTTGTTCACGCAGCACTTCTTCGTCGTAATCTTGTTCTTCAAGTATTAGGCGGTTAGATGAGTCTCGCATTAACACATCAACAGGTAAAGGGAAGTCGTCATATTGTCTAAGGCTTCGACCACTACGATTTAGGATCAACTCTATCTCATAAAGCGCGTAGTTCTTGACCTGTTCAACACTTAAACTTAAATCTCCGATACCGAACCTTCTGCGTTGGCGATGCAATATGTCGTCAGATAAGGCTTGCGAATGTGCATCCCAAAGGGCTTTTGGGTCTGACACTTCACAAAACAGCAACATGGTGACAAAAAGTTCTCGAAGTTGTCGAGGTGTTGACCAAGTTGCAGCGTCGTCCAACGCCACGTGCCGTTCGGCATCGCCATCAAGTAGGCCTCTAGCTTTGCAAGCATCTTTGAACGTCGGATATATGACATCGTCCACTGTTCTAATGTCCGCATAACATTTGGCTCCCTTGACTATGTTCAACAACAACCTCAAATAATATGATTCTCCTGCGGTGGGTGGGGCGAAGTATATTCTCCCAAGCTTCAGTCCTTTTTTCCTTTTTGTCCACTTCTTAGACCCGGCATTCCATACCCATTTTAGTGGGAAATCAGCGTACGTTAATTCGTGCGCCTCTTTGTGGTGTTTATTTGTCTCCATCCACTCTGTAAAGGTTGTTTTTGCGGCACCAACCCTTTCAAGTACCTCTTCCGGTTCCTTTTCGTCTTCGAAAATGATTTGTTGTTCATCTTCCAGGTGAAAACATAGTCTCTGGACTGGTGGCTGCTTAAACTGAATCTCAAATGCGAACATACGCCAAGAAGTTTCAGAGGCTGATATGTACCTACAACGAAGATACATCTCAATCTCATCAACTGGTTTGTTTGATGCCTCTCCAGCATCTTGGTCTCCTCTTATCTCTTCTAATTTCGCCAACGCCATGTCAGGTCCCTTGGACATATATTTGAATAGGTACTTGATTGATCTATGTTTATTACACCATTCTACATTTATGTGTGCCTGATATTTGACCAATAGATCTATGTTATGAGGCACAATAAATCTATTTTCGATGGTGTGGCCGCTCTTTTCCAATGTTTTACCATCATTCCGCCGGCGATACTCTGGGTACCCATCCTCACTAACTGAGGTTTGGCTGCAGAACTTCCTTGGATAGTATTTAGAGCAGTTCCCATCAATCATACATGGCGATTGAGAGTTCATTTCACCACAGGGACCGTGGACCATGAATTGCATAACGGTGGCATACCCAAGTGGATCTTCTTTTTCATCAGGAATCTCAGCACTGATAATGTTATCAATATCAGCAGGCTCTGTGGGCTTATTATCTGGATGTAGAAAGAGGCAAATGTGTGCATGGGGTAACCCTCTTTTTTGAAACTCGACAGTGTATACAACTGCAACAAAAAATGCATCGATTAGTAATTACACTCTTGTGAGACAGTTCATTAAAAATCGAATATAAAAAGGAAGGGGCCGATGAAGTTCCTACGATTAATCTATACCATATAGGTACTGCTACATACAACCGCAGGAAACTGCATCGATTAATAGTCTTGGAAACTCCCTCGAAGATGGCATAATCAGGGGAAATTGAATACAAAAAGAAAGGGGTCGACGAAGTTCCTGTGATTAACCTATACTACATAGGTACTGTTACATACATAAATGTGGTGTATATATAAATCTGAATATAGGCAATATTGTGGGCGTACATCGTGGGGTTACCTGCAAGTGTCTTGCCGAAGAAGCCGTGCTTGGTAATGTCCTCAATTAGCTGATCAAGTTTGATTCTGAAAGCTCTTGCAACTATGTCGGGGCGGTCCTCGGGACGTTGGCCTGGAACGGCTTGGAGAAATTCTTTGATCTCTGTCCATTGTGGGTTACAGGTGAAAGTAATGAACAAATCAGGTGGTCCGGCCCAACGACATATAGCGAGCGCATCCTGGTAGTTCTGAAATCCAAATCTGAAACAGTTAGGGAATGATGGGGGTAGGATGATCCGATGCCCAATAGATGCTCCAAGCGTTTCTCCAGCCGTCACTGCATCAGTAAGACCACGAAGAGAGTATTTGCGTATATCTTTTTTGGTTATTGCGAACATAGTCCAGCCGCTGCTGTTCGACGAACGTGAATGAATCAACAATAAATTGTTGTCTCAGTTTCCCACAAAGAATGCTCCAGCCGTCTATGATTCTCCCTTCTTTTCGCCTTTCCTGAAAACGGTAAGCATAATACTCTCTCATTGTCACAAAAGTTCTTTTCTTTCGTGTCGTTGTCTCGGCATCGTTGTGCTTAATGTCAGGTCTGTACCCATCTTCACCGTAGGGGAACATTAGTGGATATTGCATCGCCATGAAACTGGGATGCAGCGCAGAAATTTTTTTCAAGCCCTTAGCGCGGTCATGGATGATGACATCCCTTGGTTGTGTATCAATCTCTCCATCTCCTACAATAAGAGCTGCAACCTCGTCCACGGTCGGCAAGTTAAATTGTCTTCCATCTTTTTTGCGGCCTCCGTGTAGGCGAATACGAACTGGTTGGAGGCTTCTCTCATCGATACTTTCCCTGGTCATTTTGCACATCTTTGCCAGCACATTATGTTCATATAGCATGTCTGAAAGTCCTTGGACAATTTCGGGGTCTAGGTTGTTGCCGGCGCCAGGTGTTAGAGAATTCATTCTCTGGGTGACCTCATGTTCAGTTTCGAAGAAATATAGTTGCATGAATTTGGGCTGTTTCCCTTCTGGTGGTAGGAAAGATCCGATGTGGTGGTGATTTTGGCCGCCAAGTCTAAAGCAGTATGGGCCGGAACCTTTGTTGATGGCGTTGTCCACTTTGCTTGCCAGCGATGTTAACGCGTAGCCAGAGTTGTAGGTTCTTATCTGCTTGCGAAACTTCTTTGACCGAGGACCTCCATTCGGGTTTAGCAACCCTTGTAGGTAGTCTGGTGGGTCCTGAAGCAAAGGGAGCTTCACTTTCCCCTTCTGGCAACAAATGCTAAACTTAGGTCGACTGGTTTTTGTACGTTTACCCACCGACTCCTCTATCCACAGGATGGCACCGCAGTACTCACATGTCTCAGTAGGTCCGCCGAAGGACCAAGGCTCAACAAAAATCCCTGTGAAAAAGACATGGTAAGCAGGTGTATGCAAAGGGTGGGGTATGGTAGTAGTTTTTCTGTATCGAAGCTTACTTCCAGGTTTGTTGGTGGGGCCTGGCTGGCTTGTTTCTTGCGTTTCGGATGAAGATTGGCCTGCTGAGTATCATCGAGTAAAAAAGTATAAAAAAGATAAAATTAGAGATTGTAATTGGAAAAGTCTAAATTTTTTTAAAAAATTAGAAGTTATTTTCGCGTTTATAAAAAAATTGTAGGTGTATAATTTTCCGCATATTTTTTTTGGAATATATAGTGAGGCGGATATTTTATTTAGAAAATCGAAAAGTCAGAAATAAAAATGGTCTTATTTAAGCAAAGCAGTAGGGCAGTGGGGTGTACCGGTGGCTTCTGTGGGCTGCTGGTTGCCACGTTTGGTTCTCGAAGATGACGGGTGACTACTGGAGGGGCCGTCAGCAGGTACGGGTCTGTTTCTAGCCGCAGCTTGGCGAGCCTTTGGGGCCTTGGCGGCAACTGATTTTGTTGTGCTCTGCCGACCTGCCTTTTTGGTGGGTTTTCCGACCTGAACAGTGGCTCCAACCTGTGCCTCGTCTGAAAAGTGGGCTGCTGTGCATATATACATATGTATATGGGAAAATGAAAGTAGAGTGTATATAATCATGGAGGTATCCTGTATGAAAGCATAGTACGAAGTCTACAAATCTGGCTTGGGGCAAATCTAATCCAAGTGTGTTTACCTAGTATTTGGATTTACAGTCTCGGGTGATTTTGTAAGTAAATCTTATGGTTCGGTGATTAGTTGTCCACTACACCAATTCCCTGTTGAAATAGTGGTGAGACGGCCCTGGTGATTGGTGCACATGTGTATATATATATATATATATATATATATATATATATATATATATATATATAGGCGGAGGTAAACGGGAATTACGCATGGGAAGGGAATCTATATTTGTTTTTACTTGAAGAGCAACAGGTGTATGGTGTAGTGGAGCGTACCAATGGGGTGAAGTTCAAGCGTCTGTGAGCAGCTCGGCGGGTGGTTCGGTTCTCCAACCTCGGACTTGCTCTCTCCCGTTTTAGCGCAGGGCCCGGCCGTGGAGTCGGAAGCCGAAGTTGATGCCGTTTTTTTCCTTCGTCTCGATTCCCCAGTGGGTCCATCCCGGGAGCTGATTATTTTCCTCTTCTGACCCCTTCCTGATCGCCTTGGAGGCGGTGGAGGTCGGGTCTTTTTCGCTTCGGCCAAAATATTTCTTCTGGATTCCCTATTTCGCTTTGTTAGATGAGCGTACAAGCGGCGAATGTGAGGATTCAACCCCAACTGTGGTTGTGGCTGCATTGGAGGCGTGACCTGGTAGTGGGTGTGTAAATAATAGGCATCAGTGTGACTTTTCTGCACTTCGGATTGATTACTCATTCGTAGTCACTAATTTATGCCTTTCGTGTATTTTATTCATAACACGCTAAGCGTGGAGTAAGACCATAATTAAAGGCGGTGCATAAAGAATGGTGAGGATAAATAAATCCGTGTAACGTGCAATGCTAAATTAAATCACCTTGGATCGTATGATGGCAGTCGCAGGGCTGCAATTACGTCTTCTCGGTTCGAAAATGGTGGTTCAAGTGATACCGTTGTTCAGAGAAGTTAGAGAGGAGGATTAGCAATGCATGTCAACGATCAAATGCAATCAAGTTTCTGGGAAACAAAGGTGCTACTCTTACTGAACAAAGATCATCAAGCATAAAAATCACACATTACATATCTCTTGCTTCTGAATTCTGATCCCCATTTTTTTGTGCACTTAAACAAACTAAGAAATAAACCCACAAAATCCAGATTCATCTCAACAATTTTCTTCTCTTTAGTTCTTCACTTGAAGGTATACTTTCCCCCCTTTTTGAAATTATTTATTTCATCATCATATATGATTATGTAGGCTAATATTGTCGAAAGATTCAATCTTTTCTGCGATTGGATCTCTGGGTTTTCTTAATTTTTATCATTGATTCATGAGTCATAATTATGTGCAGCATAAAATGTATTGCTCTCTTGTAATTTACAATAAGGTCTCTTATTTCAGTTCGCGAAGCGTCATGCTTGGTGTCATCGACTATACACCAGGAAAAATGTGTTGCTGTCTTCCAATTTACAATAAGGCCTCTTATTTCAGTTCGTGAAGCCTGATGCTTGGTATCATCGACTCTATCAAACTTGTTACGCCTCGCATGTGTTCAATTGACAATAAATAAAAGAATTAATAAATGTTTTTATTCTACTCCATATACGATTGAGACTAAGTAATGAAATTGATAATGGAACATTTCACATCAAAATAAAGTTGGAATCCAGATGCTATTTTCTTAAATTCAAATCAAGTGTATGGAATTTCAAGTTATTGAGTTCAAACTTTCTTCAGAGAATCAAGTGGAGTTTTGTTCTTGGACACCGATATTCAAAGTAATTCAAGGATGGCTAACGTCAAACTTTTTGGAAAACAATGCTACAAGCCGGGCAAAAGAACTCATATGCAAATGAAATAGATGTACAACAATAAATCTACTACTGGTGATTCTGCTACTTTTGTTAGGGCATTATAACAGGCAAGTAATATGCACGAAGCAGAACACTGCTGGCGGTGCTCATCAGAACAGGAAATCGTCAATCTAAGACCAGCGTAAATGGGCCGTAATAATTTGCTTCAGGTCCTCAAGTGAGGGTGTAGTAGCTAAGTGAGTGTCATACAGCGGAGGACTAAATTTGACCGATGAAGTACAATAACGAAATAGCATAAATCTTACCAATGAAGACAGACCCGCCTGGCAGCAATTTGGAGCAAGCGTTTGCCGAAGGTGGAGAGGGACACCTACTGATCGTTTTCCACTATTAGTTTTCTGGTTCATTGAATTGAAATATACAAAACAACAGGGTTTTAGCACGATATCGCAATACATGACTATCAAATCTATATAAAACTTGGCCAAGTGAGTGAGTGTAGGGGCAAATACCCTCAGTGATGCCTAATCTATATAAAACAATAATAAGCAACAGTAGCCATACCTTTGTATAATGGAACCACCGAGTATTCGGACTGTCACCTGGAGTCAAAAGGATGATGAAAAATGGCCTGATTTTGTCATATGCGTGAACTTGAGAGGCATAAATAGACTGAAATAACTTCAGTTCATAGGATGCCATTGTAACTTGAGAGACATAAATAGACTGAAATAACTTCATTTCATAGGATGCCATTGTAACGGCAAGGAAGTTAATGGAGGAGAACTTTAATGGAGGAGTAAATATGCTTAATTAGGAACTTTAATGTGCTTTAATGGCGAAGATGGGAGTAGGAACAGGGCAGCATAACCAGCCAGAGTAATTAGGCAATGGGTTAGGGGTAGATTAGTTAGGGAATCGGTTAAGAGGAGTAAATTTGCTATGCCACGTGTCAATCTGTGGAGGGTTGTTGGTGTAATAGACTAAGAGGGAATGGCTTTTTATTGTTTTATGTAGATTTGTGAAAAAATATTGCACATTAAGTATTAATGAACTTTTTTTCTAAATAATAATTGTTGTTGAGAAATTTACAAATAGGTGACTTCAATTTTTTTCTATTGGTTAAGTGGTTTTCGCGAGCTGGTATAGAGTATTGATGATCAACCTAAAATATTTTTTTGTATCATAATAAATTTTCGTCACGATTGATAGTAACTTTGTTGTATTTTTTACATATGTGAGGTATTTCAACTTATGCCATACAATGAATATCAATTTAATACTTAATTCCATTTTTTTATATCAAGCAAGATGCTGTATTTATAATAACGAGATAAAATTGAACAATGATCTAGTCATCCCGTGAATTTCACGGGACACAAAACTAGTGTAGTATGAAAATGAGTGTGTGAGCTACAATAATACACACTCATCCTTATTGAAACCCTCATAAATACTCCTAACGTATTGCGTACACCGCGACAACATCAATATTATTAATTATTTTGGTCCCAAATAATACTTATAACTCTTACTTCTTTTATTACTATCTTTACTTATTATTTATGCCTATGCATTCTACCATTGTTGGATTGTGTTATTGGACTTTGACTTTTCTCTTGGGACTACATAATATTAAGTGACTACGGCACAAAGTCATATGGCACAATATGGAGCAGTGAACATTTTTTTTTTGTAAAGCATGGTTTTCATAACCTGAGAATGTTAATTTATATATCTTCAAAGAGATGAACGATAAAAGTTGATAAACAAAAGCTTATTACCTTCGTAATTTATGACCCTTGCAGATGTGATGACTACGACCATGTCATGTCCATTTTGCCGGCTGATTTCTTCTGCTATGTAGTCAGATGCATCACCCCATAAAGTCACATTCACTATTTTTTGCCTATATGTAGTCAATATATTGCAGTAAGTTAACCACTTTACACGTAACTATATGCTTGGTGAAGTTGCTGAAGTTACCTTTCATCTTGTATTTGTATATGACGTAAATGTGTCTGACCATTTTTTGTTAGCACCTCCCTTTTCTCCTCGATCGTAGTTAAGAAGCTAACAACGTCTGCACCATGTTGTTAAAAAGAGTGAATAGGCAAATAGAGTGTCTAAATAGTTAAATTGGTGCAGTTTATAGTGCATCTGTCGGTGTACTTGCCTATCAAATAATCGTTTTTGTTGTTGCGTTCTTCCAATTTGTCGAGTGGGTGAAATTCGAATTTGTGGAGCGGAATACTCTGAGTTTGGTCCTTATCCTCCTGTATTGATGTAAATGGGGTGTACTTGATGATGTGTGGATTTTCCTTGACTGGTTTGTATGATCTATTATTCTGTGCTACCTCAAAATGTTGGAGGGTGTAAATTTTCCCCTCGTGCAGTACGCCTTCATATGAGGTCACCCACCATTTGGGTATTGTAGCATGAATATGGTTGCCCTAGCCAGAATGACAGGGAACAAATTGTTTAGTACTACCTCTCATTCACTGGAAACCTACCAAAGATTGAATATATGTGAGGTATATTTTAATCAAATGGTAGAATTCCAGTAAATGGGAGGGAGTAATTCTTTAGGATTGACAAAGTTAGATAGTTAATAAAAATGGTTGTCCAGTTAAAGGGTTGTGACCTCACCTCTTTGTATAATAGCACCATGTCTAGTGACAGCGGGGGGCTATCCTTGTTCGGTGTCACGCGCCATATCCTTGTGGCCAGTGCTGTTATCTGGTACTTGGACTTTGAGGGGACCAGGCCTGCAATGATAGTTGTTATTGGAGCCATTAGGTTTTTTTGTTGTTTGTGGTTTGGTTATTTCGTTGTAATATTGTAACGTGTATTTTAGCTCGGGTATGAGAAGAGTGTACCGTTATTGTAGTGTGCATGAGGTATTTATAATCATTAATTTAAATGTTTTGGAGGAATCATTGTATTCATTATGTAATTAAGTGTGTTGGCGTCCTTAATATTATGAGGAATCGTGCCACCTTAATTATATTTATTATGAAATTAAATTTTCGTCATTATTATTATTATATTTACTATATAGTTAAAGTTTAGAATCATTATATTTATTATGTAATTAAGTGCGTTATTAGCACCATTATTATATAATTATATGTTTTGAGGGGAATTATACAGTTCAATGTTGTTTGGAACGATTAGTAAAAATATGTGACAAATGTCTTAATTATTGGTTTAAATGTTTTGGTGAACAATTATATTTATTATGTAATGAAATGTGTTGTCAACGTACTATATTCAAATTTAAGCTTAAAATGGTATGTTTTGGCACTTTCAGCCCACCCTTTTTCCTTGTCATTCACTTAACATACATTTTTATGTCTTTTGTAACGGTAAAATCTAAATCATTAATTTAAATGTTTTGGAGGAATCTGTATATTTACGTTATTAAATGCGTTGTTATTGTTATTATTTACTTAAATATTATGAGGAATCTTGTCACCTTAATTATGTTCGAACATTGGTGAAATGTGTTTTCTTCTTTATTATTATTGTTATTATATTTTTTTATTTATTTAAATGTTGTTATATTTATTATGTAAGTAAATGACTTAGTAGGCGTCCTTGAATTTTTGTAAATGCACAATACAAATATAAGGCAAATGTAATTACTGGTGTGATTATAATATCTTAAAGTTCATTTTAGCTATAGCCATTTCATTATACTACATTATTATCATATTAATTTTGTAATTGGTTTTAATGAGGATAATGAGGATAAAATCCCATTATTTTTGGGGAGCCATTTCATTATACTACATTATTACTACTATTGTATTAATTTTGTATTGGTTTGAATTGGGATAATGAGGATAAAATCCCATCATTTTTGGGGAGACATATCATTATCATTATACTACATTATTGCTGTATTATTTTTGTAATCAAACATCACTAAATGTCATCTAATCACATATTATTTTGTAAGCTATATTCAAATAATTTTTTTTCATGTAATAGCCTAAAGTTCATTTTATGAGGAAGCAAATCCTACATTAAACGTGTATAAACATTCAACCATAAACATCATTGGTTTTGATAAGGATAATGAGGATAAAATTCCATTAATTTTGGGGAGCCATATCATTATACTACATTATTATTATATTAATTTTGTAATTAGTTGTAATGAGGATAATGAGGATAAAATCCCATTATTTTTGGGGAGCCATTTCATTATACTACATTATTATCATATTAATTTTGTATTGGCTTTAATGAGGATAAAATCCCATCATTTTTGGGGAGCCATATCATTTTACCACACTATTATTGTATTAATTTTGTAATCAAATATCATTAAATGTCATATAATTTTGTAAGCTATATTAAGATAATTTTTTTTTTGAGTTATAATAATATATATAGATTAGACAACATTACTTAACACAAAAGTAACAAAGAAGGGACATTTGTGCATTTTGTTTTCTAAAATGGTTGTTTTTTTTCCGTAGTGGTGATAAATTGGAGATTTTTTTTGATGAGCAGGGCGTCGTGGGTGTTTACTTTAGTGCTACCACTGTATTTATGGTGGGGAGTGATTTTGTTTATGTTGCCTTTGATGATTTGCTTTCCACTGATGGTTTTACAGGCTTAAGAGGTTTTGTGGACGTGCAATATGTACGGCCATGGCCGCACACATCTCCAGTACTAATTTTAGCGTCGATGATTTGGTCGAAGTGCACTTGAGCGATGGTTGGTGGATTGGAAGAGTAGTTCACCTTTCTGCTGTACCTGGGGAGTATGTGGTTTTTCTAGATTTTACCGGCGAGATGTTATGGTGCCATGTGTTCAATATGAGGCTCCATCAAGTGTGGGAAGACGGTAGATGGGTCATTGTGATAGATTAGTTGCCACTGTAGTATCTTGTTTAGTGCCTTTTTTTGCCAAGTAATTGATTATAAGAGAGGAAGATGAAGAGGATGGTAGGTGGGAGCTGAATTAATGACGCAATGAAGGCCGAACTTGATTGTTTACCATTGGATTCTACATGATTAATGATGACATTTAAACTAATTTATGCCAAACAAATAACGGACTACACAATGAAGGCTTAACTTGATTAATTAACATTGAATTCCACATAATCAATGAGGAAGAAAAACTCCCTCCTTTTCATCTTCCACCCAATCATATCATGCCATGTGGGTTACTTTAGAACTAGTGTATACCCCGTGCATGTATGCACGGTATTTATAGAATTTTAATATTTTAAGTTAATTATTTATACAAAGTAAATTTTAATTTAGCAACCTGATAATTTTTCACGATTCTATCATTGTATTTGGATAATAATAAAATAACTTGAAATTGCAACCTCGACTAATATCATGAAATATGTAGTACAAAAAAATTATTATCTTAATTGTTGTTAGAAATTTAAGCGACTATATTTCTACAATTTATTTGTATCGATACACCCATTGTTAGTTTTTAAATATTTAACCTGTAAGAATTTTTATATGATAATTGAGTGTGATTCTTCTTCATTTGTTCTATTGATTTTGTCCAAATTGAGAGTTTAAAATTTAGGCGAGAAAAGTTTTGAGATTTTTTTTCTCTTAGTTAGTAGAGATTGATAGCTTAAAATTTTGGTGCGAAAAGTTTTGAGAATTTTTATTTTCTTACTTAATAGACGATTACAATATTTAATTACAATCAGATATCAGTCATGATTATTACAATAATAAAACGTATTTTCGTTGGTATATATACAGTCTGTATTTAGTATACACTGGTGCAAATAAAAGAGATTGTAAAATATACTGTTAACAAAATTCCAGTATTACATAACCAAAGCAGTTAAGGCCCAAATATGAGTCCAATATGAATAGGCAGAAAAATTATAGGGGTGGTTAATCTCTTAGTAGCAAGAGGATTGAGAATTGGGTAGATAGATAGAGGTCATAGAGCATGTAGGATGACTTGTTTTCTATTTAATAGAATATATAGATTGCTTCGAGGACATTTAAACTCCCTCCTTTTCATCTTCCACTTAAGCTTAACATTGGATTCTACATGATTAATGAGGACATTTAAACTCCCTCATTTTCATCTTCCACTTAACTCTCCCCCATTTTCATCTTCCACCCAATCATAACTCCCTCATTTTCATATTCCTCCTTTTCATCTTCATCTTCCACTTAACTTGATTGCTTAACATTTAATTCTACATTATTAATGAGGACATTTCATCTTCCGCTTAACTCTCCCTCCTTTTCATCTTTCACCCAATCGTAACTCTCTCATTTTCATCTTCCACCCATTCGTAACTCCCTTCTTTTCATCTTCCATCTTCCACTTAACTTGATTGATTGCTTAACATTGGATTCTACATGATTAATGAGGACATTTAAACTCTCTCTTTTTCATCTTCAACTTAACTCTCCCTCCTTTTCATCTTCCACCCAATCATAACTCTTTCATTTTCATCTTCCACTTAACTCTTCCTCCTTTTCATCTTCCAACCAATAATATCGTGACATGTGGGTTGCTTTAACATTGAGATTTGGGGAATTAGAGCATGGAGAGGGTTTTGTTCTCTATTTAATATAATATATAGATAATGGTTTTAGTTTTTAACAAAAAAAAAAATTGAAAATTAAATCTCAATGTTTTTGAATAAACACCATGGATACAATTATGGCTCGTTTGATTCACCATGGGAAGATAAAGTTACCGGGAACTTTAAATTCACGTGAATTTGTATTTCATGGGATTTAAAAAATATTGTTTGGTTGCCATGTGGGAAATGACTTCATGCGGGAAGTTTTACATACCAAGGGGGACTTGGTGAGTAACTTCCCCCATTGTGGAGGAAGTGACAATTCCCGGAAAGTGGACAACCAAACAACTCCCTGAAAATGCACTTCCTGGGAAGTTGCACTTCCCGATAATTGAATGAGTAACCAAACGACCCCTTACAATCCATTAAATGATTGAACAACAAACAACTCAAAAGTTCTAATCCATCTATCCCCTATGTTAGAATCCAATCTATTTCATTTGATTGAACCAAACCTTTTCTTATTGAATTCTCAAATCCTATTAAATTGAACTAAGTTAGATTTAGTGTACACTTTCCTTCGTTTAAATTCCCTTCAAAACTTCTCAGCCGAAAATTCACCCTCTCCATTTTACAGAAATTTGAACTCATTTCCTTGACAAATTCTTCACACATTTAAACCAGAAGGTTTTCGCTTAGGCAAAATGAGTGGAAATCGTCTAAATTTTGGAAATTCGATTAATGATGCGGTGACCCGGGTCAGATTCGCGCCGCAATCCAACGTTGTTCTCGTATCTTCTTGGGATTCTGTGAGTGTCTATTCTCCACGACATTATTTTGATTTTGTTTCGAAGCTCACTTGATTGCACTTTGCATCCGAGTATTTCTACCTTCAATCCCCCCCCCCCCCCTCCGTTGAATTATGGTGTTTGATGACTGTAGAGTATAAGACTGTACGATGTGGATAAGAATGAGCTGAGACTAGAAGCTCAAACCGAAGCCGCCGTTCTTGATTGCTGTTTCCAGAATCAGTCCAATGCATTCTCTGCTGCTTCTGATGGATCCGTCTCCAGGTATTATTTTGATGTCTCGGAAATTGTCCCATTTACTTTCACACTGAAAAATTGGAGACATTTTGTCCATAGCCATAGGTACATGACAGGACCATGTCATCCTCAATATGAGGAAACAAGATATTAGGGAAAATAGAAAGTTCAGCGAAGACGGGATGATATGCGTGTCCCCTAAGTGGATCTTCATCCTCAATTGCAAAAAGACCAAGTGAACGAATTGATTTATGAATTTTTACAGTAATAGGCACAACGCAAAGTAGGGCTGTTGAAACTGAGTAACTAACTGCAAAGGAATGGGAATACAAATACAAGGTTTTGGGATGGGGCATCATTACACATCACATGACAACTAAAGTGATACTCCGTAGTACGTAGTACTAAGAGCAACCATAATGATGGTTTTCTACAGGGACGAAGCTACTAGTAGGCCACCATGGCCATGCCCGAGGTCCTTTTTCAAGAATTTTTTTTTTGAGTAGGTTCAAATTTTTAATTTTTTTTTTATAAATCATCACTAAGACACTAATTACTCTATTTTGATAACTGATAACCACAAATCAGTAATTATGGAAACGAATTCCAAAACACAGTAATTACTTATACAACTTCCTAAAAATTTACTCCATATTGTAGTTACACAGTAATTAGTTTGGATATGAAATTCACTAAATATAACTTCGATTTGGGTAATTAATTGGGTAGAAATTAGTAATATTGTAGGTTGAATTTGGAATTTGGAAGGAAACTAAATTATTTAGAGGAATAAAGAATGAGAAATAATGAAAGAGTGTTGAGATTTGAGAATTTAGACTACTGCCCATGGGACTATGGGAGTTGCCGAGTTGGGTAGAAATAATAATATAAACAAATAATGAAATAAAGGTTGAAGTGTTAAGCATAAAGCATTGATGGTAGACATGTCAGTAGAAATAATCAGTAAAGTAACAAATTGACAATTGACTACTGCATTTGATAAAGTAGTAAGAACTTTCAACTCTGATAAGGCGTATGAGAATAGTACACTGTACTGCTCACTGCTGTACACTTGATTTTTGATATAAAAAAATTGGGAAATGACAATTCAGTGGGTGAAAGTGTTAAGTGTAGAATTGATAATTGTTTAATTCATTTTAATTTTAAGATGGACATATCCATCTTTAAAAAAACTTAATTGATTAAAATTTTTGGAACGAATAATCAATTTAATGGAGTATTCGAAATTTCGAGTATGGAGTAATCGAGTATAAATACATACTCTCTCGGTCTTTCCGTCTCAGTCATTTGTTTATCTTGGATTACACAAAAACTCATATGAGACGGTCTCACACTAACGTTATTGTGAGACCTCTCACATGAGGGTGGTTACTTTTAATTTTTATTTATTTTAATTTTATTTTCTTGTTGGTTATTAGCATGGTGTAGTTAAGTCTCACAATAAGTTTGTGTGAGACGGTCTTACATGAGACTAATTGTTGATTAAAATACAACTCACAAATAATATAAAAGTAAACAAATAATCGAAAAAGTAATATAATACTATATTAACGAATAATAATGTCAATTTTATTTTATGTAGTTCATAATGGGAAAGACACCTACGATTACCCTGAACTCTTCAAAAGAAAAATTGGTGAAACATCGACAAATGCATCAAATGAACAATCAACGGAAAATTTTGGCCCTATGCGAAATTAAATCCTGGCTTCGTCCCTGGTTTTCTAGTATTGAGTTTCTCAGAAAGAACTTTATAAATAAAAGTTTTCCGTTGTGGATGACATTGGGTTTGTGAAAGTAGGAACTATATTCTTATTCAAGAACTTAGTTCTTAGATTTTTCTAAAAAAGTAAAATAATTTATTTAGAGAAGAAAAATAATAACGTGTCCCATTTAAGAACAAAATAACAAGTTCTTCCATGTGGTTAAAAGTTCTTAGACTTGGATTAGAATGAAAAATGACATGTAGGAAGAACCTTATAGGAAGTTCTTCCATTACTATTGCTCTAAGTGGGTTTGTGTCTGTAGACACTATACATTTATCTCTCAAACTCACCTAAGACTTTGCTATATACCCTGTTCTTCCAACTTCTAGAAAAAAATGATTTACACATGTCAATCATTTATTGTTTGCTATTCTCCTAGAAAATGTGTCAAGACTCTAAAAGTCGAATCTTTGATTTTAGAGACGCAACTTAAAGACTTTGTTAGATTATTGATAGTCTTCAGACAAGACTCACATGAATCTTAAGGCAAGAGTCACTCAAGACTATCAATACTCTTATCCTAAGCATTGTAAACTCTGAATTTAGTAATGAAAAATAAATGCAGTCGCAGCAGAAAAGAAAACAATGCAATGCACTCATGGTAAAACTTTGAATTTTAGTAATGAAAAATAAATGCAGTAGCAGCAGAACAGAAAACAATGCAATGAACTCCAAGTCCTGCAATGCCCACAAAACTCTCAGATGTATTATTTACATTAATTTTGCAAAGATTTACATGGTTCATAGTGTTAGAAAGTTTACATGGTATCAGAGCTTATGAGCCTTTATTTCTCACTGACGTTTCTGTATAAACTTTCTTTTCTGAATCTCCGCGTGTCTTCTGTAGCTGTGTCGCTATCTCTTTTTCTTCCTTTCTGTTGTTGTGTTGCTATCTCTAACTTGACGGACTCTTCTAAGATAGCTGGTGATAATGAGAAAATGGGATCAGAAGGGGGTATAGATGTCACAGATCCTCTTTACTACAACCCTATTGAAGGTATTTAAACCCTTAAAGTTTCTAGTATCTTGAAGGGTGGTGCTAATAATTATGCCTCTGGAGAAAGCAAATGGAACTGGCTCTTTTTGCAAAAAGAAAGCTTTGATTAGTTACTGGTAGTGTAGCAAAACCCACATAAGTTGTTGCTAAGGAGGAAGCATGAACTACCTGGAAGCTGGAACAACCTAAAAACCTGGTTGTATGATACAGAATGTAAGCGAAATGATAAAACTTGTTGTGTTATATACTGAAACTGCGAAAAGATCCGGGACAATTGCTAATGGGGACAGAAAATTTAAGCTTAACAAAGACCTGTATGAAGTTATGCAAAACAAAAGTGCAAAACAAAAAACTATTGAAGAATACTACACTCATTTCCAGTATAATATCAAGACTAGAGATTCCGGTCCTGGCCGAATGGAACGATTCAAGTACTTATCAATATGAATATATAATTGAAGCATTTTTCAAGCAGTGCGATCATCTCCACCTTTTTTAATCTACAAAAATATTTTGATTTTGTTTTTAAGTTAGTGGATAAACGATATAAACTTTGATAAAATTTTGATAAACTTTGATAAACTTTGATAAATTTTTAAGTTAGTGGATAAACGATATTTTGATAAACTTTATAAAATTTAATTATCTCAAATCATTTTTTGTTACAGTAGGAAACGATAAAATTGTTAAAAACTAGCTAGATGCCCGTGCGATGCACGGGTCCAACAATACGTTATAATACGATTGTCCTATGATCAGCTAATTACCATCTTTCTTAATTCTGCTAATTTAATTTGATACTCAATCCTGTTATTACAATCTATTAACCGTATTTTGCTAATATTATGCTACTTTGGCAGACTTTGTCACTCAATAGTACATATTGAGGCCCTTCCACTTACTTGGACCCGAGTTCAACAGTTCCTAGAACCGGAATAAACAACCTTTGGGCCGGTTCTGATAAGGTTTGATTAGGAGCGTAAACATATGAAATCAAACATTAACTATGTCAACCTATCCTATTATTATACTTATACTTGTATGGTTTTTTACTTGAAAAAGGGGGAAAAAGTTAGGCGTTTGAAACTATTTATGACCCGTATTCTTACCATAATCCGATCTGTGACTCGTATTTGACCCGACCCACCCGACAAGTCTGTGACTACATTAGGTATCTGGGTGAAACAAATGATTTTCATCAAAATATTAGCACTTGTATCTGCAACAATATTAATATGTTTGTGACAACTAATCTGGAACATTAAGTTTATCTTTATCTTTTACTCACTACCAATTTGACTTGTATACCCGACCCGTCCAACCCGTTTTTTCGTAGGTCAAGAGTCAAGAGTTCTAAATCCTGATCTGTGACTTGATATTTTAAATTACAAATATAAACTAATATTCAATTTAATATAAGTTTTTTATCTTTTAATAATGAAACAATTATTAAAATAATTTTAAAAATTCATTGAAATATAAACATTATAATAAAAGAGTATAAAATCAATACTATTAAAACAAATATAAAGTTAATATTAAAAATATTATTTTTCACTTAAAAAGCGGTAGAACATTCAGCATTCAAAACTATTTTTCACCCGTATTCTAACCATAACTCGTCTCGTGACCCGTATAACCCAACCCATATTTGAAACGACTCGTTGTTCTGACCCGACATGTATAAAGTTATATGAATAAATTATGCAGTTTTAAAAAGTTGGAGGCTTACATGTCACTCGAAAAAAGTTTCCATTATATTCATTTTGTTTTTATTTATTTAATAAATTATTCTATATAAGTGATTTTAAGTATGCTAAATAATTAAGTTTGTATTTAAGAATTCTAAAACTGTTGGAGATTACCACGTCGCTTTGAAAAACGTGTCGTTTAATTATATTGATATTGACGGATAGATTGGTTCAACGTAGTTACTTTTTATATACTAATCATTTTATATGAATATAATTTCTGTCTACTTTAACTTAAATTATCTAGCACCCTTACTGTGTATTTGCTTATATATCAGGTGTTTTCGAGTTGAATGCTATTACACACTTGACTTGACTCGTAAACCCGACTCGTCCAACCCGTTTTTTCTTAGGTCACCTATAAATATTGATCCGCGACTTGACTATCATGAACCTAGTAATTTAGGGCCGTAACCCGACCCGACTTGTCCGTAAAAAAAATATTCGTATGATTGGAATATTAATATTTATATGTACAATCAATCAATCAATATTATATTAATAAAGCAGGAACTTTTCGAGCGATATGATTGGTCCAAGTTTTAATATATTTTTTAATTTAAATAAAGAATATACAAAATTGTGTGAAAAAAAACGACCCTACTCTACTTACGATTCAGGTGATATTAAATTTGTATAAAAAACAATCCTACTACGTCTTTGATTGAAAGAAAATAACAGTATATAAACAGTCAATTATCACCTCAAAAAACCTAAAAAAAAAATTGAACAGAATGCGCAGTCAATTCTGTTTAATATTTTTTTAATATTTATCATCCTCTAAAAATATAAGAAATTTTAAAAATATAAAATTAACATTTTTAAAATTTTAAATAATTAATAATAAAAATAAAATTATTATTTTAAGTTCTAAAAAGAGTTCTTTTGAATTCTAAAAAGATTTTTTCATACTATATACTTAAGTAGAATTATCCACATCGAAAAACTATGATGAGTAATGAAATTCTATATCATAAATAAGAGAAATTATTCGCTTTTAGATAACAACGAAAAATCTTTTGAGTCTTATAACAGTTGTTAAGACTATAAATTGAAGTAAAATTTTCCCACATCTATAAATTATAATAAGGTGTTGAAAGTCTATTATATAAATAAAAGTAATAATACGTTTTTAGATATCAACCAGAAATTTTTTGAGTCCTAAAAAGAGTTTTAAGACTATAAATTTAATTAAAAATATCTCATATCGAAAAATTAAAATAACTTGATGGAATGTTATTAAAATAAGTACTGTATTTGGTTAAGAGTAGTCAATCGTTTTTAATTATCAACTTGAAGACTATAAACTTAAATAGACTTATCCCGCATCGAAAAATTATGATGGGGTGATTAAATTCTATATCATCAAAGAGAAAAAATTATTCGTTTTTAGATATTAACAAAAAATCTTTTGAGTCATATACCAGCTCTTAAGTTTATAAATTTAAGTAGAAATATGCTACATCGAGAAATTATAATATGGTGATGAAATTATATTATTATATAATTAAAAGTAATCATTCGTTTTTTATATATCAACTAGAAATATTTCGAGTTCTAAAAAGAGTTTTAAGACATAAACGCAGATAGAATTATCCTAGATCAAAAAATTACGACGAGGTGATGAAACTCTATATCATAAATAAAAAAAATTATTCTTTTTTAGATATTAATAAAAAATCTTTTGAGTCTTATAAAACCTCTTAAGGCTTTAAATTGAGTTATAATTATCCACATCGGAAAATTATAATAAGGTGATGAAATTCTATTATATAAATAAAAAAGTAATTCGTATAGAATGAACCATAAATCTTTTGAGTATTAAAAAGAGTTCTTAAGACTATAAATTTAAGTAGAAATATCTCAGATCGAAAAATTAATAAGTTGATGGAATTCAATTATATAATTAAGAATAATCATTCGTCTTTAGATATCAATCTGAACACTATAAACTTAGGCAAAATTATCTCACATCGAAAAATTATGATAAGTTGATTGAATTCTATTAACATAATTAAGAGTAATCATTCGTCTTTAGATATCAATCTGAAATCTTTTGAGTCCTAAAAAGAGTTGTTAAGACTATAACTTAAGTAGAATTATGCCAAATCAAAAAATTATGACGATAAAAAACAAGAGAAATTATAATAAGTTGATAAAATTCGATTATATTAAATAAAAATAATCTAACACTAATCGAATTTAGGAGTGTTTATGAAAAATAGTATTATACCAACAGTAGTATGTACAACCACCTCAAAGTTGTTGAGTTTTTGTGTGTACAATCATCCATATTTAAACTTCATGGGTGGAGTGAACCAAATATTAAGGAGAGAATGAAGTATGTGGTGGAAAATGAAAGTTGAGAGAAGATATGGGATCATAAATGAAATTGACCACAAAAATCAACCAAAAAGGGAAAAATTGCAGGAAGGAAGTTTAAAAATGGACAACCCATTAAGGAAAGTATGAAGAATAAAAATGATAGAGGCAGTATAAGTTTCTAAGCCGAGTTTTATGTCATTTGGGTCCGATCAGTTTTAATTTGCCAGGTCTACCTACAATGTACGTCCATAATTTAATTTGATGTTTAACGCAGATATTACCTTCCTAGAAACAACGTATGTGGATAGTATTCCTTTACTATTAGGCATAATCTTACCTTCGACTTATTTTATTCTGTTGCGCAGTCTCACCAATTTATGCAATTATACAACTACGTGTCATCATCAATGTCACTTAAAATCGGTTCGTGCATCGCACGTGCTTTCCAACTAGTTTGAAATAATATTTGCATAAAGTAATTATCTAACACAAACAAATGGGAGTATTACTTATCTTTCGACTTTTAATATGGATAATATTTAAACTTTTAGTGTTTTAAAAAAGTTGGATTCTCTCACGTCGCTCGAAAAAAGCCTCTTTTAATTATATATATTGATTGATTGATTTAATAAAATCTAATCATCTCAAATCCTTTTTTTGTTACAAGTAGGAAACTATGGCAAAATATACAAAATGCGGAGTATATAACACATACATTTTGTGCTATCATTTAATTGTAAGATAAGTTTTTTGTGATCATCCAAATGCTCACTTAAACGATTTAACATTTAGAGAAAAGAACCGTAAATGTATGTGTCGTATTATTTTAAAATGACACATGGAGTTGATAATAAAACGGAAAGAGTACGTATCGTGGCAGAAAACATGGCGGATAACGGAAGTTCTGTGAGCCGATTTTGGTGGGAAGTTTGACGAAGTGAAATTGGATTTGTGTGGGCTCATTTTTGGAAGTGAGTCTACCACATCGTTGTTTTCGGTTACGTTCATGTTGTTTTGTGTTTGAAAATAGGATGGGAACCCAAGCCCATGTCCAACTTTGTGAGGCCTATATGGTGTTATTATGTACATCCTTCAATGGACACTTAGGAGGCATTTGGTTAACTCAATATTGGTATAAGGTATGGGTTTAAAATGAACCAAACGCATACCTTATGTTTGGTTGACAAGAACTTCATTTTCATACCCATACCTCAAACCCTCAAGGCATGAGCTCTCATAAGGGAGGAGGTGGGTGTGGATTGATATCCTTGGAATCAAATTTTTGTTTATTTTCCGAAAAACTTCATTTCAAATTTTTTGTTGAAATATTTTATCGAGAACACTAATTTAAAATACTAAAAATACTACTACGTATATCTTAAAATCTTATTAATGTAACTCAGGGTTTTATATCACCAACAACGGAGTTGTTAATGAAATTTAATTTACTTTTCTTTTGTGCTAGATTTTTTAGATTTTAAATAGTAAAAGTTATATAAATTTTTATATTTAAAATAAGATTATTAAATTTCATTTTAAAGAAACTATAATTTTGATTCCCAATCATTTAAAAAATGAACCAAACACCAAGTATCGAGAATCAAGTTCCAAACCATACCAGTTTGCTTTGATTATTGATTCCAACTTCTTACTAAAAAATGAACCAAACACAAAGTATCGAGAATCAAGTTCCAACCCATACCACTTTGGTTTGATTATTGATTCCAACTTCATACTCCCTCCTAGTTTTGAGTATTCCTCCCCAATTTTTTTTGGGGAAAAATTAAGAAATAAGAAATGTGTAAAAAGTGGGGTATGAAGTGTAAAAGATGGAGTATAAAGTGAAAAGGTGTTGGGTTTAGATGTGGAGGAAAAGAATAAATAATTGAAAAAAGAATAAAGAATGATTAAAAGTACATCCACAAAAAGAAAGTGAGAAGAAAACCAAACTAAGCTCAAAAATGAAAGTTGGAGGAATACTCAAACTAGGAGGGAGTATCTTTTTACGAACCAAACGAGCCCTTACAGAGATGATGGAGGTCGAATTTGTTGTCAAGTAGGGAATCTCACAATTTTTTTATTATGTTACTATTTCATTCTTTTGTCAAAACACTCAAGTGTTAGCTAGTTACTTGAGATCCTTGTATGTTAATCCACGTGTGAGTGTTTCAGATTGTTTGATGAGTAGAGAGCTGAGTGATTTACAACCAAAGTGAACTTTCTATTGCCAATTTGTTTTAGGTGAAACGTCTTTTGGTCTTACAAAGTAGCTCTCTCCCTAGGTAGGTTTTGTGGAATTTAATGCAAGGTTTTTTGCTCTTTTCATGTTCAAATTCTCATCAAATATGTCTTGTATCACAAGGTGTTGTAGGCACGTGATAGGAGACATCACAAGATGTGGCAGAAAAAAATCGGTCGAGACGACCTATTGATAACTTGTGTTAGTCAACGTGGTTTGATACTGCCCACAAAGGGCCCAAGATGACCCATGTATCATTCATATGGACCAAACTTCCTTGAGCACTAAATATTGTGTAATACTGACCAAATTAATTTTTCTATGTAAGTTTGATCTTAACCTGATTTAAAATAGACTGGTTAAAGATTACAAAAGCTACAAAAAAATAAATATCATTGAGATAACGGAGACGGTCGAGTCTAGTACAATTTAGCGACTCTGTTTCGATGACCGAAATTGTGAACAATACCACGGTTCTAAACCATGGTTTTTCCAAATTTTGAAAGTCCGTTAGAGGTGTGTCGGATATTTTAGTTTTCACTTTCTTGTCGAGAATACGTTGTTTGATTTGGCTATTCTTATAGGTATGACTTGCAAACTGGAGTTTGTAATGCTATCGGACAACATGATGATTCAGCAACCTGCATAGAATATTCTGATGAAACAAGTGAGTTAGATGTGTATATCTGCCTTTCTTGTACAAGTACATTACAATGTAATCTTCGTGTATTGTACTGGGATTTATTGTTCAACTGCATTCCACATGCTATTGTGGTGCTATTAAAGAGGTCAATTTTTACAAGCTTCTTGCTTGGAATAGAGTCTCGTGCAATATAGAATGATGGTACATTTAGTACCTCACGAAAGCAAGGAACTAACACACAGCTAAGATGTAGAGTTACGATTAATAGGCATTTAAAGTTCGAAATGAGTCAAAGAATTGCAAAAATGAGTAATGTTGTTGAAACCCCTGAAAGCATCCTGCAATAGTTTTTACTTCTGGCAAGATGATAAATCTCAAAAGACCTTCAAAACTACTAGTGACTTTGTTAGTTTTGGTGGTGGTGAGGGTGATATTGGTGGTGTATGGGTGAGTAGTGGCACTGGCAGGAGTGTGGGGTAATGCTGAGTTGGTAACGCTGGTGATTCGGCATCGAAGTTGGGGTCAAAATGGTGGTCAGCCAGCAAGCTAAGTGGGAGCAAGGGTCGTGACCGCTGGTGATTTGTATGGTGCTGGTGGAGATCGGTGGTATTGGTGGGTGGTGTGTGTGGTGGAGGCCAAGAGGTGGTGGTAGTAGATGTTCGTGAGATTGTGGGTGGTGGATACACTTATTTCTACATCAGTTAAACTTCCAAGGACCCCAGTACACTTATATATGGGGTCCTCAAATGTGTAACTGGGTTCCTCCAAAGTGTTAGTGAGTTAGAGTGTATCTAGCTAGTTCGTACCGTTCGCACGGTAAGATAAATGAAAATGCTTTTCATCAAATTTATTGGATGTTTCTGAGTTGATAACCTGTTTTCTTGAATCTTTATAGGTCAAGTGATATCTACGGGTTGGGATAGGAAGTTGTTATTGTGGGACCCACGCTCATACAAGGTCTCACAAAGTTTAGTTGGCTTCACTTCACATGTGGAGTCGATTTCTCTCTGTGGATTTGAATTGCTGGTTGGCACAGGATCTTTGGTGCACAAATATGATTTCAGAAAACTGAGTGGAGCAGTTCAAGCAGAGGAGTTACCAATGAGCATATCTGTAAGATGTGTACGAGCAATGGCAGGCTGGGAAGGTAAAACTTGTCTATTGCGCAGTCCATTCATTAGGAGATAAAGCTCTTTAGACATCACCCACGGGCCACCACCACCCCCGCAAAAGAAACCACTTAGCCTCTAGTGGTGATTACTGGGAGTCATTTTTTTCGTGATAATTTTCCTGTTTGTTTTGTTGCTATCTTATGATTGCTCATCATAGCATGCTTATGACTATATCTTTTGCTCAAGGTTTTGCCGTTGGGTCAGTTGATGGTCGTGTAACATTGCAAACAAATTCGTACGAGATGGGGTAATTTTCCAGTTCTAAGAATACCTGAATTATTGATTTTTGTATGAAGTAACAATGCAATTTTTTATTACCTATCAAGTAGGGCTGAGGTAGCATGCAGTTGAACTTCCCTGGATCCTGGTATTAGTGGATTCACATTGGGTTGAAGTAATTGTTGCTTCAATCACATAGTGTATATTTACATCTCCTTTTCTGACCAGCTACGCAATCAGGCAGCAGTGATATAATTTGTATATCTACTGTTCTATCACGCTGGTCGTTGCACTAAAGTCACATGATATGGATCAGACAATCCTTTTCCACTTGCTACTTTGAGTAATTTATTATGTGTACATTTGTCGTAGGTATACATTTCGCTGTGTTCCAAAATCAAAGAACATGAAGTATCATCTTGTGACTATTAATGATATTGCCTTCAATCCATGGTACGCGTTCTTCCTTTGTTGATTATGAAGTGATCTTGCAATAATGTAATGCAGTGATCCTTCTGTTGGTTCATAGTGTCCCAGGTGTGTTTGTCACTGGCGATTACGAGGGACATGTCATTGTGTGGGATGCGAAATGTCAGAAAAGATTGTTGGAGGTATGCCTTTTTCAATATTGACTGCAGCCTTTCTTCATAATACATACTCCCCTCCGTTCCATTGAATTGTATACACATTCCATCTATGTGTAAAAAGCAAACGTATACAATTCGTTGGAACGGAGGGAGTATCACTTCTATCTAGGTAGGATGCAGCAAGGTGGTAAGCCCATTACGATTTAAGAGAAGAGAGGCATTCTGAGATTGAGATTCTTGGCTGTCTTAAGTTTAGTACTTGACATGCACATGTGGTTTTCTTAATTATTTTACTTGGAAATAACAAAGGATAATTTTGTTGAGTAAGACCACGTAATCGTATGATTCGTATCTCATCTTTCAGACAAATGAAGAAAATTAAAGTTATTAGTTGTCAATCCACCTTGAACGAAACAAATGTCCCAAGTTGGTGGACCATACCACCACCAAAATTGGACGGGTCAGGTTCGGGTTGGGCTGAGTCAGGTCGGGTCGGATCAATTGATGTGGCGAGTCAGGATGGGTTTGGATCGGGTCTAGTTACTTATCATATTACTTCAATATTTTCCTAATAAGTTTTGTTTTGTTTACTACTTCCTCCATTTTTATTTTATCTTCCCGTGGACATTTGACACAATTTTTTTTGTATTGAATATAAAATGATAAATTTAAGAATTATTGGAGGTAGAATGGTAAGTGTGTGTAAATAAGAAAGAATAAAGATGTAAAATGTTATAAATAGTAAGGGCAGTATGGTAAAAATTATGGACCAAAATGGAAAGAAATGAAATGGGAAGATAAAAAAAAAAAGTGGACCAAAAAAAAAAATTGGGAAGATATAAAAAAAATGGAGGAAGTATATTATTTTGTTTAATTACTTTGTTATAAAGTCTAATGTATAACGCATAACGCTCACTAAATCGCATTCATTTGTATCAATCTTAAAAGATTAATACTAACTTTTTAGAGAGTTTTTTAGAAGATAATGCTTGAATATCAAAATAGGGTTTGTATCAAAAATAATTATAAAAAATGGGTTCACGTCATCTTCTAAGCTAGGTTTGGTGAAAAAACGCTACCGACCAGACCCAATTTAGGCCAAAAAAAGTAGGTTCGTGTCGGCCGCTATCTAAGATGGCGTTTTTAAGGTAAACCGCCATGATAGCATTTTTAAGGTAAACCGCTATGATAGCGTTTTTCAGGTAAACCGCTATCTTAGATAGCGGTTTAGTACCAAAGCTCTAAACACGTAAGAACAGAAGGTATGTTATATTGACACAAAAGCAGAGGATTGCAAGAATGCTAAACCGCTATCTTAGATAGCGTTTTAGCATTAAAATGGCATCTCAGATTGCGTTTTATTTGAGAAGAAGGGTAAGCTCAAGTGACAAGATCTCGTTTACTCCAATCGAGAGGTTGGAGGATCGATTCTCACCTGCGACGTAGTGCGCTCTTCTCTAAACCCAAAAAAAAGATTGTGTTTTCTTTTTGTTGATGGTAGCATATAATGCAGGGGAATACGTGATGTGTTTTGTCATACAGGGTACTCAACCACATCTCAGATGGCAGTTTACTATAAATATGTCGTCTCAGATAGCGGTTATGCACCGAACCACAACCCACCTCCCCCGCTTATACGTGAACCCACTTTTTATTATTACTATGAAACAAACCCCATTTCGATAATTATTTATTTTTCGAGCATTATTTTCTAAAAAAACTCATTTTTTTTATCATCAATCTTATTAGTTCGAGGTCAATCGGGTTCTAGGCACCGAGTATCGGGTGTCGGGTCGGGTCACTAAATTTTCGGGGTCTATCGGGTTGGGTTTCAGGCGGATTGGGTCGGGATTGTCGGGTCGCTCAGGTTTTGCTAGCTCTACAGCTACTTTGTTGGTGTCATGGAAGCTTCGAGCATACTTCAGTTTTTTAAAATGGATAGTTTAATTTAACATCTATATTTTTCTAAGAATTTTCCGTAGGAATCTTTCAAGCCCCATGCTTATAATTGAGTACACAAATTATATCTTCAGAAACATTGGTAGTTATATGCTTATCTCTTTGTGTTTATGATAAAATGCATTGGCATTTTTTTAGCATTATTTGAATTTTCATAACCTACCAAGTTTTTCCTCCAAATATTCGTGAGCAGCTGCCAAGATATCCAAATACTGTGGCTTCCTTGTCATATAACCACACTGGGGAGCTTTTGGCGATTGCTTCAAGTTATACATACCAAGAAGCTAATGAATTGTAAGACTTCCAAGTCCTGCCATTTTAAGTTTGCCATTCTCTCTTCATATCCATAGAACTCCTAGATTAAAAGTCATACTCCATACTGGATATGGCAGGAAGCATCAATTAGTGTGACAAAGGTCAATCTGTAGTTAGATGTAGACGGTTCTCATTGTTGTGTTGTGAATTATGATCAAACTAATCTTAAGACTCGGATCGATATGATACTAGTTAAAAATCTAGAAATGAAGACAGATTTGGCCTATCTTCAAATCTACCAATTCAATTAGTCACTGGAAAATTGAAAGGTCTCATGCTAGTATAATCAACCTATTTAGCTACTGAAACTTACTCATCAAACTATTAACTATGCCGTTTATCCGAAATATGGGTCTGACTCATTGATAGGGCAATTTGAGAATTTGTACTCTGAATTATTATCATTGTTGCCAGTAAGTTTGCCTGTATTCTCCCAACCTCTAACCATTTATGAAACTAGGCTCTACAGTACGTATATTCTATTTGGAATATTTAATGTCAGTAATTCACACTATTATTGTATGTCTTCTTATATTAATTCGAATAAAACCTGTCTCATATTACACTTTGTGGAAGGGTTACCTAAACAACCCGAAATGATATGGCCTAATCCGAAGTCAACCCGATTTTAGTAACCCAAAAGTGGTCCAAGCAATAAAAAAGGAAGAAGATAAAGATTTAAGAAGATAAATATTGGGTCCCACCCGAAACCATTTCACCGGGTACCACAACTCATAAAAAGACAATGTTTAGGCTAAGAAGTGGACATGAATTGTGTGGTTCATATTGGTTTAATGTACAGATTGGAGTAATATTCCAATAGTTTAGATTATTGCCATTAAATATTCCTTTCTATTTGGTGTTGTTCCACACTTCTACTATAAGATTTAGTCCTACAACGATTATTACATGCCTCGATATTTTTTTGGTTTAACGTGATTCTATATCATCACTTTTTTAATTTCTTCACGAGGGAACTTAAGGGTAAAACTGATTTCTGTAACAGAAGAGATCATCCTCAGATATTCATACAGGAAATGGGTAAAAGCTATTTGAGATCTGCGTCGGCTGAGAGCTCTGCTCGAAAATAGCATTTGTTTGGTATGTACATGCTTCAGCCATTAGTACTCAAGGAATGGCAAGGAATTTAGCACTTAAAAGTATTTGGAATTTAGCACTTAAAAGTATTTGATAATTTAGTACTTGTATAATGTATTTCCTCCATTCCATTTAATTCTTTACGTTGCTTTTTGGACACTATTCATAAGTGAGTAGAATCGTCAATATAATTTCTACTTTATAATACGGAGTATATATAAGATAAGAGATAGTCATGTAAAATCTAAGCACTAAAGTGGGTGCTCTTTTGTACAAGGATCGGAGTAAAACATAATACAACACAAGAAAAATGGAAACATAAGATATGTCTAAACGAAATGAAAATGTATTGTCCGAGAACCAAAGCATGTCGATGGAGAGATGTGGAAAGGGCACGAACATCAGCATCCACCGCATCATCATCCGGGCAGAGAGCTCTAACTGATCACCAAAAGCACGACTGAGCCAAACAAAAAGCACTTACGCCATAAAGATGTAGAAAGAAACGAAAAAGGACAAATCCAAAGGACTTGTCTCCAACGAAGAAGGCTAGCAAACCGAGAGGCAAACTCAAACGACGAGAAGGAGAAAGTGAGGTCCCTCAACCAATCACCAAATGCTCTAGAGAAGAACCAACGTACCCATGATTCCATGACAACATATTTTTGATATCGATTATTGAATTATTATCGTTTTCGGACAAAAATGATTGAAAACCGATTTTTAGTTCTAGTACTTAAACATTTTATTTTAATCTGATTTTTGACGTGGTAAAACTTTCTGGTGAAATAGAATTTTATGAATTTTCTCATAATTTTTCGGAATTGTTAAGTGGATGAATTAATTAATCACTTTAAATCATCGTTTATCGTTAAAACCGTGTTTGTTGTTTAAATTCTCGATTTCTGGTCTTTGGTTTAAATCTGGAAAAATTTATGATTCTGATGATTTCATATTAAAATGTATTATTATGATTTTTAGTGCCTTAATAAAATGTTTGGAACGATAGGTTTGTTAATAAAATCGTTAATTGCGAAAACGGGTTTAAATGACGGTTTGTTGAAATTTGTTGAATCTGGGTTTTGGAAAAATCTGGAAAAAATTTATATTCTGTAAAATTAGGATTTTAAAGTGTAATAATAATTTTTGGATATTAATACTTAAATCGTTTTGTAATTACTATTTTTATTAATCGTTATTGTCGAGATTGGACGATTAACGAGAAAACGCTTTAAAAACCGAGTTTTTAGAATTCTGGAAATTTTCTTTTCTGGACAGAATGTCCATAAATATAATTTAACTATTTTACGTAATTTTTGTACTATTTATTATAGTCTTTAATTAATAAATATTGATTTCGGACAAATTGTGATTTATCGCTAAATTGCTTCGTCTTACCTAAAAGAATTATTTTTCCAGCAATTTTGAAAGTATTTAAATCTGAAACTTTAAGAGTTAAATCATCCATTAACATACTCTAAATATATTTGTTGGTTTAATTAAATAAAGACGTTCAAATATTTAATTTGATGTTTGCCGTAAAATCCTATTTATAATTTTATCGTCGAAACTAATAATAATTAGGGAATTTTAGCTTTATAACTTTTGAAAACACCCTAATTAGTAATATTAAAATATTTAAGATGTTTCTAATCATTTTATACCACTTACACGATATTTTAATAATTTCATAAAATCAAATGTTCTTACTTTAATAATTAATATCGTTAAGGCCGAAAGTATTAGTTTTATAAATCTATATCGTTTACTAAAATGTGGTATTAGTATGAACTAATATTTTCACTACTTTAATATGATGCTATTTTTAGTAAAGTTTCTAAAAATAGAAGTGTCCTAAAATAGAAGTTTCCTAAAATAGAAGTTTTCTAAAATAGAAAGTTTCCTCTTTTAGAATATAAATGTTTACTTCTTTTATCCTCATATTGTTTATGATGAATACATCTTTTAAATATCGATAATGGTTTGTTTTGGAGTTATGGAATAAGGACAAGTGTGGGTTTAGAGTAATATAGTCTGGGGTGTACGTTTTGCCATCAACTATAAAGCTGGTGTGTCTATGTTGAGACACATTGGTCGTTGAACTGAGCATGGTTTGTGCTCAGGAGTGTGTATATTTTGACCTTAAACTTAGATATCGCATCGTGTAAGTCGCCGTCGGGTTGAACTGGATTACGGTTGGTGTCCAGGAGGGGTGTACATTACTTAAGCCAGGACCTCGCTGCACGCAGTCCTGTTATAGTTGAGTTGCCTAGTTAGAGACCAAAGTCTAATTTGTTTTGACTAAGTTCTCGAAACTAGTTTTTAGTATTATCCTAGTGAAAGTCTAGATTCTACATTAATCTTATCCATAACGCCATTTTGATTATTTTATTTATTATCGATATAAATTGGCGCAGGTTGGCAAATATCTTTATGTTTCTTCGGCAACCCTTTTAATTAATTTGTTTTACGCTAAAACTTATTTTATTACGCTGTTTTAATGTTTTCCACTTTTACTATTTTTCCTATATTAGTAATTACTGTTTTAAAATCCTGTTATACGGCTGTGAGAACGTTGACGTTGCTCCCCACTGATTGTGGCTGTTATGTTTTAACATGGCAGGTATACGTGTTTATTTTCCGGTGGGTGTGGGCTAGCGAGCAGTCTTGAATCCTGCTGTTTTTTTTATCATGTCTTAAGGATTGTTTAACCTTTTTACGGATTGTTTTATATTTTAGCCATTTTTATGTATGGCGCATGTTGGACTTTACCAATTTAATTTATTAAGACATAGTTCTGTGTGTTTTAATCCCGACTCTACAGTGTTTCCGCCACTGTATCGCGCTAGAATTTTTAGGGGATTACAGTCTTATTATGTTATCCTTCATTATTATTGCTATGCCTGTTCAACTTGTTATAACCATGACTGGGAGAACATCTAGTTGC
Organism: Agrostemma githago; assembly: GCA_958450325.1. Lineage (NCBI taxonomy): Eukaryota > Viridiplantae > Streptophyta > Magnoliopsida > Caryophyllales > Caryophyllaceae > Agrostemma > Agrostemma githago. The sequence continues at coordinate 43,823,428 of OY288240.1, read as the reverse complement.
TCCCCACTGACTGTGGACCCCCCTTTCAGGTATTTCGAGATGCGGTTGAATATGATGATGTTGGGGAAGACCTGTGGAGAGAGACCTTTATTTAAGTTTCTTTTGGTTTTCATTTTGAACACTTTTGAATAATGTATTAGTTGAATGTCGAGATAGTGGCGATCCGGATTCGGTCAGGTGTTTCCGCCACCTTTGACCCTATATTTCATACTATTTATATTATTATAAGTTTTTGAAAATCCGGGTTGTTACAGTTGGTATCAGAGCGAATACGCTCCCAAATCTCGCTTAGTAATAAAGAATAACTTGACTTAGTAATTGAGTGAGAGTAAATGGGGGTAGAAACAATTAAGGATTTATCTGTTTATGCCTTAGCGTTTCATATCGTTATTATTTGTATTACAAGTGTTGATCATGTACTTGCTTATTTATGTTTTAACGTTTCGTCTCGTTATTAATTGTGTTAGATGTGCCGTTCGTGGTGTGATTGTTTATGCCTTAATGTTTATCTTTAATAATTGTATTAAGTGCATGGTTCGCGTAAAGACTTTTTCAAGCATGCTTTGTTGATTTAAATCACGGTTATTTTTGGAAAAATCTCTCTTTATGTTACATACGCATCGTACGTTTGGTTATATGTTTCTCAAAACTTTTAATCCTTGATAACCCGAGCTTTACTCTTCTCGTACTATTATCCTTTTGGATCACTTGGTGGTGTTGTCTTTTCTTAAGGTAACTTTGAGAGTTTTCTCGTTGTGATTCAGTATTGAGTTAATAAGTTAGAATTGATTGTATTTGAAGATTCAAGTATGAAAGAAAAGAGCAATTATTATCAAGAGTTTGGTCGCGAAGAAGTTTAATTTGAGATTATAGGTTGTGAGATGATGTTTCCTTTGGGATTAGAGATTGTTGAGATGAAGTTTACTTTGGGAATAGAGGTTGTTATGACGATGTTTACTTTGGGATTATGAGTGTTAAGTCCTATTTGTGAGGAAATCCTTATTGATGACATTAAGTGTTTGTGTATGGTGTAAGATGTACGACTATGGTTCCATGATATTTAAGGATCATGTGGAAGGGAAGAAGTATGACTTATGAACTTATGAGATGTTAATGTTTAAAGCGTCGATTTCGTAAACGATCATATTGAGGATGGAGATAATGAATCGTGGTATTTGTCTTTTTAAGGATGTAGAGGATTCTATGGTTTTATTCATTATATATGATTAGATGAAGATATTGGGATTTAATAGTCTAGAGAATGATTTTCTGAGGAACATAGTGATGGTAAAGGGGCAATTACATAGAGATTTGTCTGTCTTGAGGTAGTATGGTAATATGATTAAAGGATGTTACGAGACATAGATACCTTGAGTGATGATTGTACGAGAATTGTAAGACACTGGTTTTTCGTGCTTTACTTATATTATTAAGGTGTCGTCTTTGGGTAGATAAAACGGTTTTGAGTCGTCTATCCTTGTCTCCTTGATCGTATCAACCGTGCCTCTCATATTTTCATACCAACCAAAAGTTTCCTTTTATATTTGTCCTTTTTATGTTTGATCTTTCGATACCCTCTATCTGATCATTATTTTAACTCCAACTTTCTCTTCCTTCAACTTTTTGTAATTTCTCTTTCGCCTTGATGTCAGCTTGTGCTGCAACTTCTCAAACTTTTACCTTGTGGTATTGCTCAAAAATATTTTCTTTTTAGCTCGCGTGCTTTATGCTCTTTTATGGTAATGTGAAAACTTTTGATTTCTTCTTCATAACTACTTGTGATCATCTCATAGTGGAAGTTTGGATCCTTTGGCGAAATGTTTATACATCGAGTTTGAGGTTGGGTTAATTGATGTTGAGAGCATAGAACATAGTATATGAGTATGAATTGGGGTAATATATGGTGTTTTGGAAGTGTTGTATTTAAGGTCTTATATCGAGCTTAGAAAGTTTGAGGATGTTATTACATGAAGGGCACGTGGATGATAATTTGTTCCTTCAAAAGCTATGTAGAAAATTTTGGAGATAAGGTGTTTCATTTAAGTGCATGAGTCATTTATTAAAGGACATAGATTTGGGGATTTTCTTGATGGACTTTTTAGGTTAATATATTCATTTATGGATTGCGAATTGTAATTAAAAAAAATTGAGGTTATAAGCTTGGTCATTATACTGATGATGAGATTTGTATGGTGATATTATTATTCAATGCTGTGTGGAATAGCATTATCAATGGACTAGTATATTGTGGTACATTGTGTACTAGCTTAACTAAAGGTGTATGATTCTTTGGGTGCCTAGGAATAGCGTGATCAGATGTGTTCAAATGAAGTGATTGGATTTTGTGCGTGTGACTAATAATTATGTCATGAGATTGAGGTTGCATTGAGTTTGTGAGAGCTATAATCAAATCTAAGGTCGGAAATTTATGGATTTGGATGGTAATACATATATCGGGAAGATTTGCAATATTATATTAAAGGATTTTGAGCATTAGAGTTGTGGATGATAGTAATCACTACTTGCTTTGAGGATATTAAAGTAGTAATAGTTCTAATGGATCTAGTGAATATTAGAGTTTTCTAATTCGGAAGATACAATTTGTTTAGAGACTGTTTATATGGAGTTTTGTCGATTTCATATCTTGTGGTGAATAGTGAACTAGAATGATTGAATCATTAGTAATGAGTTTGCACGAATGATGAGAGAGCATATATTTTGGAATGATGGCTGATATTTGTGGATAATGTTTGAAATAAATGGAGTAGAAGTTGGTAATTCATGAGATAAGATGTTGTACATCCATGAGTATTACTTAAGGGTATTGAGAATACTTGGTGAACGTAAGGCAATCATCGATATTATGGGATCTGAGATGTAATGGTATTTATGAGAGTTAATCACATGCTTAAGGTGATGCTGGTGTAGAAATGTTGACCAGGTTTACTCGATAAGGTCATATCGCGATAAAATAGACGACTATTTGGAAGATGGTATTGATTTAGCGATTATTTTGGGTTGTGATTATTTGGGATTAATGTGATTGAGGTTATAGAATGGATAATTATTATTTAACATTGAGGACTTAAGATACACTTTTGTGGTTTGAATGTTAATAAGGATCAGAGTGCGCAACGGTTTGGATTCCGAGACGACTTGTGGTGATGATCACTTGTAATTCTTATATTCTTTTGATCTTGTCTTTGAACTTCAAGTTTCGAGGACAAAACTTCTTTTTAGGGGGTTGGATTGTAACACCCCGAATTTTCGGACATAATTATTTATTCCATTTCATATATTCTAATATCCGGAATTATTTATCTAATTTAATACCTATCATTTTTCTATTCGGATATTCCCTTTTTCCGGTTTAATTGTCCAGAAATCGCATCCTTGTAACCTTTTGTCGGTTTAGCTTGGAATTTGGGCGAAGGCTAACCCATCCTTGTTTTCCACATGTGGATTGATGAGGAAGCATTGAGATTTGGGCCCAAGTAGGGTTTACCCATGATCCTTGCCTATATATACCTGTGATTGGTGAGAATTTCACCCTTCCTTCTCATTTGCAAACCCTAAATCTAGGTTTTATTTCTCTCCTCTCTTCCTCTCCTCTTAGCCACGCCTATACTCCCTCCATACCTATATTTTCGTGCCTCCATCATCACTATTATGCATTATTAATCATCCTCTCCAAGTCTATTCGATTCTAGCGCAATTGTTCGCATTGTTTCGTAAGTTTGACTCCCTTTCGCGTTAGTTTTTCGTAATAGCTTTTAGTAGTGTTTAATTAGGATTTTGTTTGGTGTTGGCAAGTGATTGGTGATGGTATAGACAAGGAGATGTGCCCGGGGGAAGACGTTTACGTCGTTGAAGAAAAGATCGTTGATTAAATCGCAAATTGGTAACTAGATGTGATTCTTTTCGTGTTTATGCATCTTGAATGTGTTGTGTGATTTTAATGATTTGTAACATGATTTAATTGATTTGTGTTGTGTCTTTATTCCTGATTTAAAGAGTCTAATTAATTAGTATGTTAATTGAACGATTTATTATTGTCGTTAGTTCTATAATTGTCGTTTTCGCTTATATTAGAATTTGTTAAATCTAATCCGTTGTAACATCTAAAATTTTGTACGTGAGCCGCTTGGCCTCTCCGTTTGGAGATGCTAGGGTTGTTTCATCGATGCTTTTTAGGGTTTCAAGCCCTAGATTCAATGATGACTCAACCTACCATCACCCGGTGGTTGAGGTTAGGGTTGAGGTTAATCTAACCTTGATTGAAGGTCATGTAACTTTATTGGAAAGTTACTATACAACTTCACTTAAGGTTAAGGTAACTTCAATACGGGGTTATAGTCTCGTTGGGGCTCAATTTAAGTGACTCCACGAGGTTATGATCAAGGTTAATATAACCTTAGTTGAGGTTTACGTAACTTTATTGGACAGTTACTGTACAACTTCACATGAGGATAATGTAACCTTATTGCGTGTTATAATCTCACGGATGTTAGTGTAACCTCACGAGGTTGTAACAAGGTTAATGTAACCTTACTTGAAGTCAAGTAACTTCAATGGGAAGTTACGATATCCTTCACTTGAGGATTACGTAACACCGTTACGAAGCTATAATCTCACTGAGGTTAGGGTAACCTCACAAGGTTATAGTCGAGGTTAATGTAATCTTAACTTGAAGTTGACGTTATAGTGGTTATACTATGACACAACCTTTGGGTTGATGTTATATACGTAACTTCACTTTAGTAGACAAGGTTAATGTGGCCTTACCTTGACCTTGAATACTAATACACGTTAGATGTTCAGGGTTATAGTCCGTTAGACTTTAACTCTATCACTATTAGAAGGTTATAGTCAGTTGTGCTATAACTTTACCATGTTATCGTTGTTTGATTACTTCTATACTCGTTCCTTTAGAACAACCAGTTACATTGTTCTACGTTTGAGTTGTGATGTTTATCACGAATGGTTAACACTTGGTATAGTCAGTTACGCTATCTAGGGCCTGATTTTCCCTGGTATAGTTAGTGACACTATACTAGGTTTGGTTAGTACTTGGTATAGTCAGTTACGCTATCTAGGGCCTGATTTTCCCTGGTATAGTTAGTGACACTATACTAGGTTTGGTTAGTACTTGGTATAGTCTGTTACACTATCTAGGGCCTGATTTTCCCTGGTATAGTCAGTGACACTATATTCAGTCTGATTACTACATGGTGCAGTCAGTTACACTGTACTACGTAGAAGTCGTGAGGTTGCTCACGCAGTTGGCAGTCAGTTACACTGTACAACGTACATGATGGTTAGTGATATAGATGACGGTAGTATCAGTTACATACTATCGGAATGAACCAATACTGCTCGCAAGAGGTTTAATTGGTCTATGTTCGGTGGGTCCAGATTCGTCAGTTACACGTTCTGGGTTCCCGTGTGTCGTTCGACGTACAGTTACTGCGTCGAGAGTTCTGGCCAGGTCTTAGACATATAGTCGTCAGTTACACGCTATACATAGTACCGTGGAGTATCAGTTACATACTTCACAAAACGGAGGGTCAGTTACACGCTCCGTGTCAGAGGGTCAGTTACACGCTCTGACTAGTTAGAGTATCAGTTACATACTCTAGCCGGTGTTCATTCTATGTCCTATACATCTTTGTATGAAGTCTGTTGTTACTTACTCCGAGTTGTTTGGATGGATACATAGTATCTATCTCGATCGTTATGATTAACTATGGATTGCAATAAATTACCTGATCGTGTCTAGTAACATGTTGGTCATGTGTATTGATATCTTCACTCGTCGTCTTATTATGTTATCCTTCATTATTATTGCTATGCCTGTTCAACTTGTTATAACCATGACTGGGAGAACATCTAGTTGCTCCCCACTGACTGTGGACCCCCCTTTCAGGTATTTCGAGATGCGGTTGAATATGATGATGTTGGGGAAGACCTGTGGAGAGAGACCTTTATTTAAGTTTCTTTTGGTTTTCATTTTGAACACTTTTGAATAATGTATTAGTTGAATGTCGAGATAGTGGCGATCCGGATTCGGTCAGGTGTTTCCGCCACCTTTGACCCTATATTTCATACTATTTATATTATTATAAGTTTTTGAAAATCCGGGTTGTTACACGAACCGCAAATACAGCAAGTGTCCTCCGCAGTAATCTGTAATGTGAACAGCTTTTCTTTGACATTGAGAGCTTTGTGCTGATACACCCAACTGATCATACGATGTTTGGGAATCGTCCATCTATTCCATACCAAGTGATTCCAGTTCACTTCCTCGCCTTTATCTCTGAGCCACTCATAACCTTTACTTACTGAATAAGACTTACCAGCGTGCTAGCCCGCATCAGCATACCCAGGTTTAAGGAGATGTTTGATCTTACAAATCTTTTTCCAAGTCCACGTTGCATCAGTTGGAGGCTCATACAGCAGCCAATCCGTTCCTTTGAGGTAAATCTGGTGAACCCACATTACCCATAAGGAGTCCGCTTTGCAATGAATCCACCATACCATTTTTCCTAACGCAGCTTTGTTACAGATACTGACTTCTTTCAGACCCAATCCACCCTCTTTAATGGGTTTGCAAATCTTTTTCCACGATACCATAAGGGTTCTCTTATATTCCGAGCTCCCATCCCATAGGAAATTTCTACAGAGATTCTCTATATTCTTGATGACTCCGGATGGTAACATGAATATCGATGCACAATAATTATGAAGTGTCATGAGGACTGATTGAGCAAGGACTAACCGACCTGCGTATGTCAGCTTCCTTGCACCAAACATTCTAATTCTCTCCATAATATTATCAATTAGTGGCCTGCAGTCTTTCGCATTCAACTTCGATGGTAGAGCTGATCAAATGGCCCAGGCCCGGTGGCCCAGCCCGACTCGACCCGATTTTTTCAAGGGCTTGGGCCGTCGTGTTGGCCCAAAAAAACCCGAAGGCCGGCCCGATCTAAGCCCGATATAAATTTTCGGGCCGGGTATGGGCCGACCTTAAGGCCCGAATTTTGGCCCGACCCGACCCGAATTTAAAAAAAAGCGCACATAATATATTTTTTAAGTTTTAAACTTCTTTTATGTGGAAATTCATGTGTTTTTTTATCCCAATTAAACCCTATTTTTTTAAAAATAAAGCGTAGTACAATTTTTGTATGGAAGTCTATGTTTTTTATGTGTTCACAATTATTATACACGAGCACTAATACCGTATATATATTTGTACTGTGGTATGTTAATGTGATACATAATAATAATAATAATAATAATACAAAAAATTGTCTAACAACAAAACTATTTGTGAAATGTCTAATCGAGGACTCGAGGTAAACTTTGTTCTTATTTCTTAATACAGAGTATTAATATATCATATTATCAATTTATCATTATGTACTCTAGTCCTCTGATTAATTTTGAGTAAGTTTTAGTAAAAATGGGTTTGTTTATTAGTCGGTTTGACTGCGGGCAAAAAACTCGATTAAATTTTGGTTAAATTGTGCTAATAATATTTTTTAAAGTGACATAAAAAAATATTAATTTAATCCCGAACAATTGTTGTGACCCGAACGGACCCGAAAAAGCCCGCAAGCCCGGGAAAGCCCGAACGGGCTGGGCTTGGGCCTTACAAAGTAGCCCGGTTGTTAGGCCCGACCCACAAGATGGGCTCGAATTTTATGGCAAAGCCCGGCCCAAACCCGACCCGGCCCGACCCATGATCACCTCTATTCGATGGCTTAATAGGCACTCCTAGATATCTGAAAGGTAGTTTACCCTCCACACACCCAGAAGCAGCTACTATATCTACCTTAACATGGTCTCACTCCGTTAAAGTACACATTGGACTTCCCCGTGCTCATTTTAAGACCCGAAGCCTGCGAGAAAGTAGCATATGTCCTAAGAAGGACCATAATGGAATTAATATCCCCTTTACAGAATAATTGCAGGTCATCAGCGAACATAAGGCTGCTCAATTTTAATGGAGCACACAATGGAAGAAATCTGAAATCCATAGTACTGGTAGTATGGTCAAGTAATCTGGTTAGATACTCCATACCTATAGTAAAGAGTAGGGGAGAAATCAGGTCCCCTTGTCTTTTTTTTTGGTAAAATGTAAGTATATATATATATATATATATATATATATATATATATGATTTTCAATTTACAAGCTAATGACTACAACAAATTTTGTAGCCATCTAGCGTCTTTGGTATGAATCGGATATTTGATCTTACACATTATTCAATTTTTCACATCCAACATAATCAAATTAGCCGTGTAGGTTGGCTGTGACACAATTCCATCCACTCTGCATGCATTTCGCTGTCTCCAGATATGATAAATCAGCGCATTGACCACAACTCTTACAATGTTACATTGGAGCTTCGACCCCCTAATGTTCTTGGCCCAAGTCAGGCTCTCGTCAGCCGGAATCTTCTTCCTCAACCAGTGACCCACAATGTTCACAACTCTCGAGCTCCAGGCACACCCAAAAAATAGATGATCCAAGCTCTCCAGCTGCTCCTCACACAAATAACATCGATCAGAATCAGCAACCCCAATCCGGTGAAGCTTTTGTCTCGTATTAAGAGCGCCCCTAAACACTAGCCATGAGATGAAGCTATGCCTCGGGATACTCCACTTACTCCAAACAATCCTCCACCACGAAACTTTAGGACAGTTATTACGTAACTCCTCATAGCCCTTCGAAATCGAATAAAAGTTATCCGACCCATGCCACTTTCCATTTCCAAACATATGCTTAATCTTGTCCTTAGCCTGACAGATCTTCCTCCACGCCCACGTGACATCCGCATGAGGCTGAAAGTCACGCCACGAGGAGCCCTTCAAATAGACACTACTAACCCACCGGACCCATAACCTATCCGGTTGATCAAAGATCCACGAAGCCACTTTAGCCACAACAGCCTCATTCCACACATTCAAATCCCGTAGTCCCAACCCACCTTCATTCTTAGGGTAACAAATTTTCTCCCAACTCACTAACGCTCTATTAGTGCCTTCCACCCCACCATCCTATAAAAAGTTCCGGCAAAGGGATCCAATACGAGCCATAACAAATTTCGGAATAATGAAGACCATAGCCCAGTAATTGTGTAATTGAGATAACACAGACTGAACTAAAGTCAACCTATCCGCATAAGATAACTTCCGAGCACCTATACCTGCAATTCAGGCAGTAATACGCGCCAATAACTTCTCACAATCATGCTTACCCAATCTGGTACTCTGGATAGGAAGTCCAAGATACCAGAACAGTAAGGATCCTTCAACACATCCCGAGAACTGCAGGATTGCCGCCTTCCTGTCCTCATCAACTCCTGCAAAATAGGCATGGGATTTCCCAACACTAATGCACAAGTCCGAGGCCTTACTAAAAGTCGCAAAAGCCCGCCATAAAATCTCCATCGACTCCGCATCCCCCTTACAAAAAAGAAGGAGGTCAGCAGCGAAGAGCAAATGACTTAGCTTCAATCCTCCACATTTCGGATGGAACCTGAAATTTTTCTCCAATGACACAAAGTCCATAATCTGAGTAAAATACTCCATACAAATCGTGAAAAGTCCCCTTGTCTTAGTCCTCTCTTCCCTCTGAAAAAATCGAACATATTTCCATTCAAGTTCAATGAAAAAGAGGCAGTAGTGACACACTCCATAACTAAAGCGCTGAAGTGGGCTGGAAAATCCAAGGCACTAAGCATCTGCTCGATAAAACTCCACTCCACACTGTCGTAAGCCTTCTAAAGGTCGATTTTGAAAATGCATCTAGGCGAAGCAGATTTTCTCCCATATAGTTTGATGAGATCTTGGCAAATTAGAATGTTCTCCAGAATATTTCTTTCTTGAATAAAACCTCCCTGGGTCTTAGAGATAATATGGGGTAAGACCATGGCCAATCTAATGCACAAGAGTTTTGAGATACATTTATAAATCATGTTGCAACAGGCGATGGGACGGAATTGTTGTACTGATTGTGGCCTATCAATTTTGGGAATAAGCGTCAGAGTAGTACAATTGATTTGCTTCAGTAATTTGCCATTGTCGAAGAATTCCATCACAGCCTCACACACATCATTGCCTATCACCTCCCAACTGGTTTTGAAGAATTTACTAGAATAACCGTCAGGTCCGGGGGCCTTGTCATTAGGAATTGAGAAAAAAAACCTCTCTAATTTCCTCTCGTGTCACTGGTTGTGACAGCATTCGATGGTGATCAGAATTACATATACTTCCTTTCCGCACAATACTTCTACAAATCTTCAAAGTTGGAGCGCTCGACCCCAAGAGATTTGTATAGAATTGCAGGAAACTCTTCTGAATTAACTCCGAATTTGTATGAATATCACCCTTAGCTTCATGTCCTTTATCTGTGTCACCAGATTCCGAGCTCTCCTGGCTCTAATGACGCTATGAAAGTAGGCAGTATTCCCGTCTCTTCAGCCATCTAGTGGGCCTTCGCCTTCTGTTTCAGTAATTTCAGTTGAATTCGTTCTTGTTTGCTAAATTCAACCTGTGCAGTCCTCTCCTGCATAATAAGCTCAGCATCACATGGCTGTTGCATCAATTTCTCCTGAATCTGTATCAGTCTAATTTTGGCAATATCCGCACTCCTTTCGACCTTAGAAAAATTATTAAAGTGTAACTTCTTGAGATGGAATTTGAGTGCCCGAAGCCTATTCACTAATATATACATCTTGCTGCCATAAAAATTCACCCCCCACTTCACCTTGACAATCTCAGTAAACTCAGGATCGGAAGCCCACATATTATAGAACCTGAACGACTTCTTAATGGCTACATGTGCCCCGCTTTCCTTACTAAACAAGGGCAATGATCGAAGTTACCCTTGGAAAGGAACGAGGCTCTCATATTTGGATAACATCTACTCCAATGTTGATTGATAAGAAATCTATCCAATCGACTATACACCCTATCTTTTGGCACCTGTTTATTGTTCCACGTAAAGAAAGCTCCATCTGCAGAACTATCAATTAGATCACAGTACGTCATGCAATCTTGTAGAGAACAACTTCCTTAGACTTGAATCCTCCTCCCAATTGTTCCTCAGCTGTAAGCACACAGTTGAAGTCGTCACCAACAGCCCAAGGACCCATAATATTCCTGGAAATAACCTTAAGCCTATCCCACAACTCCTCTCTTTCATGCAGCCCATTAAAAGCATATACGAAAGTCAAATGAAACTCTTGTTGGGATATAATGTGCTTAACTCTAACATGTACAAATTGAGGATTATACTCAACGAAATCTAATTCAACAGTCTGATGATTCCAGCCCACCCATATACGACCACCCTTGTGAGTATGATTATTAGTAGAAAGACTCCATAAAGGAAAATTTAACAATGCATTAGTCTGATTACTATGCTTTATTTTAGTCTCCAACAAACCAAAGACATCTACCTTATTCTGAAGCATAAATTATTAACTGTACATTGCTTATGCTCCTTATTCATACCTCTAACATTCCAAAAGGCAAAAATCATGATGATGAGGAAGTAGAAACGTCCCCACCTCGTCCTATATTCACTCCAGTCAAAACCCCTTTGAATGATGGGGACTCTAACCGTGTGTGACCTTGACTGCCAGGACCAATGCTAATATCATCTCTAGGTTGTTAATTCTGAAGCTTATTTCGCTCCATCACAGTTGACGTGGTCTGCAAACTCCTACCAGCTGCTATGTCTGATCGTACTAGCAACTGTTCCCCCCTTATTACTAGTAGTAACCGAGATATCATTTTTAGTTGTCGGACTCCAAACCAAATTTTTTTTAGCTTCCTGTCTAACTATCTTCCTTCTGCAGTGTTTTACATCATGCCCCATTTGTTTACAATGATCACACTTAATAGGTTTCCATTTCCACTCAACTGGAATAGAAACCAATGTCTTTTTCTCATCCTTAAATTGGACATTCTCAATAAAGGAGTCATCAACTTGAACTTCAACCAGGATACGAGCATATCGTAGCTTAGTTTTTAGCTTGGTTGCCTCATCAACATCCAACACTTTCCCAATCCTACCTGCTATCTTCACTAAACTTAGCCCCCAAAATTTAAGCGGCAGATTATGAAGCCGTATCGAAGTGGGGACTACCTTCACTTCTTCCTTCTCCAATACCACATCCGAACTCCATTTCTTCACAATGTCCGGTTTACTATCAAACATGTAGAATCCAGCATCCAAAATCTTAGCCTGCATCTCAGAATCCGCAAATCGAACAAGGAAAACACCATTCGGTAGAAAAGAAATCTTATCTATAGTGTGGTGCTTCCAAATTCTCCTCAGGAAGCCTTCAAACACCGGCCAAGGCGGGTTCGCCCCAGGACAAATCTATAGATAGCCGTTTCCCAATACGATAATTGGCCCTTAACATCATCTTCTGTTAATTGCAAGATATCGTCATGATCATCTTTCTTGTCAACCACTTTTACTATCTTCTTCCCTTGTCTCATAAACCATTCACCTTGTTGGTCCTGCATATCACCTTCATCATTTGAAACCTCTAATTCGTCTTCAATGTTATCCTCATCATCATTCAAGTCATACGATGGAATACCATTGATACGCAACATGCTGCCATGCTTCTTAGCCTCATCGACATTGGGTTTACGTGCAACCCGAACGCCATTAATATCCTTCGTCCTATCCTTGCTTGTCATGCCTTTCCTATGCGTAATGTTTCGTAAAGTCGCAGGAGAAGAATCCATAGCCAGAGTGCACAGGATCACCGTCGAGGACACGTACACGCCGCTCAGTTCGGCATGTCAAGCTTGCTCTCTAGGTTTTTATTTTATTTTATTGTTATTGTTATTGTTATTGTTATTATTATTGTTATTATTATTATTATAATAATTATCATAATTATTAATTTTTTGTTTTTTTGTAAGAAGGTTAGATCTCTTATACATCCATATATGGGAAAGAAAAAGAGAACCACTTACAAGCATATCCAATAGTTTGCAAGGCAAACAAACTAAACAAAGAACCATATTTCCCGCTTAAGCGAAACGATACAAACTGATGCAAGTTGGGAAATTTATGTGTCATTCTAAGACTAACGTCACCTCCTATAGCATGAAAGCACTGCTCCACCGTTTTTCCCTTCCCTGCAAATATCCGATAGTTTCTTTCCTTCCAGAGCTCATAAACCATAACACAAATAGCAGCCTTTCGCCAAGCTTTGGACCAGGTGAACTTTGCTTTTGAGAAGCTCACCCAGCGCAGCATTTCTGCAAGTATACTAGCTTTTTTCTGTATCTGCAACCAACCTGCGATGCTTAGCCATAGGGCATCAGAGAATGGGCATAAGAAAAACAGGTGGTGGTGGCTCTCATTCGCATTCCGATACAACACACACTAGTTAGGAATGAAGAGGCCTCTAGCTTGTAGCATATCGATAGTCGCAAGCTTATTCTGACCTGCCATGAAACATATAATTTTATGTCTTGGCATGACCACAGAGTCACCCAAAGCTTTATACCACTGGAGTTGAGGATGTTTGATTCGAAACCAGTCATAAGCTCTTCGCGTGTAGTATCTACCATTTTTGGTCCAGCTCAAAATGAGTTTCTTCCCATTTGCAATCCCACCTTCAACCTGGATCAGTTCATTTTTTAGGCTAATCATACTTCTAATAGTCTCGGAGAAAGCGTCTCGACTTTTAAGGTCCCAAATGGTACTATCTTTCACCACATAATGCCTAAACCTACTGGTCCATAGGCTGTGATGATTATACTCCAGTTGCCATATCCATTATCATTATCATTATGTAATCCCCTAGAAATTCTAACGCGATATAGTGGCGGAAACACTGTAGAGTCGGGATTAAAATACGCTGTAACTATGTCTTAGTAAATTAAAATGGTAAAGTCAAACAATAGGCCATGAATAAAAATGACCAAAATTTAAAACAATCCATAAGACATAATTATTAAAATTAAACAAGCAGAATCCACATTGCTCGCTAGCCCACACCCGGAACACGTATACCTACCATGTTAAAAAACATAACAGCCACAATGAGTGAGGAGCAATGTCAACGTTCTCCCAGCCGTATAACAGGATTTTAAAACTGTAATTACTACTATAAAAAAAATAGTAAAAATGAAAAATAGTAAAACATTATAAGGAAAATAAACTTTCAGTGAAAAACTTCACGTAAATATAATAAAAAAATGAGTTTTCAGAAGAAAACGTAAAATATTTGCGAACCTGCAAACCAAATTATATCGATAATAATAAAAAATAGTCAAAATGGCGTTATGGATAGGATTAGTGTAGATGGCTAGACTTTCACTAGGAGAATACTAAAAACTAGCTTCGAGAACTTAGTTCAAACAAATCAAACTTCGCTCTCTAACTAGCCTACTCAACCATAATAGGACGGCGACTTATAAATGCGTGACCCTAGTTTAAGATAATGCACACCCCTCCTGGGATTACCTGTCACCCAGTTCAACTTATGACGACGACTTACTGTGAGGCCTAAGCTTAAGGTCAAAATGTACACAACTCCCGGGATACCTGTCACCCGGTTCAACAACTAATGTACCGATTCCTGATACACTAGCCTTATAGTTGATGGCAAAACCGTAAACCCCTGAATATATTACTCTAACCTCACATTTGTCCTTATTCCACAACTCCAAAACAAAACCATTATCGATAATCAAAAGATATAATCATTGTAATAATAAGAGAACAAAAGGAAAAATGATCACTTTCCAAAAGAGGAAACTTTCTATTTTAGGAAACTTACTAAAAATAGCATCATATCAAAATAGCAAAAATATTAGTTTATACTAATACAACATTTTTAGTAAACGGTATAGATTTATAAAACTAGTATTTTCGGCCTTAACGATATTAATTGTTAAAATGAGAACAATTAGGTTTATGAAATTATTGAAATATCATACGAGTATTTATAAAATGAGTAAAAATGTCTTAAACATTTTAATACTACTAATTAGGGTGTTTTCAAGACTTACAAAACAGAAATTTCCTAATTATTATTAGTTTCAACAATACAATTATAAATAGAATTTTACGGCAAATGTCAAATTAAATCTTTTAACGCCTTTTATTTAATTTGAATCATTAAACAAATTTAGGATATGATAAGGGGTGATTTAACTCATAAAGTTTCAGATTTCAACATTCTCAAAAGTGCTGGAAAAATAATTCATTTTGGTGAATCAGAGCATTTTAACGATAAACCGTAATTTTGTCCAAAAATCATTACTATTAATTAAAGACTTTATTAAATAGTAAAAAAATTACGTAAAATAGTTAAATATATTTTTGGACATTCTTTCCAGAAAAATATTTTTTCTAGAATCCATAAAATCGGGTTTTAAAGGGTTTTCTCGTTAATCGTCTAATCTCGACAATAACGATTAATAAAAATAGTAATTACAAAACGATTTAAGTATTAATATCCAAAAACTATTATAAAACTTAAAAATCATGATTTTCCATAAAGTACTATTTTTCCAGATTTTCAAAAACTCCAGATTTAATAAATCCCGCTAAAACCGTCTTTAAAACCCGTTTTCACAATTAATGATTCTGTTAATAAAACTTATCGTTTCTAACATTTTATTAAAGTAATAAAAATCATAAAATTATATTTTTATAAGAAACCATCAGAAACACATTTTTCCCAGATTTAAACAAAAGACCAGAAATTCGGAAATTAAAGCGACAAACACGATTTTAACGATAAGCGATGATTTAAAGTGATTAATTAATTCACCCACTTAACAATTTTGAAAATTTCTGAAAAAAATCATAAAATTCTATTTCCCCAAACTGTGTATCCATGTCAAATTTCAGATTAAAATAAAATGTTTAAGTTTAAAACTAAAAATCGGCTTTTAATTGTTTTTGTCCGTAAACGGTAATAATTCAAGAATCGATAACTAAAATATCAGAAAAATACCAAATTATTAAAAATCATCAAAAACCTCATTTTTACAGAATATAACCATATATTACAAGTTTAGGCCAAATATTACGATTTTACAAATTAATATAACAATTTAATCGTTAATCTCGTAAAAGCGATAAAAATACCGAAACATGCAAATTTTCAACTTTTAAAAATTTTCCAGATTATATGACATACATATATTGTCAAAAATGAAATATAAAAATATACATTCAAATACACAATTAAAATCATGAAATACCGAGTAACATTGACGTTACCTCTAATCCATATCCGAGTTGATAATAAATTCATCAGCTTCGGGATCGACCAAAAATCCTACATCACACAAAAAGTATGGTAAAAAAATACCATAAGAAAAACTAAAAGAATCAAGGTAAATAACGATCGAAAATAACATCGATTATTACCTTAACGAAGGGATCAGAATAACGATTAATTAGATGCTGAAAACGAGACGATCAAGACTCAATTTTAGAGCATAAAATATGGTTGGTGGCTGCTGGAAAAATATGGCCAAAAAAAGAAGGAAGGAATTTTTGTTGTTTAATTTGCAAAATGAATGAATAGGAAATCGATGGTTTTTCTAATGCATGAATGTTAATATTCTTTTTTGATGAAAACAAGGCTACAACATCTACATAAAACCAACCAAAGGAGAGGGAGGGGAGAATGAAAAGTTTGAGTAATAATGCATCAATTCAATGAAAAGAAAATAATCTTACGTTTACGGTTTAATGTGATAAAATAAAACGTATTAATAAAACGTAGTAAATTGTGACAAGAAGCTTTGTCGGTTCAAAATACAGGGAAAAGGTCTCAAATAACTTTTAAGTTGATAAAAAGAAGAATTGTAAATAGTTAAAGGCATTTCGAAGTAATTCGAGTAAACCTCGCGTAAGAAAATAATTATTCGCGAAGCTTCGTAATAAAATCATTAATGGCTAAATTTTTGTAGATAAAAATATTTACTAGTTGAAAATATTATAAAAACATGTTTCGACATTTGTAGAAAAAGGGATAACTTAAATCTGAGCTCAGAAACATTAATTCGTAGAGAAGTAGAATTCTTTGCGGAAAAATAATTAATTTACGATGAAAATCAAATAAATAGGTTTAAAAGAATTAAAATCTTTTAAAATAAAAATAAATATTATTTGACTTGAAAATAAAAATAAAGCTTGAATAAATGATGAACGGAAGGCCGAAAACGTAACAGAGTTATGACGAAGTACTAACGAAAAAGATAAAAGTGCTAGAAAAATAGCGGGTGTTACACATTACTCCCACCATCACCACCCCACCACCACCATCATCATCACTATCATTATCATCACTATTATCACTATTATTATTATTATTATTATTATTATTATTATTATTATTGCTACTACTACTACTATTAATAATAATAATTGTTCACTATTATCAACGTATATAACATTATTATAAAGATGTTATTATAATAAATTTATGTTAAAAAACTGTGCTAAAAAATTAATATTATAATTATTTTTTGTTGGACTTGTAAAGTTGGTAAAAAAAATTATACGCATTCGAAACTATGGAGGGGCGTTGGGTATTGATGATGCTTTGAAAGTGTATCGCCACGACGATGGGTAGGTCAAGGGGACTCGAATTACCGACTAAAGAGTCAAGAACTAATTGCAAGACGTACACATTAAGAGATTAAATATTATCGGCCGAGGGCACTAAGCCAATTTAGGCGAGTAATCCCCTTTACATCGTGAGATACACTTCCAAAAATCTAAACACAAGTTTGAATATTGCCCAAAGGTTCACTAAGTCCGGTACCCGAAGAAGGTAGGCCTAGCACGAGCCCAAACTCGGGAATGGTCAATCTATGAGGTTTTTCCGAATAATCGAAATTTAATTACTGTAGGTGTTGTCGGGTTGTCAAGTGCAAAGGTTCCTAGGAACTCACATGTTAGGTATTTGTATGTAAAGGTCGCAAGGTTAAGGAGTTCACTAGTACCGGTTCGTGACGATAACTCTTTAATATCGTCGACAATACCCAAATTGGTCATTGTGTGTGGACAAGGCCATCTAGTACTCTGAAAGATCTTTTCTGAGAAGGTACGAGATAATGAGGTATTAAGACAAGGTAGGTTAGTAGACTTATAAGATTTAGTAGTTGAAGGCATACCTTGTTTCTGAGCGGCTAGTCTTGACCTTTTTTCCATGATGAAAGATTTGCAACATTGTTCCGATAAGACTTCACTTCACCTCTTCAAAACCCAAAATTATTCACCAAAGGGGAATGAAATGGAGGTTTGAAGATGGTTGGGTAGGGAGGGTGATTTGATGTGTTAATATTAAAGATGAAGTGAGGGTGATGTGGTATCACTGTAATCCCCTAAAAATTCTAGCGCGATACAGTGACGGAAACACTGTAGAGTCGGGATTAAAACACACAGAACTATGTCTTAATAAATTAAATTGGTAAAGTCAAACATGCGCCATACATAAAAATGGCTAAAATTTAAAACAATCCATAAAGAGGTTAAACAATCCTTAAAACATGATTATTAAAAGATCAGCAGGATCCAAGACTGCTCGCTAGCCCACACCCACCGGAAAATAAACACGTATACCTGCCATGTTAAAACATAACAGCCACAATCAGTGGGGAGCAACGTCAACGTTCTCCCAGCCGTATAACAGGATTTTAAAACAGTAATTACTAATATAGGAAAAATAGTAAAAATGGAAAACAGTAAAACATCATATTAAAATAAGGTTTAGCGTCGAACAAATTATTCAAAAGGGATTTCCGAAGACACATAAAGATATTTGCCAACCTGCGCCAATTTATATCGATAATAAATACAATAATCAAAATGGCGTTATGGATAGGAGTAATGTAGAATCTAGACTTTCACTAGGATAATACTAAAAACTAGCTTCGAGAACTGTAGACTTAACTCATAACAGAATCCAGTCTCTAACTAGGCAACTCAACTATAACAGGACTGCGTGCAGCGAGGTCCTGGCTTAAGTAATGCACACCCCTCCTGGATACAAACCATATCCAGTTCAACCCGACGCGACTTATACGATGCGATATCTAAGTTTAAGGTAAATATACACTCTCCTGAACACAAACCATGCTCAGTTCAACAACCAATGCGCCCCATAAAGACACACCAGCCTTACAGTTGATGGCAAAACGTACATCCCAGACTATATTACTCTAAACCCACACTTGTCCTTATTCCATAACTCCAAAGCAAACCATTATCGATATTTAAAAGATGTATTCATCATAAACAATATGAGGATAAAAGAAGTAAACATTTATATTCTAAAAGAGGAAACTTTCTATTTTAGGAAACTTCTATTTTTAGAAACTTTACTAAAAATAGCATCATATCAAAGTAGTGAAAATATTAGTTCATACTAATACCACATTTTAGTAAACGATATAGATTTATAAAACTAATACTTTCGGCCTTAACAATATTAATTATTAAAGTAAGAACATTTGATTTTATGAAATTATTAAAATATCGTATAAGTGTTATAAGATGATTAAAAATGTCTTAAACATTTTAATATTACTAATTAGAGTGTTTTCAAAAGTTATAAAGCTAAAATTCCCTAATTATTATTAGCTTCGACGATAAAATTATAAATAGGATTTTACGACAAATGTCAAATTAAATCTTTTAACGTCTTTTATTTAATTAAACCATTGAATATATTTAGAATATGTTAAGGGATGATTTAAATCTTAAAGTTTCAGATTTAATACTTTCAAAATTGCTGGAAAAATAATCCTTTTTGGTAAGACGAAGCATTTTAACGATAAATCACAATTTGTCCGAAAATCAATATTTATTAATTAAAGACTCTAATAAATAGTACAAAAATTACGTAAAATATTTAAATTATATTTATGGACATTCTGTCCAGAAAAGAAAATTTCCAGAATTCTAAAACTCGGTTTTTAAAGCGTTTTCTCGTTAATCATCCAATTTCGACAATAACGATTAATAAAAAAATAGTAATTACAAAATGATTTAAGTATTAATATCCAAAAATTATTATTACACTTTTAAAATCCTGATTTTACAGAATATAAATTTTCCAGATTTTTCCAAAATCCAGATTCAACAAATTTCAACAAAACCGTCATTTAAACCCGTTTTCGCAATTAACGATTTTATTAATAAACCTATCGTTCCTAACATTTTATTAAGGCACTAAAAATCATAATAATACATTTTAATATGAAATCATCAGAATCATAATTTTTTTTCCAGATTTAAACCAAAGACCAGAAATCGAGAATTTAAACAACAAACACGGTTTTAACGATAAACGATGATTTAAAGTGATTAATTAATTCATCCACTTAACAATTCCGAAAACTTATGAAAAAAATCAGAAAATTCTATTTCACCAGAAAGTTTCACCACGTCAAAAATCAGATTAAAATAAAATGTTTAAGTACTAGAACTAAAAATCGGTTTTTAATCGTTTTTGTTCGAAAACGATAATAATTCAATAATCGATATCAAAAATATCAGAAAAATACTAAATTACTAAAAATCATCAAAAACAACATTTTTCCAGAATATAAACATATATTACATGTTTAGGCCGATTATTACGATTTTACAAATTAATATAACAATTTAATCGTTAATCTCGTAAAAGCGATAAAAATATCGAAACATGCAAAATTTCAACTTAAATTTTTTTTCCAGAATTCGTGAAATACATATATTGCCAAAATAAAATATAAAAATATATACATGCAAATACTCAATTAAAATCTTGAAATACCGAGTAACATCGACGTTACCTCTACTTCACCGGGCCCAAAATCTTTACTTCACCGGGAACATCCCAACAGACGGGACTACGGCACTTTCGACCATAAAGTGCTTCAAACGGGGACATCTTAATAGAAGCATGGTAGCTGTTGTTATAGGAAAACTCTACCAATGGAAGATGTCGGATCCAACTTTCTTGGAAATCCAAGGCACAAGCCCGCAACATATCCTCTAAAGTTTGGATTGTTCTCTCGGACTGTCCATCTGTAGCAGCATGGAAAGCGGTACTCATCAATAACTTGCTTCCCAAAGCATCTTGCAAAACCTTCCAAAATTTAGAGCAGAACCTCGGGTCTCGATCCGAAACAATCTCGAGCGGTACACCGTGATGACGGACGATCTCGGAAATATACACTTCTGCAAGCTTCTCCAAACTCCAAGTATCGCGAATTGGGACGAATCGTGCACATTTGGTCAAGCGGTCCACAATAACCCAAATACCGTTTCTACCATTCACGGTTCTAGGTAAAGCCATCACGAAATCCATCGATATGCACTGCCATTTCCACTCTGGAACAGGGAGTGGTTGTAGCAAACCTCCAGGCTTCTTGTGCTTGAACTTCACCTGCTGACAAGTCAAGCACTTACTTACAAACTCTGCAATGTCCTCTCTCATATGAGGCCACCAGAAATGGAGCTTCAAATCCCGATACATCTTGTCACCACCAGGATGAATAGAGTACCTCGTCTTATGTGCTTCGGTTAGAACTTGCTTTCTCACCTCAGCATCACCAGGGACAACCCAGCGGTTCTTAAATTTCAGTGCTCCACTGGAATCCACAGAAAAATCTAGAGCCTTACCAAGATTCATCTTTTCTCGGATGCCAGCCACAAAAGGGTCATCCAACTGCTTCTCACGAATCTCACGGAAAAGGGTTGGTTCAGCAACAAGGGCATACAGGCGACCATCATAATCTTCATCCACAACATCAATAGACATCTTGGCAAAATCTCGGGACAACCTCTCAGGCAAGCTAGAACACGGAGACAAGGAATGAAGGATCTTTCTGCTAAGGGCATCAGCAACCACGTTAGCCTTTCCCTCACAATACACCAATTCAAGGTCATAGTCATTCACTAACTCGATCCAGCGTCTCTGTCTCGCATTCAGATCTTTCTGCGTGAAGAGATATCGCAGACTTTTATGGTCAGTGTGAACCTTGCATCTTACTCCGTACAAATAATGCCTCCAAACCTTCAAGGCATGCACCACAGCTGCTAACTCCAAGTCGTGGGTAGGGTAATTCACCTCATGAATTTTCAACTGTCTAGAGGCATAAGCGATCACCTTACCGTTCTGCATAAGGACACAACCCAAACCATTCTTAGAAGCGTCACAGTACACATCAAATCCAACGCCTTCTTCAGGTAGGGTCAGGATAGGAGCAGAGGTGAGCTTTCTCTTGAGCTCAGAAAAAGCATCTTCACAAGCTTGACTCCACAGAAACTTATTCTCTTTCTTGAGTAATTGAGTCATAGGTCGTGCTAACTTAGAAAAGTCTTGCACAAACCTTCGATAATAGCCGGCAAGACCTAGGAAACTTCGGATCTCGCCAACATCTTTGGGACTTGCCCAGCTCTCGATAGCTGAAATCTTAGCAGGGTCAACCTTAATACCTTCCTTTGTGATAACATGACCCAGAAAAGCTACCTCGGAAAGCCAGAACTCACACTTGGAAAACTTAGCATACCACTTCTGATCTCGTAGGATGCCAAGAATAATCTTGAGATGTTCTGCATGATCCACCTCTGACTTGGAATAAATCAGGATGTCATCAATAAAGACAACAACACACTGATCCAAATACTCCCTGAAAGTTCTGTTCATCTGATCCATAAAAACAGCAGGAGCATTGGTTAGTCCAAAAGGCATGACTTTGAATTCATAATGTCCATACCTCGAACTGAAAGCCGTCTTAGGAATGTCTGATTCACGGACGGGAATTTGGTGGTATCCAGACCTTAGATCGATCTTGGAAAATACGGAAGCACCCTTAAGTTGATCAAAGAGATCATCAATTCTGGGCAGGGGATATTTGTTCTTGATCGTAACCTTGTTGAGATCACGATAATCAATACACAGGCGCATTGAACCATCTTTCTTCTTGACAAAAAGTACAGGAGTGCCCCAAGGGGAAGAACTTGGACGAATGAAATCTTTCTCAATCATTTCATCCAATTGCTTGCGTAGCTCTTGCAACTCAGCAGGAGCCATTCTGTAAGGTGCTTTGGCGATTGGGCCTGTACCAGGCACGAGTTCAATAGTGAATTCCACATCTCGTTCGGGTGGAATACCTGGTAACTCCTCAGGAAATACATCTGCATAATCACACACTATGCGCACCTCTTCGAGCTTGGGGAGTTCAGCAGTTACAGTTACCGTACATAGAAATGCTTGGCAACCTTTTCTCTGCATTTTGATAGCCTTCATGGCAGAAATAATCTTGATACCCTTTTGTCTTCGACCACCACGGTAAGTCACTCAAACACCTTCGGGGGTCTTCAGAGAAATCTTCTGATCTCGACACTGAAATCTTGCATCATACTGAGCTAACCAGTCCATTCCCAAAATAACGTCGAACTCAGCGAGAGGGAACTCAAGGAGAGTAGAAGGAAGAATGGTACCAGCAAAGAGAATAGGTACATTCTGATAAGCTTTAGAACAGTCAACGACTTCACCAGAAGGAAGGGAAATAGCTATAGGCTCAGCTAGACAGGGGGTTAAGGATAGTTTTGGAGCCAGAGTAGAAGATATTACAGACGTGGAAGCGCCGGTATCAAATAATATATAAGCACTAATACCAGAAATCAGAAACATACCCGTAACCACATCAGGATTAGCCTCAGCGTCGGCACGGCTCATCACAAAGATGCGTCCCTTACGAGGAGCAGAAGTAGAGACAGCGCCAGCTGCAGTAGCGGTATTGGTTGTTGCTTTCTTTGGGCAGTAGGTAGAACGATGTCCCACTTCCCCACAGTGGAAACAGGTAATAGGGTTACCCTCACAAGTCAAACCCGGATGATAGGCCTTCTTGCATTTGAAACAGTTAGAATCCTTCTTGTTGTTGGGCTTCGAGTTGAAATTGTTTTTCTTGAAACCACTACCTGTAATAGCATACAGTAGAGTCAGAAATTTAGAGGAAAGAAAGTAGAAGAAGAAGAGAAAGGAAAAATAGTCCAGACCTCCAGAGTTGAACTTCTTAGAAGAAGATGAAGAGTTATTCCCTGAATGGGTGAAAGGTCTTTTATAACCAGATGATGGGTTCATAGATTTCACCCGCTCAATCGAAGATTCTGCGTATAGCGCGGCATTATAAAGCTCATTAACAGTTGAGAGACTCCGGGGCATGTTGAGAGTGATATCGGCTCGAAGTCCTCCTCGATAAAAGAAAGCTCGGGAATTCTCATTGGGTAACAGATCTCCAGCATAATTCGCCAGAAAGTGAAACCGAGTGGTGTAAGCTTCAACTGACATGGTATTCTGGCTTAGAGTGTTGAATTCAGTCATCCTCTGACGCCTCAGCTCCTCGGGATAAAATCTCTGCTCTAAGAGAGCCTTGAATTGAGTCCAGTTGAATCCTGGAGTCTGAAGAGCAGTCGGGCCAACCTGGCTCCACCATCTGTCTGCATCGTCTGACAGGTACAACACAGCTAGGTCCACCTTCTGATCCTCGGGGGCGGAGTAAATTCCAAACTGTCTTTCCATCACTCGAAACCAACGATTCCTGACTTCAGGGTCCACGGAACCGTCATAATAGTCCAATCTGCTTTTTGCCATTCCTTCAGCAGCGTGAGAGAAGTTGAAGGGCCTCTGCTGGTTCCGGTTGTTCATCTCGTTCATAGCATGCGCTATATTGCGTAGCGTGTCAGCCAGAGCTTCGATACCTCCTTGATCATTGTTGTTGTTGTTGTTGCGGTTGTTGTTGTTGTTTCGGTTACCTCTTCCGGCCATCTTGAAGTTCACAAATAACAACATAAAATCAATGCTAATCATCGAGTTCAGGAACAGACAATCTTAACAGTTAAGTCCTTATCTGTTTCTACCCATTTCTAATAATATCTTTATTTACTGTTTAAATAATTTACTGGTATTTTTCCCTAATTTCAGGTGTGTAAGCGTCGGGAGCAGTGATGCTCTGATACCAACTGTAATCCCCTAAAAATTCTAGCGCGATACAGTGGCGGAAACACTGTAGAGTCGGGATTAAAACACACAGAACTATGTCTTAATAAATTAAATTGGTAAAGTCAAACATGCGCCATACATAAAAATGGCTAAAATTTAAAACAATCCATAAAGAGGTTAAACAATCCTTAAAACATGATTATTAAAAGATCAGCAGGATCCAAGACTGCTCGCTAGCCCACACCCACCGGAAAATAAACACGTATACCTGCCATGTTAAAACATAACAGCCACAATCAGTGGGGAGCAACGTCAACGTTCTCCCAGCCGTATAACAGGATTTTAAAACAGTAATTACTAATATAGGAAAAATAGTAAAAATGGAAAACAGTAAAACATCATATTAAAATAAGGTTTAGCGTCGAACAAATTATTCAAAAGGGATTTCCGAAGACACATAAAGATATTTGCCAACCTGCGCCAATTTATATCGATAATAAATACAATAATCAAAATGGCGTTATGGATAGGAGTAATGTAGAATCTAGACTTTCACTAGGATAATACTAAAAACTAGCTTCGAGAACTGTAGACTTAACTCATAACAGAATCCAGTCTCTAACTAGGCAACTCAACTATAACAGGACTGCGTGCAGCGAGGTCCTGGCTTAAGTAATGCACACCCCTCCTGGATACAAACCATATCCAGTTCAACCCGACGCGACTTATACGATGCGATATCTAAGTTTAAGGTAAATATACACTCTCCTGAACACAAACCATGCTCAGTTCAACAACCAATGCGCCCCATAAAGACACACCAGCCTTACAGTTGATGGCAAAACGTACATCCCAGACTATATTACTCTAAACCCACACTTGTCCTTATTCCATAACTCCAAAGCAAACCATTATCGATATTTAAAAGATGTATTCATCATAAACAATATGAGGATAAAAGAAGTAAACATTTATATTCTAAAAGAGGAAACTTTCTATTTTAGGAAACTTCTATTTTTAGGAAACTTCTATTTTTAGAAACTTTACTAAAAATAGCATCATATCAAAGTAGTGAAAATATTAGTTCATACTAATACCACATTTTAGTAAACGATATAGATTTATAAAACTAATACTTTCGGCCTTAACAATATTAATTATTAAAGTAAGAACATTTGATTTTATGAAATTATTAAAATATCGTATAAGTGTTATTAGATGATTAAAAATGTCTTAAACATTTTAATATTACTAATTAGGGTGTTTTCAAAAGTTATAAAGCTAAAATTCCCTAATTATTATTAGCTTCGACAATAAAATTATAAATAGGATTTTACGACAAATGTCAAATTAAATCTTTTAACGTCTTTTATTTAATTAAACCATTGAATATATTTAGAATATGTTAAGGGATGATTTAAATTTTAAAGTTTCAGATTTAATACTTTCAAAATTGCTGGAAAAATAATCCTTTTTGGTAAGACGAAGCATTTTAACGATAAATCACAATTTGTCCGAAAATCAATATTTATTAATTAAAGACTCTAATAAATAGTACAAAAATTACGTAAAATATTTAAATTATATTTATGGACATTCTGTCCAGAAAAGAAAATTTCCAGAATTCTAAAACTCGGTTTTTAAAGCGTTTTCTCGTTAATCGTCCAATTTCGACAATAACGATTAATAAAAAAATAGTAATTACAAAACGATTTAAGTATTAATATCCAAAAATTATTATTACACTTTTAAAATCCTGATTTTACAGAATATAAATTTTCCAGATTTTTCCAAAATCCAGATTCAACAAATTTCAACAAAACCGTCATTTAAACCCGTTTTCGCAATTAACGATTTTATTAATAAACCTATCGTTCCTAACATTTTATTAAGGCACTAAAAATCATAATAATACATTTTAATATGAAATCATCAGAATCATAATTTTTTTTCCAGATTTAAACCAAAGACCAGAAATCGAGAATTTAAACAACAAACACGGTTTTAACGATAAACGATGATTTAAAGTGATTAATTAATTCATCCACTTAACAATTCCGAAAAATTATGAAAAAAATCAGAAAATTCTATTTCACCAGAAAGTTTCACCACGTCAAAAATCAGATTAAAATAAAATGTTTAAGTACTAGAACTAAAAATCGGTTTTTAATCGTTTTTGTTCGAAAACGATAATAATTCAATAATCGATATCAAAAATATCAGAAAAATACTAAATTACTAAAAATCATCAAAAACAACATTTTTCCAGAATATAAACATATATTACATGTTTAGGCCGATTATTACGATTTTACAAATTAATATAACAATTTAATCGTTAATCTCGTAAAAGCGATAAAAATATCGAAACATGCAAAATTTCAACTTTAAAATTTTTTCCAGAATTCTAAAACTCGGTTTTTAAAGCGTTTTCTCGTTAATCGTCCAATTTCGACAATAACGATTAATAAAAAAATAGTAATTACAAAACGATTTAAGTATTAATATCCAAAAATTATTATTACACTTTTAAAATCCTGATTTTACAGAATATAAATTTTCCAGATTTTTCCAAAATCCAGATTCAACAAATTTCAACAAAACCGTCATTTAAACCCGTTTTCGCAATTAACGATTTTATTAATAAACCTATCGTTCCTAACATTTTATTAAGGCACTAAAAATCATAATAATACATTTTAATATGAAATCATCAGAATCATAATTTTTTTTCTAGATTTAAACCAAAGACCAGAAATCGAGAATTTAAACAACAAACACGGTTTTAACGATAAACGATGATTTAAAGTGATTAATTAATTCATCCACTTAACAATTCCGAAAAATTATGAAAAAAATCAGAAAATTCTATTTCACCAGAAAGTTTCACCACGTCAAAAATTAGATTAAAATAAAATGTTTAAGTACTAGAACTAAAAATCGGTTTTTAATCGTTTTTGTTCGAAAACGATAATAATTCAATAATCGATATCAAAAATATCAGAAAAATACTAAATTACTAAAAATCATCAAAAACAACATTTTTCCAGAATATAAACATATATTACATGTTTAGGCCGATTATTACGATTTTACAAATTAATATAACAATTTAATCGTTAATCTCGTAAAAGCGATAAAAATATCGAAACATGCAAAATTTCAACTTTAAAATTTTTTCCAGAATTCGTGACATACATATATTGCCAAAATAAAATATAAAAATATATACATGCAAATACTCAATTAAAATCTTGAAATACCGAGTAACATCGACGTTACCTCTACTCCAAGTCTGAATCAACGATATATTCGTCGGCTTCGGGATCGTCCAAAAATCCTACCAAACACGTAAATCATGGCAGAAAAATACCATGAGAAAACTAATAAAAATCAAGGTAAAAATTGATCGAAAATGACGTCGATTAATACCTTAACGAAGGAATCGGAAAGAGGATTATTATGACGATAAAAATGATGCGATTGGGACTTGAAATGGAGCAAAAATCAGCCTAGGGAGGGTAAGAAGTACCCGGCCAAAAGAGAGAAGAAAGAAGTGATGAATATTTTTGTTAATGCAAAAATGAATGTGGAGTGAAGGAGGAGATGGATGTTACTACACTTAAAGGAGTAAGAATGAATTAAGACTTCAAAATGAGGAATCCAAAATGTACCTAGACCTATAGTTGGCCGGCCAAAAGGGATAAGAGAGGGAGTAAGAAAAGTTGTGACATAAATGCTACAATGAATGAAAATGATTTATCTTATGATTACGTTTTAATGTGATAAAATGAAACGTTTAAATAAAATGTAATAAAACTTGTGACCAAGAGCTTAGTCGGTCCAAAATGTGAGAAAACAGTCTCAAATAATTTATAAGTTGATAAAAAGTATAATCGTAAAATAGTTAAAGGCATTTCGAAGTAATTCGAGTAAACCTCGCGTAAGAAAATAATTATTCGCGAAGCTTCGTAATAAAATCATAAATGGTTTGTTTTTAGTAACTAAAATATATCTTAGTAAAAAAAATATTCCATAAACGTATTCAAACATTTTTAGGAAAAAGGAATAACTTAAATCCAAGCTTAAAAATGTCAATTCGGAGAGAAATAGAATTCCTCGCGGAAAAATTACTTAGTTTACGAAGAAACCAAATAAATGGATTTAAAAGAATTTTAAATCTTTAAAATTAAAAAATAGAAATTATTAAACTCAAAAATTAAAATAAAGCTTAGTAAAATGATAAAATATGAGGCCAAAAGTGACAGAGTTAAGACGAAGTCCTAACAGAAAGAATAAAATGCTTAGGAAAAATAGCGGGTGTTACAATCACTCACAAGATGTCCTTAGCCTATCATCCCCAATCAAATGGGCAAGCCGAGATTTCAAATCGATAAATCAAGGGAATATTGGTAAACGTTGTAAATACACATCGAAAGGATTGGTCATTGAAGTTGAATGACGCCCTTTGGGCATTGAGAACGGCTTACAAAGCTCCAATTGGAACCACTCCTTATATACTTGTGTATGGCGAGCTAAATCATAAAGCAAAATGGGCTATTAAAGAGATAAACTTTGACGAGAAAGTTGTCGGAGATAATCGCCTTCTCCAACTACAAGAGTTAGAAGAGTTAAGACTTGAAGCTTACAAAAATTCAAAAATCTACAAGGAGCGAAGACGCAAATGGCATGATGCTAGAATCCTTCGTAAAGACTTCTCTGTTGGTGACAAGGTACTCCTCTACAACTCTCGTTTTAAGCTTTTCCCCGGTAAGTTAAAGTCAAAATGGTCGGGTCCATTCGAAGTGACCAAGGTGCAACCATATGGATCAATTGAGATCTCTATCCCGGAAACCGGGAAGTTATGGTTAATGGACAACGCTTGAAGGTATATCATGACGGTCACGTTTTGGAGACCTTTGCTATCATCGAAGTTGGTGAGCTCCCGATTGGGAGCATTGATTAACCCTCTCCTCAAAAATGAAGTAGGTTTGGTGGTATCCTCAACAACCACTTTGTAAATATGTATCATATACTTTGTCTAATTAGTTTGTTAGCTTTGAGCGGATGGATGAACTTGGATCTTCAACTCAGAGCACATATTTGGATGATCATCAAGCTTTTGGAAGAAGTTATAGAGCTAAATTGAAGACCACAAGTATGTTTGTGGGAGAAATTGATAATGTAATGTGAGTCTTGTCATTATTTGAAACTTTAGGTGATCATCGAAGAGCCTTAAATTGGCAAGGGGAAATTTGGAACATACAAGACCGTCGAGCGAAACTTCGCTCAGTGAGATTTTTGGAGCATTTCCGTCGGGTGAAAGTTCACCCATGGAAATCTGCCACGCCGTTGGGATATTTATTGAAGACTTTCTGTCGGGTTAAACTTCACATAATGAAGATTTGACTGGCAGGGGTAGTCGTATCCCTAATCAAAGATACCTTAAGGTCCACTAACTAATGCAGATAGTGAAATAGGGGTCGAACCACAAGAAGACGAGCCTTAAATACTTGTTCTAAGGTCTAGACTTAAGACTACATGTCACTGTTTTTCTTGTTTGTTTAGTAGGCTGACAACTAATTACTAAAAGGTAAATCAATAATAAAAGAGTCTAGGGTCTCAGGTTCACAATGAATATCAATCGGGCCAGGGAGTCAACTAACAGGTCAATAATCGAACTGTCTAAGATGTAGGTCTGGTCGGTACTACTACAAACTTTAGAACTAAACTTAACCTGCGGTCGCTAGAATTAAGTTAGTCTACCCAAAATATCGTGACCTAACTAGTCCTTAACCCGGTCGGTGAAAAGTCCTAATTGTGATACTAATTAAATAATCCTGGCCAGTAATCAATCAATCAGAATTAAAAGCAATATTCAGGCGACAGTTCATACGATTAAAAACAGGTCAATTTACTATAACCCAATTAATAAACATCGATCCTCTTAAACGCTAGATAAAATTTAGCTACACATGATGATTGTAATTAAACTCACAAAATACGAATTGCAAATAAACATAGTGAAAACGAATTGAATTAAACTACGCAAACGGTAATAATTCTACACTAACAAATAATAAGCAAAAAACTGAAATCGAAATAACTACGAAAACAAAAGATGAATTAAGACAGGAATTAAAACTATAAAACTGAAATTGAAATTGAAATTAAAATTAAATGTATCGATACCGAACAATTCGCGATCTAAAAAGGGAAGAACGGAATTCGATGTATCTTGCGAAGGAAATCGGGAAAGAGCGTAGACTTCTATGCTAAGAAAAATGAAAAGTAACGTGAAGTGTGTTATGAAAGTATGATGAAAGATGTCTTACAATCTCCTAAGAAAACTGATTTAAAGACAAATCAGTCGGACTTCCAAAACAGGCCCAAAATCTAAGTATCACGAAATTTAATACGCGGCCCAAGGTAAGACGCACTCGATCGAGTGCATGCAGTGCCACTCGATCGAGTGGACCCGTAGTTGCTCCAAATCTTGTCTGTCTTTGGGCTGAAAAGAGGAATGGGCCCAAAACTCTGATCCAGTCCGGTTGAGCACGGATATGAAGCACTCGATTGAGTGCTTAGCACCATTTGATCGAGTGGGTGCTGCTGAACTCGTGGTCGAGCTCTTTATTTGCTTCTCGGCTTTTCGTTTGATAATAGCAAAGGTCTCCCGAACGTGACCGACAAGATATATCTTCAAGCGTTGTCCATTAACCATAACTTCCCGGTTTCCGGGATAGAGATCTCAATTGATCCATATGGTTGCATCTTGGTCACTTCGAATGGACCCGACCATTTTGACTTTAACTTACCGGGGAAAAGCTTAAAACGAGAGTTGTAGAGGAGTACCTTGTCACCAACAGAGAAGTCTTTACGAAGGATTCTAGCTTCATGCCATTTGTGTCTTCGCTCCTTGTAGATTTTTGAATTTTTGTAAGCTTCAAGTCTTAACTCTTCTAACTCTTGTAGTTGGAGAAGGCGATTATCTCCGACAACTTTCTCGTCAAAGTTTATCTCTTTAATAGCCCATTTTGCTTTATGTTCTAGCTCGCCATACACAAGTTTATAAGGAGTGGTTCCAATTGGAGCTTTGTAAGCCGTTCTCAATGCCCAAAGGGCGTCATTCAACTTCAATGACCAATCCTTTCGATGTGTATTTACAACGTTTTCCAATATTCCCTTGATTTATCGATTTGAAATCTCGGCTTGCCCTTTTGATTGGGGATGATAGGCTAAGGACATCTTGTGAGTGATACCATATTTTCGAAGAAGGTGTTCAAACGTGTCCTTTCTAAAGTGAGAGCCTACATCGCAAATTATGGCTTTGGCATACCGAATCTACGGAAAATCACATTCTTGAAAAGTTTAATTACCACCTTGGAATCATTGGTAGGGGAAGCTACGACCTCAATCCATTTTAAGAAATAGTCAACCGCGACAAGGATATATTTGTTGCCAAACGAAGATGTGAATGGTCCCATGAAGTCAATGCCTCAAACATCGAACAATTTAATTTCGAGGATGGTTTGAAGGGGCATCTCGTTTCTCTTTGTTATGTTGCTACATCTTTGGCAAGCGTCGCATGTAAGAATAAAAGCTCGAATGTCTTTAAACATGGAAGGCCACCAAAACCCGCTTTGGAGGACTTTGGCAATTGTCTTTTGGAGGGCCAAATGTCGACCATAGGAGGTCGAATAGAGGTGCCTCACAATATCAAATCCTTCATCGGTCGTGACACATCAACAATAAATACCATCCACGCATCGGCGAAACAAATAGGGTTCATCCCAATAATAACGTCGAGCTTCATATCGTAGTTCCTTTCTCTCTTGCTTCAAATAATCGTCAGGAATGTAGTTGGACACTAGAAAATTGACGATATCTGCATACCAAGGTGTAATAGCTTTAATGGCCATCAAAGTTTCATCTCTCATCGCCTTATAGATGGGTATACCATCATCTTCATTACCTCTTCCGTTTACTGCTAGTCTACTAAGGGGGTCTGCTACCAAATTCTCCGATCCGACTTTATCTTTAATTTTGATGTTGATTTCTTGTAGGAGGAGCACCCACTGAAAGAGTCGGGATTTCGTCTCCTTTTGGACATGATATAGCGAATTGCCGCATGATTGGTATAAATAATAACCTTAGAACCGGTAATATATGTTCAGAATTTTTCCATAGCGTAGACAACGGCGAGCATTTCTTTTTTGGTTGTGGTATATCTCGATTGGGCTTCATCATGGGTTTTACTTGCAGAATCTATCACGTGCAACTTCTTGTCAACGCGTTGGCCTAGAACGGCACCAACGGCGAAATTAGAAGCATCACATATGATCTATCTTAAATGGAAGATTCCAATCTGGAGCTTTGATAATTGGGGTGGTAGTCACTACAAGAAAGAACTCCATTAGCTACCGTACACGCGCGACCAAAACTTTCAGTCGCTCCTTTAGCAACCGAAAAAAAACTCGGGCGACCGATATCCGTCGCTAGACGAGAGACCAAGTGGGTTGAAGGGTAGAAAAAAATAAATACAGATTAGCGACCGATATCGGTGCTAAAATAAATACGCGCGATCAATATCGGTCGCTAAAGTCAGAGGGTTAGCGACCGATATGGGTCGCTAACTGGTGACTAAAACCCACTAAAAAAAACCTCAGCAACCGACAAAAAAGGACGGGCGACCGCTGTCGGTTGCTAAGGTCCTGAGGTTTTTTTAAAATTAGACAAAACCCCCTCCCCCTCCTTCACTTCTTCGTTTCACTCTCTTTCTCTCTCTAACCACGCATCCTCCTCTCTCTAACCGCGCCATTCTCCTTTCTCTTCATTCCTTCTTCTTTTCTCCAAGTTTCCTTGATTAAGGTATGTTTTCTATCTATAATTACTTTAAATTATTTGTTAGTTTTTGTATTTATTGATTTAAATAAATTAGTTATTGAGTTATATGTTTTTTAGTGTAGTCTTGTTGTTGTCAGAATATTTACTGTAGTTAGCATGTTAATTGCTCATAGGTTCCCCCAATTTGAAATAGGTAGATTGTTAGTATAAATTTAGGGTTTACGGCTGGGTACTTGAATGAATTGGGTTGTTTTAATGTGTTAGGAAATTGAAATTGAAAATATAATTATGCCGATTTAGTGATGTAATTATAAATGGATTAGGTGCAAATAGTACTATGTTTAGGTGAATTGAGAATTTTACAAAATATGTGAGTAGTGTATATTACTCCCTCCGTCCATAATTTATCGCCTCACTTTCCTTTTTGGGTAGGTTATTATTTATTGCCCCATTCCCCCACTTTCCTTTTTCATCCTACCTTTTTTACTCAACTATCCTTGTTGGTCTATCTTATTTACCAAAATACCATTGAATTAAACTTTCAACGACCCACTTATCATCATACCTACATTAATTAATTAATACATTAACCATTAATTGTGACTCACCATCATTTCTTTAACATTATATACACTTTTCTTATTTTCTGTGCATAATGGTGTGGGGCGATAAATTATGGACGGAGGGAGTAGTAAACTACTTTAGAGGAAATAATGTGTATTTGGTTATTGTCTAAATTTTTTTAGATAAAAAATGAAGAGATTTGAACGAAAATGGAAGTATGAGGAAAGATTGGATAAGAGACGATGTCCCACAACACAATTTTTAGAGGGTGTGGATAGTTTTTTGGTTTTTGCTAAACAACACCCCGAATACGCATCGGATGGTAGACTTAGGTGTTCTTGTGTGAAATGTAAGAACTTCAAATTCTTGGAGATTATTGTGATTAAGGAACATATTATCTCAAATGAGTTTTATCCAAATTATTATCGTTGGATTTGTCATGGTGAGACGTCTCCTGTTGAGGAATTTGAGGTTGAACAAAATGGGGGGGGGGGGGAGTGTTTAAGGGGAATGATAGTTGATGTAGTTGAGTGCAATGTGTTTAATGATGAGAGCATGTACACTAATGATGATGACCAACCAACCCCACAAGAGCCAAACCCACGAGCAAAAGCGTTTTTTGATATGTTAGACGCTTTGGAGAAGCCGTTATATGGAGGGTGTGATGTGACATTGTTAGAAGTCGCGTCTATGGTAGTGACCCTTAAATGTGAGTATAACCTACGATTTGGGTGCGTAGACGGTTTCACTGCATTGCTTGAGAAGGTCATCCCAAAAGACAACATTATGACCAAAACATTCTACACTACCAAAAAAATAATTAAAGGTCTTCAACTTCCCGCATCAAAAGATCGATGCTTGTCCCGATGGATGCATTCTCTTTTGGAAGGTGTGGACACCCAGACTTGGACCTGGTAGCTGCAGAGGTGCCCGACAAACACCCGATGACGATAGGACTGCAACGCGACGCGGGTTCGCGATGTTTTAGGTAGTTTTCTATAGAACGGATCGAATAATTACTCGGAAAAATTAAAACTAACTTGATGGCAACCTTAGTCGTGTTGTTACGGTCGGATAGACACTAATTAGGGTCAATTCCGACACCGGGACCCCGAGTCGATCCCGAAACTCAAACCGAGTCAGCACCGCGCCAAGCGAACCTCGGGATGCACACCCGGGGCTCACTAATGATCACGGCGCTAGGTTAGCAAACCGGAAGCCTTAACGCCCAAGATATGTATTATACTCTCCCTCTCGGTTTTGGAAAGTATCAAAATCGTATCTTCGAAATCCCGACCGCCCCACCTCACGCGCCTTAGTATCCCCGCGCCTTAGCCCAGGCGTCTGAGTCTTGGTGCGCCCCAGCTCAGGTGTCCATATGGGCGACGAGGGCCGAAAACACCTATAAATACCTCCCTCCCCCTCATTCATTCGACACACAACTTCTCATCTTCTCTTCCCCCTCTAACTCTCTCGCTAAGGGCTCGCACTCCGACACTCGAGGCAAAGGATCCACTTGATCGTAGTTCCGATAAAAGCAACATCGACGCTACTCCTCACCTTCGAGCACCCCACTCGATACCGAGGTGCCTGTGATCGACTAGCTTAAGTCTAGTAGCGAAGCTCTGACGAATTAGCCGCAGAACTAGTCCATAGTAACGAAGCTCTGCCGGAATAGTCGCACGAGGGGTAAACGGTAACGGAGCTCTTGCGGAGTCACTGGTCAAGCTAGGAGGATCCGCCTGTTGAAACCGAGTCGTCACTAGGTTGTCATCTAAACAAAACTTTCCATATTTGTACTTTCTTTTATTATGCACTACGATAACACTAGATGTGGACACTAGGTCCACAAACATCTACTAAAACACGTAACGTCCCAACTTCAATCGCAAATACTAAAACACACTAAATAGACCCGAGTAATTCCGTGATCCGTTCTCAGCTATCTATGCATCGAGTCTCGTTTAGTGTACACTCTGAGGGTGCAACTCCTCACAATGTGATTTACTTACATTTGCATTTACAGTTTTTCGTATGATTTATTGCTATTATGACCTTATAATCGCATGCTAAATCACCTAACACGAAATTCAAAACATAAAACAACTAAAACTGAACAAAGCGATGGTCGAGTTCCGTATTAGTCCGGGTGCTCGCCTACTAGGTTCGACGCATCTCTATTAATACCGAACCGACGCATCTTAAGCAAAATACCAGGTAAGGTATACCACGAGAACGACTAATATCTGTATTATCGCGTTAAAACTGATTTGCTAATACGTATAATATTAGTACTCTCTACTCTCCTACGAGCATCTTTTCATGGCCTGCTTGTCACGTGAAATCGCATGCAAAGAATGTAAATACAACTACTTTGATAACAATACTTACTTGTCCTTAAACAACCGACATAGTAAAAGACATAGGGTTAAAACAACGGATGTTATAGCATTTCCACCACAACAAAAGAACTAGGTTATCAGCCCACCGATTGATTAGTAGAGGCCACTATAGTGCGGGCGGGATTGGGTGTTGGCATCAATCGGATGTTGGCTTCCCAATATGTACCCTCACCCCTTACTCAGAATCGACGGTTTCCGGATGTCCGAAACCATTGGCAATGGGAGTCATTCCAGGCATGGAATGCTTAAGGGTACAAGTCTTTATCTTTAGGTCCCGTGCCACTCAACTTTGAGCCGGCTAGAGATCAAAGTTGACTTGAACGGTTTCTGGGTCCCCATAATTGACTCGGTGGCGACTCCACAAATCGGCAACGAATTCAGTTCACTAAAAAGGTCGCCTTACCAAATGAATCGGCCTTTAAACATTTACAACCACGACTCGATCGCTTCCCAAACGAAAACACGGGTGCCCGCACCAGTCTAGTACAAGTCCGGATTGTCATCCGAATCGGGGTCCGAGACATCGTCCTGTACGCGAGATCGGAACGGTCCCCGACAGGGAAGGGGCCGCATGGGTGGCCGCCGCCACACGTTGAAAAACCGGGTCAATCCCGCGCGGGCCCGCGCTGGGCGCCAGGCGGTGCAGACGGACGTCCACAGTTTGGCGACTCCGCTGGAGATTTGGAAACAAGTTTCCAGTGGTGGTGTAACTTGAACGAGGTTGGTGAAGCCCATTTCTTAGTTCCTAGTTGTGGTCACTACAGGTTTTGGCCCTAAAAAGCCCACCCTAACCAATATCAGTAGACACCCGCATTTTGACTGCCAGGTGTCTATAGCAGTTTCCCAAAAAACACCCGATGATGATCGGACGCTAACGTGTTTCTACGCGCTCGGATATGGGCTCAAAACCATTAGTTGTAGGCTTAAGCACTTATGGAGTACAAATCTCACAAAACGGACCTCAAATCCAGGCCTAGTGGACTGTTCCGAGTCAAACTAGACTAATTTGGGCCAAAACCGACACCGGAAATAAAACCGACTTTTTACGATTGGGTCAAACCCGGTCAAAGTCGTTCCGAGACATACAAAACAGTCACCAAACATCAAAAAGTCCAACTCGAAAACAAAACCCATCAAACATTCAATCCACGGTCGAAAAGAGCTGACCCGCGCAACCCAGGTGAGCCACTCGATAGAGTGCTCAGCCCCCTTGATCGAGTGGGCCCTCGTGTGAGCCCGACTGCTGGCACAATGGGCCACTCGACCGAGTCAGCCATTTACTCGGTCGAGTAACCCTAACCGGGGTACATAGCCAAGCCTATATATACACCCCCATGCACAACCCTAAACACAACTTTTGAAAACCCTAATTGCACACCAAGACAATTATTCAACCCTAATTCAACCCTAAGCAACCTCAATCCCATACACTCAAGCCCTAACCCTAGAACTTAGGAGGCAAACCCTAAAACACCACAACTTAGCCTACATACTCGATACTCCCGTGCAAGCCACCACTACGAGTTCCGTCCGAGCATAAGAAACATGTAGGTTGAGGGTGCAAAATCCCATCTCTTCTCTCTTCTCCTCCTTTCTCGCGTCATTTATCGTCATAAGGGTCGTTTTTTTATTTTTATCGCATCATAATATCGTTAATATCGCTAGTATTAAAAGACACTAAAATACTCGTAGATTTGTGTCGAGTGCAAAGGATGTCGGGATAAGGAAACCCAAATATACAAGTGTACCGCACACAGCGTTGCCGGTCACTTATCCTGACACCCTAGCACTCGACTATTGAAAGGAGTCAACTTAAACGATATTTTCTTGTTTTCGTTCGCATCATCGCTATCTAATCGCGTGTATCATCAATTACAAACCATCTTTCAAATCGAGCATCTTTTAATAAGGGTCGAAACCCGTTGACGCGGATCCGACATCACATAATCCCTCGGGATTTATTACGATGTCGGAGAAGCCGAGGGAATCAAGTCTTTTTATTCAAGTGTCAATCTTTAGGTTCAATACCAATTCCATAATTGGATGCCGAATCTAACGACTTAGTCAAATAATCAAACTAACCCGATTTCTCGTTGATGTTAATGGACGTCATACAATTCGACGAGAATTAATGTGGCGCTATAAACGCGGAGGGAATTTATATCGTCTTGGTTGATTCAAAAATGACTTGTAGCAATCAATTTTTATTTCGCTCTAATATCCGATGTCGATTCAATGATCGCGCGTAGGATATAACGAGTATCACATACGCGAGCCGAGTATAAATTTCACAATATTTATGCCCGATTCGACAAACTCATCGAATTATCAAAGATCAAAAGCAATTTTGAATTTAATGCCAAATTGCGAGCGAACTATAGTTCGTACAGGGGGCACTCGACCGAGTGCTTAGCCCACTTGGTCGAGTGACACCCCAAAAACGAGACAGAAGGTTCTGACGACCTTCACTCGGTCGAGTCTCACAATGACTCGGTCGAGTGGCGACGTACTCGGTCGGGTTGGTCAATAACTCGATCGAGTAGGGTCTCGAAAACGAGACAGAACACTTCTCCGAGGACCACTCGGTCGAGTCTCGCAATGACTCGGTCGAGTGGCCCTTAATCACGTCAAACCGTGAAGTTCTACAAGGTCATTCGAGCCTCGTTGTTGTTTTTTCGTGACTTAGGTCAACACGTGTCAATCAATCACGTGAAATACCTTTTCAAAACCACACATCATCATATTTACATCATTCCATATTTATGCAAACTGTTATTATCGTTATACCGCTACTAACCGTTTGTCCCTTTTCTTGTTGATTTAATTGTCCGTTTTATTGTACTAAAATGAACCCGCATGCTAAAATACAACTTTGACGTTAAGATTTTAGTTGCTTTAAGTCGACATAGAAACCCTTTCGATTTCTCACATGTTTAGGGAAAATAGTCTTTGCATATCAATTTCCCGTTCAACTAACGCGCGTATTAGAAAATCATTCGATATCCTAGTAGAGGCCGCTAATGTGCGGGCGGGGTTGGGTGTCCTTAGTGGGCTTCCCAACACGTACCCTCACCCCTTACTTAGAACCTCGGTTTCCGGATGCCCAAAACCGTTGGCGCACGAGAGTCATTCAATACACGATATCCGATAATGTCGGTATCGGTATCAAATGCAAAGGGACGAGCCCAGTAAACTCTGACATCGGAAATGGGCTGTATTTTGTACACGGCCCACTATGACATAGAGTGGGTTCGAACGGGCCCGAACTCCCACAAAGTTCGGTGGCGACTCCACTTATATTTAAATTTCAATTCGATCCATTCTCATATGGAGATTCATTCGCCTCCCCAAACCCGCGCGTGGCCGTGTCGGGGTGGACCTATGTCATGTCCACAATTTGGCGACTCCGCTGGGGATTAACTGATGCGTGACTTACCATCAGCATCCTTAGGGTGAGACTCGAATAGAAATCGTTTGACTAGTACAATACGCGTTTTAGTTTTACGGTTCATGCATAAACCTATCTTTTCCCGGGCCGGTACTCGCGACCGACGTCCCACTATACCGTGATGTACTCCAATATGGATATGTCAAAGGTGTCCATAGTCGATTCGAGTGGGTTTCGCGGCATTTTCTAAGCTCAACTCGACTTAGAAAGTCCGTCCCGATCAACTTCTAGACTATGTGCACTGGTATAGACCCTACTTAGACCGACCGAGACTTAGTGTAAAGCATACATGGCGTCGTTATAATGCTTGCCTGACTACATGCTACTTGGTTTCCGTGTCGTTTTCAAAAGCCGTCAACTTTTCAAAAAATACATCTTTTTCAAGATATCCAATTTCAAAATCCGGGACATATACCGAATTTAGGACTTATGATTTTACTCAAAATAGCCTATTTGTAGCCGGTATGCTGCCCCTTTCAAAACTCGAAAATATTTTCGAATTTCAAAACTTTTGGCCCGATGCACTTTCCGATTTTCTCGCAGAATCAGGCCCTTCCCCGAGCTTGCTCGGATTTCTTCCAAAAACAACCCATTTTCAAAATCTTCCTCTTCTTAGGACTTCCCGTATTTAGCAGTGTCGGGTCGTGTCATAAGTCGTCGAGGTCTTTAGTGTCGAAACTTTGTCGATCTTACATCACGGGTTTCTTCCCTATCCCAGTCCGCCTTATTAGACTAAGGCAAGGCCCACCTACGTAGGACATACTCCTACAAAGGAGGGCCCGTCTACACGATCGAGTCTAAAAGTCTGGGGATGTCTCACGTGGACCTTTCTTCGAACAGGACTAGGCCCACCCGCCGAATCCTAAAGAAGGCCCACTTTTCACAAGTCACCCGTCTAGGTGTCTTTTCCGAGTCATTTCCCTTTTCAGTCTTGTTCAGGATGTACTTTCTATTCCGGGATTCGGGCTAGTTTCTGATTACGCGGTGTTCTTACAGACAGGCCACCCGAAACCAGATATCAACGCAAAATGGACGCATTGAAGGATGCCCTAGACAAGATCGAAGCCCAACTGACTACCATCCAGGCTGATCAGACAGCACTCGCCACTCGTGTGGGCACAATGGAGAAGGGAACTCCTCCTCCTGGATCTGAGCCCACTGGGCCCATAGCTGAACTAGTCAGCGTTGTTCGCAGGCTCGAAGAACAAGTTCACCTGTCAACGAACAACTCGATCCACACTGAAATTGCTCGTTCTTATTCGCCTTTGAATGACGAGCTGCCTGCTAACCTCAACCTCACGGGAATTCCAATGTTTGAGGGTACCGAAGACACGGTCCACCACATCCGGGCTTTCAAAGACTTTATGGCGGTAAAGGGGGTGCAGTCCACCATGTTTACACATTTATTCCCTTCCTCCCTTGAAAAGCATCCTAAGGCCTGGTACTACAGGCTCGATTCCAAGAAATATAAAACTTGGGATGATGTGGCGACCGAATTTGCTCGGATTTACGCTGATAATACCGAGATCCAGACTACAATGCGTACTCTGGAAGTGATGGCCCAAGAGCCCAAAGAAGGGTTCACCAAATACCTGCAGAGATGGCGGGCCGAGAGTGTGAAGCTGGTTGATAAGCCCAGCGAGAAAGTGCTGTGGAGGCCTTTGTCAAGAACCTCCTCCCTTCCTACCGGGTCCATCTCCGGTATGCTGTTATCCCTAATTTTGCTACCCTGACTGAGATGGGTACAAGGATCAAGGACGACTTACGGTTAGAGAGCCTAACTAAGGCCTCTACCAAGGGCTATCAAGGGGCAAGCTCATCTGCGAGCAAGCCCACACCTGCAGCTGCAACTTGCAGCATCTTCGACGAGGTAAATCTGCTTGACACCTCATCCAAAAAGAATACACCAAATCGGGTATTCACGGATATAGGGACTACCTATACCTACGCCTTACAAAGGCTATCTTCAAAAGGCCTTATCCAACCGATAGGTCCGATTCCCGACCTTCCAGTGGAGAAAAGGCCCAAGAGCTACAATGCCCAAGCCTATTGCCAGTATCATCGTGGTAATGGGCATGACACAGAAAGGTGTTGGAAGCTGAAGCATCTGATCCAAGATCTGATTGAAAGCGGGAAAATCCCGTTGCCCGGAGACAAGCCGAGCAACAAAGTAAACCCGTTCAGCGCCCATGCAATATTCACCGGTGAGGTAATCGACTGCTCACACCTTATCTCCCCTTGTGTCCCACAAATCAATGGGATATGGTTCGATGACGAGGATGATGTTTACCTAGCCAAAGGGGAAGCTGTCTCCATCACCCTTGAAGAGGTCCGAAAGGCTAAGTCCAAAGCCCTAGCCACTAACCACCTTGCCGCAGCTGGGCGCTCTACCAAGACGGATCCTACCCTCGAAGAACCAAGCAACGACACGGCCTTGGTCCAACAAATGAAGAGGGTTCGAACTGATCTAACCATATGGCAACTACTGGTTAGCTCGCAAGCACATCGAGAGGCACTGACTAAGGCTCTCGATGAAATCAAAGTCGACTCTCAGGTTACCCCCACTGAAATGGTAGCCACCATCATGTCCTATCTCAAGGGCAAGTCCAAGGAAGAAGGCCCACTTATCACCTCTCCGAGTCTGATCTGCCAGTGTTCGGGCCCAATCATAATCTGGCCCTTTACATCACGTCATTTGCCGAGGGAAGTACCTCCCGATGACTCTGATCAACGATGGATCCGCCGTGAATGTCCTACCCCTAAGGACCGCTAAAGCCCTCGGCATCACAGATGCCGACTATCTCCTGACGGCGCAAAGTATCCAGGCTTTTGACGGGAGCCCAAAAATGGTGGCCGGGGCCGTTAAACTAACAATAATAACGGGCCTGATCGAAAAAGAACTAGAGTTTCATGTGATCGACGTCACCTTATCCTTTAACTTACTACTAGGAAGACCTTGGATCCATGCGGTCAAGGCCGTATCCTCTACTCTCCACCGGAAAGTTAAGATGCCACTTCGGGACGGCATCATCACTCTAGAAGCGACCCCCATCACCGTAGCAAGCTGCAATGCTACGGGCCGGGCCGACCCACGGGGATTTGATTTCGTGGGCATGATTGAAGAAGAATATCTCTTCAGGCCTTACTTCACCACCAGCATCGACATGATGCTACAAAATTTGGGCTACTTACCAGGGGCTATATCGAGGCCATATCTTCCGGCTGGGAAGATTATTGAGGTCCTAAATGATGGCGAGTCACAATTCGGATTGGGATATGCCATAACCCCGGAAAACGTGGTCCGGGCTGGTATCAACAAGGCCACCAACATCCTCAAGGGTACTTACATAGGCCCTTATAGCCCGAAGTTAACCGACTACTTCGTCACTCCAGTTTTCAGAGCTATTCAAGTGGGCCTCTACCAACTCACCATCACATATCCCGAGACCAAAACGGCTCGGGAGTGCAATTTCATCCCCGATGATATATTCACCCTTGTGCAAGCTGAGTCCAAGGAAGGGGAAAACAACTCCGAGCCCGTGCTGGGGCTTCTATTTGGAGAAGACAAGGCCGTCCCCGCTCCAAAAGATGATTTGGTCAATCTGATCCTCCGCAGCGATTGGTTTGACCCAACCAAGCTAATCACCGAAGTCGGTGCAGACACCGAGAGAAGAGCCTGGAGGAAAACCATCAAATGGACCGACAGCCAAGGACGAACCTACAAGCTTACCACCGACGAGGGAGACATGCCGGATACCGAGTCTAAGTCAGAGTCTGAGTCGGAGTCTGAGTTCGAGTCTAGAGGGTCTGGTGCTAGAGTCGAGTCTGTAACCCGTTTTCCCTTAGCCACTTCCACTGAGGTCTCGGGGCCTGTTCCAAGACCTCTCCCTATCCCGCCACTGACCAACGAGCAGATGGCCGCTCTTTTCGAGCTTTTCTCAAAATTTACCATTAATAATAACGAAAACCGTTCTGCTTACGACTTGTCTTATTTCCAAAACTTTCTCAATTTCAAAGATTTTATATGCAATGACATTGAGAAACCCGATGAAAAGGTACCTCTACCTCCGCATCTGATCGAGCAGCTCGAACAAAGGGAGTCCCGAGATCCGGTAATCGAAGAAACCGAGTCCATCAATGTGGGAACCACTTTAGAGCCCCAGATGCTTAAGTTGGGCCTGTCTTTAGATCATGAGGAGAGAAAGCAGTTCACAGACCTTCTCCAAGAGTTCAAAGATGTTTTCGCATGGTCCTACAAGGACATGCCAGGAATAGATCGGGAAATAGCTGAACACCGAATACCCATCAAAGATGGGTGCAAACCGGTAAAACAGAAACTCCGAAGAATGAGGCCCGAATGGTCCCTCAAAGTCAAAGAAGAAGTCGACAAGCAATTCAAAGCGGGCTTTATACAAGTGTCTGAATATCCATACTGGGTCGCTAACATCGTGCCAGTACCAAAGAAGGACGGCAAGGTGCGGGTATGTGTAGACTTCCGGGACCTTAACAAGGCTAGCCCAAAAGATGATTTTCCGTTACCACACATCGACATATTGGTGGATAACACGGCCGATCATGC
Organism: Agrostemma githago; assembly: GCA_958450325.1. NCBI lineage: Eukaryota > Viridiplantae > Streptophyta > Magnoliopsida > Caryophyllales > Caryophyllaceae > Agrostemma > Agrostemma githago. The sequence continues at coordinate 43,778,578 of OY288240.1, read as the reverse complement.
CCTTCTATCATTCATGGATGGGTATGCCGGATACAATCAAATCAAAATGGCAGAGGAGGATATGAGTAAGACCACCTTCATTACACCTTGGGGTACTTACTTGATGGGGGTCGGTTGCCTACCCCTGGCCGCATGCCAGTCGGGCCCCAGGGCGACCAATCCCAGAAAAAGAAAAGGCCTGCCCAGCAGACCTTCCATCAGCATCATTGAAACCTCCAAGTGAGTGGCCTCAATCCCTTAGCCGCCTGGCACAGCCTGGCCGCCTGCCAAGCAGGGCGAACCAGGCCTCCTGCCTGCTTCCAGGGCGCTCCCGCCTAAGCAGGACCAGAGGAGGACCGAGGACCCATCCGTCGTTTTGCCTAAGGTAAGGGGAAATGAGTGGACAAGGTGAGTCCACGTGTCGCACAAGCATCCACCCATTTCCCTCTTCTTCTTTCTCTTTTCCTCTCTCTTGTGGGAAGGTATAAATACTTTCCCATTTCCCACATGAGAGGGGTGGGATTTTCTCTCTCTAGACCCTTACTCCTAAAAAACGCCACCTAGCTCCTCACGAACTAGGTCTCTCAAGGCATTTCACGGGCTAACTTAGGCATCGGAGAGGGTTCCCTCGGACAACCTCCGAGGCCCTGTGCGTTCATTGTGCAGGGAGCAAGCCAACTCCGCCGGGAAGGTCCAATCCTGGGAGTGAGGAGAAAGAGAGGTTCAAGGAAGTCAATCGATCAATTGTTCACCAGTGATTCAATCATACAACCCGGATCCAAGGCCGGGTGAATTGTTTCCGTGACCGGAACAATTTGGCGCCGTCTGTGGGAAACTTACGGTTGTGCTCACGAGTTACCCACTAAAATCAACCACTCATAATCACAAAACTAAAACAATCATGCCAGAAATCATTGATGCCAGTGCAGGAACGGGTCCGACGGTCCCACCGGTGGCCCCCCTGTATGGTATGCCGCAGTCGGAGAGGGTCCCTCCTGCCATGATCCTAGCGATAGGGGGAACCAGTCTCCTCGGCGGATCTAACACTGCTGTGACACCTGAGTTGGGGACACACCCAGGACACGCTCTTAATCTGACCCCAGCTCAGATGGCGCAGACAGCCGCGTTCTTCTCTGCGATGCTGAACCAGGAGTTCACTCCTGAGGACTTGGTAGGCAGGGTCGCATCGGCTCCCAGGCAACCATCCCCAATCAGCAGGGATGAAGCCGGGGGCACGAGGCGGACCGCCGCCAGAAATGCTCAGAGGAAAGCGAGAAGGACGGCACAAGCGTATGCGTATGTGCAAAGGCGCATTACTACCGGCAATCCAGAGCCACCTGTCCAGCAGGCGTTCTCCATTCACACAACAGAATCAGCGTCTGGAGGGTAGGGAGGTTTATCCCGAGGATTACAGGAGCGAATGAGGCTCAGGGAGCCCATGTCGAAACGCTTGGGAGAGAAACCAGGCGGGGTTTTCTCCAGGCTAACACCGGCAGCCAGAGAGCAGTCAGCCCCCGGTTTATCCCAAAGCCTGCAATCAAGGCTCAATCGGGGGCAACCGCTCGAGTCTAAGTACCACCAGGGTGAGAGCTTCTGTCACTCTCAGAGGAAGAGACCCAGACAAGTCTCCCCTGAGACAGAAGATGAAGCGGCGAGCAGGCCGCCCCCAAGGCACCGCTCCCCCAGCACGAGGAAACCAGCCCATAAACAATGGGATACTCATGGTAACCAGTCTGGGGAAAGCAGGTCACGATTGGTGGGCAGGCCCACAAAAACCCCACTTCATCCTGAGGTACAAGAGCACCCCATTCCAAAAATTAAAATGCCTACCATTAAATTTGATGGGACAACAGACCCTGAAGACCACCTGGCAGCATTTGAGAGCCACATGGGCATGTATGACGTAGATGATGCCATCTGGTGCAAAGTTTTCCCAACCACCCTGGTAGGGCTCGCACAAGGATGGTTCAGGGATCTCCGCCAGGGGTCAGTCAGGTTCTTCATAGAGTTGGCCGAGATCTTCCTCGAACAGTATGCTGGGAATAAAAGAAGACGCCTCACTCGTTTCGATCTTATGACCCTGAAGCAGAAAAAGGGCAAAAGTGTAAGGGAATACCTGAGAAGGTTTGATCTATCCTACCAGCAGGTCAGGGAGATCGATGATTCCACAGCCGCCTATGCCCTGACAATCTCCCTGCTTCCAGGGGAAATGAAAAATCAGATGATCAGGGCCCAGCCAGAAACCTTGGCCATGGCCAGGAAAATTGCGGAAGGGTTCATTCTGCAGGAGGAGTTCCACGGCCTGACGGATACCCCTGCAGGCCAAACAAGGCCTCAAGGGGGACCGCAGGGTGGACGCGGCAGAAGTGAGCCAGGAAAGCAGAGGGAAGAGGGAGACACTCCCAAGAAGGAGCGCACTGTCTACCAGCCCAGGTTCGACAGTTACACTGCCCTGAACAAATCCAGGGCGGAGATCTTCGAATTGGAAAAAGAAACTGCTAAGTGGAATCGCCCGAACAAGCCTCGCAGCCCGAAAGGAGACCCCAAGAAATTCTGCACTTTCCACGACTGCATAGGCCATACCACCGAGGAATGCCGTCACCTGAAGGACGAAATCGAGAAGTTAATCAGGAACGGATGGTTAGCCAACTACGCAGCCAAGAATAAGTCTCAGAAGGAAGTATCTGAAAAACCCGAAGGGTCAGTGCAGAACCGCATGGTGATCCATGTAATTTCTGGGGGCACTGAGGGCCAGCTCAGTCGAAGAGGCCAAAAAAGACAAATGCATGAGCTAAGGAACCAGATCTGCTACGCTGAGAAAGCAGGGAGTCCAAGGGGAGTGACATTAAGCATCACCCCTGATGATGCAGGGCGAGTGGTATACCCGCACAGTGACCCTTTGGTGCTGTCCCTAGAGATCAGCAACCACATTGTGCGGAGGTGTATGGTAGACACTGGCGCATACACAAATCTACTGTACAAGGACGCCTTCGAGAAAATGGGCCTGGAAAAAAGGCACCTACGACCTGCTCCCGGATCGCTGTACGGATTCAGTGGGGCAGGCGTGCTGCCCATGGGAGTCATAGACCTGCCTGTAACCTTTGGGGAAGGCTCTACTGCCAGAAACGTCAGGGCAACCTTTGTTGTTGTGGATGCAAGATCCGCCTACAACGCCCTAATTGGCAGAGCCACCCTGGACGAAATCGAGGCGGCCATCTCCATCAGGGCCCTCACCATAGCATATGTCACCGACTTCGGACTAGAAGGAAAAGTGCGCGGGGACCAAGAGTCAGCCAGACAATGCTACTCCGTGGCCCTGCAAGAACACGAAAAAGAAAGAAAAGGAAAAAGAAAGGCTGACAGTTCCCCCAGCAGGGAAGGCGAAATACCAGCCGAGCACCCGGCGTCCGACCACCTGAAGCCAGGGGGTGAAAGCATGCTAGTAGACTTGGAACCAGGGAGGCAGGTCCTAATAGGAGCTGACCTGGAGGAGACCTACCAGGCTGAACTGGTCAAGCTGCTAAAAGAAAACAAAGACGTATTCGCCTACTCGGCGGACGAGATGCCCGGCGTTGACCCATCATGCATCGTTCACAAGCTGAACGTAAGCATAGACGCTCGCCCTGTAAAGCAGAAAAAGCGAAATATGTCCGCGGAAAAGGACGCCGCAATCAAGGAAGAAATTGGCAAACTCTTGAAAGCAGATTTTATTGAGGTCTGTGACTACCCAGAGTGGCTGGCGAATGTAGTCATGGTTAAAAAATCGTCAGGCGCATGGAGAATGTGCGTGGATTTTACAAACCTCAACAAGGCCTGCCCGAAAGACTGCTATCCGCTCCCCAGAATCGACCAACTGGTAGACACCACCAGTGGTTATTCCATGCTGAGCTTCCTAGATGCCTTTTCAGGGTATCATCAAGTATACTTGTGGCAGCCGAACAGGGTGAAGTGCGCGTTCATCACCAGTTCAGGCACCTACATGTACAATATGATGCCGTTCGGGCTTAAAAATGCAGGGGCTACATACCAGCGGTTAGTTGATAAAGTGTTTGAAAAACAAAAAGGCAGAAACATCGAGGCTTACGTTGATGACGCCATCGTAAAAAGCAAAGAAGACAGAGAGCACCTGATAGACCTGCAGGAGACCTTCTGCTCCCTGCGCGCCTACAAAATGAAACTCAATCCGAAAAAGTGCACGTTTGGGGTCCGCTCCGGCAAATTTCTGGGGTTCCTGGTCAGCTCTCGGGGAATAGACGCCAACCCTGAGAAAATTCAGGCAGTTCTAGACCTTCCTGAGCCCAAGACCATCAGAGACATCCAGCGCCTGACGGGCCGCATGGCCGCCTTAGCACGGTTCATCGCCCGATTAGCAGACAAGGCCACTCCTTTCTTCAAGATACTGAAAGGAAACAAACAGTTCAAGTGGGAAAACGAGCAGAAAGAGGCCTTTGAGCAGTTGAAGGACCATCTTAAGAGGCTCCCCACCCTGGCAAGACCAGTAGCAGGGGAAAAACTTTTCCTCTACATTGCAGTAACCAATATAACTGTCAGCGCGGTTATCCTACGGGAGGAGGCGGGCACCCAGCAACCTATATACTTCGTAAGTCATGCGCTGGGGGCAGCCGAGAAAAATTACCCGATGGTCGAAAAAGCCGCCTACGCGGTCATAATTGCCGCCAGGGAGCTCAGGCCTTACTTTGACGCGCATCCAGTCGTAGTCCTCACCGACCAACCACTGGAGAAGGTGTTGGAAAAATTTGAAAAATCAGGGAGACTATTGAAGTGGGCGATTGAGCTGAGTGGGCTAGGTATATCTTACCAGCCAAGAACAGCCATCAAAGCTCAAGCCTTAGCAGATTTTCTGGCTGAGTGCTCCCATTCAGGGGAAGAAGAGATCCCTGCCGAGGAGTGGGTCGTGCATACTGACGGATCCTCGACAGCCAATGGCTCAGGTGCAGGCGTCGTACTGACCAGCCCAGGGGGGGCTGACTTTGAGCATGCCCTCAGGTTTGTCTTCCCAGCATCAAACAACGAAGCAGAGTACGAAGCAGTACTCGCAGGCGTCAGGCTAGCTAAAGCCGCAGGGGCAGAGCGGATTGTCCTGGCGACAGACTCCCAGCTCATCGCCAACCAGATCAATGGTGAATATGAAGCAAGGGACCAAGCAATGGCCACATACCTGGAAATGGTGAAAGGAGAGTTATCAGGCCTAAAATCGTATGAGATCAAGCAAATCCCCCGCTCCCAGAATAGTCGAGCAGATGCCCTGTCAAAACTGGCAAGTTCCAGTCTACAGGACATACGGAGGTCAGTGTGGGTTGATGTTCTGCATGAAAAATCAACCAGCCCCTGTCTAGCGATTAGCACCGTAGAAGAGGGTCCGGAAAGCTGGATGACTCCCTTCATCCAACTCAAGAAATATGGTGAACTGCCATCAGACACAGCGCAAAAAAGAAAAATACAGGCTAAAGCAGCCTGGTTCATACTCATTGGGGGGGAACTTTATAAGAAGTCTTTTACTTATCCCCTGCTCAAATGCCTACGGGCAGATCAAGCTGCTGAAGTGTTGGAAGACATCCACTCAGGGATTTGTGGGCATCACATCGGGGGGAGATCCCTGGCCCACAAAGCCCTAAGGGCAGGCTACTACTGGCCCACCATGCTGGCGGACGCCAAGAGCCTGACCCAGAAATGCCGAAAATGCCAACTCTTTGCCCCATCAATCCATGCCCCGGCCCAGGAACTCAGGCCAATCCTATCCCCCATCCCTTTCGCTCAATGGGGGATGGACATTCTAGGACCCTTCACGGTGGCCACAGGGGGCAGGAAATTCTTGATTGTCGCCATAGACTACTTCACCAAATGGGTGGAAGCCGAAGCAGTGCCCAACATTACTGAGCCGGCGGTCAGGAAAGTGGTCTGGCGAAATATTATCACCAGGTTCAGTCTGCCAAAGATGTTGGTATTTGACCATGGCAGACAATTTGATAATGATCCTCTAAGAGTCTGGCTGGAAAGCCACAACATCGCAGTCGCCTATTCAGCCGTCTGTCATCCTCAAACCAACGGGCAGGCGAAAGCAGCCAACAAACAAATCTTGAACGGCCTGAAGAAAATGGTGGATGACTGCAAGGGTAGGTGGGCTGACGAACTTCCCAGTATACTCTGGTCAATCCGAACTACCAGAAAAGAGTCTACAGGCCAGACCCCGTTAGGTCTGGTATATGGAGCAGAGGCATTATTACCAATTGAGGCAAGGATCCCTTCTCTACGCTCCTTGCAGTATGACCGGGCTGAAAACGAAGTTGCAATGGTCGAAGCCTTGGACCTGGTAAATGAGTTAAGGGAAGAAGCCAGTACCAACATCGTTGCCTACCAGCAACGAATGAGGAAAACCTTCAACACCAAAGTCCGACAGAGAAACTTTCAGATGGGAGAGCTGGTTCTGAGAAAGACGCAGGCGGTTGGAAAGTCAAGAGAACATGGAAAGCTTAGTGCCAACTGGGAGGGTCCATACCAAGTGACTCGAGTCCTGGGACCAGGCACATACAAAATCGCCAACCTTGAAGGGCAAGAGCTGCATGCTCACTGGAATGCGGACACTTTGAAAAAATACTACGTCTGAACAAAATCCAAAGATAGTTTTTATTTTTGCTAAAAACAAATGGCGGAGGACGGTCAAAAGAATGTCGACGGCTCCGACCACCCGAAAATGTCACAGTTTTATAAAGAAATGAAGAATATTCAGATTTATACTCGTTGCCTGTTCACACTCGCGTTCTTCACACACAAACGAGCAGAGGGCAATAGGGGGAGGCCCCCCTGTTGCCAAAATCGGGAAAAATGACCCCCCCAGCAAAAAATCCGAGCGCCACCCTGCTTACCTCTGGGCAGGCAGGGGGCAGGCCCCCTGGACTTTGAACAAAAGCCAGGGACAGGCCAGACTAACAAGGACTGGGGGCAGGCCCCCCCAACCTTGTATAAAAAACGCAAAAGCTCCCCTGCTTGCCTCTGGGAAGGCAGGGGGCAAGCCCCCTGGACTTTGAACAAAAGCCAGGGACAGGCCAGACTAACAAGGACTGGGGGCAGGCCCCCCAACCTTGTATAAAAAACGCAAAAGCTCCCCTGCTTGCCTCTGGGAAGGCAGGGGGCAAGCCCCCTGGACTTTGAACAAAAGCCAGGGACAGGCCAGACTAACAAGGACTGGGGGCAGTCTCCCCAACCTTGTATAAAAAACGCAAAAGCTCCTCTGCTTGCCTCTGGGAAGGCAGGGGGCAAGCCCCCTGGACTTTGAACAAAAGCCAGGGACAGGCCAGACTAACAAGGACTGGGGGCAGGCTTCCCAACCTTGTATAAAAAACGCAAAAACCCCCCCTGCTTGCCTCTGGGAAGGCAGGGGGCAAGCCCCCTGGACTTTGAACAAAAGCCAGGGACAGGCCGGATCAACAAGGACTGGGGGCAGGCCCCCCAACCTTGTATAAAAAATACAAAAGCCACCCTGCTCACCTCTGGGCAGGCAGGGGGCAGGCCCCCTGGACTTTGAATAAAAGCCAGGGACAGGCCGGATCTACAAGGATTGGGGGGCAGGCCCCCAAGCTTGTATAAAAAACGATAAGGAACCCCCCTGCTTACAGGAAGGCAGGGACAAGCTGCGCATCAAACTCATGAAAAACCGAAACAGACAAAAGCAAACAGAAAATCTACATAAAAAGGAATAGTGTCAAAGGAACACAGGATAAGAGTTTTTAAAACAAATGATTACAATTACACGGCAGCCGGCCACCAAAGGGCTCGGCGCGCAGAGAAGTAAGGAAGTTAAAACGTTGGCACAGGCGCAGCAAGAGACGAGCAAGAGCCCTCTGAGGAAGACTGCCCTCCATGTTAAGCAGGGGGAGCATCTGGGCCGGAAGTAGCAGCTCCTTCAGACAGTCTGCGCATTTGAGCTTCGTCCTTAGCAGTATAAAGGGCTCGGAAAGCATCTTCGTCAAAACCAGGGAACATCTCCCTGACAGTTTCCATGACAACCCCCAGGCAAGAGTTAGCACCATTAACGAAGCCCGCCGACACAGCCGTGTCCACCTCCTGGAGTATTTCGTCCCTCTCCTTCTCCCAATCCTTGGTCTTCGCCGCCAGATCGCCAAGAGCCGCCTGCAGATCAGAATTCGCCTTGGAAAGGCGCTCCCCAAGGTCGATGACGCTTTTCTTGGCGTGATCCAGCTCAGCCAAAGCTTTTCTGGCCTGCTCCAACTCCGCAAAAGCCTGCTGAGCTCTCTTTGACTCCTCCCCCAGGCGGGACACCTCCCTGGTAGCTTTCTCGTTCTCAGACTTCCAGTGGATCGCCTGACCTTTGGCCTCTTCCAGCTCGGTCTCCCTTTTCGCCAACTGATCCTTCAGGCTGGCAATGAGAGCAACGTCCCTCTCGACTGCAGAAAGGCGGTCAGAGTTGGACAGTTCCTCATCACTCAGGCGGTTAAGGGCCGCCAACTCTGCAGAAGCTTGCATGATTCGGGCAGTGCGCTGGATGTACTAGGTCACTTGGTTTGTAGCAGATTTGACAGTCTTGAGGAGATGGTCCGCTAGAACTGCCCCTGAGTCGGAAAGTAGGGCGGAAACATCTTGGCTGTCTCCGGCGGTATAGTGGAATTCAGCGTTCTCCTCAGAAAAGAGGGTGGCAGGAATCCCCTGAGCAAAACGTTTAGGTTCAGGCGTGGAAGTCTCCAGGTCCACCACCTGGTCAGCACTTGGAGCCTCCCTGCTCCTCTTTCTAAGCAGCGCCCGGGGAGTGCTCTCCCCAGTCTCTTCGGAACCTGCAGCCCGTGGCCCCGGGGGAATCTGGACCCCTGCTGAAAGGCCCTCTTGCCTGCCAACAGGCGAAGGGGTAGCCTCGTAGGCAATCGCCTTCGCAACTGGAGAGGGGGTGGCCTCAGAAACCGCCGTCTTTGCAGGCGTTGCTCTAGGAGGGGGGGAAGCCTTGGTCTACTGAACGACAGACCCTTCAAATGCTTCATCAGATTTTTCTCACCTCTCTTAAAATCAGGGGGAAGAGAAGGGCGACTTTGGACAACAATGAGGTTCTCGTCCAAGCCCAGGCGTCTCACCTCCCCTTTCCTCCAAACAAAGGTAGCAAGGTCTGCAAGGCAAACATACAAGCTGTCAGGGCACTTTAAAAGGAAAAGAGTAAGAAAGAATCATCAACACTCCTGAACTACCTTTATCTAGACCCGGGTTCATGCCCAACCGGGTCAAGTATTTATCAGACGCAATAAGCTCCACATGGGGGAGCCATAATGTAGGGCCATACACCCCGTACTTATCAGTGTGGGCAGCAAAAAAGCCCGTCAACTCCTTGTCTTTCTCGCCCAGCTTCACCTCTAAGGCTCTTCCACCCACGCCAGGGTGGTACTCCTCAGGGGTCTCCAGCCTGGTGTGGACATGATTCCTGAAATGAAGAGGAATCCTCCACCCATGGATGTTGTGTACATAAAGGAAGTTGTTCTTCCAGTCCCTCAAACTATCCATGCCAGGCCACACCAAACAATGTCCCTTCTGCCTCAAAAGGGACCAATAACCAGGGGAGCCCGCACTCCCAGAAGAAACCATTTGCAAGCCCACCATAAACCGCAGGGCGTCAATGGAAGGCTCGGTGTGGTGGAACAGACAAGTCCAGACATATGAAATCAACGCCCTGACAGCCGTGGCTGTCAGCTGGGCGATGGCGATGTTCATGCGCCTGAAGATCCCTTCCAAGGAAGGATGGAGGGGAAAGCGAAGGCCGAACTCCAGGCATTTATGGTAGACCGCTATGCACCCGTCGGGAGGGTTGCATACGGTATCCTTTTCGCCGGGGACAACGACTGTGTACCCCTCCCCGAAGTTGTAAAGCCGTTCAATCGCACCAGTGGCGTTCTTTGCAAGGATCAGCTCTCGATTTTTCGGGTCAGGGAAGGTACTCAAAGGGATGCGGTATTTAACTTTATCTAAATAGTATACCCTACCCCTTTCCCGCCGAACAAGAGGACCAGAGGTTCTAGAAGGGTCAACTTCCAACGCCTCGTCGTCCGAGTCAATGGCGTCAAACGAGGGGGGGTCAGGAGAGTTACCACCCCCGCTGTCCGCCGAGTGTTCTTCCTCAAAACCCACCTCCCTAGAGGAGGAGGCAAAATTCGTCCCTTCCCCCCTCTTTGATGGGTCAGTAAAGGGTAGAATCCGCTCACGAGTTCTAGACATTTTACTCTAACGGAAGTGGAAAACAGGAAATCAAAAAGGAAAAACAAGAAATGGAAGACAAAGGTCTGACCTAAGATCGCCTGTTAGTGCGGTAAAAGCCCGAAGAGGGAATCTCCCAGAGAAAGGGGGGTACAAAGTGGGGAACGATTCGTCAAACACCCAAGGGTTTTGCAGAAAGAGAGGACAGGAAGATTTCAAGAAAAGAAAGATTGAAGAAGGGAAAAGAAGAGGAATGTGCAACTGATTGCTTTTATAGGAAGAAGGGCATGCAAAGAGTCGCCAAAATCTCAGGAGGCCACCCAAAGACCACTGCCCACGCGTCACTTCCTAAGAAGTCAGCCCTGTGCGGTTTCCCAAGAATGACCTCGAAAGGACCAAAAAGTGTCAAGGGATTGATCACCCTATGACGTCCCCTCTTCACTTCAAACAAAAAGTAATAAACACATATTAAAAATACAATACACATACACATCGCCTGAATTTCATTCCATTAAACCTTAAAAGGAAAAAGTTACATTCAGTGCTCAACAAGGAAAGAAAATATACAAGGGCCCAGAAATTCCGGCCCAACAAGCAAACGCCCTGCTACGCAGGCCTAGTCATCGTCCCAATCAGGGGAAGGGTCCCCAGGGCTGCCTGGGCCCCCAAAGTCCGAACCCCAATCCCAGTCTGGGGAGTCTTGGAAAGGGTCATCAGGGATCCCATCCTCATCCCTGTCACTTAGACAACCAAGGCCTCCGCTGTCGTCAGAATCTTGGCTGCTATCCTCCCAGTCCCTGCCAAAGGGAAAGGCCTGGGATTCGTCGCAGGTGCGACAACCTGTCTTCTTCACAGGCGAGGAGGGGCCTGACGCCAAAGAGGAGTCAGTATCAGAGAGGTTGGGATCAAATTGTTCAGGGTGCAGCCACGGAAAGCACTCGTGGCATCCCCTGTCAAAGCAGCCTCCTCCCTGGGGGCAACGCCTGAATCTAGGCGCAGCAGGGGGTGAGAACCTTTTGAGACGTTTATTCGCCTTGGTAGGAGCCTTCTTACCTTTCCGGCAAGAACGAAGCCGTGAACGGCGACTACGGCGAACAGCTCGATAAGCAGCTCGAGCATACTGAAGCCTCCAAAACCCTCTATAAACAAAAGTAACATATCGAACTCCACGGCGAGTAACGGATTTTTTGATCCAAACCATGATTAAAGACAAAGAAAGGAAGGTTGGAAGAGGATCGTGAAAATAGCGAAGGAGGATACAATTTATACAAAAAACAGAAGCAGGGCATTAATGGTGCCCCAACCACTTCTGCAAAGAAGAGAGCCAATCATCATGCTGGCACACTGCTCGAAAATCCACTGTGCAAAGAGGAACAATCATAAAAGAGGACGTTTGAACTCTCTGCATACCCAGAGAAATTAAAGCATGTTCCCTCGGGAATACGCGGCGCATTTAATGCAAGAGTGTTCAAGGAGTCAACCTCCCACCGTCCCAGAACAAGACGTCGCCTGCCGAGCAGGAGCCCCGCTCCCCCTCAGCCGGCGAGGGCCAATTGATGGGGGTCGGTTGCCTACCCCTGGCCGCCTGCCAGTCGGGCCCCAGGGCGACCAATCCCAGAAAAAGAAAAGGCCTGCCCAGCAGACCTTCCATCAGCATCATTGAAACCTCCAAGTGAGTGGCCTCAATCCCTTAGCCGCCTGGCACAGCCTGGCCGCCTGCCAAGCAGGGCGAACCAGGCCTCCTGCCTGCTTCCAGGGCGCTCCCGTCTAAGCAGGACCAGAGGAGGACCGAGGACCCATCCGTCGTTTTGCCTAAGGTAAGGGGAAATGAGTGGACAAGGTGAGTCCACGTGTCGCACAAGCATCCACCCATTTCCCTCTTCTTCTTTCTCTTTTCCTCTCTCTTGTGGGAAGGTATAAATACTTTCCCATTTCCCACATGAAAGGGGTGGGATTTTCTCTCTCTAGACCCTTACTCCTAAAAAACGCCACCTAGCTCCTCACGAACTAGGTCTCTCAAGGCATTTCACGGGCTAACTTAGGCATCGGAGAGGGTTCCCTCGGACAACCTCCGAGGCCCTGTGCGTTCATTGTGCAGGGAGCAGGCCAACTCCGCCGGGAAGGTCCAATCCTGAGAGTGAGGAGAAAGAGAGGTTCAAGGAAGTCAATCGATCAATTGTTCACCAGTGATTCAATCATACAACCCGGATCCAAGGCCGGGTGAATTGTTTCCGTGACCGGAACATCACTGTTACACCGTCATGCCATTTGGGCTTATCAACGCCGGGGCCACTTATCAGCGAACCGCCACTACCTTGCTACATGATATGATGCACACAGAAGTGGAGGTCTACGTGGACGACATGATCGTCAAGTCTAAAGATCGAAGGGGTCACATCGCGGCCCTAAGAAAATTTTTCACCCGACTACGCAAATACAACATGAGGCTAAACCCTCAAAAATGCAGTTTCGGGGTAACATCGGGCAAATTACTGGGCCATATCGTTAGCCAACGGGCCATCGAGGTCGACTCAGCTAAAATCAAAGCCATTACTGAGATGCAGCCACCCAAAACCAAAAAAGAAATAAGGAGGTTTCTCGGGAAAGTTCAATACATTAGCCGGTTTATGTCAAAGTTAACCATTGTATGTGAGCCCATTTTCAAAAAACTGAAGATCGGAGAACGAATACTATGGGAAGATAAATGTCAAACGGCTTTTGACAAAATCAAGGAGATCCTGTCTGTACCGCCGGTATTAATGCCACCTCAACCCGGTTTGCCTTTGTCGTTATACCTAACAACGACCGAGACAGCCATGGGGGCTATGCTGGCCCAGGCAGTCGATTCAGAAGAGCGGGCTATTTACTACATTAGTAAGAAGTTCCTGGAGTACGAATGCAAGTACACAATGCTCGAGAAAACGTGCCTAGCTTTGGTTTGGGCCACTAAAAAGCTCCGACATTACATGCTTAGTCATGAGGTACACGTGTTATCCAAAATGGATCCTATCAAGTACCTGTTCGTGAAGCCCATCCTCAATGGCAGGATGTCTAGGTGGACTTTGATGTTAGCCGAGTTCGACCTCAAGTTTGTACCATTGAAAGCCATCAAGGGCCGGGTAGTGGCAGAATTCCTCGCCGATAGCCCGATATCTGAAGAAGGGCACACCGATACTTGGGCCTTTCCTGATGAAGACATATTCCATACCGATACCGAAACATGAGATTTGTATTTTGATGGAGCATCCAATTTCTGAGGATTTGGGGTCGGAATTCTATTAATCTCACCACAAGGGGAACATATCCCTTTATCCATCAAATTGGACTTTAACGTGACCAACAACGCAGCCGAGTATGAAGCATGCATTCACGGGTTGCAAACCGCCGCTGATTTAGGGGTAACAAACCTCCGGGTCCACGGTGACTCGTCACTGGTCATTAATCAAGCTCTCCAAAAATGGAAAACTCGGAACGCCAATCTCGTGGCTTACCAAGCACGAGTAAGGGTTCTAGAGAAACAATTGCAGAAGGTGGAATATATCTATCTGCCTCGGGAAGAAAATCAGTTTGCAGATGCACTTTGCAAACTAGCATCCCTGCTGAACATACCAGATCATCTAACTAGCATGCCAATCTGCGTTAAAAAACGGTCCGAGCCGGCGTATGTACACGCCATCCAGGACATCGAGCTAACCAACCCAGAACCTTGTTATCAAGCAGTCCTAACCTACTTGGCAACGGGAGAGTATCCCCCAGAAACTGAAAAGCGGGCCAAGAAAGCCCTGCGGAGATTGGCAACCCAATTTGTTCGCACGGATGACGGGCAATTATACAAAAAGATGGCACAGGGGGCTCTTCCCTTGTGTATCGACAAAACACAGGCTGAAAAGGTTATGGCCAAAGTACAAGATGGTGAAAATGGCCCGCATATGAACGCCCATATGTTAGCTCGCAAAATCATGAGGCTCGGATATTACTGGAACACCATAGAAACAGACTGTCAATTATACGTCAAGCACTGCCATAATTGTCAGATCTTTGCTAATGTACAACATATGCCATCTTCCCTATTATATACCATGACATCACCATGGCCATTTTGGACATGGGGTATTGATATAATTGGAAAGGTGCATCCTTCCGGGACGGGAGGTCATTGCTTCATTTTGGTGGCCATCGACTACTTCACCAAATGGGTCGAAGCCGAGTCATACCGTGTCTTGAATGCCAAGCACGTGGGCAAATTTATCCAGAACAAGATCATATGTCGATACGAGATCCCACACGAGTTTATCAGTGATCATGGGACCCATTTTCAAGCTGAAACCGCTGCATTGCTAGCAAAATACAAAATTCAGAGGCATACATCTTCTCCCTACCGTCCCCAAACAAACGGAGCGGTAGAAGCGGCTAATAAAACAATTGTCACCATACTTAAAAAGATGGCTGAGAATTATCGAGACTGGCCCGACAAAATACCCTTTGCCCTTTGGGGGTATCGGACTTCAATTCGCACCGCAACCGGAGCAACCCCGTATTACTTGACATACGGAATGGAAGCGGTCCAACCAGTCGAGTTAGAAGTACCATCCTTAAGGATTTTACTGGAGAGCCAAGTGCCGGAAGCAGATTGGGTACAAGCCCGATACGATTCGCTAGTTCTTTTAGACGAACGGCGGTCTCGAGCCCTCAACAGCATACAAATATATCAAAAGAGGATCCAACGGGCCTTCAACAAAAGAGTTAGGCCCAGAAACATCAAAGAAGGGGATCTGGTCCTAAAATCGGTTCGTGCCTTACTACCGGTTGACCCAAGGGGGAAATTCAAACCCAATTGGGATGGGCCATACTTAGTCAAGAAGGTCCTATCAGGAGGAGCGGTGATGCTGACAGACTTGGACGGGAACGAATTCGTCAACCCAACCAACTTGGACCAGCTGAAGCGCTACTACCCTTAAACCCTACCTCAATGTCATTTGCAAAAATTTATAAAAATTTGTCTTTTTATAAATTTTCAAAAATAATTAGGGTTTTTCTATGGGGTAGCCTTCAACTATCGGCTTTTCAAAGTGGTACCCCCGTCTTTTTCGAATTACAAGATGTACCCCTAAACTTTGTAAATTAGTCTATATTGTAACCAAAGTTATAATTTTCCAACGAAAATTTCTCAATTGATGATATAAATAGTGATTATTCCCTATTTTACTTTCATCAACCATGATATATTTCTTCAATTTGCATCCTTTACTCGAAAAAATCCATTCCACCACACTACGACATAGGGGTGACGAAGGGATTGAGGTTGAAGGATTTAATAGAGCGAGGGAGATAGGTCGATGTCGGCCGACAACAGAGTGCGTTTTGATGGGCATTTGGTAGCTTGATGAATGGTAAAGAAAAAGAGGTGGTTTGTAGAATCAAATTGGATTGATTAATATGTTAATTATTCAGTTTAAAAAAATAATTGTAATACACTTATCACTTTGGTTATGATATGGAGTGATAAATAAAGTTTAGGGGTACACAATGTAATTCGAAAAAGGTGGGGGTACCACCTGGAAAAGCCAATAGTTGAGGGGTATCTCATAGAAAAACCCAAAAAATTATAGACAAGTCAATAAGTTAGAATTAATTATTCTACTGTCGCGCATCTCGAACTCATAGTCTTGATGTATTTCGAAAATTACAAAAAATCAAATCATATTTTGAACTACGTTTGGTTTGATTCCGCGAATTGTGGATACGTAGGCAACCCCTCAAAAGGGTACAACCACTGCAATAAACGAAAGGACGGGAACGGTATTCACTAATACGTCTTTGTTAAAAACCGATAAACTCGGGATTACAAAAAAAAAAGCCAAAACGGCACATACAAAAATCACACAAAATAATAATAATAATAATAATACTCAAATAATAAAACAAAGGAGGCTAATATTCCGGCATCTTGCCCTTTCCTTTGTCCTTTGGGTCGCGGGGAGCCCGAGGTCGCCGGGGCGGGGGCGAGCGTTCCCTAATCACAAGGGGAACCTCCTTAGCACGAACCCGTTTCTTTGACAACGGGTCTTCTGCCACAGTCTTTGGCCCAAGTCGAGCCCGTACGTGCTTGGGTAGCCTATCCCGTGGGCCAAGTCTGTCCTGCACGGCTAGTTTTGGGCCCAGTCTCCTTTCTAAGTCAGTCTGGGGGCTCACTTTCCCCCGCGCACCTCTAGCACTAGACCCTTCAGCTTGAGTCTTAGTCTTCTTTTTGTGGCATGACATTAGGCGGACCAGGGTAGCCGGAGTGTCTCCTTCGTCGAAGAAGCCCCTGTTGTCTTTGGCTTGCTCCCTTCGCAGCAAGTCTAAAGCCTCATCTACTTTCAGAGCAGCTCGGGCTTTGGCATCACCTGCTTTAGTCCACTTCACATAGGAATATGAAACCCAGGTCGAGTGGCGAGATTTGGAAATCGGCCAAGTATGCCGGGTGTACCATCTTTCCATCCAGTTATCGCACATTACGTCGGTCAGTTGGGTAGGGTCACTCACAACTGCTTCAACTTCGGGGATCCGCTGAGTCCACCCATACTGCCTTAGTATGCGGTCCGGATAAAGGTGAATTGTCTGCCTGAAGGACAATATTACCTGATAGCGAGCTCTGTCTCTCGGGTCCAAGCCAGTCCAAACATAGATGGGCCACCACGGCACTACCCATCGAATCAACGGACCACCGTGGAAGGATAACACCTCGTCCCAATACTTCTGGGTAATCTGACGAGAAAAATCAATGGCCCATCTCCTCGTCATCACCTGGTTATGACGGTAGTTGCTCGCATCAAGAGGAGGATCTATCACTGATAGCCTCTCGTATAGCCAAATCTGAAAAAGAAGGCAAAAATATGAGTTCTCGGGGCGAAACAGGCGTCCGCCTAAGGGCACTTGGTCGAAGTAACATACTTGCAGCAAACGGGTACTTCCGGTGAGACGAGCCGAGGAATCCCTCTTGCGATTGTCTAAGCCTTGGATGATTTCACCCGTGATCAACCAAGCTGGGCTGTACTCCGTCTCCATCAAATCAACCACGATCAGGAGGCGGGCGTTACCCATACAAGACAGGAAATCCATGTGACCCTCAAAGGCATAAACATGGAGCATGCAAAAGGAAAAAGCCCTACGGCTGTGAGCCGTTCTGACCCGGACATCAAGAGGATTCATAAATTTCTCAGCCAAGTCGATCAGAGAAACATTATCACCCTCCATCATACGGGATACCTCGTTGTGAGAAAGCCCCAAAAATTCTCGAAGCTTCCTCCTCGGGTCATAAACCGAATAGGGTATGGCAGGTCGGAGTATCGGGTTCCATCCTCCCACAGCAGCAATCTCCTCGGGTAAATGGCGAACTTCTCCTCGAGGAAAGGCAAAGACATGATATATGTCATCCCAATAAGACAAGCACGCATCCGGAAAATAGCGATCAACCTGCATCTGACGAAACGGGTACAGCTGAGTAATACCCGTCTGGGTGAGAGCCACCCTATCTGTGTCCCTAAAACGTCGGGACCATTCCTGTAGCATAACGGTCAATCTGTCAATTCCCATGGCTATTCTTCTTGGAAGGAGTAAAGAGATTTTCTTTTGAGAAGGGATGAATTGTAATAGGAGTTGTGAAGAAATCAAAGGGCAAGGGAGGGGTATTTATAATCCTCTTTCCATATCACAATAGTTTCCTAATCTTAAACGGAATCAAGCCACAAGCCTAGTCTCGATACTAGCACGGAGATAGCCATCCCGAACTTTCCTAAATTTTTTTAGGAGTCAAAATTTCAAACAAATTTCAAAATTTCAAAATTTTCAAAATCTCAAAAAATTCAAAAAAATCATTTTCCCCAGTGCGAGTCATTTTACTACCTACGTGTTGCATGCAAATTTTATGTGACTTATACAAGTACGACTCAAACAGGGACAGGCAACCCACTGCATCTCCCCAGTAGAAGGCCCTAGGTGGCATTTTCCCCCAGAATAACACGGGATGAGCCTACATACAGGTGCACCCAGGACTTATGCGACAAGTCCAATTCCCCATGGAGTTATCGTCATCGGCTCAGGTATGACTTCCAGCTTATGGTTGGCGGGCCCTTCACGTGAGTCTAATGGACTATAAACGACCCGATCGGAAGTCTGCCAGGTTTCAATCCTTGATTGGCCTGGTAGCGACTCTGACTTTCGCCTTGTCCAAGCCTCAGTCAGAGTGGGGGCTCTGTAGACACCCGCATTTTGACTGCCAGGTGTCTATAGCAGTTTCCCAAAAAATACCCGATGATGATCGGACGCTAACGTGTTTCTACGCGCTCGGATATGGGCTCAAAACCATTAGTTGTTGGCTTAAGCACTTATGGAGTACAGATCTCACAAAACGGACCTCAAATCCAGGCCCAGTGGACTGTTCCGAGTCAAACAAGACTAATTTTGGCCAAACCGACACCGGGAATAAAATCGACTTTTACGATTGGGTCAACCCCGGTCAAAGTCGTTCCGAGACATACAAAACAGTCACCAAACATTAAAAAGTCAAACTCGAAAACAAAACCCATTAAACATCCAATCCACGGTCCAAAAGAGCTGACCCGCGCGACCCAGCTGAGCCACTTGATCGAGTGCTCAGCCCACTCGATCGAGTGGGCCCTCGTGTGAGCCCGAATGCTGGCAGAATGGGCCACTCGACCGAGTCAGCCACTTACTCGGTCGAGTAACCCTAACCGGGGTACATAGCCAAGCCTATATATACACCCCCATGCACAACCCTAAACACAACTTTTGAAAACCCTAATTGCACACCAAGACAATTATTCAACCCTAATTCAACCCTAAGCAACCTCAATCCCATACACTCAAGCCCTAACCCTAGAACTTAGGAGGCAAACCCTAAACCACCACAACTTAGCCTACATACTCGATACTCCCGTGCAAGCCACCACTACGAGTTCCGTCCGAGCATAAGAAACATGTAGGTTGAGGGTGTAAAATCCCATCTCTTCTCTCTTCTCCTCCTTTCTCACGTCATTTATCGTCATAAGGGTCGTTTTTTTTATTTTTATCGCATCATAATATCGTTAATATCGCTAGTATTATGATAAGTGTGTTTTGTATTGATTATTTCTTGTGTTTTGTCCTGGTTTCTCTTATGAAATCGCTCTTTGGAGCGGTTTTCAAGGCTACTTACGCTTCTTCTAGCTTGTTTTAGGTTCCTAGGGCTATCTTGAAGAAACGGAACGATTCTGACTCATTTCCGATGCATATGGAGCCAAAGAAGAGAAGCGGCGATGACTCGGTGGCTTAGACTCGATCCCGAGTACCCTAGGGCCCACTTAATGATATCCCGAGCACCGAGCATCGGTAAGAAGCAAAGGAAGAGCAAAACAGGACCCATCCCAGGCGGGACCATGTCCATCCCGACCGGGATGGAAGGCAAGAATAGCCGGCCTTCTGACTAGTCATCCCGATCGGGACCATACCTTCCCGGTCGGGAAAGAGGAAGATTCCCGGACGGGACGAGGCCTTCCCGGTCGGGAAGGATGGAGCAAAACAGCCTACTTCTGTGAAGCCGTCCCGATCGGGATCGTGTCATCCTGGTCGGGACCATCGTTTCTTCCTGATCGGGACCATTCCTTCCCGGTCGGGAAGGACCCAGCTCCTAGTCCGCTCCCTTCTTTCACTTCTCTCACTTGTGGAACACTATATATACCCCTCTTGTAATCTTTTTAAGGGATATAGAAAACCCTAGAGAGAGGCACACTACTTTAGCTTAACTTACCTTAATTTCTCCTTAATCCTTCCTTAATTTCAGTTTAATTCTAGTCTACTTGTGTAATTTGGCAAACTCTTGGAGAATTCATCACTTTGACACATTGGTGGATGTATCTTGGGTTATCATTTATGCAAGTTTAGATCTTTTCATTCCATATTTGTGTTGGTATAATTTCTTTAATTTCTTCTCTTTTAAATCCTTGTTTTTCATTTAAAGTTTCAATCTTTGTTCTTAGATTATTGTTTTCTCCTTATTAATCTTACACTATGAACATGTTGGTTATTATGTTAGTTTTCTTAGTTAATATTAGTTTTATCTTAAACATGTGTGCGTAGACTCATTGTGGGGTTAATAGGGGGATTAGGTGTTGTTTATGGGTAATTAGGGATTGTTTGTGGTAAAGGTTGAATCTTTGTCACTTGTCACTTATTAAGCATGCTTTGTGTTTGTTGAAATGATTGTTAGAATAGTAGTGGCCATGCTATTTCTTGCTAGTTTCATCCTTCTCATTGTATGTATAATTTGTGGTTGAGTTCTCTTGTTTTGGGTAATATCATACATGAGTTTTTGGGTTTGTCTTTGACGCGAGAGCGCGGCCTTACCTTAGTGACTAGGTGAAACCTTTACCCTCGACTCCCTCTTAGCCTTCAACACCTATGAACCCGACCTAACCCTACTCTTTCTCTTATTGATTTCTCCGTTTCATCATCATAATTTTAGTTATTATCATTGTTTTAGGTTGCTCTTGTTCCTTTAGTAATAGTCTTAGTCTAATCAATCGTCAGCAATTCTTCTCCTTGTTTCCTTGTGACTTTGTCTTGAGTCTAAGTAAGTTTTAGTCTAAACTCGCTTTACCGTATCTTGTGGATCGACCCGACTTGCCCCTAGCTACTAGTTAGGTCAGTTGGTTTAGTTGGTGTTAGGGTAGACGACAAATCCTCGCATCATATTACAAGACACTAAAATACTCGTAGATTTGTGTCGAGTGCAAAGGATGTCGGGATAAGGAAACCCAAATATACAAGTGTACCCGCACACAGCGTTGCCGGTCGCTTATCCTGACACCCTAGCACTCGATTATTGAAACGAGTCAACTTAAACGATATTCTCTTGTTTTCGTTCGCATCATCGCTATCTAATCGCGTGTATCATCAATTACAAACTATCTTTCAAATCGAGCATCTTTTAATAAGGGTCGAAACCCGTTGACGCGGATCCGACATCACATAATCCCTAGGGATTTATTACGATGTCGGAGAAGCCGAGGGAATCAAGTCTTTTTATTCAAGTGTCAATCTTTAGGTTCGATACCAATTCCATAATTGGATGTCGAATCTAACGACTTAGTCAAATAATCAAACTAACCCGATTTCTCGTTGATGTTAATATGGACGTCATACAATTCGACAAAAATTAATGTGACGCTATAAACGCGGAGGGAATTTATATCGTCTTGGTTGATTCAAAAACGACTTATAACAATCAATTTTTATTTTGCTCTAATATCCGATGTCGATTCAATGACCGCGCGTCGGATATAACGAGTATCACATACGCGATCCGAGTATAAATTTCACAATATTTATGCCCGATTCGACAAACTCATCGAATTATCAAAGATCAAAAGCAATTTCGAAGTTAATGCCAAATTGCGATCGAACTACAGTTCGTACAGGGGGCACTCGACCGAGTGCCTAGCCCACTCGGTCGAGTGGCACCCCAAAAACGAGACAAAAGGTTCTGACGACCTCCACTCGGTCGAGTCTCACAATGACTCGGTCGAGTGGCGACGTACTCGGTCGGGTTGGTCAATAACTCGATTGAGTAGGGTCTCGAAAACGAGACAGAACACTTCTCCGAGGACCACTCGGTCGAGTCCCGCAATGACTCGGTCGAGTGGCCCTTAATCACGTCAAACCGTGGAGTTCTACAAGGTCATTCGAGTCTCGTTGTTGTTTTTTCGTGACTTAGGTCAACACGTGTCAATCAATCACGTGAAATACCTTTTCAAAACCACACATCATCATATTTACATCATTCCATATTTATGCAAACTGTTATTATCGTTATACCGCTACTAACCGTTTGTCCCTTTTCTTGTTGATTTAATTGTCCGTTTTATTGTACTAAAATGAACCCGCATGCTAAAATACAACTTTGACGTTAAGATTTTAGTTGCATTAAATCGACATAGAAACCCTTTCGATTTCTCACATGTTTAGGGAAAATAGTCTTTGCATATCATTTTCCCGTTCAACTAACGCGCGTATTAGAAAATCATTCGATATCCTAGTAGAGGCCGCTAATGTGCGGGCGGGGTTGGGTGTCCTTAGTGAGCTTCCCAACACGTACCCTCACTCCTTACTCAGAACCTCGGTTTCCGGATGCCCGAAACCGTTGGCGCACAAGAGTCATTCAATACACGATATCCGATAATGTCAGTATCGGTATCAAATGCAAAGGGACGAGCCCAATAAACTCTGACATCGGAAATGGGCCGTATTTTGTACACGGCCCACTACGACATAGAGTGGGTTCGAACGGGCCCGAACTCCCACAAAGTTCGGTGGCGACTCCACTTAGATTTAAATTTCAATTCGATCCATTCTCATATGGAGATTCATTCGCCTCCCCAAACCCGCGCGTGGCCGCGTCGGGGTGGACCTATGTCATGTCCACAAGGACTAATCGATCTCTTCGCGGTAAGATCTTTAGGGACGCGCGTAGAGATCCTCGTATGACGCTCCGGCCGCCTAACGCGTAACCCGCGGGATTAATAAGCGGATAGTTCCGAACGGACGGTATGTCACTCATCTCCCTAGATGATTTGTCAATGCCTAAGTAAGGACTATTCGTGGACGGTAGCCTACCCTAACCTACCCGTGTTTGCATCCTGCATGAGTGTATGCATTCCTAGTTATGTGTTGCGTGTTTGCAAATAACCCAAATAAAACACTAAATCTGGATTCAACCACGCCAACATATTCAACCGCACCCAATTCCGTTTTCGAAAAATACTCCATCTTTTCAAAACAACCTTTTAAACGCTGATAATCCGGTCAAATCATGTTTTCTAAAAAGGGAAAAACATTTTTAGATGCCGTCATCATGGCAAATTTTACACTCACCACCGTCAAAAAAATATATGATATTTTCGATGCCATCACCTTGGCCAAATTGAAACCCGTCAACAACGAACACCGTTAATACCACCAAGACTCCCGATCAATGGGATCGAGGTACACTAAACGGCTACATCTCTTATTTTTTTTAAAATAATTTTTTTTACACACATACCGTTAACACAACCGAAGCTTCAATTAATGAAGTCAAGGGACCCGAAACGGTCAAACTCACAAAACATCATTTCCAAAAACACCACGCTCTATCACGAGCACCACATACACCATAAGTATCGAACTAGCTAAATAATAGTAGTTTCGATAAAAGCGCCACATCATCATCTTCAAAACCGGTTCCCTTAAGATCCGTGCTTCCTATGAAAAAAAAGCACTATTTGCACTTTTGCTATCGTCGGATTTCCGACGCACACGAATAGCAACACACCTTCACGTCACAAACGATGTCATCACGCTCTCGTTGCACTATTTTTACAAATCACCCCTTTCAAAAAAAAAATTCTATTCTGGAAAGATTGGTCGTTTTCGAAAAAAAAACATATACCAAAATTCTTTGATCCCGGGCCGGGATCGCGATCAACCTCTTACGTCGTACAACCGTGTGTTTAACTGTCTATGTTGGTTACTAGGATCGCCTCTACCCGAGATCTTACATTTCGGGTCGCCTCTCTTCGAGAAGTCCTCTTTAAGCCTCACCTCCGAGTTTTGTGTCAAATTGTCTCGTTGTAGAGACTTAAAGATTCATTAGGTGTTTCGCCGAATACACCAAGAGTCTAAAGCACCTGAGTCCCTAAGCCAGTGACCGCAGACACACGTGAGTCAAGGGTCTCATCTCCGCGTCGCTCAGCCGCGAGCATTCCTCGAGTCTCTAAGTCATCCGGTGAATCCGATCTGACCTTTTAATCCTTTCCCACTAGAATCACCCCCCAACATGTCGGTAGACTCCAGCGCCATCGAAAGCATCCGCAACGATGTTAGTACCCTAACCAAGTTAGTCCTCAGCATCCATACTTCGGTAGCCCGTTTGACTTTCTCCATCCGTTACATTGATAGCCGCCTCAATTTCCTTGAGAGTAGAGACACAGAAAGTGAGACAAATGCCAATTCGGGCAATTACCATGCCCAAGAGCCTACCCAGGATAGATCATCCCAATGCTACGCCCGATCGAAGCTTCCTAAAGTCGATACGGGAAAAACACCAAGACCTTATAAGACCACATCCAACAAAGTAGAAAGATCACCGAGAGAGTTTACCCCAATCAATTCATCTTACACCGAAGCTCTCAAGCACCTAGTCGATCAAGGGTTGCTCTTGCCCAGGGGTCCCACTCCGGACCCACCAGTAAGAAAACGAGGCAAAAATTGGACCCCTAATGCTTATTGCCTATATCACCGAGGTAACAGGCACGATACCGAATCCTGCTATCGGCTTAAACATGTCATACAAGACATGATCGAAAATGGAACGATCCCTCTCCCTCCACCCAAGAAACCATACAATATTACAAACCCCTTTAGCATTCACACTGTCCCTGGCGACACCATTGGTTGTTCCCACCGCGACCCTGTAGAGGAGAATGCCCTAACTATCGAGGAAGATGCCGACAACTCACGGGCATCCACCGAGACGAGTAAATCTGTGTCTGAGTCGGAGTCTAGTTCGTCTTAGAGCCTAGACCTAATAGTATAACAAATGTCTTTCGTTTTTATATCGAGTCAAGAGGTGCGAGGGGATCTGTCCTCCACCTCCCTGAAAACAATATCTCGGGCACATAGCCCGCTTATTACTATCAATAAAAAGAAATAAACTTTTCCTCCTTTATGATACGCCTCGACAATCGCTTGATTTAATAATGCACTTTCTTGCTTACAACTCGGTACTATGCTGTTTATCGGTAACAATCAAACATACCTCGAAACAACGAGGAATTACAAGAACTGAGATCCCGTGTTCTTTTTTACCTATTCCATGTCTGGTATAGAAAGACACAAACTATCCCTCAAAACGAGCATTCCCGAATCCTATGACAAATCTAGATAGTCTCTTAGCTTGTGATCAAAGACGGAAGGCAAACCCATTTCCCACAATAAATATCCCTCGAATAAAGAGCGACCAATTCCCACCATAGGTGCTAGTATGACAAAAAGAAAAAAAAAGAGTTTGAAATGGCCAAAAGGAGCCAAAGAAAAAGTGAAACCAAGGCCAAACTAAACTGGCCCAATTCAATGATCAAGACCAAACTCAACGGTCAAAATGAAATCCCCAATCATTCAACTCAACTTCAATTGCAAAGTCCGAACAAAAAAAAATGAACCGACTAGTCAACTAGCACCCAAAAACTAGCATCCCTACATTACAACCCTTAAGACCTTCCCGAGACACTTGTTAGGAGACAGTCCGGAATTTTGAGGATTCAAGATCAATAGGATAGTCCCAACCGTAAGGGCCAGACATGGAAATCAGATCCCACGTAATCTACATCCCACCCGATTGAAGTCTGAGTCATTTTTACTCAGCTTCCCCTCTCCTAGCACATTACGAAACCGTAACCCCATTGCCTTAACTCCACAAAATCAGCTCCAGCTTTTGATCTATCAAAACCACTTACTACCCAGCTCCACATTTCGAAACCATCCAAGCCAATCACCCTGACCCAAACACGATATCTCGGTAATTGTCACTTTCAAGAGGTCATAGCCAATCACTCCACCTTAAGTTCTATAACTAAGGTGAATACACTCTAAACATCTCCCATCGATAATTGGCATGACGAGTCTAAAGCAGAATCACTCACATCTATATATGAACTACGAACATGGTTCGATTTTGTCTAAACACGGATACGTATGCAACCCTTCCAAGGGTACAACCAATAAAAAGAATAATAACATAAATCGATTACTCGTTTCACGTGCAAATCGGAACCTCTTTCCCGCGTTCCAGTTATGGAAGTGATTTCTATGACGAAGCACTAACGATGAGCCGAGGACGGGGCGAAAACCCGAAAGGGCGCTCCGGGCAAAATGAAGAAAGGAGTTGCGAGCCGTCGTAAAAAAAAACAAAAAAAAAAGCAAAAAAAGGGAAAAAAAAGAAAAAAAGGAACAAATGGTGAGCCGAGGACGGGGAGAAAACCCGAAAGGGCGCTCCGGGTAAAGTGAAGAATCGAGTTGCGAGCCACCAAAAAAAAAATTAATAAAAGAAAAATGTGCTTCTCATTAAAAAAAATCAGTTAAATCAAGCCTTTGTTGAGGCCCTTTACATCAAGATCCGCAATCCGGCTACCCCGGAAAATGCCGACGTGTCAAGTAAAACCCAACAAAAAACTAGTGCTAATACGCCACATAATATCAATTAATACAACATAGTACTAAACGGCTGGGCTCTACCGGTCCAACTTTTTCCTTTCTCTTGCCATTCAGGTGTGCTTGCCTGAGTCTCTCACCATCGACCCTCCTAACACAAGCTTCCACCTCCCTAGCCAAAAGCGAGCCCAGCCAATCTCACTTCCCCTCCTCACTCACATTTTGAGTATGGGTCTTGTCGGTCTCGGCCCGTTTAGATGAACTGACGAATACTGGGATCAGTAACGCCGTCTTCGGTCGTGCACTTAGTCACATTAGCCCACATAGCTTCCTTATTCTGTAGTACGGTCATCTCCAGAATCCTTAACCTTTCTCTCACATCCGACAACCCCGAACGTCAGGAACGACCTTCTGAAGTCACTAAACCCCTTTCCAAAAGCCAAAATGCCCGCGCAAGAGTAACAGGTCCACGCGGACATCACATTTCACCCGTCGGACCCACCAGACCTAGACGTCTTTTCATTTTTTTAGGGGGGATAAGCTACCCCACCTAGGCGTGTTGTAGCCTTTTAACGGTTATTGTCAAGTCACGTCTGTAGCCTAACAAGGCAATATTATTAGTATGCAAAAAGTGGTCCAACTTTTTTCAAAAGTTGCCCGAATTTAAAATTCCAATTTCGTTCTGAATGTCAAAGCAACTAAACTCATCTCCTAATATACTCGGTCAAAACACGTTAATGTTTTACGTTAGCATTTTACATGTCGTCCATCTCGAGTCAAAACATTTTAATTGACGTACTATATATCCAATCCGATTCCCGGCTCAAATCGACGCATTTCAAAACATCCAAAAAGAACTGTTTTCATACCGATGTTCAACGTCAACGCACCCCAAACTAGGTCAGATCGCAAAAGTGATTACTTGTCAATCTAGGTAAGCAATTCGCCAAACAAAAATACAAGACTAATCCAGCTAATTCAAGTACTAAAATTTAAAAACAAATATACAACATATACAAATTCCCACACAAATCGAGGCTAGGATGGACCCCTAGAAGCCGCATCAATAGCTATCACAACCTCGCAAAGGTTGCCATCTAAACCTAGATCCTCCAAGTCTATAAGAGGAGACTCACTACCATCCATCCCCAACAGCATGTCTAAGGTAGCCGTCTCGAGGACTCCTCTGATCTCCTTGTTAGCACCCGTAGCCCCAGCCTCCCTTTCAACCCGATACCTAGCCTCACCTTGCGCAGAGGTCTCACCCTGAGACCGAGCCAGCTGCTCCTTTAGGAAGGTGATCTCGTCAGCCCGAGATTGAAGGAGCTGTCGCGTCTCAGCCGCTTCCGCCTCGAGCTCGGTCACCCGAGTCTCCAGCTGCCCCACCATATCCGGGACAAATACAATTAAACATTAGGAGGGTACGCCAACAGCCTAGAAAACCACCCTAATCACACGAACTCACCGATCGAGGCCCCGAAGTATCACGGGAAACCCTCGAGGCATAGGCCCGGAAGCGGTTGGCGGCCTGCCACAACCGCTGATGGCAAGCTGATGAAACCTGAAAGGTGAAACCACAGAAGTTAGACAAACCAATCCCAACTCTTAGAGCACAAGCCCAAAGCGAAAGCCGAAACTTACCCTGTACACCCGGTCACGCCACTCTATCCCAGCGTCCATCTTCTCAGCAGAATACGGGGGGAGAGGCTCGGTGAAAGGTATCCCAGCCGCATCCACCCTAAGCAGCGTCAGGAGAAAATTTGAGAGCTGGATTTCTTCAGCCGGGTCGGCCAGCTGAGAAAACAACAGATGGGTTGGTCAACAGGCAAAAGAGACGACAAACCGCAAAAACAAATCTTAGGACCAAAATTAGAACATTACCACGAGGCGGTACCAAGCTAACCGTCGGTTGATGTGAGATAGGTAGGAAGCACCTGGCACCAGGAGCGCATCGCTTCCTTCTTCGTCCCTATCCTCGAGGATCTTTGCGGTGGTCGGTGGTCTAAACATGGTCCGGGGAGGATCAACCGGCACCCTGAAATCGTCATATAAACACTGACGCACCAACCGCTCACCCAGATACCAAACTGGGCGAAACAACGCAGAAAGGAGTATCCTCCTGTAACTTCTAGGCCTCAGCTCTGTGGCCACATACTCCGGCACACCCTCATAATCAGCCCTAGGGCGGGCCACGAACTACACAAAGGAACCAACACTACGATAAATCATAAACTTTGGGGACTACTAAACTAAGTTGGACACAAAAAGAAAACTTACATCCCCGAGGCTCAGCTTGTTAACCAGCGCATTCTCCGACGGGTAGTGGCTGGTAGTGCTCTTAGGCTGAGCCAGCCTCTACTCGATTCCCGCCGGGAATCTCTTCTGGTGAACCCGCACCGTCTTAGGTGCCAAACAAGGAAAGTAGGAGAAGATCAAAGCCTGCAACAAACCCAGAATACCTTTAGCAAACACTAAGCCAAAGCCAAGCAGAACTCGAGATAAAAGAGTGAGAATAGTAGCTAACCTCCAGTATAAGGCCCGGACCCACGATGGGCACAGCTGAGGCCGACTCTATCGCCAACGGCCTCACCATGACTTACAGGCAGCGAGTCATCTCCGGGAAAGCCGCGGTTACCCAATCATAACGACCCAACTGAGCCAGGTCCTCTAGCAGAGGCAAAATCCTAGTGCTAAACCTCTCGCCTTTATCCGAGAAGTGGGTCGACCCTAGGAAGTACCACAACCACAACTGGGCATCCTGCTCCGGCTTGTTAGGTTCCTGACCCTCTAACACCGCCACTCGCTCGAAGTAATCAGTGATATACGAACTCACCAAAGCATAAGGCGCACTATATGTCTCATGTGGTAAACAGTCCCCGATGAGACCCCGCACCCATCATTATCTAGCCTAGGACCTTCGGCAGCCCACCTAATCCTATCTGGCCCCCAGGGCAAACTGGTAATCATTCCAAAATCCTCTAGGGTCATCCTGACCTCCTCAAAAGCCATGTGGAAGGTCGAGGTAGTATCGTGGAAGCGATCTATCATCGCTCTAATCACCATAAGGTTGCACTTAGTCTTGCAACCCTCCAACCTAACCCACTGCTCAACCACGGGACCTAGAGCAGTCCTCGCGATGATCTCCTTTACCGCGGGGGTCAACTTCTGAAAATAAACCTCAAGACACGAAGTAAAGCCCGAGAAATTCTCATCGAACCTGGGGGCTGCAAACCGAAATAATACGAGCATAAACAAAACTAGTCTAGCCTAGCCAGAGTCAAAAATCTAAGACATAGCTAACAAGCCCAAATAGAACACTCACCAGACATCGCACTATACGGTGAGAAATGTGACGGTCAAGGTGAAACAACAACTGGTGACCATCCCAATCCCGAGCCCACTCGGGATCCTCGTAAACAATCTCCTCATCCTCCAGTACAGAAACCGGAACATGAGCCCTCAAGTAAAGCCCAATAAAGTTCTCATCGGACCTGGGGGCTGCAGACCGAAATAATACGAGCATAAACAAAACTAGTCTAGCCTAGCCAGAGTCAAAAATCTAAGACATAGCTAACAAGCCCAAATAGAACACTCACCAGACACCGCACTATACGGTGAGAAATGTGACGGTCAAGGTGAAACAACAACTGGTGACCATCTCAATCCCGAGCCCACTCGGGATCCTCGTAAACAATCTCCTCATCCTCCAGTACAGAAACCGGAACATGAGCCCTCCTAGCAACCGTCTCCGGAAGCCTACGCTTCCTCACTCTATCAAAATCGGCCTTAAGGTCACGACGCTGAGATTGGGTACTCCGTTGTCTCCTACGAATCCCTCGGGGAGTCTGTGAACTCGTCCCGACAATCTCATCACTAGGAGCTCCCTTGGGACGCTCGATGTTACCTCTTACTACAAAGTCACAAAAAAAAATCGCGCCTCAGGTCAGGTGAAAGCAACTCAAATAGGTCAAAATAGGGTCAAAATTTTGGATAAGGATATCAAAATTCCAAAAAGGCTGGTAGCACCCATTTTCGATCCCGGTCGCGATGGAAGTGGTTTCGGAAATATCCGGCATCGTTACGACACCTTTTGGTCCGTCTCAAGGCACACAAAACCTCACAGAAAGCCCTAGGAGCCACCCTAGCCCATGAAAATCGATAAGAGAGCTACCCACATCCTCACAAACACTATTTGAACAGGATTACACAAAACAAATACAAGAATAATCGGGAAAACGGTCCCTAACCCTAGCATTTCGAACCTATCACCCTAGGAAGCCATATCACACCTCGAGAACTTCTATCAAGCTTATAGCTGCCCTAACAAGCTCTAATCGACCGTAATTTAACAATGGGATTAAGCACAAGCATCGAAACATAGCATACTAAAAACCCCCAAATCAATTTTCTAGGCTTTCCAAACCAAAACAAGCTCATAATCAATCAAATCAAACAAAACCGACAATAAACAAGTAAAGAACGTTTACCCAGAGTCGGCATTGTCGCGTAAGGCGGAAATCGAGACGAATTTGGCAAAGAAAAGTCAAAAAATCGGTTTGTGGGCGAAGAGAGTGATGCGCTCGAGTCTTAAAACAAATGAACAAGTCGCCCCAATTTTCGATTACTTAAGCAGACCCGATCCCCGGAAACCCGACTGCTTCAGGTGACGCGTCCGAGTCCAGGCACGCTGGGGGCTAGGTGCCTGAAGATTGGAGCGTAGATCAATGCGCGTCTGAGTTGCCCGGTACAAATTAAAACAAGAGCAAACGAAACTCAAAATTCGATACACATAAAACAAGCACCTTTTAAGACAAGCAAAATAACAGTAACGAAACAATTACTAATCAACATCGACAAAACACGCTCGATAATAAGACAACCATCAGAACCGCGCCTAACCTGAACACTACACCCGAACACATAACAAAGCGATCTAAACCGAACTAATCTAAACGAAACAAATCTCAAATGCATAACAAACTAAAACAAAGCAAGAGCAAACCTAAACAAAATAAGATAAACTCACAAAACAAAAAAACTTTTAACTAAAACAAATAAACAAACAACATTTTGCCAGAGGGACGTTAGTATCCTAGAGGCACAGCATTTTGCCCAAGGGACGTTAGTATCCCAGGGGCACAACAACTTTGCCCAAGGGACGTTAGTATCCCGGAGGCACAACATTTTGCCCGAGGGATGTTAGTATCCCGGAGGCGCAGCATTTTGCCCGAGGGATGTTAGTATCCCGGAGGCACAACATTTTGCCCCAGGGACGTTAGTATCCCGGAGGCACAACAATTTTGCCCGAGGGACGTTAGTATCCCGGAGGCACGACAACAACAATTTTGTTCTAGGGGTCAGAGGATCCCCGAAGACAGCTGCCGAGTGGAGACTAACGCCCTCGAGTAGTTAACAACAGCAATTTTGTCCTAGGGGTCAGAGCATCCCCGAAGACAGCTGCTCGAGTGGAGACTAACGCCCTCGAGTAGTTAACAACAACAATTTTGTCCTAGGGGTCAGAGCATCTACGAAGATAGCTGCTCGAGTGGAGACTAACGCCCTCGAGTAGTTAACAACAGCAATTTTTTCCTAGGGGTCAGAGCATCCCCAAAGACAGCTGCTCGAGTGGAGACTAACGCCCTCAGTAGTTAACAACAACAAATTTGTCCTAGGGGTCAGAGCATCCCCGAAGACTGCTGCTCGAGTGGAGACTGACGCCCTCGAGTAGTTTACGACATAAATTTTGTCCTAGGAGTCAGAAGCATCCCGAAAGACAGTCGTTCGAGTGGAGACTGACGCCCTCGAATGGTTCTCTTATCTCATTTTTTTGTCCTAGGGGTCAGAGCATCCCCGAGGACAACTATTTGAGTGGAGACTGACGCCCTCGAACATTTTTGTTGTTTCACTTCATTTCGCCCAAGGGGTCACAAGCATTCCGAAGACGACCGCTCGAGTGGAGACTAACGCCCTCGAACGTTTTATCAAGGGTTCACAAGCATCCCAAAAAGTTTGTTCAAAATTAGTATGAGCATTCTTTGCACTTACACTTAACTAAAAAAAACATTTAAAAACTAAACAAAACATTTAAACAAGCCAAAGAAGACAAAGCGTGCAACCATAAAGAACCAAGAACGAGATTATCAAGCAACGGCCCGGGCCCAAGCAAGAAACCTCAAGCGAAGACGTCATGTATGATTTCAAAGCCTTGGCTGGCGAGCCTCAACACGTAGTCCAATGGACTTAAAATGACCTGACCGGACAGCCACCAGATCGTAATCTTCGATTGCACTGGGCGACTAAACTTTGACTTTCGCCTTGTCCAAGCCTCAGTCAAAGTGGAGGCTTCTGTAGACACCCAGATTTGGACCTGGTGGCTGCAGAGGTGCCCGACAAACACCTGATGACGATAGGACTGCAACGCGACGCCGGTTCGCGATGTTTTAGGTAGTTTTCTATAGAACAGATCAAATAATTACTCGGAAAAATTATAACTAACTTGATGGCAGCTATATTCATGTCGTTAAGGTCGCATAGACACTAATTAGGGTCAATTCCGACACCGGGACCCCGAGTCGGTCCCGAAACTCAAACTAAGGCAGCACCGCGCCAAGCGAACCTCGGGATGCACACCCAAGGCCCACTAATGATCACGGCGCTAGGTTAGCAAACCGGAAGCCTTAACGCCCAAGATATGTATTATACTCTCCCTCTCGGTTTTGGAAAGTATCAAAATCGTATCTTCGAAATCCCGACTGCCCCACCTCACGCGCCTTGGTATCCCCGCGCCTTAGTCCAGGCGCCTGAGTCTTGGTGCGCCCCAGTTCAGGCGTCCATATGGGCGACGAGGGCCGAAAACACCTATAAATACCCCCCTCCGCCTCATTCATTCGACACACAACTTCTCATCTTCTCTTCCCCCCTCTAACTCTCCCGCTAAGGGCTCGCACTCCGACACCCGAGGCAAACGATCCACTCGAACGTAGTTCCGATAAAAGTGACATCGACGCTACTCCTGACCTTCGAGCACCCCACTCGATACCGAGGTGCCTGTTGTAACACCCGCAAATTTCCTAGCTTTGCTATATGTTTCATTACGATTATATCGTAACTCTGTAATATTTCATCGATTACATTTTTCCCATTTTTAGGTCTCTTTCATTATCGAGCCTAAAATTATTTATTTTTGTAAAAAGATTTTAATTATTTCTATTTTTATTCGAAAACCCATTTAATTCTTTTGATCGCAAGAATATTTAATTATTTTTGATGGATCATATTTTCTATAAATAATAGTTTTAAAATCGAGTTTGAACTATTTATTTTTCTAAAAATGCTTAATTATATTTATAATGGTTTCTAGCTCAAAAATATTTTATTTTCGAAAAATGGTTGTTTAATTATTTTACTATGCGATTTCATAAATAATTATTTTCGAACGCGTTTTAATCTGATTTATTCATAAACGCTTATATTATTTTATGACCTTCTTTTATCGGCTTGAGAAATATTTTCAGACACCTTTTATCTAACACTACATATTATTTTTATCCTATTTATTTTAATTCTTATCCTAGTATTTATTTTAATCGAAAACTTATCATATCGATTTGTTGCTTGTTCTTTCCATCTCAACCATCTCTTCTCCTAGTTGAGTTAAAAGTCCTTGTGACTTGATTATTCTTATTTTTAGCTTTCTAATTTCTCTTTATATTCTCTTCCATTCTAGTCTATTTTATTCACAACACAAGTCTTCTTTTCTCCTCTATTTCACATTAAACTTTCTTCTTTTTGTTCATCAATCCGATCCTAATTCGTCTCTAATTCTTTCCGATCTCGAGGGTAATTTAATTACTCTTATTCCTTCCTCATCTCGTTTTATCCTTTCTATTCACTTATAATGTGGTTTAATACCATATGTTTAATTATTTTGTAGGCTATCATGCTAGATTCAACGAAGATGATTATTTAATTGATTCAGATCTCGGTTGAGGTAACATTGACACGTTACTCGGTATTATGTGATGTTATTGTTGTAGTTGCATGTATAGAAATTAGATTTTTGTTAGACAATATATTTATGTCTCGTTTTTAATAACAAAAACTTTAAACTCGTAAGTTTTCACATGTTTCGTTATTTTAAATCGTTTTTAAGAGATTTTCGAATAAATCTTTCTTTTAATTATTAAAAATTATTATAAGGCCGAGACTAAAACATACACCTAATAATTTTATTTTATAATTTTCGTGATTTTAAAAGTATGAATTATCAAATTGAAAGTTTTATTGTTTTTGATAAAGTTACAGCATGTTTCAGAATCTGATAGTGTTTTTGTACGAATTAATAATTTATTTTAAAGACTTTATTTCCGAAAACTTTGAAAAGAGACTACTATTTATTTTAAGTCTAATTTATGACTATTTAATTTCGTAAACTAATTCCAAGTGGTTTGATCAAAATAAATTGTTTGTGAACAGGTGTCAAATTAATCCGCGAATCTGTCAGTTGTGATAAGATCTGATTTGAAACATATAATAAACTTTTTATTTAATCTTGATAATTTACGTACAGAAACTATGAAGAGTCTAGTTAATGTTTACAATTGGAGTTTATTTAAAATCAATTTTTAAACATCTTTTATTAAAGAAATACAATCGAGTGTCTAATTCTGACAGTTTTTAAATATACGAACAAAAACCCATGTTTTATTCGAAATTTGGATTTTCTTCAGAAATATAAGTTGTAACTAACTTTCTAAAGTTTTCAACCCCACTCATCTTACATTGTTTTGATTTTTAATGATTTAATTACGAAGTTTATAGTAAGACAGTGCAATTCTGGAAAATCGGTCAATTTGTTATTTAAATACTTTTATTTACTTAAACTTCAATTCTTTTTGAAATAATTTGATTTTGACTTTATTTGACTTTACTCATGAATTATATATATATACATATATATATATAATAAATATAATGTTTACGTCTCGAGACCTAATATTAACTATTTTATATAATTTCTATTTTAATCGATTTCGATTTATTATAATACCTACTTTTGGAAAGTTATCTTAACAAAAGTTCTATATCTATAAAGTTTTCGCTTTTGAAAAACAAACTATATTTCTATTTAATTACGATAATGGCTTTGTTTTGGAGTTATGGAATAGAGGAAGTGTACGGGTAGAGTAATACAGTCTAGAGTATACGTTTTGCCATCAGCTATAAGGCTAGTGTATCCGAGCGAGATGCATTGGTTGTTGAACTGGGCATGTTCTTGTCCAGGAGTGTATGTTCATTTTGACCTTAAGCTCGTACCTCGCATGTAAGACGCCGTCGGGTTGAACTGGGCACATTTGGTGTTCCAGGAGGGGTGTGCATATTTACTTAAGCTAGGACCTCGCATTGATAAGTCGCCGTCCTATTATGGTTGAGTTGCCTAGATTAGAGATCGAAGTTTGATTTGTTTGAACTAAGTTCTCGAAGCTAGTTTAGTATTCTTCTAGTGAAAGTCTATTCTGTTGCACTAATTCATATCCATAATGCCGTTATTACTATTTGTTGATACATTGACTTGCAGGTTGGCAATCGTTTTGAATTATTTTACTATATTGTTTTAAACGTTTTCCATTTTAAACTATTTTGATATAATAGTAATTATGCTTTAATGTCATGTAATATGGCTGGGAGAACGTCATTGTTACTCCCCACTGAATTGTGGCTGTTATGTTTATAACATGACAGGTAATTTGCTGCTGGGTTTGGTGTGAGCTAGCGAGTAACATGGATCATACTCTACTTCATTTATATTATCTTTTGGATTGTTAAACCCATTTGAAGAATGTTTATTTTTTGCTCTTTTGTAAGAAGTGACATTTGTATTGACTGGCCGTTCTTTTTTGTAAAATATAGAACATCAGTGTGTTTTAATCCCAAATCTACAGTGTTTCCGCCACTGTATTGCGTTAGAATTTATAGGGGATTACACCTGTGATCGACTAGCACAAATATAGTAGCAAAGCTCTGACGGATTACCCGCAGAACTAGTCCATAGTAACGAAGCTCTTCCGGAATAGCCGCAGGAGGGGTAAACGGTAATGGAGCTCTGCCGGAGTCACTGGTCAAGCTAGGTGTAGACACCCAAATTTGGACCTGGTGGCTGCAGAAGTGCCCAGCAAACAACCGATGACGATAGGACTGCAACGCGACACGGGTTCGCAGTGTTTTAGATAGTTTTCTTATAGAACGGACCAAATAATTACTCGAAAATATTAAAACTAACATGATGGCAGCATTAGTCGTGTCGTTACGGTCGCATAGACACTAATTAGAGTCAATTCCGACACCGGGACCCCGAGTCGGCCCCAAAACTCGAACCGAGTCAACACCGAGTCAAGCGAGCCTCGGGATGAACACCCGAGGCCCACGAAACCCACGGCGCTAGGTCAAGCCGTGGGGAACCTTTCGCAACCAAGCAAGATATCACACACCCTCCTCTCGGTTTTGGAAATTATCAAAATCGTATCTTCAAAACTCCAACCGCCCCACCTGACGCGCCTGGGTCACCCCACGCTCGGACCCAGGCGCCTGAGTCCTGGTGCGCCCCAAGTCACGCGTCCATGTAGGCGACGAGGGCCGAAAACACCTATAAATACCCCTCTCCGCCTCATTCATTCGACATAATTAAACTCTCTCTTCTCCCTAAAAAAAACTCTCGCTAAGGGCTCGCACTCCGACACCCGAGGCAAACGATCCACTTGATCGTAGTTCTGATAAAAAACCGACATCGACGCTACTCCTCACCTTCGAGCACTCCACTCGATACCGAGGTGCCTGTGATCGACTAGTTCAAAACTAGTACCCAGGTTCTGCCGGATTAGCCGTAGAACTAGCCCTTAGTAACGAAGCTCTGCCGGAGTAACCGCGGGAAGGTCAAACGGTAAAGGGGTTCTGCCGGAGTCACTAGGAGGATCCGCCTGTTGAACAAGTCGTCACTAGGTTATCATCCAAACAAAACTTTCCATATTTGCACTTTCTATTATTATGCACTACGACAACACAAGACGTGGGCACTAGGCCCACGAACGTCCACTAAATTACGTAACATCCCAACTTCAACATCAAATATTAAAACACACTAAATAGACCCGAGTAATTCCGAGATCCGTTCTCAAGAATATCTATGCATCGAGTCCCGTTTAGTGTATACTCCGTGGGTGCAACTCTTCAGTACATGATTTACTTACATTCACATTTACAGTTTTTCGTATGATTTATTGCTTTTATGACCTTATAATTGCATGCTAAATCACCTAACACGGAATTCAAAACGTAAAACAACTAAAACTGAACAAAGCGATGGTCGGGTCCCATAATAGTCCAGGTGCTCGCCTTATTGGGTTCTACGCATCTTTATTAATACCAAACCAACGCATCTTAAGCAGAATACCAGATAAAGTATACCACGAGAATGACTAATATCCGTATTATCACGTTAAAACCGATTTGCTAATACCTATAATATTAGTACTCTCTACTCTCCTACGTGCATCTTTTCATGGCTTGCCTGTCATGTGAAATCGCATGCAAAGAATGTAAACAACGCTATTTTGTCGTTAAAACTTATCTGTTCTTAAAACAACCGACATAGCAAAGACATAGGGTTTAAAACAACGGATGTTACAGTACTTCCACCACAACAAAAGAACTGGGAAATCAGCCAACCGATTGATTAGTAGAGGCCGCTATAGTGCGGGCGGGATTGGGTGTTGATATCTACCAGATGTTGGCTTCCCAATACGTACCCTCACCCCTTACTCAGAATCGACGATTTCCGGATGTCCGAAACCATTGGCAATGAGAGTCATTCCAGGCATGGAGTGCTTAAGGGTACAAGTCTTTATCTTTAGGTCCCGTGCCACTCAACTTTGAGTCGGCAAGGGATCAAAGTTGACTTGAATGGTTTCCGAGTCCCCATAATTGACTCGGTGGCGACTCCACAAATCGGCAACGAATTCAGTTCACTAAAAAGGTCGTCTTACCAAATGAATCGGCCTTTAAACATTTACAACCACGACTCGATCGATTCCCAAACGGAAACACGGGTGCCCACCTGTCTAGTACAAGTCCGGATCGTCATCCAAATCGAGGTCCGACACTTCGTCCCATATGCGAGATCGGACCGGCACCCGTCATGGAGTGGGCTGCGTGGGTGGCCGCCGCCACACGTTGAAAACCGAGTCGATCCCGCGCGGGGCGCCGGGCGGTGCGGATGGACGTCCACAGTTTGGCGACTCCGCTGGGGATTTGGAAACAAGTTTCCAGCAGTGGTGTAACTTGAACGAGGTCGGTGAAGCTCATTTTTTAGTTCCTAGTTGTGGTCACTACAGGTTTTGGCCCTAAAAAGCCCACCCTAACCGATATCAGGACCAGTCGACCTCTTCGCGGTGGCCCTAAAGATCTCTTGGGACACGCGGAGAGATCCTCGATTGACGCTCTGGCCGCCTAATGCATAACCCGCGGGATTAATAAGCGGATAGTCCAAGCGGACGGTATGACACTCATCTCCCCAGATCATTGTCAACACCTATGTAAAGACTATTCGTGGGCGGTAGCCTACATTAACCTACCCGAGTCTGCATCCTACATGAGTGTACGCATTCCTAGTTATGTGTAGCGTGTTTGAACAATACAACCCAAATAAAACACTAAAATATGGATTCAACCACGCCAACATATTCAACCGCACCCAATTCCGTTTTTTTTTCAAAAATACCTCCTCTTTCCAAAACGACCGTTTAAACAACAATACTCTGACCAAATCATGGTTTCTGAAAAAGGAAAACGTTTTTTTCACCGTTAACATGGCAAAGCTCGCATTCACTAATTTCAAAAAAAAAGGTTTTTAGTGCTATAGCCTTGGCCAAATTAAAACCTATTAGCCACAATGATTACCGTTGACACAACCGAAACTCCCAATTAATGGGGTTGAGGCCACCACGCGGTCACATTCTATTTCAAAAAAAAACTTTTTATACACATACCATTGGCACGACTGAAGCTTCAATTAATGAAGTCAAGGAACTCAAGAAAACGGTTACACTTTCAAAACACTTTTTACAAGGCGCACCCCCCACTGTCTAATGCTAATTAGTACAACCGACAAACGTGGGTCACCAATTTTAGAAGTGCTTTTTCAAAAAGCAAAATTTTTTATATAAAACACTATTCACCACCCAAGTCCCTCACTAAGGACTTAGTCACACCTTTA
Source organism: Agrostemma githago (assembly GCA_958450325.1). Lineage (NCBI taxonomy): Eukaryota > Viridiplantae > Streptophyta > Magnoliopsida > Caryophyllales > Caryophyllaceae > Agrostemma > Agrostemma githago. Next base: position 43,738,902 of record OY288240.1, on the reverse strand, counting down.
AGAAGCCTGTCATCAGACTTCACGCTCCATCACGAGCCTCACGCACCCCGCGGGTATCGAACTAGCTAATTAATAGTAGTTTCGATAGAAGAATCACGTAACTATTTAAAAAAAACGTTTCACCTAAAAAGAAAATGCACTCCTTTCCAAAATACTTACATTTCATCATCATTTCTGATGCACCCACATAACAGCGCACTTACACTCCACGGACGATGTCGTCACACCATCGTTACACTATTTGTACAAACCATCCTTTTCAAAATTTTGCAAAACTGGTCGTTTTTGAAAGAAACCTACATCCAAGTTCTTTGATCCTGAGCCGGGATCGCGATCAGCCTCTTACGTCGTACAACCGCGTGTTTAACTGTCTATGTTAGTTACTAGGATCGCCTCTACCCGAGGTCTTACATTTTTGGGTCATCTCGTTTCGAGACGTCCTCTTTAAACCTCACCACCGAGGTTCATGTCAGATCGTCTCGTTACAGAGACAGAAAATTCGTCGGGCGGAGTACACCAAGAGTCTAAAAAGCACCTGAGTCCCTAAACCAGTGACCGCGCACACACGGGTCAGGAGTCTCAGTTCCACGTCGCTCAGCTACGAGCATTTCTCGAGTCATTAAAACATCCGGTCGACTCGGTCTCACCTTTGGCCCTACCTTGCAGACTTAGAAATGTCTTCCAACGACAATACCGAATCGCTCAGCGCAATGCTAGGACTCGTTAAAGAACTTCAGAATAACCAAGCCTAAATAAACGACGCCCATAATAACTGATCCGAATCAAGAAACTACTAAGGAGCTCTATAAAGTCACCTCAGCTCCTAATAGTCTTAGTTCAGCCACATTAGCACCTACTACCAGCTTAGTAGTGTGCCTACTTCAATTGGTGAGCTAGCTCGTGTGTGGACTGAATAAAGGAGCAAATAATCAAGGTAATTTGAAGGCATTAACTTGGGTTCACACTCATTCAAGCATGGGGAGTGTACTGAAGCTATGAGGGTGTTTGAGGCTGATTATGTTCACATGGTGTACACGTCTAAATGCTCTCTTGTTAGCTTTGTTTTTGGCTCCTAGTTCACATAGTGTGCCACGTCTGAATGCTCTTCCTTAAGCTTTGTTTTTAACTCCTAGTTCACATAGGTTTAAGCTTTGTTTTTAGCTCCTAGTTCACAATAGGTTTAAGCTTTGTTTTTGTCACCATGTAGCTTTGTTATTGTCACCCTAACCAGCCGGTTTAAGGGTCTTTTGTAGGCTATATATAGCCATCTACTTGAATGAATAAAACATCCAATATTGACATCACAAAACTGAGTAAAGCTAAGATTTCTTTTACGTCCTTGTTGCTTACAAGACAAAGTCTAGAGTTAGTCGCATTACAAGCTCTAAACTTGCTACTTCAATCGCGTGTTTGATTTAGCACCCGCTTTGTTGGAGTATAGGTCTACTTCACTAAGCATACTATCCCTTGGTTACGGTTCTATCATCCTCACAAAACACCTTTTACAATTTGTTTTGTTATTTCTTTTCATTTCATTTCAGAATACTAATCAATTTGTTCTTGTTTCAAAGTTCATATTAACTCACATCATTAGTGGTATCAGAGCTTTGGTCATCTATTAGACGAAAAGCATGGCAGGAGTTGTGAGCTTTGAAGACTCTAGTTTCTTGGAAAACCTAAGGAGAGAACCGGTGGACAAAGTGAAAGAGCTTTCTAAGTCCAATGGTGCAACTGGTCCCGAAGTCTACTTGGGAGAAAAGGAGGAAGAAGGAAAGGACTATGAACTCTCAACTTATGGTAATGTTTTAGTACTACGTACACTTCATGCTAACCCCATCCCACACAACACCGAACAAAGAGATCAACTCTTTCACACTAAGTGTCTAGTTAATAGCAAATGGTGTAGTTTGATCATTGATGGAGGTAGTTGTACGAATGTTGCCTCTACTGAAATGGTAACTAAGTTAGGCCTAACCACTACTAATCACCCTAAACCGTATGCATTACATTGGTTAGATGATGGAAACAAAATAAGGGTCACAAAACAAGTAAGAATAGGTTTAACCATGGGGTCTTATGTCGATGAAGTTTTATGTGATGTCATTCCTATGGATGCTTGTCATATACTTTTGGGACGTCCTTGGTTGTTTGATAGAGATGTAGTGCACCATGGGAGGAAAAATGAGTACGTGTTAAGGGATAAGGGAAAGAAAATCGTTTTAAAACCTATGACTCCCCAAGCTGTTAGAGCTATGACAGCCAACAAAACGAAGAAGCCTAACCTTACCATATTTGCTAGTGAGAGTGAGGTAGAACAGGCTTTACAAGGGGGGGAACGTGTCTTTGACATGGGTACTATAGAGGAACCATTTAGGATTGATAATGGGTTTGGAAGGAAACAATTTGAGGAGTTGCCAACGGAACTGGGTTTGGTCATTCCTAACGAATTACCAGCTGGTTTGACAACTAGGGAAGATCATGAAGTCTTAAGGTATGATGATGTTAAGAACAATGTCGTGGCTAATGCTCTATCTTGTCACTACACACACTCATCCCCTTTAGATGCAAGCACGCTTGGATTTGAGACTTTGAAGGACTCCATGGATGCTGATGTACTCACCGAGTGCAAGGCTGGTGTTCTTGGTACTTTTGTTGAGTTTGTTTTGCAGGTAGACCTTCCTTTTACAGGAAACCTTCTTTGTGTCCCAAGGCATCCTATTTCAGAGTGTATAACTAGAGAAACTCATGGAGAAAGACCAGCTGAACCTTTTGACATGACCAAGACCTTAGAGGTGATAAAAGAACACTTCTTTTTGCTAAAGATACAAGGGATTAATCAGAACATTGGGAGCAAATGCTTAACAAAGTCGTTCTCAAGGAGTCCTTTCAAAACAAGGGAGTACTTACCATTTTTCGAAATGACTCATTTCGGCGTTTGTTACCCAACGGATGAAGCTAGCAAAGGGCCTGACTTGTACTTTAGAGAAGTGATTCGGAAAAGGATCAAGGAAGTTTACAAAAGAAGGTCCAACAAAAACAGGAAACAAAGACTATTTCAAGAGGGTGACTTAGTATGGGTTCACTTGAGAAAAGAGGGGTTTCCAAGCAAAAGGAAGAACAAGTGGAAGCCACAAACAGAAGTTCCATACAAGGGAAACAACAATGCTTGCAAGGTGGAGTTGCCGGATGATTATGGAGTTCATGCCACGTTCAATGTGGGAGTTCTTGCTCCTTATCTCAATGATAATGGCATTTCAGAATTGAGGACAATTCCTTTTCAAGGGGGAGGAGATGATCCGAATCAAGAAACTACTAAGGAGCTCTATAAAGTCACCTCAGCTCCTAATAGTCTTAGTTCAGCCACATTAGCACCTACTACCAGCTTAGTAGTGTGCCTACTTCAATTGGTGAGCTAACTCGTGTGTGGACTGAATAAAGGAGCAAATAATCAAGGTAATTTGAAGGCATTAACTTGGGTTCACACTCATTCAAGCATGGGGAGTGTACTGAAGCTATGAGGGTGTTTGAGGCTGATTATGTTCACATGGTGTACACGTCTAAATGCTCTCTTGTTAGCTTTGTTTTTGGCTCCTAGTTCACATAGTGTGCCGCGTCTGAATGCTCTTCCTTAAGCTTTGTTTTTAACTCCTAGTTCACATAGGTTTAAGCTTTGTTTTTAGCTCCTAGTTCACATAGGTTTAAGCTTTGTTTTTAGCTCCTAGTTCACAATAGGTTTAAGCTTTGTTTTTGTCACCATGTAGCTTTGTTATTGTCACCCTAACCAGCCGGTTTAAGGGTCTTTTGTAGGCTATATATAGCCATCTACTTGAATGAATAAAACATCCAATATTGACATCACAAAACTAAGTAAAGCTAAGCTTTCTTTTACGTCCTTGTTGCTTACAAGACAAAGTCTAGAGTTAGTCGCGTTACAAGCTCTAAACTCGCTACTTCAATCGCGTGTTTGATTTAGCACCCGCTTTGTTGGAGTATAGGTCTACTTCACTAAGCATACTATCCCTTGGTTACGGTTCTATCATCCTCACAAAACACCTTTTACAATCTGTTTTGTTGTTTCTTTTCATTTCATTTCATTTCAGAATACTAATCAATCTTCACGTTCTTGTTTCAATGTTCATATTAACTCACATCAATAACATCCTACTCCAGCTCGACAGGCTGGAGGACACGGTCAACTGGACGCGAGATGGTCTCCGAGAGGTAATGGAAGAGATGTCTGTCATCCCTAAAGAAAAGATGAGGCTAGGGCCGACTAGGTTCGTCCCGGCCCTAGGAGGGCGTCCCTTTAGAAGCCTTACCGACTTAGGCATGACCTATGCTGAAGGCCTCAGAATTGCCAACGAGGACTGGCAGCTGTCCCAACTCATCCCTACCCCAGATCCACCTTATGGAGCCCGAGGGTCGGACTGGGATCCTAGCGCCTATTGCCTCTATCCTCAGGGTAGGGGACACGATACTGATGGACTGTTACCGTCTCAAGCACGACATCCAGGACCTGGTGGATGCCGGAACCTTCCCTCTGGCAAGGAAGCAGACACTGCGGCCTGTCAGCGACGAGGCCGATGGCGAGACAACTACGTCAATAACGATAAAGACCAATGGCACCGTCAAAGTGTTATTCCCTAGGGGGAGCATCGATTCTTAGAGACACGACCGGTCTTATCTAGAGTCTAGTTCATCCTAGGGCCTAGGCTAATAATATTAATAAACATCTTGTTTTTTTTCTTTGTCGAGGTGCGGGGGGACATGTCCTCCACCTCCCCCAAACAAATTACCGGCATCTAGCCCGCCTACCATCTATTAATAAGACAATTATCCTTTTTACAAACATGCCTCGACAATCGCCCAACTTTCTTTCAACAATCCACTTTAAAATGCTTAAAAACTCGGCTTTATGCCAATTATCGATAACAAGTGACTAAAATGCAAGGGCTACCGCAAGCAGCCCACTCGACTTCACCCTAAGAAGGAAATCGGGAATAACAACCTTAGACTCAAACCGCCACTGACCAAAGAAGAATAAACACGGAAACAAGCAAAACGCCACCCGACCAAACTTACCGACAACACGAAGCCTGTCTAATAAGTCCAAAAACAGCCACGTCTCTGGGAGTCAAAAAAAAAAATAGAATCCACGAAGGCTCATTCTTAGTAAGTCAGCCAGGCCATGGTTAATTGATGGTTCATAGCAAAAGCCTAACCCCATACCAAACTAAAGTAGAAGCAATGCCTAAGGAATTCATCGAAATCGACCTCATACACATACCCCGTGAAGAGAATCAACTCGTTGACGCATTATCCAAACTAGCCTCACTAATAAACATGCCCGATCACCTCTTCTACATGCCCATCTGTGTACAAAGAAACGAACAACCAGCCCGCATCCACAACCTCGAAACCGACAACGCCACCGAAGAACCTTGGTACCAAGCAATCCTAGACTTTAAAACCCACGGGTCACATCCACCTGACACGAATGCCAAAAACAAAAGAGCTCTACGAATACAAGCCACCCATTACGTCCTGAATCAAGGCCTACTGTACAAACGAACCCCCACAGGGAGTCCTCCTTAGACACATAAACAAAACCCCAATCTGAGAGAGTCATGGAAGAGGTACACGACGAAGAATGCGGATCCCACATGAGTGCACACCTACTAGCCCGAAAATAATGAGACTGGGTTATTACTACACGTCACGTTTCGGCACTGCCATAATTGCCAAGTATTCTCCAACATCCAACACCAACCTCCTTATCCTCTATACACTATAGCCACACCCTGGCCCTTCTCTACTTAGGGGAATAGACATCATAGGGAAAGTACACCCATCTGGGACCGGCAGACATTGCTTTATTTTAGTAGCCATAGATTACTTCACCAAATGGGTAGAAGCCGCCTCTTACACCGTACTAACCCCGAAACAAGTAGTCAAATTCTTGCAAAACAACATCATCTGCCGTTATGGTATATCTCATGAAATCATTAGCGACCAGGGGGCTCGCTTCAGGGCCGATACCCAAAAACTCCTAGACAAATATGAAATCCAAAGACCCAAATCTTCACCCTACAGACCGCAAACCAACGGGGCCGTAGAAGCAGCCAACAAAACCATCACCACCATCCTTAAGAAAATGAGAGACAACTACCGAGATTGGCCGAACAAAATCCCCTTGGCCTTATTAGGATACCGAACATCCTATAGGACACCCACCGGAGCCACATCATGTTACCTAACCTACGGTTCTGAAGCCGTCCAACCAGTAGAGCTAGAAATACCATCACTAAGAATATTAGCCGAAAGTGGCATCCCTGAAAAAGAATGGAACCAAAAACGGTACGACAAGCTACTACTCCTATATTAACGTAGAATACATGCCCTATCCAACGTACAAGCCTACCAACAACGCATCCAACGACCCTTTAACAAGCAAGTGAAATCCCGAAACATACACGAGGGAAATTTAGTGATCAAATCCATTAGAGCACCCATTCTCGTCCACCTTAGAGGGAAATTCAAACCAAGCTGGGCGGGCCCCTACCTCGTTAAGAAAATACTCTCGGGGGGCGCCGTGATCCTTACCGACCTGGATGGTCAAGAGTTCTCAACCCCGACCAACATGGATCGACTCAAGCGATACTACCATAACACCTTGGAAATCACGTCCCGATCTCCGACTTAGGGAAAAAAAAACAGAACAAAAATCAGTTCGCATCGATAAATGGCATAAACGAGTCTAAAGCAAAATCACTCACACTTTTCAAAAGAACTACGAACATGGTTTGATTCCGTCTAAAAGCGGATACGTAGGCAACCCATTCCCCGGGTACAACCAAACAACCAAAAAAATAACAAAGATCGATTAATCGATCCATGTATAAACCGGGACTCCTTTTTACGACTCGACCCCCGAGTGATTTAAAATGATGAAGCACAAACGACGAGCCGAGGACGGGGTGAAAACCCAAAAGGGCGCCCCGGGCAAAATGAAGAATCGAGTTGCGAGCCGTCGTAAAAAAAATGACGAGCCGAGGACGGGGTGAAAACCCGAAAGGGCGCCCCGGGCAAAATGAAGAAACGAGTTGCGAGCCGTAAAAAAAGCAAAAGGAAAAAAAAAACGAAAAGCAAAAAAAAAACAAAAAAGGGTGAGCCGAGGACGGAGTGAAAACCCGAAAGGGCGCTCCGGGTAAAATGAAGAATCGAGTTGCGAGCCACCATGAAAAAAAAGAAGGAAAATAAATGTGCTTCTCATGAAAAAAAAAACTGGTTAAATCGAGCCTTTGTTGAGGCATCAACATAGAGCATCCAAAATCCGAACGTCCCGGAAAATTAATAACATGTCTAAACTCCCCAAAAACTAATACTAATATGTCACATAATATCAACTAATACAACATAATATTAAACGGCTGGACTCTACCGGTCCAACTTATCCCTACCCTCACCATTCGGGCACGACTGTTTGCGTTCTTCCTCTTCAATTTTCCGAAAGCATGCTTCTAACGCCTTATCCAAACGTGAGTCGAACAAATCTCACTTCCTCTGCTCTTTCGCAACCTTAACATGGGTCTTGTCGGTCTTGGCCCGTTCGGATGAACTGACTAAGCTAGGATCGGTTCCACTGTCTCCGGTTAGGCACCAAGTCTCTCGAGTCTCTTCTTCGCCTCTTAGCGGTGCTACCTTTCTAACTTTCGAAACGGTCTGTCCTGATGGGCGCTCACAAACCCTCTGCCGGAGAGAAGTATTGTCGTTCGGTCGATCAAAGGAATGCAAAAACTTCCGTTCCCAGGACACCCTAAACCCCCTAAGTAAATCCTCGGTCCAGGGATCAGGATTAGAAACGACCTTAACATCATCTGGAATAGGAGATCGGACACCCATTTGATCTGACAACATGCTAGGGTAAATGTAAACTTGATCCCTCATGCATAGTAGTAACAAGACCCAGGTCGAAGACGAAAATGGAAACCCAACGCATCCACTAATATTCCACCACGGGATGGACCACCTGATGACAACTTCTCCCGTAACTAAGTAGGAAAACCAATCCTCCTCTTCAGGACTTTTGTTCCACATCAGTACCATATTCCGGCCAGTGAAACCCCGATATTTGTAATCTTTAAAACATCGGGGAGGGTCGATTAAGCCGAGCCGCTCCTGCAACCAAACCTGCACAAAATACGACGAAGCATCGCACCCTCGAAGTCAGAATAACCACAAAACAAATAAAACCAAGCTACAAAAATACAACACAAAAAATGCACACCTGTAGGATTACCCTAGAGCCCCGAGGAAGTCTCCCCTGTGCCGGAACACTAGCGGCAAGACCCAAAACGAGTTCACCTAAAATAAGCAATGAGGGTGATCGTCCATGCTCCATAGCCGCTACCACATCCAACACTCGAGGGTTACCCCAACCTTCACGTGACCGCACATCCTCAAACAGATAATAACAAGCCATAGCAATATTGAAAGCACGCCTACATGCCAAAGTCGAAACATGACGAGAGCCAGCTCGTGAGAATGTCCTAAAAAGCAACTCTAGATTAAGACCATCCATACCAAAATAGCCTTTAGCCTCCTCTAATGAAGAAAGGTCCAAAATGTGATAAAGTCGCTCCATGTAAGCACCATCCCCACAAGGCACACAAGGTCGAACCGAACTCCACCCGCCTATAGCATCTATTTCTTCGGGCAAAGGACAAACTTTACCCTCGAGGAAAGCAAAAACATGATATTTCGAGTCCCAAAACCTAGAACATGCCCGTAGAAAATCATCCTGCACCTTGACTCGACTTAGTGCAACAACTGTCGACAGATCATCGTTTGAACTAACCTCGGAATGACATTTCTTAAACAAACCTGCCCACTCGGTCAGAACATTCTCGAAACCCGACATGACCCCAGATATGGTTCTATACCTTACGGATATCCTAGTATGCCTAGGACATACACTCACAACACGTATATATAACACTAATCCCACAAAAATTAGGAAACAACGAAAATTTCCATAACTCGGGACTCGGACCGCACCGGCCCACGCGCCCGAGGGTCCGCCCACCTAAGCCAAAGTGACCCGAATTCCCGGCCGCCCGAGCCCAGGCCTCCGGAGGCCAGCAGCCTCAGCCCAAGCGCCTGTGCTCATCCAGGCGACATCCCGAGCAGCCCAAGGATAGAAAATCAAACGTCCACTATCACCATAGCTATCAACCTCAACCCCGGACATCGGGAACGACCTCTCGAAGTCGCTAAAACCCGTCCGGAAAACCGAAATACCCGCGCATGAGCTGCGAGAACGTGAAGCTACTCATCGGACGCACAAGACGTAGACGTTTTTTTTAGGGATTATAAGCTACCCCACCTAGGCGTATCGTAGTCTATTAGCGGTCATCGTCAAAGTCTCATCTGTAACAAGGCAATTTTTATAAATATATAAAAGTGGTCTAACTTTTTTTTTTCAAAAGTTGCTCGAATTTTAAACTTCAGTTCTATCCTGAATGCCAAACAATCGCGCTCATCTCTGGATACATGTAACCAAACCACATTGATATTTTATATCTCGACTCAAAAATGTTTTAACCGACGTACTACCTGATCCAATTCCCGACTCAAACTAACGCATTTCAAAACATCCGAAAAAAAAGTTGTTTTCATCCTCTCACGCAACGCTAACGCACCCTAAGTCATATCGCAAAGCGAATAAACACAAAAGTGATTACTTGTCAATCTAGGTAACCAATTCGCCAAACAAAAAACACAAGACTAATCCGACTAATTCAAATGCTAAGAATCTAAAATAGATATAAAAAGTATACAAATCCTTATACAAATCGAGGCTAAGAAGGACCCCTAGAAGCCGCGCCGACGGCAATCACAGTCTCACAAAGCTGATCATCTAACCCTAGGCCCTTTAAATCTATAAGGGGAGACTCACTACCGTCCATCCCCGACAGCATATCTAGGGTAGCCGTCTCGGGAATCCCTCCAGCCTCCTCCATAGCACCCGTAGCCTCAGCATCGACCTCAGCCTCCCTTTCGACTTGATGCCTAGCCTCACCCTGAGCTGAGGTCTCTCCCCGAAACCGGGCCAGCTGCTCCTTAAGGAAGGCGATCTCGTCAGCCCGAGATTTTAGGAGCCGCTGTGACTCAACCTCTCTCACCTCGAGCTCGGTCACCCGAGTCTCCAACTGTCCCACCATATCCGGAACGTCCTGCAAATACACTTAAAGCATTAGGAAAGTACACAAACAACCAACAACCTAGAAAACCACCTTGGTCACGTAAACTCACCGATCGAGGTCTCGAAGTGTCACGGGAGACCCTCGAGGCATAAGCCCGAAAGCAGTTGGCAGCCCGCCACAACCGCTGATGGCAAGCAGACGAAACCTGAAAAGTAAAATCACAAAGGTTAGACATACCGACCCTAATCTTTAGAGCCCAAGCAAAGGACAATAAAAGTAAGACTCATCCGGTACATCCGGTCACGTCACTCTATCCCGGCATCCATCTCCTCAGCAGAACTAAGGGGGAGGGGCTCAGTAGGGGCTACCCCGACCACATCGACCTTGAGTAGTGTCCAAGGGAAGACTGGGGGCTGAACAACATCAGCCAAGTCAACCGGCTAGAAGAAAAGCGTACCGTTCCAAAGGAAAGTGAATACTAAACCATAGGACAAAACAAGCGATAAAACCAAAACCAACACTCCAATAAACCTAAACCTAGGGGGCTACTGAGTAAAGAAAACCATAAGAAAGAAACTCACATCTGCAAGGCGCAGGTAACTCGCCAGTGCATCCTCCGACAAATAGTGCCCCTATCCCGAACCAATCTCCATTCAGTGCCGGAAACCTAACCGGACGAGCCCACACCGTCCTAGGAGCCAATCAAGGGAGTTAGGAGAAAATTCAAGCCACATAAGGCAGACCTTACAGCCTCCCCTAGTCGAAATCGACTACCAGCAATGAACGAACACGAGAGCCTTAATTGATAAGGACGCTTGCGCTTAACCGCATGATAAAACGAAAAAAGGGGGGCAAATCCACACACCTAAAGCACCCGAAGCAACCAGTTATCCTGGCAAGTCCCTAAGCACTCAACCTACATCCCAGGGGATTATTATTTTAAGCACATTCCCGTAAGAACCCACTAAGCAAATGCAAGCCCAAGAACTAATATAAACACCATTGTGCAATCGATAAGAGCTTACGTGCCAAGTCTGGTAGTTTAAAGGCAGAAAGTCACCAAACCCAAACGATCACTCATCAATGAGCCAGGGATAGTCAGAAGCGTTCCCGAAGAAAGTCGTAAACTAGGGTTAGTCTAACGCAGCTACTCGAGAGAGATAAGCTTAACTTAACGTAACCACCCGCAAAGGGTTGAATCAAAAACACCAATAAATACTTAAGCAAAACAACGCAACTCAGAGTCAATAAATATAAAGCTTGTACCTACTGAGACAAAACGAAATAGCAATAACGGGACAACTACTAATCAACATCGATAATACACTCTTGACAATAAAACAAACATAGGGGACACACTTAACCTAAACGCCACACCCGGACGCGTAACAAAGCAAATCTAAACCAAACTAATCTAAATAGACTGTAAACGAATCTCGAGTGCATAAACAAACCAAAATAAAAGCAAAAACAAACCCGAACGAAGTAAGACAAGCATGCGAGACAAAATTAACTAAGACAAATTCACTCCACCAGCATTTTACTAAGACAGATAAACGAACAACATTTTTGTCTCAGAGTTATCCTCGAGCCACAACAATAACATTTTTGCCCGAGGGTCAGAGTTATCCCGGAGGCACAGCAACAACATTTTTGCCCGAGGGTCAGAGTTATCCCGAAGGCACAGCAATTTTTATTTTAGAGGAGACTAACGCCCTCGAAGGAGTCTTATACGTCCACAGCAATTTTTTATTCGAGAGGAGACTAACGCCCTCGAAGGAGTCTTATACCTCCACAGCAATTTTTATTCGAGAGGAGACTAACGCCCTCGAAGGAGTCTTATACCTCCACAACACTTTTTATTCGAGAGGAGACTAACGCCCTCAAAGGAGTCTTATACCTCCACAACAATTTTTATTCGAGAGGAGACTAACGCCCTCGAAGGAGTCTTATACCTCCACAGCAACTTTGATTCGAGAGGAGACTAACGCCCTCGAATAGTTTTATACCATTTTATCTTGTCCTAGGGGTCATAAGCATCCCAAAGACGATTACTCGAGCGGAGACTAATGCCCTCGAACGTTTTATGTCATCAAGGGTTCACAAGCAGCCCAAAAATATACTCGTATAAATAAAGGCCAACTTAATGCGTTGCTAGCGCGCAAAAAACACTTAAAATTAAACGAAACCTCTAAATGAACTGAAGAAGACAAAGCGCCCGCGAAAAAAGAATCAAGAGCAAGATGTCAAGCAATGGCCCGGGCCCCAAGCAATCAACCACAAGCGAAGACGTCAGGTATGACTTCTCAGCCTTGGCGGCGAGCCTCACCACGTAGTCCAACGGACTTAAAATGACCCGACCGGACAGCCACCAGGTCGTAATCCTCGATTGACCAGGGTGGCTATACTTTGACTTTCGCCTTGTCGAAGCCTCAGTCAAAGTGGGGGCTTCTGTAGACACCCAAATTTGGACCTGGTGGCTGCAAAAGTGTCCAGCAAACATTCGATGACGATAGGACTGCAACGCGACACGGGTTCGCGGTGTTTTAGATAGTTTTCTTATAGAACGGACCAAATAATTACTCGGAAATATTAAAACTAACATTATGGCAGCCTTAGTCGTGTCGTTATGGTCGCATAGACACTAATTAGAGTCAATTCCGACACTGGGACCCCGAGTCGGCCCCGAAACTCGAAACAAGTCAACCCCGAGTCAAGCGAGCCTCGGGATGAACACCCGAGGCCCACGAAACCCACGGTGCTAGGTCAAGCCGTAGGGAAGCCTTCGCGACCAAGCAAGATATCACACACCCTCCTCTCGATTTTGGAAAGTATCAAAATCGTATCTTCAAAACTCCAACCGCCCCACCTGACGCGCCTGGGTCTCCCCACGCTCGAACCCAGGCGCCTGAGTCCTGGTGCGCCTCAAGTCACGCGTCCATGTGAGCGACGAGGGCCGAAAACACCTATAAATACCCCCCTCCGTCTCATTCATTCGACACAATTAAACTCTCTCTTCTCCCTAAAAAAAACTCTCGCTAAGGGCTCGCACTCCGACACCCGAGGCAAACGATCCACTCGATCGTAGTTCCAATAAAAAAGCAACATCGACGCTACTTCTCACCTTCGAGCACTCCACTCGATACCGAGGTTCCTGTGATCGACTAGTTCAAAACTAGTACCCAGGTTCTGCCGGATTAGTCGCAGAACTAGCCCTTAGTAACGAAGCTCTGCCGGAGTAACCGCGGGAAAGTCAAACGGTAACGGGGTTCTGTCGGAGTCACTAGGAGGATCCGCCTGTTGAACAAGTCGTCACTAGGTTGTCTTCTAAACAAAACTTTCCATATTTGCACTTTCTATTATTATGCACTACGACAACACAAGACGTGGGCACTAGGCCCACGAATGTCCACTAAAATACGTAACGTCCCAACTTCAACATCAAATATTAAAACACACTAAATAGACCCGAGTAATTCCCAGATCTGTTCTCAAGACTATATATGCATTGAGTCCCGTTTAGTGTATACTCCGAGGGTGCAACTTCTCACTACATGATTTACTTACATTCGCATTTACAGTTTTTCGTATGATTTATTGCTTTTATGACCTTATAATCGCATGCTAAATCACCTAACACAGAATTCAAAACGTAAAACAACTAAAACTGAACAAAGCGATGGCCGGGTCCCATATTAGTCCAGGTGCTCGCCTTATTGGGTTCGACGCATCTCTATTAATACCAAACCGACGCATCTTAAGCAGAATATCAGGTAAGGTATACCACGAGAATGACTAATATCCGTATTATCACGTTAAAATCGATTTGCTAATACCTATAATATTAGTACTCTCTACTCTCCTACGTGCATCTTTTCATGGCTTGCCTGTCATGTGAAATCGCATGCAAAGAATGTAAACAACGCAATTTTGACGATAAAACTTATCTGTCCTTAAAACAACCGACATAGCAAAGACATAGGGTTTAAAACAATGGATGTTACAGTATTTCCACCACAACAAAAGAACTATAGGAAATCAGCCCACCGATTGATTAGTAGAGGCCGCTATAGTGCGGGCAGGATTGGGTGTTGATATCTACCAGATGTTGGCTTCCCAATACGTACCCTCACCCCTTACTCAGAATCGACGGTTTCCGGATGTCCGAAACCATTGGCAATGAGAGTCATTCCAGGCATGGAATGCATAAGGGTACAAGTCTTTATCTTTAGGTCCCGTGCCACTCAACTTTGAGCCGGCAAGGGATCAAAGTTGACTTGAACGATTTCCAAGACCCCATAATTGACTCGGTGGTGACTCTACAAATCGGCAACGAATTCAGTTCACTAAAAAGGTCGCCTTACCAAATGAATCGGCCTTTAAACATTTACAACCACGACTCGATCGATTCCCAAACAGAAACACGGGTGCCCGCACCCTTCTAGTACAAGTCCGGATCGTCATCTAAATCGAGGTCCGACACTTCGTCCCGTATGCGAGATCGGACCGGCCCCCGGCAGGGAGGGGGCCGCGTGGGTGGCCGCCGCCACACGTTGAAAACCGGGTCGGTCCCGCGCGTGGGCGCCGGGCGGAGCAGACGAACGTCCACACTAGGAGGATCCGCCTGTTGAAACCGAGTCGTCACTAGGTTGTCATCTAAACAAAACTTTCCATATTTGTACTTTCTTTTATTATGCACTACGATAACACTAGATGTGGGCGCTAGGTCCACAGACATCTACTAAAACACGTAACGTCCCAACTTCAATCGCAAATACTAAAACACACTAAATAGACCCGAGTAATTACGAGATCCGTTCTCAGCTATCTATGCATTGAGTCCCGTTTAGTGTACACTCCGAGGGTGCAACTCCTCACAATGTGATTTACTTACATTCACATTTACAGTTTTTCATATGATTTATTGTTTTTATGACCTTATAATCGCATGGTAAATCACCTAACACGGAATTCAAAACATAAAACAACTAAAATTGAACAAAGCGATGGTCGAGTTCCGTATTAGTCCGGGTGCTCGCCTAGTAGGTTCGACGCGTCTCTATTAATACCGAACCGACGCATCTTAAGCAGAATACCAGGTAAGGTATACCACAAGAACGACTAATATCTGTATTATCGTGTTAAAACTGATTTGCTAATACGTATTATATTAGTACTCTCTACTCTCCTACGTGCATCTTTTCATGGCCTGCTTGTTAAGTGAAATCCCATGCAAAGAATGTAAATACAACTACTTTGACAACAATACTTACTTGTCCTTAAACAACCGACATAGTAAAAGACATAGGGTTAAAACAACGGATGTTACAACATTTCCACCACAACAAAAGAACTAGGTTATCAGCCCACCGATTGATTAGTAGAGGCCGCTATAGTGCAGGCGCGATTGGGTGTTGGCATCTATCGGATGTTGGCTTCCTAATACGTACCCTCACCCCTTACTCAGAATCGATGGTTTCCGGATGTCCGAAACCATTGACAATGAGAGTCATTCCAGGCATGAAATGCTTAAGGGTACAAGTCTTTATCTTTAGGTCTCGTGCCACTCAACTTTGAACCGGCTAGGGATCAAAGATGACTTGAACGGTTTCCGAGTCCCCATAATTGACTCGGTGACGACTCCACAAATCGGCAACGAATTCAGTTCACTAAAAAGGTCGCCTTACCAAATGAATCGGCCTTTAAACATTTACAACCACGACTCGATCGATTCCCAAACGGAAACACGGGTGCCCGGACCCGTCTAGTACAAGTCTGGATCGTCATCCGAATCGAGGTCCGGGACATCGCCCCGTACGCTAGATCGGACCAGCCCCCGACAGGGAGGGGGCCGCGTGGGTGGCCGCCGCCACACGTTGAAAAACCACATCGGTCCCGCGCAAGCGTGCGCGGCGCCGAGCGGTGCGGACGAACGTCCACAGAAGGACGATGCCCCCACTTGAAGAATGTAAGAAATGTGGTAAAGCTCGTGTAGAAGGGAATATGTGTCATCCTAGTGATGGGGAGGAGTGGAAACACTTTGATAGAATTCACCCTAACTTTGCTGAGGAACCCCGTAATGTGAGACTTGGGTACCGATGAGTTTGCCCATTTCGGTTAGTTCGGTAAGTCGTACTCCTGCTGGCCTACCATGGTCACACCATATAACTTACCCCATGGCCGTGTCTGAAACCACCGTTCATCTTCCTTTCTCTTATTGTTCCCGGCCCAAAAAATATAAAAAACCACTTGGATGTTTACTTACCACCAGTGATAGGAATTGACACTTGTGGGAAGTAGGGGTGGAGATATATGATGTGTCGTTGAAACAAAATTTCCAGCTTAGAGCATCACTTTTGTGGACTTTAAACGATTTTCCTACGTATGGTATGTTGAGCGGTTGGTCTATGGCGGGCCAAAAAGCACGCCCTTGTTGCATGAATGAAAGTAACACGTTCTACCTAAGAAATTCAAGAAAAATTAGTTGGTTTGACTGTCATAGACAGTTCCTATCCGAGAGTCACCCGTACAGGAAAAACAAGAGAGCTTTCAAAAAGTGTTAGGTGGTGCTAGATGAGGCACCAATTCGTCTCCGGGGAGATGAGATATGGGAGGTGATTTCGGAGTACCCATCTACTATTGACGGCACCGATCAAGAGTTCAAGGATCTTAAGAAATTAAAAAATAATTGGTTTAAAAGAAGCATCTTCTTCGACCTTCCATATTGGAGTACTTTATTACTCCGACATAATTTGGATGTGATGCATATTTAGAAGAATTTCTTTGAGCAACTGATTCACACCGTCTTAGATGTAGACGGTAAGACATGTGACACTACAGGCTCCTTAAAAGATTTGAAGAAAATCTGTGACTGTCCGAAATTGCATATCAAGCGGGATGGGTCCAAGCCTATGGCCTTGTTTAGCCTTGATAAGGCTCAGAGAAAGGTCGTGTTAGAGTGGTTAGCAAAATTGAAGTTCCCTGATGGGTACGCCTCCGATTTCATTAAGAACCTGAAGTTGCAAGGATTGAAGAGTCATGACTGCAACGTTTTCATGTAGCGGTTACTACCAGTGTCGCTGAAGCAACTTCTGCCGCAAGGTGTTTGGAATCCTATTACTGAGATATCTCAGTTTTTTCGAGATTTGTGTTCGTCGATAGTTACAATTGATGACATGACTCGTTTGGAGGATCAAATTCATCAAATACAGTGTAAACTTGAGATGATCTTCCCACCCTCCTTCTTTAACTCAATGGAGCATCTGCTGGTCCACTTGCCCTACGAAGCTAAAGTGGGAGGACCTGTCTAATATAGATGGACGTACCCGTTTGAGAGGTGAGAACTTTCAAATAATTAATGAACCACTAGCGTTAAATATTGTAATTTATTATTAATATAATTGCTTGATTGTCATAGATTTCTCAACCTTTTGAAGAAAAAAATTGGTAACAAGGCCAGGGTTGAAGGCTCCATGTGTAATGCTTATCTAACAGAGGAGATAGCCAACTTCTATTCTCTGTATTTCGATAAAGAAGTCAACACCAAAGCCAAAAATCTTCACCTAGAAACACCTGAGATGATTGAGCCCAACATACCAGACTTTTTTCAAAGTAAGTTAGCTAAAGGATCTTCATCAGCTGGGGGGTGGAGATTGTTAGATGAGAAGGAATACAATCGTGCTCACCTTTACTTGTTATCAAACCACGAAGTTTTGGAGCCTTATCAGAAGCTGTTTGTAACTGAATTTCTCGCTACTAATCCAAATTTAAATGCTGATGATGTTTGAAATAAGCATGAGGAACAGTTCACCAGTTGGCTTAAGGATCATGTAATTTCTTCGAATATCCCAGATGATTTGGTTAGGAGTCTAGCATTAGGTCCTTTGCAGAAGGTTAGAACTTGGAACCGGTATTCGGTTAATGGTTACAATTTTCATACATTTGCCCATGGTAGCAGTTGGGCTAGATGTTATTTCGGTGTGACTGTGTCGTCACTTGATGGTGACAACTATTACGGTCTACTGGAGGACATCTTCGAGTTGTGCTATGCTTGAAGTGATTGTGGGTATAGAGCTGTGGTATTTAAATGCGAATGGAAGGACAACTCAGTGCATGGTACTAGAGTACATGAACGGTACAAACTAGTTGAATTTAATCATACCAAAAAATACTTGCAATTTTTCTGACATCGAAATCCGAACCACGCAAGCAACCAAGGAGCTTGAACAAGTCTAACTCCAAATTCAGGTGGATTACAATAATGCTGACCTTATAAGGAAAGAACGGGAGTTAGCGGATAAACTTGGAGAGCTCTTGTCTGCTCATAATCTCTTCCTCAAACAAAAAGCCAAAGCACAATGG
Source organism: Agrostemma githago (assembly GCA_958450325.1). Lineage (NCBI taxonomy): Eukaryota > Viridiplantae > Streptophyta > Magnoliopsida > Caryophyllales > Caryophyllaceae > Agrostemma > Agrostemma githago. Next base: position 43,720,336 of record OY288240.1, on the reverse strand, counting down.
ATTCATGAAGGGGACAGGAATACGACCTACTTTCATAGGGCAATCAAGCAACGTATATCCCAAAATAGGATATTGCAGATCACTGCCAGAAACGGCTAGTCACATAATAAGCCTGACGATAATCAGGCTGCTTTCCTCACCTATTATGAGGAGCTTCTGGGAAAGTGCAATTGATCCGAATGAAGAAGCTACAACAAACCAAGAATTCAATGAAGTCACACTAGCTCCAAATGGTCCTAGTCCAGCCACCTTAGCTCCTACTTCAAGTCTAGTAGTGTGCCTTCTTCAAGCATTGGACTAGCTCGTGCAACACCTACTTGGACCGAGTAAAAGAACAAATAGTCAAGACCATATGGATGCATTAACTTGGGTTTACACTCATTCACGCAAGGGATGTGCACCAGGAGTTAATAGGCTGATTAGAGGCTGATTGTGTTCACATGCTTACCTCGTCCAAGTTCTTCTCTTTAGCTTTGTTTTTATCTCCTTAAGCTTTGTTTGTATCACCTTAAGCTTTGTTTGTATCACCCTTGACCATTCTGGTTTGGGGACATTTTGTAGGCTATATATAGCCAACCATTTGATGAATAAAACCATCCAATCTTCATAACACAAAACTGAGTAAAGCTTAGCTTTTCTTTTTCGTCCTTGTAGCTTACAAGAAAAAGTACTAGAGTTAGTCGCGTTACAAGCTCTATACTCGCTATTTCAATCGAGTGTTTGAATTAGCACCCGCTTTGTTGAGGTATAGGTCTATCTCACTAAGCATACTATCCTTGGTTACATTCTATCATCCTTACAACAACCATTACATTCTGTTTTTGTTGCTTGTTTGTCGTTAATCTCACAATACTATCAACCTCCATATAACTTGTTCAAAGTTCATTTTAACTCACATCATTAGTGGTATCAGAGCTTTGGTCTTCCTTTAGACGTAAAGCATGGCAGGAGTAGTGAACTTTGAAGACCCTAACTTCTTGGAACACCTAAAGAAAGCATTGGAGAACTACCAGCCAAAGAATTCTCGTTTCCAAGCAAGAAGGGAACCGGTGGACAAGATCAAAGTGAACGAACTTCCTGAGTTCAATGGGGGTACTGATCCTGAAGTCTATTTGGAATGGGAAAGAAACATGGAGAAGCTTTTTGACTTCAAAGACTTGGAGGACGAGAAGAGGTGCAAGTATGCAATCCTAAAGCTAAGCAAAGGGGCTTCTCTTTGGTATGAAGGGCTGAAGATACAACGCACCAGGGATGGAAAGGGTAAGATTTCTTCTTGGGAGTCCTTAAAACGTAAACTACGTAAGAGGTATGTTCCAACTACACATAAGTTATCCTTATACAAAAAGATTGCTAATCTCGTACAAGGAAAAATGAGTGTTAGCGAGTACATTGAAGAATTTGAGAACTTGGTACTAATGGGGGAAGTAGAAGAAAACGAAGAAATAAAAATGGCTAGGTTCTTACGTGGGTTAAATCGTAGTATTGCTAATACGGTTGATTTATGTCCATACTCTGATTTTGATACTTTGTGTGGGTTGTGTTTAAAAATTGAGGCACAAGGGAAGGCAAAACATGAGGGTGAGTCTAGTAAGGGTCATACTTGGCCACGAACTGATGAAGGTAATAGATTCAATTCTACTAATACTAATCAACCCCTCACTATTAAGAATAACCCAGCAACCCCACTTCAATCTACTACTAAAACACCCACTGAAACTAGTCTATCCAAAGTACGTTGTTTCAAGTATCAAGGGTTTGGTCACTACAAAAACGCTTGTCCTAATAAGAGAGTTGTGACCTTAAGAGAAGTGATCACTGTTAGGGATGAAATATGGGAAGAGGAACAACGTATAGGGGCTGTTTTCAATGTTAACGAGGAAGAGGAAGAGGAAAATATTGAGGCTTATGAACCCCCAACTTATGATACACTCTTGGTACTACGTACTCTACATGCTAACCCCATTCAACACGATACTGAACAAAGAGACCAACTATTCCATACTAAGTGTCAAGTTAACAACAAATGGTGTAGTTTAATAATTGATGGAGGTAGTTGTACCAACGTTGCCTCAGCTGAAATGGTAACCAAACTAGGTCTAGCTACTACTAATCACCCTAAACCTTATGCACTACATTGGTTAGATAACGGGAACAAAGTGAGGGTCACTAAACAAGTAAGGATTGGTTTGACCATGGGTTCCTATGTTGATGAGGTCTTATGTGATGTTATTCCTATGGATGCTTGTCACATACTATTAGGCCGTCCTTGGCAGTTTGATAGGGATGTAGTCCACCATGGGAGAAAGAATGAGTATGAATTGAGAGTTAAGGGAAAGAAAATTGTGCTAAAACCCATGACACCTCAAGATGTGTGTACCATGTTAGCTAATCGAGTCAAGAAACCCAATCTCTCCATATTTGCTAGTAAAAATGTGGTAGAACATGCCATAGAAGAGGGAGAGTGTGTCTTTGTCATGGTTACTAAAGAGGAACCAGTTACGGTTGATAATGGGTTTGGAGGGAAACGATTTGAGGAGTTGCTAAAGGAACTGGGTGTTGTCATTCCTAATGAATTACCAGCTGGTTTGACACCTAGTAGAGATCATGAACTCTTAAAGTATATCAATGGCTCGCAAAAGCTAAGTCCAAGCCATACCAAATGGGTGGAACTCTCGCAACCCTTTCATTTCTCTTCCAGGTATAAGGATGGTAAGAGCAATGTCGTGGCTGATGCTTTATCTTTTCGCTACACACACTTATCCACCCCAGATATAAGATCGCTTGGATTTGAGACTTTGAAGAACTACTACTCTATGGATGCTGATTTTGGTAAAGTATTCACCAAGTACAAGGCTGGTGCTCTTAGTACTTTTGATGAGTTTGTTTTGCAGGAAGATCTTCTTTTGAAAGGGAACCATCTTTGTGTCCCAAAACATCCTATTTCAGAGTTTCTAGTTAGAGAAGCTCATGGAGGAGGACCAGCTGGACATTTTGGCATGACCAGGACCGTAGAGGTGTTAAAAGAACACTTCTTCTGGCTAAAGATACAAGGGAGTATTCAAAGCATTGTGGGCAAATGCGTAACAAGTCATTTCTCAAAGAGTCCTTTCAAACCAAGAGGGTACTTGCCATTCTCCAAAATGGCTCACTTCAGTATTTGTTACATAACTGATGATGCTAGCAAAAGTCCTGACTTTTACTTTCGAGGAGTGATTCGGGAAAGGATCAAGGAAGTAAATGAAGCCTACAAAAGAAGGTCCAACAAAAACAGGAAACCAAGACTCTTCCAAGAGGGTGACTTGGTTTGGGTTCACTTAAGAAAGGAGAGGTTTCCAAGCAAGAGAAAGAACAAGTTGATGCCACGAGCAGAAGGTCCATACAAGATCATATCAAAGGTAAACGACAATGCCTACAAGGTGGAATTACCGGATGATTATGGAGTTCATGCCACGTTCAATGTGGGAGACCTTTCTCCTTATCTTGATGATGATGGCATTTCAGAATTGAGGACAATTCCTTTTCAAGGGGGAGGAGATGATCCGAATGAAGAAGCTACAACAAACCAAGAATTCAATGAAGTCACACTAGCTCCAAATGGTCCTAGTCCAGCAACCTTAGCACCTACTTCAAGTCTAGTAGTGTGCCTTCTTCAAGCATTGGACTAGCTCGTGCAACACCTACTTGGACCGAGTAAAAGAACAAATAGTCAAGACCATATGGATGCATTAACTTGGGTTCACACTCATTCAAGCAAGGGATGTGCACCAGGAGTTAATAGGCTGATTAGAGGCTGATTGTGTTCACATGCTTACCTCGTCCAAGTTCTTCTCTTTAGCTTTGTTTTTATCTCCTTAAGCTTTGTTTGTATCACCTTAAGCTTTGTTTGTATCACCCTTGACCATTCTGGTTTTGGGACGTTTTGTAGGCTATATATAGCCAACCATTTGATGAATAAAACCATCCAATCTTCATATCACAAAACTGAGTAAAGCTAAGTTTTTCTTTTTCGTCCTTGTAGCTTACAAGACAAAGTACTAGAGTTAGTCGCGTTACAAGCTCTATACTCGCTATTTCAATCGAGTGTTTGAATTAGCACCCGCTTTGTTGAGGTATAGGTCTATCTCACTAAGCATACTATCCTTGGTTACATTCTATCATCCTTACAACAACCATTACATTCTGTTTTTGTTGCTTGTTTGTCGTTAATCTCACAATACTATCAACCTCCATATAACTTGTTCAAAGTTCATTTTAGCTCACATCAGCAATAAAACTGATAAGGTCCGGTCTGAAGTAATTCAGAATGGACCCTGCTGTGAGACAGAACACTGCAACATTCTCAATAAAATGGTTACTGATAAAGAAATTTGAGACATTGTGTTCTCCATTCCGAATGACGAGGCCCCTGGTCCCGACGGATATACGAGCGGTTTTTTTAAATCGGCTTGGAATATAGTGGGAAATGATGTATGTTTCGCTGTTAAAGACTTCTTCAATAATGGCCTTCTCCTCCAACAGGTGAACGTCACTAATATTATTCTCATACCTAAAACGGACCGACCTGATACTGTGCAACAATTTAGGCCGATTGCTTGCTGCAATACCATCTATAAATTAATTTCCAAGCTCCTTTGCAATTGGCTCGCAGCTGTCCTCCCGTTGTTGATTCAGAAAAACCAAGGGGCATTCATTCAAGAAAGGTCCATCCTTGAGGATATCCTCATTTGTCAGGAGATTGTACAACATTATAATAGAAAGTCAGCGTCCCCGAGATGACTCGGTTGAGTGGAGCTTCATCGATGACATGCTTCAACACTTGGATTTCCCAGAAAAATTCAGGAGACCCGTGATGACTTGCATCTCGACCCCTAGATATACTCTCAACATAAATGGTGAAGGATTTGGTTACTTCAAAGGGAGAAGAGGACTCCGTCATGGTGACCCCATATCTCCTCTTATTTTTGCCCTCTGTATGGAGTACTAAAGCAGGCTGATTCTTTATGCTACACAAAAGTGGCCTTTCAAATATCACCCCAAGTGTAGTCAGCTGAAACTAACGCATCTCATCTTCGCTGACGATCTCATACTTTTCTGCAAAGGGGAAGTTCAGTCCATAATGTTAATGGTTCGGACATTATCGTCTTTCTCTCATGCCTCTGGGCTTACTATTAACTCTATGAAATCAGCTATATATTTCAATGGTGTGAAGGCTGATTGCAGAAGAGACATTATTCAGGCTACTGGCTTTGTGGAAGGGGAATTGCCGCTCACTTACCTTGGGGTCCCCATCAAAACGAGGAAACCTAGCAAACAAGAATTTGCCCTTATTACTGAGAAAATGACCAAGAGAATCTGGAGCATGGGGGATCGGAAACTCTTGTATGCAGGTAGAATAACTCTTCTACATGTGGTGCTAAACACGTTATATACTTATTGGGCATCGATTTTTATCATTCGCAAAGGAGTCATAAAAAGGATCGAAGCAATTTGTAGGAACTTCGCTTGGGATGGTAAGGAAAATCTCAGGAGAGTACCCTTGGTCGCATGGGATAGAGTCACTAGACCCAAAACGGAAGGGGTCTTAGGGATCAAAAGAGCGAGCCTATGGAATGTGGCTGCTGTGGGGAAACTTGTTAACTGGGTCTATGAACAGAAGGACTACCTCTGGGTTAAATGGATCAACACTACCTACCTGAAAGGTGCGGACTGGAAGGACTATAATCCACCGTGCGATTCCCCTTGGACGTGGAGAACTATATGCAAAGCAAAAGAGAAACTTAAGGATGGGTTTGATGACAATGGATGGTCTGCTACCCCACAAGTTTAATCCGTTGGTGTTGGGTATCAATGGCTCAAAGGGAGTGAAACCAAGCCGGACTGGACGCAGGTCGTTTGGAATAACTGGACCGATCCGAAGCATTCTGTTGTCACCTGGCTAATGCTTGATGACGGATTAAAACTCAAGAGCAAGCTTCATAGGATTGGAATATGCCCTGAGGATACCTGCTGTTTTTGCAAGACTGAAACAGAAACAGCGGAGCATCTGTTCCATCGCTGCACGTACAGCAGCTTGATATGGGCTGGTATCGAAACCAGGTTCGACTGCAAAATCCTGAAATTCAACTATTTAATGACTGCAGACTGAATACAGTGGAAGGAAAATTTGAAGCCATGATTACTAATGCTTTCATCTATACGATATGGATGACCCGGAATACTACCAGGTTGAATCAATCCCTGAATCGACCTGAGATTGCTGTCAAGAGCATCATAGAGAATGTCAAAGCACAAATAAAGGAGGTACTAGGCTTAGTGATGAATCTTAATGAGGCAAATATCTTAGGAATCTAATTTAATTTGTCGTTGAGGTTTTTATTTGCTGCTGATTGTACCCGTTTTATGCTCCCTTGGGTCGGGTGATTTATCTGTACCCATCGTTTTGATGTAAATTCTTTTGTGAATTATATATATATATACACACACACACACACGGGGGCACATTGACACTGACCTCTTCCAAGAGGAGGTCATTTCTAGTGGTACAACATTGTCTCCAATTAATGAGACTCTTTTTGCAAGTGATGATGATAATGAGGTGGATATGGGGGAGGATTTTGAAGACGATGAAAGTGGTGAGAACGATGAAGGTGCCCGGGGCTCACAACTCGATTCTTCATTTTGCCCGGGGCGCCCTTTCGGGTTTTTACCCCGTCCTCGGCTCGTCGTTTATGCTTCGTTATTTTAAAATCACTCATTGACCGGGTCGTGGGGAGAGTCCCGGTTTGTACATGGATCGATTAATCGATTTTGTTTGTTCACTCGTTTGGTTGTACCCGGGACGGGTTGCCTACGTATCCGTGTTTGGGTAGAATCAAATCATGTTCGTAGTTCTTTTTGGATGTGAGCGATTTTGCTTTAGACTCGTTTATGCCATTTATCGATGTGAGATGTTTAGGGTATATTCACATGGGTTTTCACCTTAATTAAAAATTAATGTGAAATGGTCGGGTGTAACCCTTTAAAAGTGACGATTACCGAGGTACCGTGTTTGGGTCAAGGTGACTGGCTTGGACGATTTTGGAATGTGGAGCTGGGTAGTGAGCGGCTCTGATGAACTAAGATCTGGAGCTTGATTTTTGTGGAGTTAAGGCTATGGGGTTGCGGTTCCGTAATGTGGTAGGAAAGGGGAAGCTGAGTAAAAATGACTCAGACTTCAATCGTGTGGGTTGTAAATTACGTGGAATCTGATTTCCATGTCTGGCCCTAACGGTTGGGATTATCCTATTGAGCTTGAATCCTCAAAATTCCGGACTGTCTCCTAACAAGCGCCTCGGGGAGGTCTTGAGGGTCGTAATGTAGGGAGGCTAGTATTTGGGTGCTAGTTGACTGGTCTGTTCATTTTTCTTTTCCTTTCTTTTTTTTCTCTTTTTTTTTTTTCGGATTTTGCACTTAAGGTTGAATCGAATGATTGGGGGTTTCATTTTAACCGTCGAGTTTGGTCTTGATTATTGAATTGGGCCGGTTTAGCTTGGCCTTGTTTTCACTTTTTCTTTTGGCTCCTTTTGGCCATTTCAGACTTTTTTTTTGTCAGACTAGCACCTATGGTGGGGGTTGGTCGGTCTTTATTTGAGGGATATTTATTGTGGAAAATGGGTTTGCCTTCCGTCTTCGATCGCAAGCTTAGAAACCATCTAGACTTGTCATAGGATTCGGGAATGCTCGTTCTTAAGGGATAGTTTGTGGCTTTCTATACCAGGTCTTTGTGTTGGTCGGTGTTGATTCTTACAATGATGGCGATTCTTGATTCTTACATGATGGCGATTCTTGCAATGGCAAATCTAGGATTTCCCATGATGCAAGAGTTGAACTTGAATTTCAACTGCAACATATCAAAAAAATGCAATGTTTCGGCTTTCAACTTTAACATATATCAGAACGAAACAGAAGGAGATCTAACCGACCAATGTCCAAAATAAAATCGCAAAACTAAATGAGTTCATGAAGAGGATGGCATGAATCGCAAACAAGAAATTCCTCGGTTTTTTGAACCAAAAGTAATCATCAGAAGGCCTGAGTCGTATTTCTTCTGAAATGAGAGGATGTGTCTTGACAACAACCGTAGCTAAATCTGTAAATGAGAGGATGATACCAACTTCGTCCCAACAACTAGTAAAAGCTATCGTGAAACAACATTACATTACTACCCATTTCTACGATTTTATAAATGCATTTCTTAATCTAAAAATTTTCCAAGCTAAGTATGCTTAAAACTTAGAACAAACAGGATGAATGAGAGCCAAAAATATATATATATATATTCCAACCTGCCTCGCAGCATAAGGCCAGCAATTTATCAGTAGTACTCGCAAACTTGAAATTATTAAATGAATATACAGTATATATACCTGCTATATTGAGTGACAGGGAAATCACTGCAATTATCCATAAGAACCAAATGCAAAGATGCAAAAAGAAACGTCATAAGAATTATTAAGAAGTTGAGCAAGAAAACCCTAGATGAGAGGAAGAGAGGCGATTGTTAAGCAATTTTGAGGCGATTTTGTCCTCTGGTTTGACTGCCATGGCAAGAAACTACGCTTCCAAAACAAAAGCGAAGACGAATTCTACGACGCCGAACTTGTGTTCGTCTACAAAGAAGAAGGACCAGAAAAGGGATGGAAAAGGGAATAATAGAACGACAGGGCCACAAACTCCAAATGAGAATCAACGAACGAAAGCGATGCATGAAGTGAATGGGATTCCTGGACTTAATTTTGATGATGAGGATGACATTGTTGACTGTCCATGGATTACCCAACGGGGAAAACAAAAAAATTCGAGTGCAGAAGAGACTATGACAGACACAGTGGCGAATGAAAAGGAGGATGACGTACCTTTGATACAGTTTTCAAAGGAGGACACCCATGAGGAGATTATGTACTGGGGACAAGCAGTATACTGCTACGTTCTAGGCGCTAACCCTCCGTGGGAGGTGCCTGAAGGTTTTATCAGACGTATTTGGAAACAACATGGTGTTGATAAAGTTTCATTTCTACCTAACGGAATTTTCCTCGTTAGATTCAAAGAGATGAAAGGTAAAGATGATGTGTTGAAAGCGGGTTACCATCTGTTTGATAACAAACCGTTAATAGTGAAAGCTTGGACTCCTAACACTGATTTGCATAAGGAGGATGTGAAGGTAGTGCTTTCTTGGGTACGATTTCACGGACTACCAATAAGATTTTGGGGGAAATGCCTGCCACGAATTGCGAATTTGGTTGGGAAATTTATCAAGACTAATCAGGCAACGATGGAGAAGACGAGACTGGGCTTTGCCAGAGTTATGGTGGAGCTACAAGTGGAAAAGACTTATACTAATCAAGTAAAATTTCTGGATGAAGAAGGTGTTAAACAGGAGATAAATGTTGAATATGAATGGAAACCCACGGTTTGTACTAATTGTAAAGTCCTTGGGCATGAATATGAAGCACGCAGGAAAGGGAAGAAACTTGACCAGATGAGAAAGGGAGCACCCCTTAAGCAAATCTGGAGGGTCAAGAAACCAGACCTGAGCTTCACAGTCATTCATCCTGGGAACCCTTCGAGGACTTTTAAGGAGGTCTTGACTGATGAGGAAATCATAGTCACAACTCTAAACGATGAAAATGGTGAGGATATACAGCCAATAGTGATTGAAGATGGTGACACTACCCTCCACAATCCCCCTAATGAATAGAATCGGATTCTGGAATGTCCGAGGTATGAATAGTGTACATAAGCAAATTGCAATAAAAGACTTTCTTAATAAACAGGAGGTCGCCTTATTTGGTCTCCTTGAAACCAAAATAAAGAGTAATAATGTCAATAATATATCTTTGAATTTGTTTGACGGGTGGAGCATCACCACCAACTTGAGTAGTCATAAAGGGGGTCTAGTGTGGATTTTATGGAAACCTACTATCTTTGAGGCTGATGTTTTAGAATCAGGCGCCCAATTCATACATGCTATGATTACTGTCAAGACAACCAAGAAGAAGTTTTGCATAACTATGATATATGCCTTCAATGAAGGGTGTGATAGGAAGAGTCTTTGGGCATTTCTGAAAAGGTTTGCTGCTGGTTACAGTGGTCCGTGGTGCCTCGCAAGAGATTTTAATACAGTTATAGCTAAAGAGGAGAGACTGGGAGGACAAACTAAAGAGGAAGATATGGAGGACTTTGTTGACCGCCTCGAGGAATGTAATATGGTGGATATTACTACTACTGGTGCGCTGTTCACGTGGACAAACAAACAGGAGGCAGGGACTAGAAAATTTAGTAGACTAGATAGATTCCTAATCAACCCGGAATGGAGTGACTCATTTCCTGAAATGGTGGCTCATTTTCACAATGAGGGAATCTTTGATCACACTCCTTGTGTCGTTAGTGCAACCTCTATTGACTATAATCACAAAAGGAGTTTCAAATTTTTCAATATGTGGACCTTGGCTCCCTCTTTTCATGACACAGTTCAGATGCAATGGGAGAGAAAGGTGGAGGGTGTGCCGATGTTCCGTATTGTTAAAAAAATTAAAGGCCCTTAAACCAATGCTCAAGCTCTTAAATAGGGAGTGTTTTGATAACATTGAGGTGCAATTTAGCTCAGCTGCTACTGCCCTTGATCAAGTTCAGGATATGCTTAAGACCAGTCCTACGGATGGCTAACTAATCGAAAGGGAGAACAGTCTGCTTAGAGAAATCAGGACGCTGCAACTGGCAAGGGACAGTTTTTTGAGACAACAAGCCAAGACCCACTAGTTGAAAGAGGGTGACTCCAACTCGGCGTATTTTCATAAGTGTCTTAGGCAAAGACAAGAAAAGAGTAGAGTCATTCAAATTGACGATGCTAGAGGCAAATTATGCAACACCACCAACGACATTCAGGATGCATTTTTGAGCTATTATTCTGATTTGCTTGGTAAGTCAAGGCATGTCCGGCCAGTAAGAAGATCTATTATAAATAAGGGAAAAACATGTTCCAATGAGCACTATAACATTCTGCTACAACAGGTGAATAACGAAGAAATTAGGAATATTGTTTTTTCCATACCGAAAGACAAGGCCCCCGGTCCTGATGGCTATACCAGTGGTTTCTACCAAGCTTCTTGGGACTACATAGGGCCAGAGATATGTAATGCAGTCCAAGATTTCTCCAGGACAGGTTAGATCTTGACGCAGGTAAATGCTACGAACCTGTCCTTGATCCCTAAAGTCGACAGGCCTTCAAATGTTACTCAATTCCGGCCTACACTCGTGCATTTTTTTTACAACAGTCTTGCTAGTATGAATATAGTTTGCACAAAAATGCAACCTTCTTACTGCAACATGACACAAAATATAGCCTGCCGATTGCATTCACATATTGACGCTCCCTTATTTACTTAATAGCATTGAACTGAGCTTGGGAATGTTGCTGAAATGCTACTGAACTGGTGGAATTGCATCATATCTGCCATTTTTCTTTTTATTCCTGTGTCTATGATCTTAGTCTGATCCTACGATTATCCCTCATGTCTCCCTTCCTCCATTTATTGTCTTTCAAAATATGTGTGAAACTACGACTCATAAGTAGAGTCACTAAAGTTTGAGGCCTCTTATAACAACATAAATGCAGTCCCGAGCTAAAATCTCATAATTAAAAGACAAGAAGTTACTAGGAAGATAACATGAAACTCCATATAAAGTCGACCTTATAACATGAATAATGATATAAAATAAGCCAAATAATACATTATAAAACAGCCCTATCAACTTCCATTAGTTTTAAATCACCAAAAGAACAATGATTTCACCGAACTTGAGGCCTGCTCATTTTTCAACATTTTAAGTTTAAGGAGTTACAGATCAAGCTCGAGCTCAAACTAAAAATATTTGGTTTCCGGCTTTACTATATTACTATGTCTATCATGTACTGAAAAACGATTTGTAAGACAGCAAACAAAAAGTATAAATCTAGTTTAAGCCAAGCTTATATCTAAATGATAGGTAGTTTGTAGTCTTTACCTTTATTATTTCCACAAGCTGATCAACTCCGCTTTCACCAGGAAACAGAGGTTGTATGAACCAATAAGACATTAATATACAGCTACAAATATAGAACAAAATACATAAGAATCGCTTAGATTCTTTGAATCAAGTCATTTATATATGTTGGGAAAATATAAAGTACCTGTCAGAGAAGTATTTATGCGAGAACACAAGCAGCAGACCAAATGTCGATAGCCATGGTGTACTCAGTCACTACTGGCCTCTCTACCTCTTCATACTCAGTTGTCCCTTGTTTAAAATATCCTCGTCTACTTGATCAGACACACGATGTATATCGATTAAGAACTGACAAAATATGAAGATTATCACAAGTGAAGGACAAAATATGAAGAGTATGACAACTGAAATAAGTGATGATGATTGGAGTCTTTCTTTATACTCGGTCTTTCATGATGATCTATGCATTGGGACTCGACAACATGCTATTCAATAGCGGACATAATCCGACTTATTCTGATATATGAGTGTATATAAGATTTTGAGGGTATAGGCTATTGAATTTGGCAGCACAAAGCTCATGAAAACTATTGTACTATGTATGCTTCTAGTTTCATGTCTTCCATCTTATTTTGGTGGTCATTTTGTTTTAATTACTTCAATTCACTTATGATCAAAAATTTAAGATAACTAGTGTCGAAACCAAATTTGAGTATAGGAATAGGCGAACAACAGTTCATACCTGACTCTCAGCAATCTCACACATAAAATTAGACAACGGGTGGGGAAATTAGAGGAAGAGGCGGGTTTGATGAAACAATTAGGATTATCATAATGTTTCAAAACATTGAGGATTATGAAGAGACCAAATCTCTATTCATTTCTGTTTCGCAGACCATAACTAGTCTATAACTTCAAAAGTCAATTATTCAATGAAGGTGCCTACTGTATGTGTAGGGCTTAGGATCTTACGGAGTCGTTCAAATAGAGTAAACCACTGAACAAACAGATCTTCGAAAAACATAACCCACTGTAAAAAAATTGCAGTAAAAATTGATAAAAAAAAAGGGAACTACGGACATACAGTACACAATGTCAAGTTTGCATACTAAACGCAGAAAACAGACTTTAGAATCAAAAAGACGATAGAAACCATCAAAAACTGAGTAAATTATGCACTAAATCCCAATTTCATAGTGATACAATCACTAACACAATAACAATCAATAAAACGTACCTTAATTAGTGAGTATGAATGAAGAAAGCAAGCAATAATATAATTAATCGTCGACGGACGGCGATGACCGATTGAATTTAGGGTAGAAGACGAAGATAATTGGGAGTTTCTTTGATCCAGTTCTTCTCCGTGCCAACGTGCGTGGTATGTGTATGTACTGTACTGATGAAGCGTAATTAGAAGCCATATATGCAGAGGTTTAGGAAACAATTGAGTTTTGGAAACAAATAGAGGAGGCGCAATATGAAATCATTTGGGAGAGGTTTGGCATTTATTGAAATTTTTACTTTTTGGCAATTTAGATATGCTAATCCATTATTTGCATCATTTAAGTGTAATAATTAGTGTCGATTTATATTTGGTAGGATAAGTTGTTTATTATATGAGTCAATGTGTGTTACTTGTGTCGATTTTCCAATCGTCACGATATAATCGCTACGAAAAGGTTATTTTGTTGTAGTGTGATATATAAGAACTATTATACCACACCCAACCAACCTCTTATGTTGTGCATTTTCAAACCTCTGACAGTGCCACCAATTCACCACTCCATCAGCAGGGATACAAGTTTGCAACCATCCTGAAATCAGCAACACACATCTCCAACTATAGGACACTAAAAACAGATATGCTCCTGATTCTCCCCAGCTGAACCACACAACCAGCACTCCATTCTAATGTTCAAGCCCCATTTGGTCAATCTCTCATTAGTCTGAAGTTTACTATGCATCATTATCTAATCAATAAAGGAGTTCTTGGACAAGACCAATTTATGCCAAACAATAGAACTCCAATCTACCACCTGCTTCTCCTCTCTTAACCACTCATAACCCTTCTGCACAGTATACTTCTTACGTGAGTGCTGTCATTCATCATGCACAAACCCCTCCTTAAACCTGTCATACACCTTACATATCCTTTTCCATGACCATCTAGATGTAGTTTTATTTAGCATCTGATGCCAGTCCAAGCCCTTTAAAAAGGTGCTATGAATACACTTTACCCACAGATGATGTTTCTTTGCAGCCAACCACCAAATATACTTGGCAATGGTGGCCACATTCCAGTTTGCAGCATCTCTGATCCCTAGTCCACTTTTCTGCTTGGAGTAGCAAATTTGATTCCACCCAATTAAAGGAGCTGAGATGTAATTGTAGTGCCCTTCCATAAGAAATTCTACAAATATCTTCAACTTTCTTAATCATACTCTTAGGAAGGATAAACACTCTAGACTAGTAAGAATGCAAATTCTGAATGACACCCTTTACTAAAGTAAGTCTGCCTCCATAGAACAGGTGCTTAGACCCCAAAGATCTAATGCGTTCAACAATTTTTTCTGCTAAAACAACACTGTCCAGAACCCCCAGCTTTTTACATAAGATAGGAAAGCCTAAGTATCTAAAAGGAAGATTACCCCTTCTCATTTCAGTGACCTGCGGTAAACCATTAGGATCCCTCACCCCATTCATGTATATTTCAAACTTGTCTTTGTTCATTTGCAATCCTGGAGCTTTAGAGAATGTAAGAGAGGCCTTTATCAAAATAGTAGCTGACTCCTTTATCCCCATAGGAAAATAAGAGTAAGTCATCATCGAAGCAAAGGTGTGCTAACTTCAGTTGCATACACAAAAAGTGATATTTAAACCCTTGAAAACTTTGCACTTCTTGTAAGACTCTTGATAAATACTCCATACAAATTGCAAATAGCAAGAGGGAAAGGGGATCCCCTTGTCTAAGCCCCCTCTTACCCTTAAAGTAACCAACACTACACCCATTAAGCACCAAAGAATAGCTAGTAGTAGTTACACACTCCATCATCAGAACAACAATATTCTGAGGGATTTTCAAAGCCTAGCTCCAACATTCCCCTAAGGAATGACCACTCCACTAAGTCATAAGCCTTCTTAAGGTCAGTCTTCATTAGACATCTCGGGGAGCACGATTTTCTCCCATAAATTCTAACCAAATCTTGACAAATAAGAATGTTCTCCACAATTTCTCTTCCTTGTATGAAACCACTTTGGTTTTGGTTTATAATTTCTGGAAGAATGCATCCCATTCAATGGCACCAAATTTTAGTAATACATTTATACAATGTATTACAACAGGCAATTGGCCTGAATTAGGTGACATTATCAGGCATATCCATCTTAGAGATCAAGGATATGAGGGTATGATTAACTTGTTTAAGCAATTTCCCACTTCTCCGAAAGTTTTGTACAACCTCCACCACACTAGGCCCCATAGTACTCCAAGAGTCCTTGAAGAACTGGCTTGTGTAGCCATCAGGACCCGCACTCTATCCCCTGGAATGTCAAACATACTCTTCTTAATTTCCTCAGTTGTCACTGGCCTAAGCAGTGTAGTAGCCTACTCAGAAGAGACAGTCTTCCCCTTTCTTACCATTGGCTTATACACCTTGTTAACTTTAGTACTAGTCCTAAGCAACTTCTTAAAGTACTCTTCAAAAGCTAAATTGATGGCCTCAGGATCAGTCATCAAATTCCCTTCCCCATCTTTAATGCTAGAGACCTTATTAGCGGCTCTTCTCTTCTTAATACATGAATGAAAGTAGGCAGTATTGTCATCACCATCCTCCACCCAATGTACTTTAGCTTTTTGCCTAAGATAAGAATGTGTAGCTCTTTCTAGCTTTACAGTCAATGGCAATAGTTCTTTCACTGTTATTTAACTCCCAATTCAGGGTGTCCAGATGTATTTTCTTTTGCACCTCTTCCAACATAATCTTAGATATCTGCCAACTTTTTTCAACTCTGAAAACTTTCTTTTGTTCAGATTCTTAAATTCAGGTTTGGCCATTTTAAGTGTTTGCACCAATCTGAACATAGGGTTACCCTCCACACTCCTACTCCAAACATCCTCCACAACTTTGCTAAAACTTTCATCTAGAGACCACATATTATAATACCCAAAGCTGAATTTAACAAGGTTCTGTAGACAACCAGATTCAGACTTGGTGGCTGCAAGAGTGCCCAACGAACACCCGATGATGATCGGACTGCAACACGACACGATTTTACAAAAGTTTTAGATGGTTTTTTATAGAACGGATCCAATAATTACTCGGAAAAAATAATTCAACATCAAAACGGCTTTAGTCGTGTCATTACGGTGGCGTTGACACTAATTAGAGTCAATTCCGACACCGGGGTTCTGAATTGGTCCCAAAACACGCAAAGTCAAACTCGAGTCAGCACGTCAGGCCAGGCGAGCCTCGAGACGCGCGCCTGAGGCCAATCGGTGCACGCACGCCAGGTCAAGGGGGAACGCTTAATGCCCAAGCAACGTAAGATCACGTATAATCTCCGCTTTGGAAAGTTTTCAAATCGGATCTTCAATATTTCGACCGCCTCCCTCCAGAGGCCATAGAATTGCACCACCTCAACTCAGGCGCCCCAATCCTTGGTCGCACGCCCCCAGGAACCTGAGATCTCGATTTGAACTACGTGAAAAATATAAATACCCCCCCTCCTTTTCCGCTCATTCCGACACACAACACAATTCAAAAAATTCTCTTCCTCTTTCTCTCTACGAGCTCCTTGCTCTTCTTTAATGTCGCACTCCGACATTAGGCACGATCCACTCGATCATTTTCTCTCCGATACGCGAATCAACACTACTCTTCGTAGTTCCTCGAGTCATTGGCTCGATCCGAACGAAAAAGGGCACCCGTGTTTGACTCACCAACCCAAGCCCACCGTAGCGAAGCTTTGCCGGAACTGCCATAGGAAAACTAGGAGGATCCGCCGCTAGAAGTCGTATCGTCACTAGGTTGTCATCTAAACACAACTTTACATACCGTACTTTTAATTATGCACTTCGATAACGTCGAGTCCAACTCATTTGGTTACTAAATCCACGACGCGTCGTAAACATACGTAACGTCCATAACTTCAACCATAAGCACTAAAACAGTCTAAACTAAACCCGAGTAGTCATGAGACCCATTCTCAACCATCTACGCATCGTGTCTCGTTTAGTGTAACACTCTGAAGGTGCAACTCCTCACAATGTGATTTACATAAATTTTGCATTTACCGCTTTCGTATGATTTACCGCTTTTATGACCATAATCGCATGTTAGATCACCTAACATGAAATTCAAAACGTAAATAAACTAAAACTGAACAAAGTGGTGGTCGGGTTCCATATTAATCCCGATGCTCACCCCTCACAAGTGGTTCGATGCATCCCTATTAACACCGAGCCGACGTACCTTAAGCAGGATATCAGGTAAGGTATACCACGAGAATGAATAATATCTGTATTACCACGTTAAAACTGATTTGCTAATACGTATAATATCTAGTCCTCTCTACTCTCCTATGTGCATATTTTCATGGCCTGCTTGTCATGTGAAATCGCCTGCAAAGAATGTAAAAGCAATTACTTCGATGACAAAAACTTACTTGTCCTTAAACAACCGACGTAGCAAAGACATAGGGTTAAAACAACGGATGTTATCATACTTCCGCCACAAGTAAGGAACGCTTATCAGTCCACCGATTGATTAGTAGAGGCCGCTACGTGCGGTCGGGATTGGGTGTCAATGTCTATTGGATGTTGGCTTCCCAATACGTACCCTCACCCCTTACTCAGAATCTACGATTTTTGGATGGCCGAAACCATTGGCAATGAAAGTCATTCTGGACATGGAACGCTTAAGGGTACAAGTCTTTATCTTTAGGTCCCCATGTCACTCAACTTTGAGCCAGCTAAGGATTAAAGTTGACTTGAACGGTTTCCAAATTCCCAAAATTACTAAGTGGCGACTCATAAATCGGCAACGAATTCTGTTCACTAAAAAGGTCGTCTTACCAAACATATCGCCCTTTAAACATTTACAACCACGTCTCGATCGATTCCAACGGAACCATGGATGTCCCCACATCCGTCTAGTACAATTCAAATCGTCAACCAAATCGAGGTCCGACACATCGCCCCGAACGAGTGATCGGATCGGCCCCGGGACGGGAACGAGCGTGCCGAAGACGGGCCGTGTGGGTGGCCGCCGCGACCGCGTCCCGCGCGGGGCAAACGGTATGGGCGAGCGTCCACAGATTGGCGACTTCGCTGGGAAATTGGAAATAAGTTTCCAGCGACGGTGTTCCTAGTTTCTTTTTTGTGGTCACTATAGGTTTTGGTCCTAAAAAGCTCACCCTAACCATTTTTAGGACCAATCGACCTTCTCGCGGTAAGATCCCCAGACTGGACTCGCGGAGAGACCCTCGATTGACGTTCCTGTCGACCAAGGTAGTCATGCATTCCGTGAATATCTCAAGCGAACTGCACTGAGCAAACGGGACGACTACCTCTCTCGGTGACCCTTCGCCACCTAAACAAAGACTATTCGTGGACGGTAGCCTACCCTAGCCTACCCGTGTTTGCATCCTGCATAAGTGTATGCATTCCTAGTTATGTGTAGCATGTTGTGACAACCCAAATAAAAAATTAAAATCCGGATTCAACCACGACAACATATTCAACTACACCCAAACTCCATTTTCGAGAAGGACATCGTTTTCAAAACCACCATTTGGCGTCGTTACTCCGACCAAAATCAAACATATTTTCAAAAACACCTTAGCGTTATCACCATGGCTAAATGCACATTTACCATTTCGAAAAACATTTTTTTAGCGCCATTACTTTTGGCCAAAACAAAACTCGTCATTTTCCAAAAGCAAGCAACGATATGTTGTTACTATCGCCAAATTCCCAACCAATGGGATCAAGGCACCTAACACGGCTACATTTTTTCTTCAAAACATTTTTTTGCACATACCATTACTATCGCCAAATTCCCAACCAGTGGGATCAAGGCACCTAACACGGTTACATTTATTCAAAACATTTTTACACATACCGTCACTTATTTTCAAGATTTTATAAAAACACAATCACCACCTAAATTTTGTAACAAGAATTTGGCCATACTTTCAAAACACCATCACAGACACCGTGTTTTCTCACAAACACCCTTTACACCGCAGACGTCGGGCTCCTAACTAATAGAAGTATTGATAACAACGCGACATTATTATTTTCACACGTCTTCAAAAAAAATTCTTTTACAAACCGTGTTTTCGCAAAAATCACAATCCACACTTTTGCTACCGTCAAACCTTTGACACCCGCATAGCAACACTTTCCGACATGCCACAAACGATGTCACTGAACCATCGTAATGTCGACGTCAAAACTTCCACTTTCAGAAAAGCTCATTTTCCAAAAACATCTATTTTTTTAAAAACATCAAAACTCTTTGATTCCAAGCCGGGATCGAGATCAACTTCTTACGTAGTACAACCGTATGTTTACGACGCGTCGTGGATTTAGTAACCAAATGAGTTGGACTCGACGTTATCGAAGTGCATAATTAAAAGTACGGTATGTAAAGTTGTGTTTAGATGACAACCTAGTGACGATACGACTTCTAGCGGCGGATCCTCCTAGTTTTCCTATGGCAGTTCCGGCAAAGCTTCGCTACGGTGGGCTTGGGTCGGTGAGTCAAACACGGGTGCCCTTTTTCGTTCGGATCGAGCCAATGACTCGAAGAACTACGAAGAGTAGTGTTGATTCGCGTATCGGAGAGAAAATGATCGAGTGGATCGTGCCTAATGTCGGAGTGCGACATTGAAAAAGAGCAAGGAGCTCGTAGAGAGAAACAGGAAGAGAACTTTTTGAATAGTGTTGTGTGTCGGAATGAGCGGAAAAGGAAGGGGGGGGGGTATTTATATTTTTCTCTTAGTTGAAATCGAGATCTCAGGTTCCTGGGGGCGTGCGACCAAGGATTGGGGAGCCTGAGTTGAGGTGGTGCAATTCTAAGGCCTCTGGAGGGAGGCGGTCGAAATATTGAAGATCCGATTTGAAAACTTTCCAAAGCGGAGATTATACGTGATCTTACGTTGCTTGGGCATTAAGTGTTCCCCCTTGACCTAGCGTGCGTGCACCGATTGGCCTCAGGCGCGCGTCTCGAGGCTCGCCTGGCCTGACGTGCTGACTCGAGTTTGACTTTGCGTGTTTTGGGACCGATTCAGAACCCCGGTGTCGGAATTGACTCTAATTAGTGTCAACGCCACCGTAATGACACGACTAAAGCCGTCTTGATGTTGAATTATTTTTTCCGAGTAATTATTTGATCCGTTCTATAAAAAACCATCTAAAACTTTGTAAAATCGTGTCGTGTTGCAGTCCGATCATCATCGGGTGTTCGTTGGGCACTCTTGCAGCCACCAAGTCTGAATCTGGTTGTCTACAGAACCTTGTTAAATTCAGCTTTAGGTATTATAATATGTGGTCTCTGGATGAAAGTTTTGGCAAAGTTGTGGAGGATATTTGGAGTAGGAGTGTGGAGGGTAACCCTATGTTCAGATTGGTGCAAACACTTAAAATGGCCAAACCTGAATTTAGGAATCTGAACAAAAGAATGTTTTCAGAGTTGAAAAAAGTTGGCAGATATCTAAGATTATGTTGGAAGAGGTGCAAAAGAAACTACATCTGGACCCCCTGAATTGGGAGTTAAATGACAGTGAAAGAACTATTGCCAATGAAGCTGTAAAGCTAGAAAGAGCTACACATTCTTACCTTAGGCAAAAAGCTAAAGTACATTGGGTGGAGGATGGTGATGACAATACTGCCTACTTTCACTCATGTATTAAGAAGAGAAGAGCCGCTAATAAGGTCTCTAGCATTAAATATGGGGAAGGGAATTTGATGACTGATCCTTAGGCAAAAAGCTAAGGTACATTGGGTGGAGGATGGTGATGACAATACTGCCTACTTTCACTCATGTATTAAAAAGAGAAGAGCCGCTAATAAGGTCTCTAGCATTAAAGATGGGGAAGGGAATTTGATGACTGATCGTGAGGCCATCAATTTAGCTTTTGAAGAGTACTTTAAGAAGTTGCTTAGGACTAGTACTGAAGTTAACAAGGTGTATAATCCAATGGTAAGAAAGGGGAAGACTGTCTCTTCTGAGTAGGCTACTACACTGCTTAGGCCAGTGACAACTGAGGAAATTAAGAAGAGTATGTTTGACATTCCAGGGGATAGAGTGCGGGTCCTGATGGCTACACAAGCCAGTTCTTCAAGGACTCTTGGAGTACTATGGGGCCTAGTGTAGTGGAGGCTGTACAAAACTTTCGGAGAAGTGGGAAATTGCTTAAACAAGTTAATCATACCCTCATATCCTTGATCTCTAAGATGGATATGCCTGATAATGTCACCTAATTCAGGCCAATTGCCTGTTGTAATACATTGTATAAATGTATTACTAAAATTTGGTGCCATTGAATGGGATGCATTCTTCCAGAAATTATAAACCAAAACCAAAGTGGTTTCATACAAGGAAGAGAAATTGTGGAGAACATTCTTATTTGTCAAGATTTGGTTAGAATTTATGGGAGAAAATCGTGCTCCCCGAGATGTCTAATGAAGACTGACCTTAGGAAGGCTTATGACTTAGTGGAGTGGTCATTCCTTAGGGGAATGTTGGAGCTAGGCTTTGAAAATCCCTCAGAAGATTGTTGGTCTGATGATGGAGTGTGTAACTACTACTAGCTATTCTTTGGTGCTTAATGGGTGTAGTGTTGGTTACTTTAAGGGTAAGAGGGGGCTTAGACAAGGGGATCCCCTTTCCCTCTTGCTATTTGCAATTTGTATGGAGTATTTATCAAGAGTCTTACAAGAAGTGCAAAGTTTTCAAGGGTTTAAATATCACTTTTTGTGTATGCAACTGAAGTTAGCACACCTTTGCTTCGATGATGACTTACTCTTATTTTCCTATGGGGATAAAGGAGTCAGCTACTATTTTGATAAAGGCCTCTCTTACATTCTCTAAAGCTCCAGGATTGCAAATGAACAAAGACAAGTTTGAAATATACATGAATGGGGTGAGGGATCCTAATGGTTTACCGCAGGTCACTGAAATGAGAAGGGGTAATCTTCCTTTTAGATACTTAGGCTTTCCTATCTTATGTAAAAAGCTGGGGGTTCTGGACAGTGTTGTTTTAGCAGAAAAAATTGTTGAACGCATTAGATCTTTGGGGTCTAAGCACCTGTTCTATGGAGGCAGACTTACTTTAGTAAAGGGTGTCATTCAGAATTTGCATTCTTACTAGTCTAGAGTGTTTATCCTTCCTAAGAGTATGATTAAGAAAGTTGAAGATATTTGTAGAATTTCTTATGGAAGGGCACTACAATTACATCTCAGCTCCTTTAATTGGGTGGAATCAAATTTGCTACTCCAAGCAGAAAAGTGGACTAGGGATCAGAGATGCTGCAAACTGGAATGTGGCCACCATTGCCAAGTATATTTGGTGGTTGGCTGCAAAGAAACATCATCTGTGGGTAAAGTGTATTCATAGCACCTTTTTAAAGGGCTTGGACTGGCATCAGATGCTAAATAAAACTACATCTAGATGGTCATGGAAAAGGATATGTAAGGTGTATGACAGGTTTAAGGAGGGGTTTGTGCATGATGAATGACAGCACTCACGTAAGAAGTATACTGTGCAGAAGGGTTATGAGTGGTTAAGAGAGGAGAAGCAGGTGGTAGATTGGAGTTCTATTGTTTGGCATAAACTGGTCTTGTCCAAGAACTCCTTTATTGATTAGATAATGATGCATAATAAACTTCAGACTAATGAGAGATTGACCAAATGGGGCTTGAACATTAGAATGGAGTGTTGGTTGTGTGGTTCAGCTGGGGAGAATCAGGAGCATATCTCTTTTTAGTGTCCTATAGCTGGAGATAAGTGTTGCTGATTTCAGGATGGTTGCAAACTTGTATCCCTGCTGATGGAGTGGTGAATTGGTGGCACTGTCAGAGGTTTGAAAATGCACAACATAAGAGGTTGGTTGGGTGTGGTATAATAGTTCTTATATATCACACTACAACAAAATAACCTTTTCGTAACGATTATATCGTGACGATTGGAAAATCGACACAAGTAACACACATTGACTCATATAATAAACAACTTATCGTACCAAATATAAATCGACACTAATTATTACACTTAAATGATGCAAATAATGGATTAGCATATCTAAATTGCCAAAAGGTAAAGATTTCAATAAATGCCAAACCTCTCCCAAATGATTTCATATTGCGCCTCCTCTATTTGTTTCCAAAACTCAATTGTTTCCTAAACCTCTGCATATATGGCTTCTAATTACGCTTCATCAGTACAGTACATACACATACCACGCACGTTGTAGACACCCACATTTTGACCGCCAGGTGTCTATAATAGTTCCCGCCAAACACCCGATGATGATTGGACGTAAACGTGCTTTGATGGACTCGGATATGGGCTCGTAATCATGGACATTTGGTTTAGACTTATTACGGAGTACAAATATTACAAAACCAACCTCAAATCCAGGCCCAGTGGGTCGTTTCGAGTCAAATAAGACTAATTTGGGTCGAAACCGGCACCAGGGGTAAAACCGTCTTTTAGCGACCGGGTCAAACCCGGTCAAAGATATTTTTTTCCCAAAACACGCACACCAACCGTGACATTACACGTCCGGTTTGGACTCAAACTGCTACAAAAATCAGCTTCGATATATATTAAACAAGTCCGTTTAAAGATAGAATTCGATCTCAAGTAGGAATTCTATCCGGAAACCGAATCAGACACCGACCGAGCTCCAAATACTCGGCCAAGACATCCCAAACAGCCAAAATACTCGGCCAACTCTTCATGACAGCCGGGATATTTGGCTTCCCCACCAAGAAACGAGACTTTGGTTCCCTTTCGAACTCTCGTGTTTCCTATCCAAACCGGTATTTCTTGTCACACAAGCAAGACTACCTCGACTCCTATAAATAAGACCTCCCGTCCAACACAAAAAACAACGTTTTACACAACAAATATACACATATCATACATTCACACACATACGTCCTCGATATCTAGTAAAAATAATTCAAAGCAAATCCCGACATATTCCCGAAGAAGCCTCGAAATACCGACGAAACCACCCCCACCATCCGGCCAAACCCGACGCCTCACACACATAAAAAAACGTACCAAAATGACACCTTAACTCATCCCGCATCATCTCGACGCTTCCAAGTTTAAACCACTTTCCGACGAGCCTTATTTCGAGAAAACGAAGCATATAGGTTGAGGGTGTAAATCAAACCCGATTCTTCTCTTTCTTCTCTTCCTTTCTCACGTTTTTTATGGGTTGTGTCGTCGTCGGTCGTACTTTTAGTATGGGTCGTTCGTCGCATATTTTTTATTTCTAATATCGATACTACAAAAACTATTTTTATAACGTTCTTAAAATACGATATCGATTCTCTAATCGAATATCGTATCTAACAAGAACAAAATTAATTAATTCTCGTTGATGCTAAATAAAATTGTTACATCTTTTTAAACAAAATTCGACGATTTTATACGCGGAGAGAATCAACACCTTTTTCGTTCAAAATTCTTTTTTTTTACTTTTCGTTAAAAAAAAAAAAATTCAAAACCTTTTCTAAAATCATTCCGACTATTCGATATCGATTTCATAATCGAATATCGAATACGACGAATATTGAAAATATGAATCGGGTATAAATTAATCCATATTTGTACGCGATTTATAAAAATTAACGATTTTCGACAAAAAAAAAACCCGAACAGACTGCCACGCGAGTCGCGCGCCTGTCAGGCGACTCGCGCAACAGCCTGGTCCGCCGGGTCCAATTTTTTTCGTTTCCTCGCTTTTCTATTTTTTATTCTTTTTCGAATCTTACCTAAAAAGCGACTTTCGCGACATATTTCGATAAATACCTTTTTTTGACCTCGGTCAACGCGTGCTAATCCATCACGTGCCATGAGTCTTTTCCAAAATCATGCATATTATTTATTTACATCTTTATTCAAATTATTCAATCGTTACTAACTCGTTTTCTCATGTTTGTAGCTATTTATTTTCATATTTTGTTTTATTAGACTAAAACGAATTCACATGCTAAAATAACTTTGACGTTATTAGTTTAACATGCATTAAACGACTTAGCAACCCATTTATTTTTCTCTCACATGTCTAGGGAAAATAATCTTTGCATATCATTCAACCGTCGAACTAACGCGTGTACATAAAAAACGAACGATATCTTAGTAAAGGCCGCTAAGTGCGGGCGGAGTTGGGTGTTCTTAGTGAACTTCCTAACACGTACCCTCACCCCTTACTCAGAACCATGGTTTCCGGATGTCCGAATCCATTGGCAACGAGAGTCATTCAATACACGATATCCGATAATGTCGGTATCGGTATCAAATGCTAAGGGACAAACCCGATAAACTCTGACATCGGAAATGGGCCATATTTTGTATATGGCCCAGTACGCCATAGAGTGGCTTCGAACGGGCCCGAACTCCCACAAAGTTCGGTGGCGACTCCTACTTCGATTTAAATTTCAATTTGACCATCTCATATGGAGATTCATTCACCTCCCCAAACCCGCGCGTGGCCACGTCGGGGTGGACCTATGTCATGTCCACAATTTGGCGACTCCGCTGGGGATTAACTGATGCGTCACTTACTATCGGCATCCTCAGGGTGAGACTCGAAAAGAAATCGTTCGAATAGTAATGTACACGTTTTAGTTCAATGGTTCATGCATAACCCAATTCTTTCCCGGGCCGGTTACTTGTGACCGACGTCCCACTATACCACGGTGCATTCCTAAATGGGTGCACTAAAGACTTCGATGGCGGAACTCGCATGGGTGTTACGGCAGGTTCTAAGACCAACTCGGCTTAGGAAGTCCGTCCTGATTTGCGAGAATACTATCGTCGTTGGTATAGACCCTATTCGACTTACCGAGACTTAGACTAAGAGCATACATGGCGTCATTATACTGTTTCCGTGACTACATGCTACTTGATCTTCTTTGGTCTTTTCAAAAAACCGTCATTTTCAAAAACCCGCATCTTTCCAAACCCATCTATTTTTTCAAAACCCGGAAAGCTACCAAATTTAGGACTTATGATTTTGACTCAAAATAGCCTATTTTTAGCCGGTATGCCGTCCAAACTTTCCAAAAAATTTCAAAATCTCGGCCCGGTAACTTTTTTTTCGATTTTTCAAAAAAATCGGGCCTTCCAACCCGACCTTGCTCGGTTTTCAAATCCAAATTCCCTTTTCAAAACTTTCTTCTTCTTAGGACTTCCCGTATTTAGCAGTGTCATAAGTTGTTAGAATCTATAGCGTCGAAACTCCGTCGATCTTACATCACGGATTTCCTCCCTATCCCAGTCCGCCTTATTTGTCAAGGCACGGCCCACCTTCGTAGGACAAACTCCTGCAAAAGGAAGCCCGTTTACACAGTAGGGTCCAAAGTCTGGGGATTAGCTCACACGTAGGTCTTTCTGCACACAGGACTAGGCCCACCTTGCCGAAATCCTAAAGAAAGCCCGTCGTCCACGAGTCACCCGTCTAGGAGTCGGTCTTCAGTCTTTTTTTTCTCGTCTAGTCTTTTCTTTGCTCGGGATGTACTCTTTGATTCTAAGATCTGGGTCAGTTACTGATTACGCGGTGCCCTTACAGACAGGCCACCCCACACCCGAGCCATGACGCAACAAGCCATAGACGAATTGAGGTCCTCTTTGACCAAGCTGGAAAACATGATCACATCGATGAGAGGGGACCAGATTGTCATCGTTACCCGGGTAAGTGCCGTGGAACAGGGAACTCCCAGCGAAGCGGCAGTGTCGACACTACTGGGCCTTTAGCTGAATTGGCCAGCGCAGTCCACAAACTGCAGGAACAGGTCCATCTGTTGACCCAAAACTCCATCCACACGGAGAATGCTCGGATCTACACACCGCTGACCGACGAACTACCCGCCAATCTCAATCTGACGGGTCTGCCAATGTTCGAGGGTACTGAAGACCCGGTTCACCATATCCGGGCTTTCAAGGAGTTCATGGCCCTTAAGGGGGTTAAGTCCAACATGTTCAAGCACCTGTTTGCTTCTTCTCTCGAGAAACACCCAAGGGCCTGGTACTACCGGCTCGATTCCAAGAAATACAAAACTTGGGATGACGTGGCAACGGAATTCGCTCGGAACTACGCCGAAAACACGGAAATCCAGACCACTATGCGCACCCTGGAAGTAATGGCCCAGGAACCTAAGGAAGGATTTAGGAAATATCTTCAACGCTGGAGGGCTGAAAGCGTCAAACTGGTCGATAAGCCCAGTGAAAAAGTACTGGTTGAAGCCTTCGTCAAGAACCTCCTTCCTGCTTACCGAGTCCATCTCCGGTACGCCATCATACCTAGCTTCGCGATCCTAACTGAGATGGGAACGAGAATCGAAGATGATTTAAGGTTGGAAAGCCTCACTAAGGCCTCCGCCAAGGGATACCAAGGAGCCAGCTCATCAACAAGCAAGCCCACGTCTACTGCTGCCACTCGTAGCATTTTTGACGAGGTAAACGCACTTGATACCTCATCCCAGAAGAATACCACCCCCCGGGTATTCACCGACATAGGCACCACCTTTGAAAATGCCCTGCAGAGGCTTTCATCAAAAGGCCTGATCACCCCGATAGGCCCAACACCTGATCTCCCGGTCGAGCGTCGCTCCAAGGCCTACAACCTCCAGGCCTACTGTCACTACCATCGTGGTAAGGGGCACGATACCGAGAAATGTTGGAAGCTAAAGCACCTTATCCAAGATCTCATCGAGAGCGGGAAGATCCCTTTGCCCGGGAGCAAACCCAACAACAAGGATAAGCCGTTAGCCACCCACGCCATCTTCTCCGGGGAAATAATGGATTGTTCACACCTCATTTATCCATTTGTCCCGCAAATAAACGGGACCTGGTGCGACGACAAAGACGACGTCTACCTCACCAAAGGGGAAGCTGTCCCCATCACGCCCGAGGAGATTCAGAAGGTTAAGTCCAAGGTCTTAGCCACTAGTCAAGCCCTTATCATTGCCGAGCCACTTAGGGTGGAGCCCGCCCCAGAAGAGCCAACTGCTGAAAAGGCTCTTGTGAAGCAGCTGAACAGGACTCGAGTTGACCTCTCTATATGGCAACTCCTTGTTAGCTCCCAAGAACATCGAGAGGCACTCACTAAGGCCCTCGATCAGGTCAAAATCGACTCTATGGCTACTCCAGCTGAAATGGTAGCCACGGTTCTGCCCCACCTAAAGGGGAAATCCAAAGAAGAAGGCCCACTGATTACCTTCTCCAATGCTGATCTACCACCATTTGGGCCAGCCCACAACATGGCCCTCTACATCACGGTCATCTGCCGTGGAAAGTACCTACCCATGACCCTAATTGACGACAGGTCAGCAGTCAATGTCCTCCCCTTGAGGACCGCCAAAGCCCTCGGCATTACCGAGGCCAACTACATTCCAACAGCTCAAACCATTCAGGCTTTTGACGGAAGCCCAAAGTCAGTAGCCGGAGCCACAAAACTCACTATCATAACAGGCCCAATAGAGAAGGAGTTGGAGTTTCAAGTGATCGACGTGACTTCTTCCTTCAACCTTCTTTTAGGAAGACCTTGGATCCACGCGACCAGGGCTGTATCCTCCACCTTGCATCGGAAAATCAAGCTACCTTTGCATGACACCGTCATCACTCTAGAAGCCACACCTATGACTGTGGCTAACTGCAACACCTCGGGCCGCACCGATCTCTAGGGGTTCGACTTTGTAGGGACCATTGAAGAAGAGTATCTTTTTCGACCCTACTTCACGGTTAGCATTGACCGGATGTTGCAGAATCTGGGCTATCTGCCGGGGGCTACATCAAGGCCCGATCTTCCCGCAGGGAAAATCCTCGAAGTCCTAGATAACGGGAGGACTCAAACCAGTCTGGGTTATACCATAACCCCATGGAATATGGGCCAAACAAGGACTAACACTGTCACTTTTGTTACTCCAGTATTTGGACCAGTCCAAACGGGCCTATACCGGCCCATCACCACGCGCCCTGGGACCCACTTGGCCCAGGATTACAATTACATACCAGATGACATCTTCGCTCTTATCCAGTCCGAAGATGCTAAGAATGCTGAGCCCGCGCTAGGGCTACTTTTCGGAGAGGAACCCGCGGTCCCAACACTGAAGGAAGAGTTGGTCAGTCTCATTCTCCGTAGCCGCACCTTTGATCCATCTAGGCTGATCTCGGAGGTCGGATCCGGGACCGGAAGCAGAGCCTGGAGGAAAACTTTCAAATGTGTAATCCCCTAGAAAATCTAACGCAATACAGTGGCGGAAACACTGTAGAGTTGGGATTAAAACACGCTGACAAACGATATCTTATTAAAAGAAATGGTAAGTCGATACAAAGGCCACTTTTTACAAAAGGGCTAAATAGAAAATTCTCCAAATGGGTTATACAAATCCGTAAATTACATGAATAGAGAAAGAGTAGGATCCACGCTACTCGCTAGCTCACACCCAAAACCCAGCAGCAAATACTTGTCATGTTATAAACATAACAGCCACGTCAGTGGGGAGTAACTCGGACGTTCTCCCAGCCATATTATATCATATGAAAAATAATAGTATTATTATATCAAAATACTTGAAAAGAGAAAACATTAAAACGATATAATAAAAATAAGCTTTCGAAGATAACTTAAAGCACTTGCCAACCTGCAAGTCAAAATCAATCGATAATATAAATATTCAAAAATGGCGTTATGGAAATTTGATCGGTGTGCACAAGGCTAGACTTTCACTAGGATAATACTGGAAACTAGCTTCGAGAACTGTAGACTTAACTCATAACAGAATCCAGTCTCTAACTAGGCAACTCAACTATAACAGGACTGCGTGCAGCGAGGTCCTGGCTTAAGTAATGTACACCCCTCCTGGACACCAACCGTAATCCAGTTCAACCCGACGGCGACTTACACGATGCGATATCTAAGTTTAAGGTCAAAATATACACACTCCTGAGCACAAACCATGCTCAGTTCAACGACCAATGTGTCTCAACATAGACACACCAGCTTTATAGTTGATGGCAAAACGTACACCCCAGACTATATTACTCTAAACCCCACACTTCTCTTTATTCCATAACCCAAAACAGCCATTATCGATAGTCAAAAGTAATTATAATCAATATAAATGATATGGATAAAAGGAATAACCATTTTATATTAAAAGGGAAACTTTCTATAAATAGAAACTTACTAATTTTAGAAACTTACTAAAAATAGTCTTATAGAAAATACGTAAGATATTAAAATTAGTGAAATGTATAGAATAGCATTTCCAACGAAATTAATATTTTATTATTATCGTCGTTATCGTAACTTTAATATATTTCTAAATTCGTTACTCAAAATATAAATAAAATATAATAAGTCAATATAGTATTTAATAAATAATTAGGAAATCGAGTTAAAACTATAAATTTTAGAAAAGAGATGTTTTAAGAAAAACGATCTCAAAATTAATTGAGTCAACAAGTTTTATAAATGAAATAAATTTTAGAAAGATTTCAACTTATTTTTAGCAAACAGCCTTTATTAATGAATAATACGAATTTTAATAAAAATAGTCAATTGTAAACAAATAAGAAATTATTAGTGAAAATGGTCTCCACTAAAAATATATTTAAAACGAAATCGACTATTTCCTCATTTATTAGTATAAATCGTAAAACGGAAATTAATTTATTAAACAAGTATACAAATCTCGATTATAATATAAAAATATGATTTTTAGTTAAAATTATAAATAGACGAAATATGACAAAAATATGAAATCGATATTATTTAGTTACTAGTGTCACGATAACCAACAAAATATTATAACGATCATAATTTATAAAATTATTAACGATTTATAAAACGATATCGAAAGTTATAAAAATATAGAAAGGCGTATGATTTAAAATTAATATAATTAGCAATAATATATAGCTAAAATAGAAAATCGAAGTTAAAATATTTACTACATACTACTACTCAAACATACGATATAAAATCGAGTAACGTCCTAAAGTTACCTCGGGTCAAAAACCGAAATGATCACGTATTCGTCCTTGATCAGTCCAAGCTTCAAATTAGTAGAATTGTCGTCTTTAAGCTCCAAGTAGAAGAACCGTTCAACATCACGGAAATCGAGAAGACAAAATAAAAGTATGAGACATGGGTAAACGACACAAGACGGAAAGAAGAAAGATCAGAAGATGGATATAAAAAAAATGAGTTGGAGGAAAGAATAGGGTCCAAAGTCGAGCAGAAAACGACAAGATTCCGACACAGCAACATCGACAACGAAATAGAAGGAGGACAAAGAGCAGAATACAAATAGATCCGAAAAGTAATAGCAGTAATCGAGTCCCAAACGAACGAACATAACACGCGAGACGTTAAGAGTAGTAATCAACGAAACAGCAGCAGCCCGATATAGAATGAAGAAGAAGAAGAAGAAAATGGAGAAGAGGACAAATGAGGAGAAACAAAGAACTGCAACAGTAGGCGGTAGCAACAATAACGAATCAACAGCACAGCAGCAACAGACAATGACGACAGTTACGAACAGCAGCATAGCAGCGTTGAGAATGATAACGGTGGAAACAAAACAGCAACGACAAATACCACTAGCAACTGAACTGACGAACAACAACATCAGAAGACTGAACAGCAGCAAAGTAGACAGAACAAAGGAGGAAAAGAATGAAGAGAAGAAAAACAAAGGAGAAAGAGAGGAAGGATCGATAAAGGCCACCACAGACATATAGTAGCAGCAACACCGACACAAGGCAGGGCAGAAATCGGATACGAAGGAAAAGACAGTAACAGCAGCCGAGACACAAACAGCAGCAGCACAAACAAAGATAAGAAGACAGTAGCACCCAGTAACGAGACTAGTAACGACAGCAGCAGCATCAAAAACGTATAGCAGTAGGAGTTAGTAGATCAAACAGCAGCAGCAGATTCCACGAAAGAAGAAGAGGAAGAGAAAACAACGGACAACAAGCGTGATACAATAAACAGCAGCAAAACCGACACAAACAGCGGCAAAACCGAACCATGGACAGCAGCGAAGGACAACGAACCAGAACAAAAACAGAGGGCAAAAAGAGTGACAAAACCCGGAGACAACGGCAGCGGCAACAATTAGAACGCAGAAGAAGGAGGAGGAGGATAGATCGCTACCTCGAGAAATAACAGCAGCGAAGGAATCAGAACAGAAGCCGAAAACGAAACAGCAGCGGGGCAAAGGCAGCAGCAGGCATCAGCATCAGCAGCGAAGAAGGCTTAAGGAGAGGCAAACAATGGACAGCAGCCACGAAAAGGGAAAAAAAAAGAAGGCTGGTTGAACAAGGATGAAACGGTGGGATGTATAAGGAAGGAAAAAGGGAATGAAGCGGTGGAGGAGTCAAGGGGAATGAATGTGGAAAACAAAGGATAAGAGGGAGTGAGTGTAATAAGGTGGAATGAAGCGGTGGATTTAAGGAAAAAAAAGACAAGGGAACGTATATGGGACTGAAAAAGGTGAAAGGGGGGTGAAACAACTCACCGAACAAAAGAAAGTAAGACAAACGGACAATTAAATGAATCGGGTATGAGACGAAAACGAAGTTGACAAAAATAAATAATTAGACGATCAAATAGTATATCCTGATAAATAATAAATTTTCGATAAAGTGAATTAAGTTGATTTCTCGAGGGAAGGAAATAAATATTTTGACGAAACTTAAAATAAATTAACTTCAAACCGAAAATAGAAATTCGAGCTTAAAAATAAATAAATGAAAAGAATATAGAATTTAAATCGTCGAAATAGACTTTCGGTAAGAATTAAATTAAATAGAATGAATCGAAATGGAAATAAAATATGTTTTAAAATATAAGAAGGGTTATCGAGTCAAATAGAATTTTAGGAGTTAGAAACGATTAAACGTTAAATTCATTTTATAATAATTTTAAGAATTACGAGTTAAATCGTAAACAAAATAAAAATACGAATATAATTTAAAATTAATTTAATTTATAAAATAGAGGTGTTACAAAATGAACTGACAGCCAAGGAAGGACTTACAAGCTGATCACAGGGGAAGGAGAAATGCCAGAATCTGAGTTTGAGTCCAAGTCGGAGACCGAGTCAGAGTCTAAGATTGAGTCTAGTGAGTCCGGTGCTAGGGTCGATCCTGTAACTTCCCCTCTCCCTTTAACTATGCTTGGTGCCTCGGGGTCTGTCCCGGGCGCCCTATCTATCCCGCCACTGACTAGTGATCAGATGGCAGCTCTTTTCGAGCTATTTTCTCAATTCATGATCAATAATAACAACCGTTTTGCTTACGACTTGTCTCATTTTCAAAATTTTCTTAATTCCAAAAATATTATGTGCAATGACATTGAGAAACACGACGAACAGGTATCCTTGCCTCCACATCTGATCGAGCAACTAGAGCAAAGGGAATCCCGCAATCCGGTAATCGAAGAAACCGAATCCATTAACGTTGGAACAACCTTAGAACCTCAGATGCTTAAGATAGGATTATCCTTAGATCCCGAGGAGAAACAACAATTCATAGTTCTCCTTCAAGAATTCAAAGACGTCTTCGCATGGTCCTACAAGGACATGCCGGGGATTGATCGTGAAATAGCCGAGCATCATATACCAATCAAGGAAGGGTTCAAGCCGGTTAAACAAAAACTCTGGAACATGAGGCCCGAATGGTCCCTCAAAGTCAAGTAAGAAGTCGACAAACAATTCAAGGCTGGGTTCATACGAGTCTTCGAGTATCCAGATTGGGTCGCAAACATTGTACCAGTCCCCAAAAAGGATGGTAAGGTACGTGTCTGTGTGGACTTTCGGGATCTTAACAAGGCGAGCCCGAAAGACAATTTCCCGCTACCACACATCGATATACTGGTGGATAACACAGCAGATCATGCCCTTTTATCATTTATGGACGGGTATGCAGGGTATAACCAGATAAAAATGGCAGAAGAGGATATGGATAAGACCACCTTCATTACACCTTGGGGTACTTATTGTTATACTGTTATGCCATTTGGTCTCATCAATGCCGGGGCCACTTATCAACGAACCGCCACAACTTTATTACACGACATGATGCATAAAGAAGTGGAAGTTTACATGGACGACATGATCGTCAAATCCAAAGACATGGACGGTCACATCACCGCCCTGAGAAAATTCTTCGCCCGATTACGCAAATACAACATGAGGCTAAACCCTCAGAAATGCAGTTTCGGGGTAACATCTGGCAAATTACTGGGTCATATCGTTAGCCAACGAGGTATCGAAGTCGATCCAGCCAAAATCAAGGCCATCGCCGAGATGCAGCCCCCTAAAACCGAAAAGGAGATAAGAGGGTTTCTCGGAAAAGTCCAATACATCAGCAGGTTCATTTCAAAGCTAACCATGGTGTGTGAACCGATCTTCAAGAAGCTGAAAATAGGGGAACGGTTTCTATGGGATGACAAGTGTCAAGCAGCCTTTGATAGAATCAAAGAAATTTTGTCTTCACCACCGGTCCTGATGCCACCTCAGCAGGGTTTGCCTTTGTCACTATACCTAACCACGACAGAGACAGCCATGGGGGCTATGCTAGCTCAAACGGTCAACTCCGAAGAACGGGCCATATACTACATCAGGAAGAAATTTTTAGAGTACGAGTGTAAATACACCATGCTCGAAAAGACATGCTTAGCTTTGGTCTGGGCTACCAAGAAACTCCGACATTACATGCTCAGTTACAAGGTACAAGTACTATCCAGAATGGATCCGATCAAGTACCTTTTCGAAAAGCCCATCCTCAACGGCAGGATATCAAGATGGACCCTAATGTTGGCAGAGTTCGATCTAAAGTTTGTACCATTGAAAGCCATCAAAGGACGAATAGTAGCCGAATTTCTCGCTGACAGTCCTGTAACCGAAGAAGGACACACCGACACTTGGTCCTTCCTGGATGAAGACATTTTCCATACTGACGCCGAAACATGGAACTTATACTTTGACGGGGCATCCAATTTCCGAGGATTTGGAGTCGGGATTCTCCTAATCTCGCCAAGAGGGGAACATACTCCCGTGTCTATCAAATTAGACTTTGACGTCACCAATAATGCCGCTGAGTATGAAGCATGTATCCACGGGCTACAAGCCGCCGCCGACTTAGGGGTCACGAACCTCCGAGTACATGGTGATTCATCTCTGGTCATTAATCAAGCACTCCAAAAATGGAAGACTCGAAATGCTAATCTCGTGGCCTACCAGGCACGAGTAAGGGATCTCGAGAAGCAATTCCAGAAGGTAGAATATATATACCTACCTCGGGAAGAGAATCAATTCGCAGATGCACTTTCAAAACTGGCATCTTTGTTAAATATTCCTGATCATGTGACCAGTATGCCGATCTGTGTCGAAAGACGATCCGAGCCAGCATATATCCACGACATCGAAGATATCGAGATACCTGATCCCGAGCCATGGTATCAAGCTGTGTTGACGTACCTAACAACCGGGGAATATCCACCCGGAGCTGACAACCGAGCCAGAAAGGCCTTGCGAAGACTGGCAACCCAGTTTATCCGCACCGACGATGGGCAACTCTACAAAAAGACAGCACAAGGCGCTCTCCTTCGATGTGTCGATAAAACCAACGCCGAAAAAGTTATGGCTGAGGTACATGATGGCGAATGCGGCCCACACATGAATACCCATATGTTAGTCCGAAAAATCATGAGGCTCGGATACTACTGGAATAGCATGGAAACCGACTGCCAGCTATAAGTTAGACATTGCCATAATTGTCAAATCTTTGCCAATGTGCAGCATATGCCACCTTCCCTGCTGTATACCATGATGTCACCCTGGCCATTTTCAACATGGGGAATCGACATAATTGGGAAGATAAACCCCTCGGGAACCGGAGGACACTGCTTCATTTTGGTAGCAATCAACTATTTCACCAAGTGGGTCGAAGCTGAATCCTACCGTATTATCATTGTCAAGATAATATGCCGGTATGGGATCCCACACGAATTCATCAGTGACCACGGGACCCATTTTCAGGCCGAGACGGCAGCATTATTAACAAAATACAAAATTCAAAGGCATACATCTTCACCCTACCGACCCCAAACCAATGGAGCGGTAGAAGCGGCTAATAAAACAATTGTCACCATACTAAAAAAGATGGCTGATAATTACCGGGATTGGCCCGACAAAATACCATTTGCACTTTGGGGATATCGGACCTCGATTCGTACTGCGACCGGGGCAACACCGTATTACCTTACATACGGCATGGAGGCGGTCCAACCTGTTGAGTTAGAGGTGCCGTCACTCAGAATCCTACTCGAGAGTCAAGTACCCGAAGCTGATTGGGTTCGAGCATGATATGACTCGCTAGTCCTTTTAGACGAACGACGATCACGTGCCCTCAATAATATACAAATCTATCAGAAGAGGATCCAACGGGCTTTCAACAAAAGGGTGAGGCCCAGAAACATCAAAGAAGGAGATTTGGTTCTCAAATCTGTTCGAGCTTTATTACCAGTAGACTCAAGGGGAAAGTTCAAACCTAACTGGGCTGGGTCATATCTGGTAAACAAGATTTTATCAGGTGGAGCAGTAATGCTAACAAATCTGAACGGGAATGAGTTTGTCAACCCAACTAACCTGGACCAGCTGAAGAGCTACTACCCTTAACCCACCTCTCTCAATGTCATTTGCAAAAGTTTATTAAAAACATCTTTTTCAAACTTTTAAAGACAAGTCAAAAGCTAGAATTACTTATTCTACTGTTACAAGCATCTTGAACCAATAGTCTTGATGTATTTCGAAATTGCAAATTAAGTCTGAACTACGTTTGGTTTGATTCCATTTATTATGGATACGTAGACAGCCCCTCAAAAGGGCACAACCACTGCAATCGAGAAAAGAAAACAGGATAGGTTTTTAATAAAAAAAATTTTATTAATTCCAAAAAAAAATTCCGACGAATTCGGAAAGTTACAAAAAAAAAAATCCAGCACACAATAAATAATACTAATACTTAAATAATAAAAAAACTAAGGCATTTTTCCCTTTCCTTTGTCCTTAGCTTCCTTTTATGTCCACCGACGTCGACGTGGAGGTGAACGCTCCCGAATCACCAAGGGAATCTCCTTAACCCGGGCTCGTTTCTTCAAACTCGATTCCCCGGTCACCTCACTCGGTCCTAGGCGGGCCCTCACCCTCTCGGGTAACCAGTCACACGGACCTAGCCTATCTCGGATTGGAAAAATCAAAATTTTCGAAAAATTGGAAATTTCGGAAAATTTTCGGAAAATCGGGCAATTTTTTCGAAAAAAAAGGAAAAAGGAAAAAAACGGTTAAAATACCTGCAGAAGACGGATGCTTCCTGTCAATTGTCGATCCGAGTCCAGCCTTCTAGCATCAAGACCCATAATAATCTCCCCGGTTATCAGCCAAGCCGGGCTGTGACCTGTCTCCATCTGGTCAACTATGCTAATCAGCCTGATCTCACCCAAGCACGAGTCAGCATCCATCCGACCTTCAAAAGCATATCGATGCAGCATGCAAAAAGCAAAAGCCCTACGCCTATGGGCAGAAGTAATTCTTTCACCAACTGGATTCATAAATTTGTCAGCCAGGTCAAATAGGGAAACCGAATCTCCCTTTACCATACGGGCTGTCTCAGCATGCGACAGGCCTAGAAAATCCCTTAATCTCCTCCTTGGGTCAGGGTAAAATGGGGGAATAGCAGGACGAGCATTAGGGCACCAACCGCCTATAGTTGCAATTTCTTCAGGAAGATGACATATTTCTCCTCGAGAAAATACAAAAACATGGTGGGTAGTATCCCAAAAGGATAAGCAAGCATCGAGAAAGTGCGAATCTACCCTAAGTCGCTGAAGTGGGAATAAAGCCACAATTCCCATTTGAGTTAGCTGAACTTTATCTTCGTCTCGAAAGTCCTGAGCCCACGCCTGAAGCAGCACAGTCAAATGATCAATACCCATTGCGAGAATAGTTTCTTTTATTTATCCTAAAAAGTCTAAGGGATTTTAAGGTAGAAGAAAAGATTTGGGTTGGAATATGAAAAATAAGAAGCCAGAACCCTCTATTTATAATAGAGAATATCCCTTTCCCTAGTTATCACAGGAATAGGACTTTTTATCACATCCCTTACTTCATCTAGGCATACAGGCCTAACCAGGGAGTTTCAGGAATCCGTGTCGGAATCCGATTAGGAATCTAGTCATCCCAAGCATCCTTATTTCCAAACTTTTCAAAAAAAATTCAGCGTTTTTCTTTTCAAAATTTTCGAAAAAAAATCATCATTCCTTCCCCGGCATGAGTCGGTGTTTCACCTAAGTGTTATATACAAATTATGTCAGCATACAGGTACACCCAAGACTCTCGAGAAATTCTAAGAAAAATTCCCCAGTGGAAAGCTCAGGCGACATTTTCTACTAAAGAATCAGGATATACCCAATAGCTTCCAAGGCAAGCTCCCGCGCAATTCTAAGACAGGATGTATCTGTAAACATATATACTCGTAGCTTCCAAGGCAAGCTCCCACGACATTATCAGCATCGACCCAGGTATGATTTCTATCTTATGGCTGGCGAGCCCTTCACGCAGGTCTAATGGACTATAAACGACCCGATCGGAAGTCTGCCAGGGTTTAATCCTTGATTGACCTGGTAGCTACTCTGACTTTTGCCTAGTCCAAGCCTAACTCAGAGTGGGGGCTCTGTAGACACCCACATTTTGACCGCCAGGTGTCTATAATAGTTCCCGCCAAACACCCGATGATGATTGGACGTAAACGTGCTTTGATGGACTCGGATATGGGCTCGTAATCATGGACATTTGGTTTAGACTTATTACGGAGTACAAATCTTACAAAACCAACCTCAAATCCAGGCCCAGTGGGTCGTTTTGAGTCAAATAAGACTAATTTGGGTCGAAACCGGCACCAAGGGTAAAACCGTCTTTTAGCGACCGGGTCAAACCCGGTCAAAGATATTTTTTTCCCAAAACACGCACACCAACCGTGACACTACACGTCCGGTTTGGACTCAAACTGCTACAAAAATCAGCTTCAATAAATATTAAACAAGTCCGTTTAAAGATAGAATTCGATCTCAAGTAGGAATTCTATCCGGAAACCGAATCAGACACCGACCGAGCTCCAAATTGTAACACCCGCTATTTTTCCTAAACATTTTATTCTTTCTGTTAGGACTTCGTCGTAACTCTGTCACTTTTGGCCTCATATTTTATCATTTTACTAAGCTTTATTTTAATTTTTGAGTTTAATAATTTCTATTTTTAATTTTAAAGATTTAAAATTCTTTTAAATCCATTTATTTGGTTTCTTCGTAAACTAAGTAATTTTTCCGCGAGGAATTCTATTTTTCTCCCAATTGACATTTTTAAGCTTGGATTTAAGTTATTCATTTTTCCTAAAAATGTTTGAATACGTTTATGGAATATTTTCTACTAAGATATATATTTTAGTTACTAATAACAAGCCATTTATGATTTTATTACGAAGCTTCGCGAATAATTATTTACTTACGCGAGGTTTACTCGAATTACTTCGAAATGCCTTTAACTATTTTACGATTATACTTTTTATCAACTTATAAATTAT
Source organism: Agrostemma githago (assembly GCA_958450325.1). Classification (NCBI taxonomy): domain Eukaryota; kingdom Viridiplantae; phylum Streptophyta; class Magnoliopsida; order Caryophyllales; family Caryophyllaceae; genus Agrostemma; species Agrostemma githago. The sequence continues at coordinate 43,680,412 of OY288240.1, read as the reverse complement.
TTGAGACTGTTTTCTCACATTTTGGACCGACTAAGCTCTTGGTCACAAGTTTTATTACATTTTATTTAAACGTTTCATTTTATCACATTAAAACGTAAACATAAGGTAAATCATTTTCATTCATGGTAGCATTTATGTCAAAACTTTTCTTACTCCCTCTCTTATCCTCTTGGCCGGCCAACTATAGGTCTAGATACATTTTGGGTTCCTCATTTTGAAGCTTTAATTCATTCTTACTCCTTTAAGTGTAGTAACATCCATCTCCTCCTTTACTCTACATTCATTTTTGCATTAACAAAAATATTCATCACTTCTTTCTTCTCTCTTTTGGCCGGGTACTTCTTACCCTCCTTGGGCTGATTTTTGCTCCATTTCAAGTCCCAATCGCATCATTTTTATCGTCATCATAATCCTCTTTCCGATTCCTTCGTTAAGGTATTAATCGACGTCATTTTCGATCAATTTTTACCTTGTTTTTTATTAGTTTTCTCATGGTATTTTTTTCTGCCATGATTTACGTGTTTGGTAGGATTTTTGGACGATCCCGAAGCCGACGAATATATCGTTGATTCAGACTTGGAGTAGAGGTAACGTCGATGTTACTCGGTATTTCAAGATTTTAATTGAGTATTTGCATGTATATATTTTTATATTTTATTTTGGCAATATATGTATGTCACGGATTCTGGAAAAAATTTTAAAGTTGAAATTTTGCATGTTTCGATATGTTTATCGCTTTTACGAGATTAACGATTAAATTGTTATATTAATTTGTAAAATCGTAATAATCGGCCTAAACATGTAATATATGTTTATATTCTGGAAAAATGTTGTTTTTGATTATTTTTAGTAATTTAGTATTTTTCTGATATTTTTGATATCGATTATTGAATTATTATCGTTTTCGAACAAAAACGATTAAAAACCAATTTTTAGTTCTAGTACTTAAACATTTTATTTTAATCTGATTTTTGACGTGGTGAAAATTTCTGGTGAAATAGAATTTTCTGATTTTTTTCATAATTTTTCGGAATTGTTAAGTGGATGAATTAATTAATCACATTAAATCATCGTTTATCGTTAAAACCGTGTTTGTTGTTTAAATTCTCGATTTCTGGTCTTTAGTTTAAATCTGGAAAAAATTATGATTCTGATGATTTCATATTAAAATGTATTAGTATGATTTTTAGTGCCTTAATAAAATGTTAGGAACGATAGGTTTATTAATAAAATCGTTAATTGCGAAAACGGGTTTAAATGACAGTTTTGTTGAAATTTGTTGATCTGGATTTTGGAAAAATCTGGAAAATTTATATTCTGTAAAATCAGGATTTTAAAAGTGTAGTAATAATTTTTGGATATTAATACTTAAATCGTTTTGTAATTACTATTTTTATTAATCGTTATTGTCGAGATTGGACGATTAACGAGAAAACGCTTTAAAAACCGAGTTTTTAGAATTCTGGAAATTTTCTTTTCTGGACAGAATGTCCATAAATATAATTTAACTATTTTACGTAATTTTTGTACTATTTATCATAGTCTTTAGTTAATAAATATTGACTTCGGACAAGTTGTGATTTATCGCTAAATTGCTTCGTCTTACCTAAAAGAATTATTTTTCCAGCAATTTTGAAAGTATTTAAATCTGAAACTTTAAGATTTAAATCATCCCTTAACATATTCTAAATATATTCAATGGTTTAATTAAATAAAGACGTTCAAGTATTTAATTTAGTATTTGCCGTAAAATCCTATTTATAATTTTATCGTCGAAACTAATAATAATTAGGGAATTTTAGCTTTATAACTTTCGAAAACACCCTAATTAGTATTATTAAATATTTTTTTTAGATGTCTCTAATCATTTTATAACACTTGTACGATATTTTAGTAATTTCATAAAATCAAATGTTCTTACTTTAATAATTAATATTGTTAAGGCCGAAAGTATTAGTTTTATAAATCTATATCGTTTACTAAAATGTGGTATTAGTATGAACTAATATTTTCACTACTTTGATATGATGCTATTTTTAGTAAAGTTTCTAAAAATAGAAGTTTCCTAAAATAGAAAGTTTCCTCTTTTAGAATATAAATGTTTACTTCTTTTATCCTCATATTGTTTATGATGAATACATCTTTTAAATATCGATAATGGTTTGTTTTGGAGTTATGGAATAAGGACAAGTGTGGGTTTAGAGTAATATAGTCTGGGATGTACGTTTTGTCATCAACTGTAAGGCTGGTGTGTCTTTATGGGGCGCATTGGTTGTTGAACTGAGCATGGTTTGTGTTCAGGAGAGTGTATATTTACCTTAAACTTAGATATCGCATCGTATAAGTCGCGTCGGGTTGAACTGGATATGGTTTGTATCCAGGAGGGTTGTGCATTACTTAAGCCAGGACCTCGCTGCACGCAGTCCTGTTATGGTTGAGTTGCCTAGTTAGAGACCAAAGTCTAATTTGTTTTGACTAAGTTCTCGAAACTAGTTTTTAGTATTATCCTAGTGAAAGTCTAGATTCTACATTAATCCTATCCATAACGCCATTTTGATTATTTTATTATTATCGATATAAATTGGTTTGCAGGTTGGCAAATATTTTTTATGTTTCTTCGGCAACCCTTTTAATTAATTTGTTTTACGCTAAAGCTTATTTTATTATGCTGTTTTAATGTTTTCCATTTTTACTATTTTTCCTATATTAGTAATTACTGTTTTAAAATCCTGTTATACGGCTGGGAGAACGTTGACGTTGCTCCCCACAGATTGTGGCTGTTATGTTTTAACATGGCAGGTATACGTGTTTATTTTCCGGTGGGTGTGGGCTAGCGGGCAGTCTTGGATCCTGCTGATCTTTTAATAATCATGTTTTAAGGATTGTTTAACCTCTTTATGGATTGTTTTAAATTTTAGCCATTTTTATGTATGGCGCATGTTTGACTTTACCAATTTAATTTATTAAGACATAGTTCTGTGTGTTTTAATCCCGACTCTACAGTGTTTCCGCCACTGTATCGCGCTAGAATTTTTAGGGGATTACACAAATACTCGGCCAAGACATCCCAAACAGCCGAAATACTCGGCTAACTCTTCATGACAGCCGAGATATTTGGCTTCCCCACCAACAAACGAGACTTTGGTTCCCTTTCGAACTCTCGTGTTTCCTATCCAAACCGGTATTTCTTGTCACACAAGCAAGACTACCTCGACTCCTATAAATAGGACCTCCCGTCCAACACAAAAAACAACGTTTTACACAACAAATATACACATATCATACATTCACACAGATACGTCCTCGATATCTAGTAAAAATAATTCAAAGCAAATCCCGACATATTCCCGAAGAAGCCTCGAAATACCGACGAAACCACCCCCACCATCCGGCCAAACCCGACGCCTCACACACATAAAAAACGTACCAAACCGACACCTTAACTCATCCCACATCATCTCGACGCTCCCAAGTTTAAACCACTTTCCGACGAGCCTTATTCTGAGAAAACGAAGCATGTAGGTTGAGGGAGTAAATCAAACCCGATTCTTCTCTTTCTTCTCTTCCTTTCTCACGTTTTTTTATGGGTCGTGTCGTCGTTGGTCGTATTTTTAATATGGGTCGTTCGTCGCATATTTTTTATTTCTAATATCGATACTACAAAAACTATTTTTATAACGTTCTTAAAATACGATATTGATTCTCTAATTGAATATCGTATCTAACAAGAACAAAATTAATTAATTCTCGTTGATGCTAAATAAAATCGTTACATCTTTTTAAACAAAATTTGACGATTTTATACCCGGAGAGAATCAACACCTTTTTCGTTCAAAATTCTTTTTTTTACTTTTCGTTCAAAACAAACTTTTTTCAAAACCTTTTCTAAAATCATTCCGACTATTCGATATCGATTTCATAATCGAATATCGAATACGACGAATATCGAAAATATGAATCAGGTATAAATTAATCCATATTTGTACGCGATTTATAAAAATTAACGATTTTCGACAAAATAAAAAAAACCCGAACAGACTGCCACGCGAGTCGCGCAACAGCCTGGTCCGCCGGGTCCAATTTTTTTCGTTTCCTCGCTTTTCTATTTTTTATTCTTTTTCGAATCTTACATAAAAAGCGACTTTCGCGACATATTTCGATAAATACCTTTTTTTGACCTCGGTCAACGCGTGTTAATCCATCACGTGTCATGAGTCTTTTCCAAAATCATGCATATTATTTATTTACGTCTTTATTCAAATTATTCAATCGTTACTAACTCGTTTTCTCATGTTTGTAGCTATTTATTTTCATATTTTGTTTTATTAGACTAAAACGAATTCACATGCTAAAATAACTTTGACGTTATTAGTTTAACATGCATTAAATGACTTAGCAACCCATTTATTTTTCTCTCACATGTCTAGGGAAAATAATCTTTGCATATCATTCAACCGTCGAACTAACGCGTGTACATAAAAAACGAACGATATCTTAGTAAAGGCCGCTAAGTGCGGGCGGGGTTGGGTGTTCTTAGTGAACTTCCCAACACGTACCCTCACCCCTTACTCAGAACCATGGTTTCCGGATGTCCGAATCCATTGGCAACGAGAGTCATTCAATACACGATATCCGATAATGTCGGTATCGGTATCAAATGCTAAGGGACGAACCCGATAAACTCTGACATCGGAAATGGGCCATATTTTGTATATGGCCCACTACGACATAGAGTGGGTTCGAACGAGCCCGAACTCCCACAAAGTTCGGTGGCGACTCCTACTTCGATTTAAATTTCAATTTGACCATCTCATATGGAGATTCATTCACCTCCCCAAACCCGCGCGTGGCCGCGTCGAGGTGGACCTATGTCATGTCCACACACGTTGGCACGGAGAAGAACTGGATCAAAGAAACTCCCAATTATCTTCGTCTTCTACCCTAAATTCAATCGGTCATCACCGTCCGTCGACGATTAATTATATTATTGCTTGCTTTCTTCATTCATACTCACTAATTAAGGTACGTTTTATTGATTGTTATTGTGTTAGTCTCTTTTATTTGATTGTATCACTATGAAATTGGGATTTAGTGCATAATTTACTTAGTTTTTGATGGTTTCTATCGTCTTTTTGATTCTAAAGTCTGTTTTCTGCGTTTAGTATGCAACTTGACATTGTGTACTGTATGTCCGTAGTTCCCTTTTTTTTTATCAATTTTTACTGCAATTTTTTTACAGTGGGTTATGTTTTTCGAAGATCTGTTTGTTCAGTGGTTTACTCTATTTGAACGACTCCGTAAGATCCTAAACCCTACACATACAGTAGGCACCTTCATTGAATAATTGACTTTTGAAGTAATAGACAAGTTATGGTCTGCGAAACTGAAATGAATAGAGATTTGGTCTCTTCATAATCCTCAATGTTTTGAATCATCATGATAATCCTAATTGTTTCATCAAACCCGCCTCTTCCTCTAATTTCCCCACCCGTTGTCTAATTTTATGTGTGAGATTGCTGAGAGTCAGGTATGAACTGTTGTTCGCCTATTCCTATACTCAAATTTGGTTTCGACACTAGTTATCTTAAATTTTTGATCATAAGTGAATTGAAGTAATTAAAACAAAATGACCACCAAAATAAGATGGAAGACATAAAACTAGAAGCATACATAGTACAATAGTTTTCAAGAGCTTTGTGCTGCCAAATTCAATAGCCTATACCCTCAAAATCTTATATACACTCATATATTGGAATAAGTCGGATTATGTCCGCTATTGAATAGCATGTTGTCGAGTCCCAATGCATAGATCATCATGAAAGACCGAGTATAAAGAAAGACTCCAATCATCATCACTTATTTCCGTTGTCATACTCTTCATATTTTGTCCTTCACTTGTGATAATCTTCATATTTTATCAGTTCTTAATCGATATACATTGTGTGTCTGATCAAGTAGACGAGGATATTTTAAACAAGGGACAACTGAGTATGAAGAGGTAGAGAGGCCAGTAGTGACTGAGTACACCATGGCTATCGACATTTGGTCTGCTGCTTATGTTCTCGCATAAATACTTCTCTGACAGGTACTTTATATTTTCCCAACATATATAAATGACTTGATACTAAGAATCTAAGCGATTCTTATGTATTTTGTTCTATATTTGTAGCTGTATATTAATGTCTTGTTGGTTCATACAACCTCTGTTTCCTGGTGAAAGCGGAGTTGATCAGCTTGTGGAAATAATAAAGGTAAAGACTACAAACTACCTATCAGTTAGATATAAGCTTGGCTTAAACCAGATTTATACTTTTTGTTTGCTGTCTTGCAAATCGTTTTTCAGTACATGATAGACATAGTAATATAGTAAAGCCGGAAACCAAATATTTTTAGTTTGAGCTCGAGCTTGATCTGTAACTCCTTAAACTTAAAATGTTGAAAAATGAGTAGGCCTCAAGTTCGGTGAAATGATTGTTCTTTTGGTGATTTAAAACTAATGGAAGTTGATAGGGCTGTTTTATAATGTATTATTTGGCTTATTTTATATCATTATTCATGTTATAAGGTCGACTTTATATGGAGTTTCATGTTATCTTCCTAGTAACTTCTTGTCTTTTAATTATGAGATTTTAGCTCGGGACTGCATTTATGTTGTTATAAGAGGCCTCAAACTTTAGTGACTCTACTTATGAGTCGTAGTTTCACACATATTTTGAAAGACAATAAATGGAGGAAGGGAGACATGAGTGATAATCGTAGGATCAGACTAAGATCATAGACACAGGAATAAAAAGAAAAATGGCAGATATGATGCAATTCCACCAGTTCAGTAGCATTTCAGCAACATTCCCAAGCTCAGTTCAATGCTATTATGTAAATAAGGGAGCGTCAATATGTGAATGCAATCGGCAGGCTATATTTTATGTCATGTTGCAGTAAGAAGGTTGCATTTTAGTGCAAACTATATTCATACTAGCAAGACTGTTGTATAAAAAATGCACGAGTGTGGGCTGCACTTTTCTACAAAGCAAGATGCATTTGAGTGTGTTGTGTCGAAATTCGACTTGTGTAGTGAGTGAATACAAGTTGGTGCTTTGAATAAAAACTTGCTGTTGTGTTTCCTCATAGAACTTGAATACAGTATGTTGTGCATTCTTAGTGACTCAAGTAGAATTGAAGGCTAATAACAAGCAACTTAACAAGTGTAGGGGGCTGCTGCAATATGCACATTAATGCAGGCTATATTAGAGGATTTTTGGGGCTGTAATTGATGTCATTGCAAGGCTACTCTCGAGGGCATGGTTTAGTTGACTTGAAAAGGTTGGTGTTGTGTGTTATGTGCCAAAGTTACTATCTTTCGTGACATCAATGTAGCTGTTTTTGCCAAAGTGAGCTAATTTTTTTTCTGAGTTCTCGAGTTTTATTTAAAGCAACTTTGTGATTATTTCTCTTTATGAAAGCAAAATTCTTCAATAAAATACATTTTTGCATCCATGATGATCGTAACAACACAGTGGAATCATGACATGACTTATACTTGGCATGTTTTTTAAAATTTTTACGGGATGATTATAGTAATCAATGCAAGCGGTTGATGTGTAGCATTTTGCTACATGTGCCAGAGAGTATACAACCACCATTGAGTTTATTATACATGAATACGTTTGATTCTTTTTCTTAGTCTAAAAATCTAAAAATTTGGTTAATCTTGACATGTACTATTACCTTTGTTTATTGTAGGCGACTACTTTGAGCAATACTCGAGTTGAAGTTTAGCGTTGGTGGCTGAAGACGTAGTGATTTATTTAGGTTGTCGAAAGATCATTTGGATTTATATTTATTAACTTAATTTAGTCCATGTTGTAAAAACACAACTTTCTGGATTTTATGAGTAATATGAAAGTAATAATAATCACCTTTTCTTTTTATCTTCGCACCGTACTTGAGAGATAGAAATGATATTTTGTATCGAATGAAATTGATACTAAATTTACTATATGGTTGCAATTGTATTACACATCGTGTCAACTACAATTGTTACGATTGTCGTAGATGACGTTTTGTAATACTTATCGCGTCGAATACAATTGATACAATTGTAAAATGGACTACATTTAATAGTATTTATAGTGTCGAAACAATCGTTACAATTTTTATTAGTGGGAAAATCAAATTATTTACCGCATCAATAATAATCGACGCTAAATTCGCCACTAAACCTCCTCTTCTTTTGCGTCGATTTTAAAAACTTAACCCAGCGAATAGATTATTCACCGCGAAAGGCTACGGCAACGCCGCCTACCACAACGAATACACAATCGATGGGGAAACCTTTCGCGTCGAATACAATCGCCACGAAATAACAAAATAATTACCGCAAAAAGGTGATTTTGTTGTAGTGTCACATTTTGCGAGCTCGTAATTCCAGTAAGCACGAAAGCTGGCTCCCAAGACCTGAAGAAGTTATAAAACTGATTCAAGAGGCACTGGGAGTAAGACATAAATACTTGTGACATCAGGGCAAATTAGCTCAAATTGAGAAATATTTGTAATGTTTTGATGAGATTGAAGGCTTTTGTATGGTAGTTTCGCTAGCCATATTGGTAGTACGGAAAACAGTGTAATTCTTCCAATTTTATTAATACAAAGCTTACATTGTCCCAAAAAAATGTTAGCCAGTCTTTCAAAAGTCATACTTAAGATTATAAAATTTAATTAAACATATTGTCAAATTAAGAGAAATCAACGACTTCAAAAACTATGATTAGTTGAAAATCAACAAATTAGACACCCAGTATTTAATTTTACAAAAAATCAATTTTTTTCTTCTTAAAACTAAATAAAAGAATACCCTTTTTTTAGTAATAAAATATTTTCAAATCTAATATTTTTATGAGATTTTCTACATGGTTGACAAGGCTAAAGTTATATCACCTATATCAAAATAAACCTAACAAACAACTAACAAATAGTTAGCGGCAAGTAGGGTCGAATCCACAGAGAGAAGGATGAATATCGCTAATTATCTAAATTCGATTATAAACTATTTAAATTCTGGTTTGTTTGAATTTTTGTTGAAACACCCCACATTGATTGAAGATGTCCTATTTGTGAGTTTAAATGACTAGTGCTTGAAGGGATTGAAAGTACTACTCATATTAACAAAGTGCACTTTCTTTTCTGATTTGCCCATGATAAAAACTCCACAGTAAAGCGTGCTTGGCTGAGAGTAGTCTTAGGATGGGCGACCTCCTGGGAAGGTCTTCGGGATGCGCATGAGTGAGGCCAAAATACGCTGGAAAGGACTCGTGTTAGTCTGTGGGACCAGTACAGAGCCTGGGGAGCTACCGCGACTAACACTTCCGGTCCTAGGATTGGACCGGGGTGTTACATTTGTGGATGTTGCCACCCGTGCGCGCACTCGCGCATAGGGACAAATCCCCGCGGTGGCCACCCACCGGTCCGATCCTGGATTCGGGGAGATGTGTCAGACCTTGATTTGGTTGACGATTCGTGGGTTGTACTAGATAAATGTATGGGCGCATCTATGTTTTCGTTGAAATCGATCGAGATGTGGTTGTAAATGTTTAAAGGCCTGATCGTTTGGTCTGGCGACTGTTTAGTGGACCCGAATTCGCGATGTGATTTTGGAGTCGCCACCGAACAATTATGGGGGTTCGGACACCGTTGAAGTCATCTTTAATCCTTAGTCGGCTCAAAGTTGGGTGACATGGGTACCTAAAGATAAAGACTTGTATCCTTAAGCACTCCAGGCCTGGAATGACTCTCGTTACCAATGGTTTCGGACATCCGGAATACCTTAAATTCTGAATAAGGGGTGAGGGTACGTATTGGGAAGTCAATATCGTTTGACTATCGACACCCAATCTCGCCTGCACGTAGAGGTCTCTACTAATCAATCGAGGCCGGATGTATCTCATTCTAATGTGGTGTAAAACTATAACAACCAATCGTTTTGAACCCTATGCCTTTGCTATGTCGGTTGATTTAAGAGCAAGTATGTTGTTGTCAAAGTAAGTGCTTTTACATTCTTTGCATGCGATATTCACGTGACAGACAAGCCATGTTAAGGTGCACGTAGGAGAGTAGAGAGTACTAGTTATTATAGGTATTAGCAAATCAATTTTAATGTGATTATACGGATATTAGTCGGCTCTCGTGGTATAACTTACCTGGTATTCTGCTTAAAGTGTGCCTGTACGACATTAAGAGAGACGCGGCAAACCGTGCGGTTTAAGAATCAAGCGCACGGCCCTGTGCGTTCTGATCCTGAGGCGCGACAGGTTGAGCGCCTGGACTAATACAGGACTATACCACTACTCGTTTTGATTGAACTAATCGAACACAGAAACGCACACAAAGTTGAGCGCAACACCCCTGGCGTCTCAGTATCCAGGTGCACGTGGCCGTGAGCCCTAGTGCTGAGTGTTGGGGTTTAAACGCAATTTCTGAGTTTGTTTGGGTGTTTGATTAGTGTTGGTTGTTTATGTTTTAGCTTCGGATTAAGTGATTTAACATGCGATTATGATCATAAAAACGGTAAATCATGCGAAGAAAGCAGTTAATTAATGTGTAAGAACATAAGTAAATCATGTTAGGTGGATTGCACCCTCAGAATGCACACTAAAAGAAATACGATGTGTAGACGGTAAAGAACAAATCAATAACGACTACTCGGATTTAGTTGTTTTAGTAATTTTAGGTTGAAGTTGTAGACGCTACGTATTTTGGACATTTTGGTCTAAGGGGTGAGTTGGATATGCACTGCGACGGGAACCAAGCAGGAGCAAGGCTTGTACATCATACCTGGAATGGGAACTGCATGTGTACGTGTTGAGTGGGCGGATTATGAATCCTCATCGAGCGACATGTTTGAGTTAATTGGATGGAGTGCACCCACCTAGCTTGTCCCTTGTTTAAAGAAAAGCGATAGAGTGTGGATAGAGAGACAACCTAGTGGCGATCGTATCGGCGTAGGTGAACTCGACGAGTGTAAGAACACTTGAATTAACTCCGATAGGAACCAGATTAAATCGACCCGTTTATCTTGCATACCATGGTATGCGGTAATGAGGCTTCAAGTAGAGTATGCTCGAGAAAAATTTGACTACAAAGGATAAGGATTCTTTGTTCGTTTGAAGCCCTTTTCAATCTCGTACGAATTATGAACTTGGGAGAAATCGAAGGGAATGATTTTGGTGTTCTTCTTTGCTCTCGTCGAATTAGGAACTCGAGATATCTTGAAATAATGTATCGTTGCTGTGTGTGGAATGGTCGAGGAAGCACCTCTACTTATACTAAAAATCAGGGCTGAATTGCGTCCAAAAAACTTGACCTTCGACTGTTAGGCGCGTTGTACGGCGCACCTCGGAACTCGAGCGCGACACCTCGTGCACCCTAATGTTAGGAAGCCCTATGTCGTGTGCTCAAGTGTGTGACTCTGAAATTTTCTTAAGATTTTGCGAGAGGATCCGAGCGTAATCAAGAACGTAATCACGCGGTTATTACAAGATCATATTGTCACCTTGGTCACCAAGCAATCATCTTCTAAAATATCTATGATATTTTGATTTGGGTTTTTGGTGGACTTTTGGGTAGGACTCGGGTTGACCATGTTTGAGTGGGTTTGACCAGGTTTAACTCGGATTTGACCTGGTTTGACTTTATATTTCGGAGTCGATTCGGGCCTCCGGAGTCAGAATTGACTCTACTTAGTGTTGATGCGACCGTAACCACTCGACTTAGACCGTCTAGATGTTTATTTATTATTTGCAAGTAGTATTATGATCCGATCTATTGAAAAATCATCCAAAACATCATAAAATCGCATCATGTTGCAGTCCGATCTTCATCGGGTATTTGTCAAGCTCTTGGGTAGCCACCAGGTACAAATCTGGGTGTCTACAATTTTAACTAAACTAATGGGATAAATTAAATTAACGAGGTTCTAAAACATTAAAGAGGTCCAAGGCTTTCCGGTTCACTATTCTATTAAATTGGGTAAAATTAATTAATCATTCAATCAATCATTCATAGTTATTCAAGGCAAAGACACGATCTTTCGGATCTTATGTCAACCTTAGGATAGATTCTGACGGGCTCTCGCAACTTACCAGATTATCCTACCCACTTACTTGTAAGTCTACTCTTACCAGGCTTTCGATCCTAGGTTCGGGCTCCTAAACATTCAACTAGTTCAACGTCTCAAACTAATCAAATACTGATATAAGACAAGTAGTAAGGCAATAACATATGAATGATCAATCAAATAAATAATCAAACTAATATCCCAAATTTAATTAAAATAGATCCCCTTCAACCCTAGATGAATAAATTAGTTACTCATACTAAAAAACGTAGCAATAAAGAAATTAAGCATAATAAAAGATGATATGAAACTAACAGAAAAAGGAAAAATACCAATTACGAAGAACGAAAAGATTGATGATCTAAACGTATGATTACAAACTAGAATAATTCCGATACTAAGAAAAATTCTAAAATAAACTACTGAATAAGAAATCGTTAACTAAATTAATGGATGAAAAAGCGTCATTAAATCTAACCCTAGGAGGGTATATATACTAATAATCGGGAACCTAATCATATTCCTACTTCCTTAAGGATTAGGAGAAACTAATTAGGAAAGAATATCCCGTAAAATAAGAATTATGGTAATATATGGAGTCTAAAACTAAAAATCCCGCAAAACAGCTTCAAATAGATCGGTTCAGGTCTGTCCCGACTGGTTTGGGTCCATCCCGACCGGTTTTGGTTTCTCTGCACTGTGCACTGAATTTGAAATGCTTTATGTTTCTCCATTACTTATTGGAACTGGACGTGTTATATACCGTTGGAAAGATAAGAGAAATAGCTTTCCAACGCCACCTAAATCAGCTCGATCGAAGTTTTATAATTCAAGATATTCACGTTTGAAGTTCACCCTTGTTTTTGCGATCGTTCTTTCTTCTCGATTGCATTTGTTCCAGCTTTTCAACTTATTTCTTGGTCGTATTGTCTCTTCACTTTACATCCTTCTACAAGTATTTACTTAGTATCCTGAAACTCTTATCACTTCCACCTTTTAGATTTCATGGCTCGACTCTCGTCATTGTCCAAAATGAAGCTCCATCGCATTCATTCGTTTCGTTTCCTTCAAAATGTAAACAATATACCCAGCATGACAAACGAGGATAAAATGCTAGAAAAATGACTCCTAGGACACATAAAATGAACCAAAATTAAGGAAAAGTTAGGGGTAAATACACACACACAAAATGAGTTCATCAATGGTACCCCTGTTTTTAGTTTTTCTATATAGTACCCCTGCACTTTTATAATCACACACGATACCCCTTACTTTTAGTGTATTATGTTCTTCGATCATTTTATGACGTTTTTTCGTCTTTTTTTACTTCTTTTTTCCGTTAGTTGGGTTGCTTATATAAAAAGCGGGAAGTTTGAGGGAAATAAGATTAACATAAACAACCAATTAAGCATAGTAAAAGCAACACAACTAACCGAAAGATGAAGTTAAAAAAGACGAAAAACATCATAAAAGTTCCTCAAATAAAAAAGTAACGGAAAATATTCCTAGGAGAGTGTTGGAAAATATTCTCAAGAAGTAACGTCATAAAGATGGCCTCCATAAGGCAATGAGAAGCGATCGACTCTACCCGGTGGTGACTCTCAAAGGTTCCTTGGAGAGTGTTAGAAAATATTGTCAAGACGTAACAGAATACTGGGTTCCGAACGTCGTATACAGTGGTTGTTCAGGGGTCAAACCGAATGAGCTACAGGTGACAATCTCCATAAATTCCTCTCGGACCTCCAAATTGGAGGCCGTCCTCGAGGCATAGGGCTTGTGTCCCGGCAAATAGGGGATTCCAAGGTATTCGGCAACTCTTGGAAGACTCAACTCAAATGGATGAACGAGTAATTGAAAAGTAATCCATGGATTCGGGTCGTTGAAATTAGCGGTCAAGGTTGCGAGGAATTCGCAAGTGAACACCTTATAAGAGAATTCACTAGAAGAGCCAATACTGAGGCTCATGCGAGTGCAAAGAGTGTCTATATCCTCCGCTATGCCTATACGGACCATGGAGGTGGTGCAAAAGAAACGGGTAGGAATGAAATTTAGCTTAAGGAGCATACTCATTTTTTTTGTAGATATTTGATTATGAAACCTGACATCCCCCTTCTTGCTTAAATATGAAATTAGAGACGGGCAAACGAATAAGATGGGAAACGGGTTGAGAAGGAGGTGTACTTGAAAATCACGCACGTTTAGGTGCCATGAGAAAAATGCACGAGAATCAAGGATTGAATCCCGAAAAAGCAAGAAAACCGTCAGCCAACTCCGGCCCACAAAATTGAACTTGCCCGGAAATGGTTGAAAATGCTCCCAAAAAACTCCCCTTGGCTCCTTGATACTTTCCACAAAAGATGTCACAAAAAGGATGAGGGGAAGTTGGTTAAAAAGTGGATCTTGAAATATGGTGGGATGATAAAAAAAATTGGATTGAAATTGATCATTGAAGGGAGAGTAATGATGAGGAAGAATATAAGGAAGAAAGATGATGAAATAATGTGATTTTGAGGTGATATGATGGACTTATTGAGGTTTGGGGTTTGAGTTTAATGGGGATGAAGATGGTGAAGTGAATAAGATGAAGATGGAGGAGTGTAGTGGTAGGTGGTGAAGACGGGGTTTGAGTTTTGGTTGGTAGTGATGCACATTTTTTTTGCACGGTCTGTATGTTCCTGTAACAACTTCGCACGGTCATGTGAATGTTTGACACGGTCAGTATTGTCCTTCTTCTACTCCCACTTTTTCAACTTTAACCACTCTTATGCCCTCTTACTTCAACCAAAACTCATTATAGACACTCAAACCTTCATGTATAACCCAAATTACTACTCAAATCATCCAAAATCATCTCCAAGCACTTAATATCCTAATTCTAAGAAAATAAGGTTGCCTCTCTAGAAGCGTCCTTGTTTAAGGTCGTTGGCTCGACCGAATTAAGAGATGACCAAGAAAACAATATATACAAATACCCATACTTGGTTGATGTTTAATGAAATTGGAGGGATAAAATTTCCCTTTGAATCGGTTGTCCGACAATGTAATGCTTGAGCCGATGACCATTTACCTTGAACGTTTCATCATTACCCATCACTTCAACCGATCCAAAGGGAAAAACTTTGAGGACTTTGAAAGGTCCCGACCACCTAGACTTCAATTTTCTTGGAAATAGTTTCAACTGTGAATTGAAGAGAAGGACCGAATCACCCTCTTTAAATTCCCTTCGCACCAAATTCTTGTCATAGAAATGCTTTGTCTTTTCTTTGTAAAGTTTTGCGTTCTCATATGCTTCAAGCCTAAGTTCGTTCAAATCAAGGAGCCTCTTCTCCCCGTCTTTCTTCAAATCAAAGTTAAGGTACTTGATTATCCAATAAGTTTTGTGCTCCATCTCCACAGGAAGATGCCACGCCTTGCCATATATAAGATGGAAAGGAGAAGTCCCTATTGGTGTTTTGAATGTCGTTCTATATGTCCAAAGAGCATCATCGATTTTTGAAGCCTAATATTTTCTTAACCGATTCATCGTTTTTTCTAGGATAGCCTTAGTTTCACGGTTTGAAATTCCCGCTTGACCATTTGCTTGCGGAAGATAGGCGAGGCCTATCCTATATTGCACTCCATATTTCTTCAACATGGCCGCCAAGGTTCGTTAAAGAAAATGGGGCCCTCGATCGCTTATCAAAACACGTGGGACCCCAAATCGTGGGAATATTACCTTGGTCAATAGTTTTCCGACGGATTTCGCGTCACAAGTCTTCGTGGGGATTGCTTCCACCCACTTTCTCACATAGTCAACCGTGACCAAGATGTATTCATTTCCGTAAGATGAGGGGAAATGGCCTTGATAGTCGATCCCCCACAAATCGAAAAGCTCAACTTCTAGCATGAATTCGAGAGGCATCTCTTGTCGCTTCGAGATAATCCCACTTCGTTGGCACTTATCGCAACTCTTCACATAAGCAACAACATCACGAATAGGTTGCACGAACACTTCTCCAAATCATCGTGTAACACCCCGGCACAATCGTAGGACCGGAAATGTTAGTCGCGGTAGCTCGCCAGTATCTGTACTGGTCCATCAGACCAACAGGAGTCCTTTTCAGCGCATTTTGTCTTCACTCATGAGCATCCCGGAAACCTTTCCAAGAGGTCACCCATCCTAACACTACTCTAGCTAAGCACACTTAACTGTGGAGTTTTTATCATGGGCAAACCAAAAAAGAAAATGCACTTTGTTGATATGAGTAGTACTTTCAATTCTTGTAAACACGAGTCATTTAAGCTCATAAATAGGACATCTTCAATCAATGTAGGGTGTTTCAATCACTCCCACTTGAAGAATGCACGTTCCCATTGCGCCTGGCAGCATAACCGCTGACCCAGAATCCACTCCCGTTAGGTGCCAAATACACGGTCACAGGGTTGCTCTGATACCATTTGTAACACCCCGGCCTAATCCTAGGTCCGAAAATGTTAGTCGTTGTAACTCGCTAGGATATATACTGGTCCCACAGACCAACACGAGTCTTTTCCAGCGCATTTTGTCCTCATTCATGAGCATCCCGGAAACATTCCCTGGAGGTCACCATCCTAACACTACTCCAGCCAAGCACGCTTAACTGTGGAGTTCTTTTCATGGGCAAACCAGAAAAGAAAGTGCACTTTGTTGATATGAGTAGTACTTTCAATCCTTTTAAGAACTAGTCATTTAAGCTCATAAATAGGACATCTTCAATCAATGTGGGGTGTTTCAATCATGTCGTTTCGGACATCCATGTCGGACACTTGTCGAACCATCTCCGGTTTTTTTAATTTATTTAGAGATGTGTCAGACACATTTCATGATATTTTGAGACGTGTTGGACACGATTTACTGTATTTGGAGACTCATCAGACACACACTTAGCGTTATTCATGAATTTCTGATCTTTAATAAAAGAACAATATTACTCCGTATTTGTTTATAGCGGGTACTTGATATTATAAACACTCAACTTAAGACTAATAATTAATTAACTAAATTAGTTAATTAATTAATTATTATTCCCTCCGGTTTTAAATGATTGCCTCATTTGGGAAATATATGTGGGGATTATTATATTGAACGAGGCAATTATTTTAAACTTTGAGTTTTTGTTTTGTTATTTTACGATAATTGCGATAGTTTAACTAATCAAACCTATATTTTATGTATTAAAATTTTCAATTTCTCATTGTTTAAATATGTATATTGATTTTTTTTTCTGTTTTGTTCGTGTTCTATAAATCTTCGAGCATTGTGGTTCGTGTCCGATACGTTTTCGTGTCCGTGCCTGTGTCTGTACAACCTAGCATCACTGTAGAATGTGGGCCAATAGAACACACATTGTAGAATCTTGGTGGAGGTTTTCATCAAACTAGCATGCACACCTTAACGGATGTCATGACAATGCCTAATAATCGATTTTCCCTCTACATATGGAACACATCTTCTATTTATACCATTGGCACATGATTTATAGAGATTGGGGTTATCCCAATAATAATGCTTCACATCATGGAAAAACTTCTTCTTCTTCTTGTGGGAATCATAATTTTGAGGAACTATCCCCAAGACAATATAGTTCACTTAGTCGGCAAACCACGGGGATTCCACCATTGATAGTGCCAAGAGATGATCGTCTCGAAGTGAGTCATTGATAGGAATTTCTAGAATACGTCCATCAAGAACTAAACGAGATAAGTAGTCGGCGACCACATTTTTCGTACCTTTCTTGTCTCGAACTTCAATATCAAACTCTTGAAGAAGTAATACCCACCGAGTAAATGAGCTTTAGAATCCTTCTTGGCCATGAGATATTTTAGAGCGGAGTGATTGGTGTGGACAATGACTTCGATCCAACTAGATAGGATCGAAATTTCTCCATGGAATAGACTACCACTAGAAGTTCTTTCTCGGTAGTGGTGTAGTTTTCTTGAGTAGTATCAAGAGTCTTGCTTGCATAATGAATAACATGAAGCTTGCCATCCTTCCTTTGGCCTAGAACCGCACCAATAGCGAAGTCGCTAGCATCACACATAAGTTCAAAATGAATGATCCAATCCGGTGGTTGAATTATCGACGCCGAAATAAGAGCTTCCTTTAACCTATCAAAAGCATCAAGACAAGCATTCGTCAAAATAAATGGTGCATCCTTGGCGAGGAGTTTCGTTAAGGGCCTAGCTATCTTAGAAAAATCTTTAATAAAATGGCGGTAAAACCCCGCATGTCCAAGAAAGCTATGGATTCCCTTAACGTTACTAGGTGGAGACAATTTTTCAATGGCGTGAACCTTCGCCCGATCAAGCTCAATACCACGGTTAGACACTAGATAGCCTAGGACTATTTCCTACGTCACTATAAAGTGACATTTTTCTCAATTAAGTGTGAGACCGATTTCCTTACATCGTTGTAGGATTTTACCTAGATTTTCCAAACAATTTTGAAAAGAAAATCCTACAATGGAGAAATCATCCATAAACATACACCTCAAGAGTTTGTTCCACAAAATCGGAAAAAACGGACAATGCAACGTTGATGACGCATTACACAAGCAAAATGGCATACGTCGATAAGCATAAACACAATAATTACAGGTAAAGGTCATTCTTTCTTGATCATCGGGATGGATCGGGATTTGAAAGAATCCCGAGAATCCATCCAAATAACAAAAGAAGGTGTGTTTCGCCAAACGTTCCAACATTTGGTCAATGAAGGGGGGGGGGAATGGTCCTTCCGAATGGCTTTGTTTAGGTGACAATAGTCTATGACCATGCGCCACGCGATGACCGGCCTAGTGGACTACATTGATTGAAACACCCTACATTGATTGAAGGTCCTATTTATGAGCTTAAATGAACGGGACTAACCCATTCGCTATCCGAGATTGGATAGATTATATTAGCATCAAGAAGTTTTAGCACCTCCTTCCTCACCACCTCGCCCATGGCGGGATTAAGACGTCTTTGACGCTCAATGGGAGAGGCACTTTCAGCCTCCAAAAGGATGCGATGAGAGCAAAGAACGGAGCTAATGCCACGAATGTCATCAATAGTGTACCCAATGACCTCTTTATATTTTCTCAAAACTTCCAACAAGTCTTGGACTTGATGGTCACTAATTGCACTATTGACGATGATCGGATATGTCTCATTGGGACCTAAAAAGGTATTTTAAGAGATAAGACACGGGGTTTCAACTCTACTTGAGGAGACGTATACCTCTCCTCATACAATCCTTCTACGGTCAAACTTTCTAGAGACCTTGTAGTGCATTGCTTCAATATAGAATCCATTGTGAGAGCATACTTCATTGCATCCATTTCCGGATTCTCATCATCAATAAGCCCTCATAATTGTAATAATCATCCTTTATGAAGGACTCCTCAAGAAAGTGAACTTGATAACATGATCCGACATTTATGGGCTCTTTCATGGCCTTATCTAGTGTAAACTCCATCTTGACATCCCCATCTTGAAGTGAGAGCTTGTAATTCTTGACATTTATAAGGCCCCCCCAGTGGCTAAACATGGACGACTAAGAATGATAGGAATATTGGTATCTTCGATAATGTCCATGATATAGAAATCACATGGGATGATTAGCTTCCCGACTTTAATGGGCACATCTTCGGCTACCCCCATCGGATACTTAACGGATCAATCCGCTAATTGAAGAGAGACTCTCGTGAAGGTTAGCTTTAAACCTTCAAGCTTGTTAAATATGGATAGAGGCATAAGACTCACACTTGCCCCTAAATCACAAAAAGCCTTCTCAATGTTGATAGAGCCGATCAAGCAAGGAATAGAAAAACTACTGGGGTCTTTAAGTTTTGGAGGTAGTTTGTTTAAGAGAACGAACTACACTCCTTGGAAAGTCTTACCGACACTTGTTCACCAACTGTCTTTCTAGATAAAAATCCTTCAAGTGTAACACCTGCTATTTTTCCTAGAGTTTTACCCTTTCCGTTATGACTTCGTCATATCTCTGTTACTTTTTGGCCTTGTGTTTCATCATTTTTTTTCCAAGCTTTATTTTCATTTTTGAGTTTAATGGTATTTATTTTTATTTTAAAAGATTTTAATTCTTTTAAATCTATTTATTTGACTTTCTTTGTAAACTATTTATTTTTCCGCGAAGAATTCTATTTCTCTACGAATTAACGTTTTTAAGCTCGGATTTAAGTTATTCCTTTTCCTACAAATGTCTAAACATATTTATATAATATTTTCAACTTATAAATATTTTTATTTACGGAAATTTAGCCATTAATGATTTTATTACGAAGTTTCGTAAATAATTATTTTCTATCGCGAGGTTTACTCGAATTGCTTTGAAATACCTTTAACTATTATACGGTCCTTTTTATCAACTTACAAATCATTTGAGACCTTTTTTCCCATGTTTTGGACCGACACCCATTTGTGTCACACCCATGACATTTTTATAACCTTTCATTTTATAAAAACGATTTAAGGAATTAGATAATCCTTTACATCCATTTAATTGGATGACTAATGCACAAACTCTTCATGCCCCATGCTCTTTATTTGGCTGGTGCATTTAGCCTAAGTCTCCCCTTGTTTTCATCAAAAATTTATTTGCATTCATTCATAAGGAACCATCCATTTTTTACATTATTCATTTTTTTTCCATTAAACAACAAAATTTCTCTTCATTTTCTCTTCTTGTCTGATATTTTCCAGCACCTTTCCAGACAGATTTAGTCTCTAATCGAGTCATAATCGTCTCGTTTTCATCATCAAATTAATCGTTATTCCGATCCTTCCGTTAAGGATTTGTGGACAACCCCGAGGCCAACGAGTATATTATCGATTCCGATTTGGACTAGAGGTAACATCGATGTTACTCGGTATTACTTGATTTTATTTGTGTAATTGCATGTATATAATTATAATTTTATTTTTGACAATATATGTATGTTGTATAATCTGGAAAAATTTTAAAAGTTGAAAATTTGCATGTTTCGGTATTTTTATCGCTTTTACGAGATTAACAATTAAATCGTCATATTAATTTGTAAAATCGTAATATTCGGCCTAAACTTGTAATGTATGATTATATTGTGTAAAAATGAGGTTTTTGATGATTTTTAACAATTTGGTAATTTTCTGATATTTTAGTTATCGATTATTGAATTATTATCGTTTACGGACAAAAATGATTAAAAGCCGATTTTTAGTTCTAGTACTTAAACATTTTATTTTAATCTGAAATTTGACGTGGAAAAATTTTATGATGAAAAATAAATTTCTGATTTTTTTCATAATTTTTTGAAATTGTTATGTGGGTGAATTAATTAATCACTTTAAATCATCGTTTATCGTTAAAACCATGTTTGTCGCTTTAATTTCCGAATTTCTGGTCTTTTATTTAAATCTGGAAAAAAATGTGTTTATGATGGTTTCATATTAAAATGTAATTTTATGATTTTTATTGCTTTAATAAAATGTTAGGAACGAAAAGTTTTATTAATGGAATCGTTATTGTGAAAATGGGTTTTAAAAGACGGTTTTAACGGAATTTATTAAATCTGGAATTTTGGAAATCTTGAAAAAATAGTAGTTTCTGGAAAATCATAATTTTTAAGTTTAATAATAATTTTTGGAGATTAAAAATTAAATCGTTTTGTAATTACTATTTTTATTAATCGTTATTGTCGAGGTTTGACGATTAACAAGAAAACCCTTTGAAAACAGTTTAAGGATTCTGGAAAATTTTATTTTCTGGACAGAATGTCCAAAATATATTTTACCTATTTTGCATAATTTTTTTACTGATTTTTAAAGTCTTTAATTAATAGTAATGATTTATGGACAAAATTACGGTTTATCGTTAGAATGTCCTAAATGAAATATTTTTCCAGCGGTTTTTGAAAACATTTAAATCTAAAACTTTAAGAGTTAAATCACCAGTTAACATAATCAAAATATATTCATTGGTTTAATTAAATAAAAGAAGTTAAAATATTTAACTTGACATTTGCCGTAAAATCCTATTTATAATTGTATTGTCGATACTAATAATAATTAGGGAATTTTATCTTTGTAACTTTTTAAAACACCCTGATTAGTAATATTTAAATGGTTAAGACATTTTTAATCATTTTATAAACACTATTAAGATATTTCAATAATTTCATAAACCCAAATGTTCTCACTATGATAATTAATATCGTTAAGGCCGAAAATACTTGTTTTATAAATTAACATTGTTTACTAAAATGTTGCATTAGTATAAACTAAACATAGAAATTTTCTCTTTTGAAAAGTGATCCTTTTTAGTAATAATACTTTCGCTATTTTGATATGATGCTATTTTTAGTAAAGTTTCCTAAATTATAAGATTCTTAAAATAGAAAGTTTCCTCTTTTGGAAAGTGATCCTTTTTCCTTTTGTTCTCTTCTTGTTTATAATAATTATATCTTTTGAATATCGATAATGGACTTGTTTTGGAGTTATGGAATATGGATAAGTGTGATTTTGAGTAATATAGTCTGGGATGTACGTTTTGCCATCAACTGTAAGGTTGGTGTGTCTTCATGGGGCACATTGGTTGTTGAACTGAGCATGGTTTGTGTTTAGGAGGGTGTATGTTTACCTTAAACTTAGATATCGCATCATATAAGTCGCGTCGGGTTGAACTGGATATGGTTTGTATCCAGGAGGGAGTGTGCACTACTTAAACCAGGACCTCGCTACACGCAATCCTGTTATGGTTGAGTTACCTAGTTAGAGACTTGATTTTGTTATGAGTTAAGTCTACAGTTCTCGAAGCTAGTTTCTAGAATTATCCTAATGAAAGTCTAGATTCTACACTAACCCTACCCACAACGCCATTTTGACTATTTTTATTATTATCGATATATATTTGATTTGCAGGTTAACAAATGTTTTATGTTTTCTTCGGAAAACTCATTTTTATTATATTGTTTCGTTACGTGAAGTTTTTCACTGAAAGCTCATTTTCATTATAATGTTTTACCGTTTTTCATTTTTACTATTTTTCTATAGTAGTAATTGCAGTTTTAAAATCCTGTTATACGACTGGAAGAACGTTGACGTTGCTCCCCACTGATTGTGGCTGTTATGTTTTAACATGGCAGGTATATGTGTTTCCGGGTGTGGGCTAGCGAGCATTGTGGATCTTGCTTGTTTATTTTAATAATTATGTCTTATGAATTGTTCAAACCTCTTTTATGGATTGTTTTAAATTTTAGCCATTTTATTCATGGCCTATTGTTTGACTTTACCATTTTAATTTACTAAGACATAGTTACAGTGTGTTTTAATCCCGACTTTACAGTGTTTTCGCCACTGTATCGCGTTAGAATTTCTAGGGGATTACATCAAAGATTTCCCATAAGCGGGAATGTCCCTAATAGCCTCAAGAATGAGGAGTCTGATATGCATACCCTTCATCATGTTTAAGAAATTACCATACTTTTGTTTACGTTTGGCCCTTGCTAACCTTTGTGGAAATGGTATTGGTGGGACATATGCCTTAACTTCATTAGTGATTCTTGGGGTTTCCTTTGCAAGGACATTATCGACAATAAATGGTTTATCAACAATTACCTCACTTATATCCTCTTTGCCACCATTGACTTCCTCCATTCCTTCAATCACAATGTTTGTCTTTCTCTTTTTGTTAGTCACAACGTCATCTAAGATGCGTCCATTACTCAATTAAATCGCATTGGTGTCACCTTGGCCTTTAAGATTTGCTTTGATGCCCCCCAAAAATGTACCACTCGAAATGGTTAATTCATTGACTTGGTTTGCAAGTTGTTGTATGACGGCAGGGATTTGTCGCGGGATCCCCACCGATCAAATAATTAACCGGCTATTCCTACGGTAGATAGGGCAAGTCGGGTCGAATCCACGGGGACGGTAGAGGCGTCTAGACCAAGGTCATCCAAAAACGAGACTAAGTCAACGAGCTAAGCTAAACTAGAGAATGGTAGAAGGAGAGAAGGCTAGACTAAGACTAAGGTACCGGAGAAACAAACAAAGAAAACGGGATAGGATTAGGTCGGGGTCAAAGGGGTAACGGAATGGTCGAGGAAGAGTTAGAGTGAAGGAGGTGGTAGGGTGATCTAGGTTGGTCCGGGCTCTCGCAACTTAGACTCACCTAGAGGTTCCACATGGAACCCATTTTGGCGACACACATGACAAACGGGGTTACTAGCGTGCTATTGCGGCCTAGATCGCATCCGGGCTCTCGCATCTTAGACCGACCTAGGGGTCATCCTCACCGGGCTCTCGCTACTTAGTGAGGGAACCGAACCCACAAGCAAACTATTACCCACAAGAGAAAAGCAAGAAAAACAAGCATATGCACATACTAGTCATTCAAGCATTTCAACAAACATGTAATATGCATCAACCAAGAGGAAACCCAAATCTTCCACCAACATCTCCAACAAACCCTTAATCATCCAATTAACACCCTAATCACCTTACTAACCCTAGCAAGAGTCTACTCAAACATAATCAAACTACAACTAACAAGAACAAGAGGAATCATCATAAGAAACAAACATACCTAAACAAACTCAATCAAACTAACAAGAACAAGAACAAACAATAATAAAGATTCAAACTTGATTATAGAACAAAGATTAAGAGAAAGGGAAAGAGATTATACCATACTAGAAGATGAAAAGAAGAAGGAAACTTGCATAAATGGAAGAACCCAAAACAAACATCCAAGGTTGTCAAGCTTGAATGGAGATCTTGAAGAATTCCAAATTACAAGCACTAATCTATAATTAACGATAATCTAAAGACTAATCTACACTAATCTAATCTAATCTAACCTAAAGTAGTCTAGGGTTTTGTGGGAAGTGAAGAACATAACATAAGATAACAAGAGAAGAGTATATATAGGGTTACAAGTGGAAGGAAGATGAAAGAAAAGATGCGGAACAAGGACTGGGTCATTCCCGATCGGGAATGGGAAATCCCGATCGGGAAACTTCCACTTTCCCGATCGGGAATTCGTGAACCCGGTCGGGAATGCTTGACAGTGAGCACGTCCTTTGTGCACCTAATCCCGATCGGGTTGAGGCCTTCCCGA
Organism: Agrostemma githago; assembly: GCA_958450325.1. NCBI lineage: Eukaryota > Viridiplantae > Streptophyta > Magnoliopsida > Caryophyllales > Caryophyllaceae > Agrostemma > Agrostemma githago. Next base: position 43,655,183 of record OY288240.1, on the reverse strand, counting down.
TCGGGATGGGTCTTGTAGGCCTCCCTTAAGAGCTTTTTGGTCCCTCCTTGCCTCTCATGGGTTTCTCGTCGATTCTCGGGACTCGGGATCGGGTTTCGGAGGTTCGGGATTGGGTCCCAGGGTCTCGGGGTCGATTCCAAGGCATCGAGTCATCGTTCCTTTTCCTTGTTGGCTCCAAAAAGTGTATGTATTGAGTCGGAATCGCTCCAACTCTTCGTGATTGGTCCCGGGAACCTGAAACGAGCTAGAGGAAGCATAAGAAGCCCATAAACCGCTCCCAGGGAGCGATTCCACAAGGAAAATGGGACCAAAACACAGTAAAATAAGCACTACAAACTACACTTATCATTGTATATGGTGATCGGTAATCCTTTGGGCATTTTGAACTTGACTCTTCAATTGAGAGATCGAGGAAGTGGTCTCTGCATGACGTTGATTTTGGGAATGAAGTTATTTTGAGTACTCATCATTTGCTCCATCATTACTTCCAAATTGGATTTTGGATTTGGAACTTGTTGTGCAATTTGTTGTTGTCCAATTTTTTTATTTAGAGGGAATGGTGGAGGTAATTGAAAAGGGGTTTGAAATGAGGTTTGGAATGACGTGGTGTTGAAAGTTGGTCATTGTTGGAAATTCCGGGCTTGAAAACCTGATGGTGGTGGTTCCTGTGCTTGAAAATGGAACCCTTGATTTCGATTTTGAAAGTTTTGATTGGAGTCTTTTGTTGATTGAGTGGTGTTTGAAAGTTTTTGTTTCCATAAGATATGAAAGCGCACTACTACAAAACATCAAATAGACAATTGTTTTTTTTGGAATAGACAACTGACTTACAACAGTTGAGTAGTTTGGAGTCGTATATTAGTCTAAGCATAGACATCTGTTTTACAACAGTTGTCTATTCATTAATAGACAACTGTTCTCTTAAATAACAGTTGTCTATTACGTGTATAGACAACTGAGCTTTAAAAACATTAGATGTATATTCTTTCAGTAGACAACTGTTTTCTAAAACAACAGTTGTCTATCGCGCGTATATATGAACTATATAATACACGTATTTGAACTATATATTAAGGAAACATAAGAAATGAATACACGTTAATTTGAACAAGAAGTTCCATTTTTATATAATACAACATCCAAAAGGTACAAACCATTATCTAGTTACATCCAAAAGGTACATAAAAACAATAATCCAAATAATAACACCTTGTCCGTATAACTTTATTAGATACATGATATATACTGCCAATTATTAAAAAATAGTCCGCCCATAATGCACGAACCTCGTCAATATCTTCATGAGAATATGGCCTAATCTACTTGAAATGCTACAAAATCAACAATATAAATGAACTAATTATTTGACTAAAGATTACAACAAAAAGGCGTGTATTGGCAGGAAAGAGCAAACAAAGGTTCCATTCTTACCGGTTGCAATCAATTTAACATATGAATCACCCATATAAGCAAACAATCGACCAATGGCTTTCACATCTTCCTCGTCCTGTCGGAAAACAGGAAGAAAAAAAAGGTGGAAAAGAACGGAAGTTAATTGATAAAATACATACATATCAATAAAATCTCTAGCCATACACCAACAAATAAGGGTGTGTATATATGCATTTCACAGTTTACCACCGCCACAAATGCATAAATGCATCTTCAAAAACATTTACCAAGTTTAGAATGTGAACTAAGAAAATATATCATAGATCTACAAGAAGGCATTGTCTTAAAGAATAAGAAATCATCTCAAAATCAACAAATTAAAACTATTTACAAAAATGTTGAAAGTAAAAACCAAAAATAAGAATACCTTGGAACAGTCATTAAGCAGAGGCCTTAGATTCATCACTTGAGGAACAATGACTTGGATTAAGGGTAACTGAACAAAAGCATACTCAGAACTTCCGGCTGTTGTGCAATGGATAAGCTCGGAAACAACTGCAAAATTGAAGAAGAAAGCTAGACAAGTTCCATGAAACGACAAGTTCTCGCTAACATAGATATATTAGCTTAGGCATTGTATTTTAGTGTCAGCTGAACTTTTTCGTTTTGAAAGCAACACAATTCTCACCTTTTTTAAGTTCAACTAGCCCCTCCTCAAAATTTCTTATAAAAACTATGGTATAAAATCCATTTCAAAACACACAATAATATCGAATTCAAATTCACCAACCAAAAAAACCCGAAATTCTTGCAAAATTTTACGGTTAAATATGGCGAAAATTGGAGTGTTAATGACATGTCCAATGAACACATACTTAGAGCAACAACTCTCGGAAACATACAACCTTCATCGGATTTGGACGTACCAAGACCAAACTCAATTCCTGATGTGATTTGGCACGGACCTTGATCTCGTATCATAAGGACGCGAAACAAAGTTGCTGGTCACGACAAGAAACAAACAAAAATAGATAAAAGTAAAATAAAAGGGATAGTATGCTAAGTGAGATAGACCTATATCTCAACTAAGCGGATCGCTATTCAAACACTCGATTGAATAAGCGGGAATTAGAACTCGAAAACGCGTCGAACTCTAAGACTCTTAATTGTAACTCGACAATTAAAATTAAACAAGCAAAAGCTTACAATTTTCTTTCTTTTCAATCTGCATGTTTACAAACAAACTAAAGGCTATAAATAGCCATTAAGCACGAGAAGGGCAAGGCAAATCAGCCACCCAAGTCAAACCTCCTTAAATGCTAGAACAAAGAACTAGGAAATCAAAATACAAAGAATTAGAAAAAGAAACTACAAAGAACTAGGATGACTAAAATCAGCTAACTACCAAGGACCAACACGTCACATTCATTGTACATTTTGGGTACAATGCTCCATGTTTGCACGAGTAGTCTTGAATAAACGAACTTGAAAATAGCATCTCTTCTCCTCTGGAATTTATTGAAAGCTTTAAAGAAAGTCGAGGCAAGAGAAACAATTCCGTCAAAGAATTTAACAGCAACGTTTTCAATGCTTAGCTGACTTGTTTGGGGCATAACTTTGTCAATACTTGTTCAATGAACCTTCATGAGTAGTCATTGGAAAGATAAGCTCGTACTCTATCTCCTCCATTTTGAATGACTACGAAATTCCAAGTATAACTCGAGATATGGACCGATCAAAACAATGCTGCAAAATGAACTCGCGTTATACTCTCCTTCTTTGAAAAAGAATTGTCCTCAATTCTTGTAACAAGTATCCCACCTGGATCAAATACAAAATTTGTTAGGATCAACATATCCTCACTCCAAATATACATAAGTGTGCGTAACGTTGGTATTATGGCTCGACTACAAGCTCGACTCCTTTTCAAATAGGTGCTCTTTTGAATGCTTGTGAACTCTACTTTGCTTGTTGTGAACAAGGATGGATCAAGTATCTTTTGTTGCTCCTCAAAGTATTCCATAAGCACAATCCCTTTACTCTCCATGTTTTTTTGGCTAAGATCAGAATTTTTTTCATTCATGCGCAACCCATTTGGCTCACAATGATCTTCATATTCGTCGAAAATAGGAGGTAACGACGGATCAAAAACCAAACTTTCCTCGCTTGTATTATCCAACGAGAAAATTCCAGCCATCTTTTTTTTTTCTTTTTTTTTTGAAAAAAAATTGAACTTCAACAAGAACCACGAAACAATCAAAACCGATTAACCCTCGAACTACCCGCACGAGTTTAACCTTTGAATTCCAATCGCAATCAGAAATTCAACTAATAACTTGGCTTCGACACTTCTTGGACCGTCTTGATTTTAAGAAAAATCAAGAGTTGTAGCTCTGATACCACTTATGATGTGATTTGGCATGGACCTTGATCTCGTATCACAAGGACACGAAACAAAGTTGTTGGTCACGACAAGAAACAAACAAAAATATATAAAAGTAAAACAAAAGGGATAGTATGCTAAGTGAGATAGACCTATATCTCAACTAAGCGGATCGCTATTCAAACACTCGATTGAATAAGCGGGAATTAGAACTCGAAAACGCGTCGAACTCTAAGACTCTTAATTGTAACTCGACAATTAAAATTAAACAAGCAAAAGCTTACAATTTTCTTTCTTTTCAATCTGCATGTTTACAAACAAACTAAAGGCTATAAATAGCCATTAAGCACGAGAAGGGCAAGGCAAATCAGCCACCCAAGTCAAACCTCCTTAAATGCTAGAACAAAGAACTAGGAAATCAAAATACAAAGAATTAGAAAAAGAAACTAAAAAGAACTAGGATGACTAAAATCAGCCAACTACCAAGGACCAACACGTCACATTCATTGTACATTTTGGGTACAATGCTCCATGTTTGCACGAGTAGTCTTGAATAAACGAACTTGAAAATAGCATCTCTTCTCCTCTGGAATTTATTGAAAGCTTTAAAGAAAGTCGAGGCAAGAGAAACAATTCCGTCAAAGAATTTAACAGCAGCGTTTTTCAATGCACAGCTGACTTGTTTGGGGCATAACTTCGTCAATACTTGTTCAATGAACCTTCATGAGTAGTCATTGGAAAGATAAGCTCGTAATCTATCTCCTCCATTTTGAATGACTACAAAATTCCAAGTATAACTCGAGATATGGACCGATCAAAACAATGTTGCATAATGAACTCGCGTCAATTCCTGTCACAGAACGGGTTTAACATACAGGCCGTGGTCAGCACGACTTACGTGGCTGTAGACTCGGGCCTGGTAGCGGGTGCAGACGCTGGCCTCATCGAGGCGCTGCCCAACTTGGAGATAGTCTCCACTTACAGTGTTGGGCTTGATAAGATTATTGACTTGAACAAGTGTAAGGAAAAGGGGATTAAGGTGACTAATACTCCTGATGTTCTGACTAATGATGTTGCTGATGTTGCAATTGGGCCCATTTTGGCTGTGCTTAGGAGGATTCCTCAATGTGATCGCTTTGTTAAAAATGGGTCATGGGTCAATCAAGAATTCAGCCTCACTACATACTAGGGTATGATTATTCCTTTATTGCATAAAGACACATTCAATTGATAACTGTTACTTGTATGAGTACATAAGTAAATTCTCACTTATTTTAAGTGATCTATGTTTTTATATATGCATTGATCTCTTTGAATCAGTTTGATGTATCTGAATCATAGATTTGATCATTTCAACACTTGAACAGAAGTGAGTGACTCCTACCAGAACACAACGAGAAATAAAACTAAGTCAAACTATAACGAGATTATGTTGTTGGGATAGACGAAGTAAAATGAAAACTTAAGAGGAAAGAATAAGTCTTGACACTCGTAAATAAACCTGTCAAACAGATCAATCGGGTGAGGTTCTTAATAGGTCATTCAGATCGAGACGAGTTAGGTTGGGTCATTTCAAGTTACGGATTAAACTTGTGGCTTCGGTTCGGGTGACGGTTGGCTAAGCAGTATTATTCCTGCTAATTTACTCATTCATTTCAGTGGTGGTTGGCAGAAGGTGGGTCTTATTCATTTCATTTCCTTACATATAATAAACCAAACAATTTACTATACGAAAGGTAATCTCATTCATTACCCCTGTTTCCCTTTCCTATTCTCCTTCCTTCCCCTCTCTCTAACCAAACACACCGAAGGATGGGAAATACTAACTAAAACTCACAATGACATGAGTGATAGCATTCCAGTAATCAGTATTCATGACCGAGTCCTATGCTCTTCATACTCAATTAATTAGTATGTATCAAAATGTAAGACTCCACTGTTCCATGAAATAATCTCATATGCTTCACTCAAAATGATGTATTCAACGGGATACACCTAAATCAGAGTGTAAAGTGTCTGAGGATTTAATGAATGTAAGAAAAACATCAAACCTTGTCAAGTAGCATAGTCAAGTTTCAGTGGTTTCATTAAGTCTTCAGTCCCATCTCTTACTTCATATCAGACCAACATAAATGAAGCTGTACCATTAAAAAACAAAGACAAATATCCCATTAAAAACTGCTAATAATCAGCAAATTTTCGAACCTCTAAAACACATCACAAGACATTGTAGGATTGTGTTGGTGGACTGTGTTACATCGACTATTCTAAAAAATGTATGGTGCCATACACACTTGACACTACGCTATATATATATATATATATCAACAAAGAACAGATCAAAATGAATCGAGTAAATACCCAGAACCTTAGACAAAAAAGAAAATCCTGTAATATCATGAGAAGTTGTTGAATAAGGGTGATGATACCTTTTGTAATCGTCGTCTTTATTCCAATCACAAACAGGAGTATCTTATTCTATCATCTCACTTCACTTGTGCACAAGAAATAGAGTGAAGCCATTGTGTTAATCAACAAATGAACTCACAATCTGTCTACAATGTATAAATGTTTGCATCTAACGTTGCCGATTAACAAAAATCGAAGACATTGACACGGAAAAGAAAATTCTTAGACATTAACAAATAATTGGGTATGAGACAGCAAATTGACAGAAGACTAAGAATTGGGAATTGATCTGATGCTAAGTCATTGCGTGTCATGTCGGAGATAAGTACCAATCATTTCATAAATCTCATAGAAACCCTTCGGTCTGTCTACTTACATGCCAATTATACTTTTGTTTTTAAATTTATAGTGTAAAACTCACACAAGTGCATCATTTTTCATAAGCCATCGCAACATATCTCAAATTTTGCCATTTTTTTAAAATAAGATTTGATTAGAGAGTTGAGAAAATTTATCCAGGGTCTAAGAACTCCAATCTAATTTAACATTGTTTGTTAATCAATTCATTACTCCAATAAACAATCTAAAACACACAATTCAATTTCTTTGCACAAGATCGTTGCAAATCCAATAATAACTTCAAGAAAATCATAAACAAAACAAAACAAACCTACAACTTTGATGATGCAACATGAAATCAAAGAAAACAAATACAGAAATTGAAGAAATCAAAAACAGAAATCGAAGGAATCGACAGAAAAGAAGAAAAAGAAGACATACAATCAGCTCACTTACACAGCGTGATTCTTAAGAAGGAGAAGAAGGAAGAGAGATGAACAACTGGCAAAATTTTACAGAGCACATTACCATAAACACTCTAACTAATACTGTCCGTGTGTCCAAATGGAATTAAACAAACAACAAGCTTTGAACATAACACAAAGTATGAAAAACGCAGAATAAGGAAGAACACGACCAACGGAAGAACGGCGAAGAAGGAGACTGAAATTAGAAGGAGAAGAAGAAGGAAGGGAATACCAGAGGGAATGAATAGAGAGAACGGCAAACGGTGGAGAACAACGATCGGGGGAGAACGGCAAACGGGAATGAACAGAGAACAATGAACGACAATCAAAAGCAGAGCGGGAACGAACGACGGTCGATGAAGAGAACGAAATTCAGGGAACGAAATCACGGTGAAGAGAATAAGTTGATGAAATCATATAAGAGAAGAAGGATGATCAGAATTGAAGTTGCTTCTACACACTGATCGAAGAAGAATAGTAAATTTAGCGAATCGAAGAAGTTGACTGAAGAAACAGCGGTCGGGAATGAAGCTGCTGGTAGGATAGTAAATTTAGGGTTCCATATTAGATTAGATAATGTAGTATATTTTGTATGAAGCTGCGGTCGGTGATAGTGTAGTATGGAGTATTAGATTAGATACTTAAAAAAAAGGAAAAGTTTCATGGTACCCCCGAACTATGTCACATTACACATGGTACACCCGCTTTTAAGTTTGTTCCCATGGTAACCTTGAGTTTTATAGTTTAGTTCCCGATTTGCCCACATCCCATTTTCTGTCATCACGCCGTTCAATTATGCTTAAGAGCTGCATCATTAAGTGCTAATTAATTTTTGGAGGGAAAATTAATTACATCCCTCAACGGCTATTTTTCAGAATCCTTAGCATAAAGAATGACGTTCCCATGGTACCCCTAAAGTTTGTTGGTTGTTCCCATGGTACCCCTAAGGTTACATTTTTGTTCACATGGTACCCCTGAAAGCATTGGGGCGACTCTTTGAAGCAAAGTAACGGCTAGATTATTGAACTAGCCTTACACAAATGCTTATAAATGCTTACCCTTTTCTATTTTGACAGAATACGAACAAAAAAATCCACACAAATCAAACTTCCCACAATGTCGGTTTCACATTCAAGTTCAACTCTAAGAGGAGTTCAAGTGGAAAACAAAACATGCGTAAGATGCAATAAAAGAGCAAATATTCGAGCATCCGGATCAACCGCTGCAAATCCATTTAAGTTATACTATAAATGTGATGAATGTGGGTGGTTTCAATGGTGCAAAGGAAGAACGGAAGAAGTTACAAATACCAACACAATGGATGTAGTTGATCAAGTGTCCATTCAACAAGATTTGAAGAAAAAGATGAAGAAACAAAAGGAAATAATTTTGTGACATCAATAGAAAGATTGATTCTATGTCGAAGTTGCTAAATCTAAGCATCATAATTGGTTCGGTCATGTACTTTAGTCTACTTTATGTTGTTATGAACAAAATGTGATATATATGGAAAACAAGTCTAATGCAATGAAATAAGATTACTACTAATATATTCCCACCATCACATTGATATGTTCGTTAAACAAACGAACTAAAAAGGGAACAACATCGGCGGAATAATTGTTTGTGTGATATGCAAATCACCAAAAGATAGTTTACGTACCAACTTATCCAAAATATAGGAGAAACACCTGTGCAAAATATACGTACCACATACGAGATTATTCATATTCTAAGACCAAGTATGGTGGATTGGTGGTATAATAAGAGACCTGTGCAAAATATATACCCCTAGCTAAACCATACACAAAAGATAATAGGTCTTCTCCTTCCTTTCCTTAGCTTGACTCTGAAATTGAAAGAAGATACGAAACTAATGATACTCTGCCCATATAACATTCAGCCGTAAATAACATGACAAATTTAACATTCAAAATTAGAAGGGACTTACCTAAGTGTTGGTTGTTGAGGCTCCATCAGCCCTTGTGTTGCTCGTCGATGCTCCATCGGTTCTTGCCTTCTTATTCCGACCACCACCTTGAGAAGCTTGTCTTTCCCTTGCAGTTGGCCCACCTTTGCAGCTCCTTGAATTATGCCCAACCGTCTTGCATATCGAGCATGTCACGAAAGTTGTTCGCTTTCCCTTCTTAGGCTCATCCGCCTTCCTTTTTCTTTGTCGAGCCGGTCTCCCTATGCTTCTCTCTGGTATAGGTGGTAAGACTTTAGGAAATTCAAATGTTGGCCAAGCTTCCTTATCAGGCATAGGGTGCATACGGTCTCCATATGTCAGCTTGTAACATTGCCCACTAAAGAATCCATTCACATAATGCACTGGTTCTTCATTGTTCTTGTATATAGCTCTACAAGCATGCTTACACGGAATACCGGTTATCTGCCAACCACCACACAAACAAGTTCCCTTAAGAATATCCACAGGAAAACTGCTGTAACCGTCATGGACCTCAAATTCCCCACCTCCTGCATTGATCACCAAACACGTTCTACTCTGTACACAGTTAGCCTCTACGAGCTCCTTAACATACGGTGTAACATCATCATCCTGCAATCTTTCAGCCAAATCAATCCTCTCAGCAAACTTGTCCATGAAATATGTCCTAATACCTTCCATTAAAGTCAGCACGTCTTTCTCCCTCAAATCATTAATCAAAGCATTAAAAGTCTCCACAAAATTAGAGGTGTTATGGTCACATGCTATTTCAGTGTCAAATTGGTATTTAGCCCATTGTTGAGGAACCTGTAAAAGGTACCCGACGGCTGCTGTTGATAGCTTACCTATCTCATCAAGAGCTTTATTGTGCATGTGGACAGAAGTAGAGTTTGCTGCCTTCCAAAATAGGTCATGAAAAGCTGGTCCGCCCCACTTCTGCTTGAAGTTCGTGTACAGATGCTGTGCACATATCCTCTTAACTGATTGTGGGAACTCTTTATCTAGTGCTGCCTCTACCCCCTTCATTCGATCGCTAATGAAAGTCCAATCCCATTTCGTGCAGCCATATTTCTGGAAAGCAATTCTGAGGTTCCTAAAAAAGTAGCTCCATGTTTCGGTGCTCTCCTTCGCCACTATAGCATAACCTATCATGAAAAGGTTATTGTTTGCATCCAATGACAAAGCCGATAGCAATATCCCCTTGTGTCTTCCCTTGAGGTGACAACCATCAACCCCGATGATTGGTCTGCAACCTTTGAGAAACCCAATTACCCATGCTTTAAAACTCACAAACATCGCTTTAAAGTGGACTCCTGAACTAGTAGAAGGATTATTCCAAGTTATTAAAGTCCAAGAATCTGGATTCGTGGACTTAATCATTTCACCATATGCTGCCAAACGATTGTAGCTCTCCTCGTCACCTCCAGTTACTAGATCTTTCACAGCTATTCTCACCTTGTACATCGTCCTCTTACACACCTCAATACCGTATTTGTCCATTAAAAGTTGCACCATGGACTTCACAGGCATATTAGGTTGTGCCATCAACTCTACCTCCAATTTTTTAGCCATCCAAGGTACGGTGGCCATGGGATTTTTTCTCACATTCAAACATTCCTTATGAACCCCTGAAATTGTCTTAATAGCCCACGTAACCTCATCGGGCAAACACGATGCATGAATTGTCCAAGTGCAGTCCTTACCACTACACTCTGCTCTGTACCTTGTCTTCTCAGATTTGAGAACAAGCACACTAAACCCCTCTTGCACACAGTAGTCAGCTAGGACAAGTAAGAAGTCTGCCTTCGACATGAACAGCAACCATGGTTTGAGTACAATCTCACCCCAACGCTTAGGTGTATACATTTTCCCATTCTTGTACATCTTCTTCATTTGTTGTGCACTGTCATTTGTTCCCTCCTCACCCAGATTTGCTTCAACATCAAATGGATGAGTTCCATCACTGTCATCCTCATCCTTCTCACTGTCAGAACCATCCATGGACTCACCTTCATCATCATTACTGTCCTCCTCCCCACTACAAAGAAAATCCTCATCCGTGCTCTCTTCATCCACCTCCTCACTCTCAAGAGTATCAACAACATGCCTTTTTATGTTTCTTTTAGGCCTCTCCACACCAACATCCTCTTCAACCCCCATGTTCTTGTCTATCTTGGGAACATAGACTCCCTTTCTCCTAGCAGTGGATTTTGGAAGCTTTTTCTGGGATAGTGGGTCAGTGGACTGATTTTGGGTTGCTCTTGTTCGGTGTGCAACAGTTTCAGAAGACTGTGTTGAAAATCTGTCTGAAGTGGGACATTGTGAGCGCATTTGTGAGGTTTTTTGAGAGGGTTGTTGTACTGTCTCCTCATTGGGTTGGGAGGGTGGTTCAGCTTCTTCATTAGCCTGCTGATCATCCTCTTCAATAGCCTGCTGATCAGGTTCTGAAGTTGGCTGCTTATTGGGTGTTCCACAAAGTGGATCAGTGGGTTGTTCGAACTCTTCTTCAGGGATCTCAGTAGTCTGCTCATTCTGTTGTTCAGTAGGCACTTCATTTTCCCCAGTTGGCTGCTCTTCAGGTTGCTCACATTGGTGTTTTGGAGGCTTATAAGCCTGCTGCTCCTCCTCCACCACTGTATCCTCTGGACACTCTTGTGAGTTGTAGGTTCTCACCCATTGTGTCTCATTGGTGTCTATGTCAAACACAGGCACTTCAATACTCAATGGTGCAATATGTTCAGCCTCCCTGTCCATTTTTGCTTGTTCTTCTTCTTGCCTTCTCCTTTCCTCTTCTTGCCTTTTTTTGTTCTCTTCTTCCTCTAGCCATGATTTCTTTAGTTGAGCAGCCATTTGGAACACTTTCATGGGTTTGTTTGTCCTCTCCAGCCAAACCTTAATGGTTTCTAGACCATCAAAATATGCAAACATACCCATCAGATCTTCGTCACTCTTTATGTACATCTTCTTACCCCTTGCACCTTTATAGTACAGATTATAAACCTCGGGTATAAGAACATTTTGCTTCGAAGACACCCCATCGAGGTCGCCAATTATGTCCAGTAATTGCATTAAGTCGACGTCGTACACAGGATAATCGAAACACTTCCCGTCATATTGAAATTCAATCCACATTTTAGCCGACATTCTGGATGTACACAAACATCAACAATAAATGAGAATTAAGTGAACACAACGATAATAAGAACATAACACATTGAAATATAACACAATTGAAATATATAACACAACAGAAATATTCAATAATCATGATGTATATAGGAAAATTGGCAACTAAAAAAAGTACGGAGTATTTGAATGCAAACCAATAAAATTTCAGAAAAATTCGTAATTGAACCTAAACCCTAATTTTGTATAGAACAAAGTATCATATCCAGTATCATATAGAGCAGAGTATAAACCCTAATTTTGTATAAACCCTAATTGAACATAAACCCATTTTAATGAACAATATTAGATTAACATTCAATCTAGTTTCACCAGAACATAGCATTAGATTGAGAATTGAAATTTTTTAGGGAAAAGAAAACCCTAATTGAAACATATAATCAGAAACCCTAATTTAATCAGAATTCGAAATCAAAATTTATGGACTAAACCTATAAGATGTACGAATATAAACCATAGTACAATCACCTAATAGCATAGAAGAAGATGTACGAAGGTTTAATCACAGAAATGCGAAAAATATAGAGTTAGTAGTATTTACCTTGCTTATTGGAAGAAACGATTTTAATCACTTGGGATAGAACTTGCTTATTGGATTAGGTTGATGTTGAAGGATGATCGAGCTAGGTTACGGGGATGAAGTTCGATTTTGCCATTTTTTTTCGTACTGAAGAAGATGAAAGATGATGGTGAAAAGGTTGGGAATATGTGATTAGTGTTTGAGTGAATGAGTGACTGGGTAAGGTGGTGTCAGTGATTAGTGCTTCAGTGTGGCAGAGATTAATTGCTAATGAGACGGCGTTATGACGGAAGTTGCTGTGAGGACAAATTGGGAAGCAAACTATAATACTTAAGGGTTTCATGGGCACAAACTTAAAAGCGGGTGTACCATGTGTAATATGACATAGTTCGGGGGTACCATGGGAAATTTCCGTAAAAAAAATGATACTGAAGATGATATGGGTCATCGGGTAACAACCAAATTTTAGTGTTCTAGAAAACTAGAATAAACAACTGAGGTTAATAAAACAGTTGTATAATATATAAACAACTGTTTTTATAAAACTCAGTTGTCTATTATCCTATAAAGACATCTGTTTCTCAAACAAAACAGATGTATAAATATTATACATCAGTTGTTAACAACATCTGATGTCTATTAGGAGTTGTCTATTTGATGTTTTGTAGTAGTGGCGCTTTGGCCGGAATGATATTGATTGTTGTGGGATGCTTGTCTAGCATTAGACTCCCGTATACCATTATCTTGCTCCATGGTAGTGACAATGCAACACTACGCAACATCATGACTTGAGCTCCTACATAATTCACATGAAAATTCATTGGTCTCATTAGAAGAACTTGACCCCCTTGTTTATATTGGGAAAGTTGTTTGGTCAAACTGTCAATCTTTGCATTAAGAACATTCATGGATTCACTAACTTGTTTCTTCACCTTTCTTCTATCACCACCCCAATGGTGGTTGTTAGAAACCATCTTTTCAATGAATCCCATAGCCGCGGTATGGTGCACTAAGTCAATGGTACCACGGGCCGCCGCATCCAATCCCACTTGATATTCGGAAAGCACACCATTATAGAATGTAAGAAGAACAACATGGGGAGCTATGATGTGACATGGGCATTGTCTTAATTGTTCCTTAAATATTCCGATGCATTTTAGAGTGATTCACGGTCTTCTTGGGTGAAGTTGGTTATATCGTTCCGGTACTTTGCCGTCTTGTCGGGTGGAATGAATTTCAATAAGAAAGTCTTGGATAATTTCTCCCAACTATCAAAGCCTTCGGCCGGTTGGCTTCTTAACCACTCCTTGGCCCTCCCCGTCAATGAATAAGGGAAAAGCCTTAAGCGAATAGCTACATCCGAGGCTCCATTGATTTTGACATTGTCGCAAGCCTCCAAGAAGATATTGATATGCTCATTAGGATTATTAAGAGGTAATCTGGAGAATTGATTTTGTTGTACGAATTGAATAAGAGTAGTCTTGATCTCGAAATTATTTGCTCCAATTGTGGGCCTCGTAATACTTGATTGTGACACCACTTAGGGCATCGATTCCTCTCGTATAGAAGCCATAATAGGAGGTGGAGATGGTTGTCTATTAGAATTAAATTTTTTCTTGGATTCGGAGGTAGGAGGAGTTGAAGGTGTTCGCCTTTGATTTCTCCTTCTTTCGGCGTAGTATCGCCTTGCCGTAGTTTAAATCTCCGGATTCAACAAATGGATGAGTGAAAGTCCGAGAATTCGTCTACTCATGCAAAAAAAAATACTAGAGAGAAAGAGTTAGATCACGAGTAAAGGCACATTGGAGTGTGCAAAGTAACGAATAACTTAGTCTAAACGGAAGAATAAAAAGAACTAGTACCCTAATTGCTCCCCGGCAACGGTGAAGGTTCGAGATTGGTTTTATGATCTTTATAGTAACTTCTATTTATAGCAATCTTGTATTATGTTTTGATGATTACAAGTGACACGTAATGGGTTTGTTTGCCTAGTCGTCGCATATGCTAAGTTTTGAGGATTGAACCGGATAGAGAAAAGAAGTCCTATTCACAGATGTTACAGTCTGTGAAGTTCTGTGATAGAATTTGTGTCAAAAAAATTATGTGTCGTGCGTCAGATTTGATTTAAAAGTATTTCCTAAAAATATTTTTCTAAAATATATTCTATATGATTTATGAAAATAATATTCCATTAAGTTTTAAAAATATTTAATTTAAGGCAAAACACTTTCCTAAATAAAATTTCTTTATGAAAATAAAATCTAATTGAGTTGGAACGGATTACTTGGTGAACAAAAATCACAAAGTGTTTAGGAAAGTTGTAACACCCGCTATTTTTCCTAGCGTTTTTGCCTTTACCGTTTATGACTCTGTCATAACTCCGTCACATTTCGGCCTTGCATTTCATCTTTTTACTAAGCTCTATTTTCATTGTTGAGTTTAATGATTTTTAATTTTAATTTTAAAGATTTCAATTCTTTCAAATCTATTTATTTGATTTTCTTCGTAAACTAATTTGTTTTCCGCGAGGAATTCTATTTCTCTTCAAATTGACATTTTTAAGCTCGGGTTTAAGCTATTATTCTTCCTAAAAATGTTTAAATACATTTGTATAATATTTCAACTAACAAATATTTTTGTTTACCAAAGAGTAGCCATTTATGATTTTAATACGAAGTTTCGCGAATAATTATTTTCTTACGCGAGGTTTACTCAAATTACCTTGAAATGCCTTTAACTATTTTACGATTATACTTTTTATCAACTTATAAATTATTTGAGGCCATTTCCTCACATTTTTGACCGACTAAGCTTCTGGTCACAAATTTTACTACGTATTATTAATACGTTTCATTTTATCACGTTAAACCGTAAACGTATGATTATTTTCTTCCATTTATTCCTTGCATTATTGTCAAAACTCTTCATGCTCCTCTTCCTTCAGGTTGGCCGGCCATTTGATATTAAGAGGAGCCTTGTTTTTATCAAATATTTATTCTCATTTATGCACAAAAACCCTTCCATCCTCCTCATTCATTTTTGTCATAAAAAAATATTCATCACTTCTTTCTTTCTTTCTTTTGGCCGAGTACTCCCTCCACTCTCATAGGCTGATTTTTGCTCCATTTTGAGTCACAATCGCATCATTTTTATCGTCATAATAATCCTCTTTCCGATCCCTTCGTTAAGGTAATAATCGACATCGTTTTCGATCATTATTTACCTTGATTTTTATTAGTTTTCTATTGGTATTTTTATGCCATGTTTTTCGTGTTTGGTAGGATTTGTGAACGATCCCGAGGCCGACGAATATATAATCGATTCAGACTTGGAGTAGAGGTAACGTCGATGTTACTCGGTATTTCATGATTTTAATTGAATATTTGCATGTATATAATTATAATTTTATTTTTGACAATATATGTATGTCATATAATCTGGAAAAATTTTAAATGTTGAAAATTTGAATGTTTCGGTATTTTTATCGCTTTTACGAGATTAACGATTAAATCGTCATATTAATTTGTAAAATCGTAATATTCGGCCTAAACATGTAATATATGTTTATATTCTGGAAAAATGTTGTTTATGATGATTTTTAATAATTTAGTATTTTTCTGATATTTCTGATATCGATTATTGAGTTATTACCGTTATCGGACAAAAACGATTAAAAGCCAATTTTTAGTTCTAGTACTTAAACATTTTATTTTAATCTGATTTTTGACGTGGTGAAACTTTATGATGAAATAGAATTTTCTGAGTTTTGTTTCATAATTTTTCGGAATTGTTAAGTGGATGAATTAATTAATCACTTTAAATCATCGTTTATCGTTAAAACCGTGTTTGTCGTTTAAATTCTCGATTTCTGGTCCTATGATTAAATTTGGAAAAAAATGTGATTCTGATGATTTCATATTAAAATGTATTTTTATGATTTTTAGTGCCTTAATAAATGTTCAGAACGATAAGTTTTATTAGTGGAATCGTTAATTGTGAAAACGGGTTTTGAAGACGGTTTTGACGGGATTTATTAAATATGGAATTTTTGGAAATCTGGAAAAATGGTAGATTCTGGAAAAACATTATTTTTAGGTTTAATAATAATTTTTGGATATTAATCCTTAAATCGTTTTGTAATTACTCTTTTTGTTAATCGTTATTGTCGATATTGGACGATTAACGAGAAAATGCTTTAAAAACCAAGTTTTAGGATTCTGGAAAATTTTCTTTTCTGGACAGAATGTCCATAAATATATTTTAACTATTTTACATAATTTTAGGCTACTTATGCTTCCTCTAGCTCGTTTCAGGTTCCCGAGACCATTCATGAAGAGTTGGAGCGATTCCGACTCAATACATACACTTTTCGGAGCCAACGAAGCGAAGGAACGATCACTCGATGCCTTGGATTCGACCACGAGACCTTGGGACCCGATCCCGAGACCCGAGTATCGATGAGAAGTCCATGTGAAGCAAGGAGAAACCTTAAAGATCATATTGGAGGCCTACAAGACTCATCCCCGACGGGAAGGAACTCATCCCGTCCGGGATGAGGTGCGCATTTAGCATAGGTTCTGTTTTGGACCCGTCCCGGTCGGGATCAGACCGTCCCGGGCGGGACCAAAACCGTCCCAGGCGGGACGAGCATGCTGAACCCGCGTGACCTCTTTTCATCCTCCCTCATTCTTGTAACCTTATAAATACTTCCCTCTTGTATTGTTTATGGATCCTACCTTACATTAGACTCTCTTAAGCCTCTCTATAAGAAAAAACCCTAGATTTAGAGTTCATCCTTTTAGATTAATCTCCTCTTTAATCCTTAGTTAATCTTTGTTAATCTAGTTTAGTTAGTCTTGTATTAAGAAGATACTTGAAGATTCATCCAAGCTTGACAACCTTGGAGTTGATTTGGGTTTCTTATTTATGCAAGTTTACATCTTTTTCATCATCTTGTTGTTGGTATAATCTTCTCTACTCTTGTTCTTTGTTATTTATTCAAGTTCGAATCTTTACTTAGTGTTTATTGTTATTGTTCTTGTTCTTGATAATGGATGTTAGGTTTGTGATGTTGTTTTCTCTTATTGTTGTTAGTTTATTCTTGATAATGAGTGAGTAGTCTCCTTGTGGGTTAGTAGGGGGATTAATGGTAGAATATGGGTGATTAGGGTTTGATTAGGGGTAAAGGGTGAATCTTTGTTGTTTGTCACATATTGGACACTCTATGTGTTTGTTGATATGCTTGTGTGAGTAGTAGTGGCCATGCTTCCCATACTTGTGCTCATCTTCTCATTGTTTGTCTTGTATGTGATTATGTTGAGAATAGTCGTTATACAAAAAACGTGGACAAGGGTTTAGACGCGAGAGCGCGAACCCACCTTGACATCGGTCTAAGTAGCGAGAGCCCGAACCGACTCTAGCAATTAGGAGACACCTACACCCTTGACCACCCCAATTACCCATATACACTTATGAACCCGACCTAACCCACTTCTTTTCATAGTTGATTTCATCTTCTTAGTTAGTCATCATTTCTCTAGTTCATTGTTTAGTTATTTCATTTAGCCTTGTTATAGCTAACTTGTTATTAGTCTTGTTCACTCCTCTTCTCCTATCTTAGTTTGTCAATCATTGATTCTTTGTGTTTGTTTGTGACTTAGTCTCGTTTTTAGGCCGACCTAGTCTAGACCTTACAATACCGTCTCCGTGGATATCGACCCTACTTGCCCTAGCTACCCACTAGGAATAGTCGGTTATTATTTGATCGGCGGGATCCACGACAAATCTCACCATCAGGTGTCCAGGAGGGGTGTACATTACTTAAGCCAGGACCTCGCTGCACGCAGTCCTGTTATAGTTAAGTTGCCTAGTTAGAGACCGAAGTCTGATTTGTTTTGACTAAGTTCTCGAAGCTAGTTTAGTATTGTCCTAGTGAAAGTCTAGATTCTACATTAATCCTATCCATAACGCCATTTTGAATATTTTTATTATTATCGATATAATTTTGATTTGCAGGTTGGCAAGTGTTTTATGTTTTCTCCGGAAAACTCATTTTTATTATATTTTTTCGATACGTGAAGTTTTTCACTGAAAACTTATTTTCATTATAATGTTTTACTGTTTTCCGTCTTTACTATTTTTCCTATATTAGTAATTACTGTTTTAAAATCCTGTTATACGGGTGGGAGAACGTTGACGTTGCTCCTCACTGATTGTGGCTGTTATGTTTTTAACATGACAGGTATGCTTGTTTCCGGGTGTGGGCTAGCGGGCATTGTGGATCCTGCTATTATTATTGTTTTTATAATTTTGTCTTGTGGATTGTTAAACCCCGTTGTGGATTTATTTAATTTTGGCCATTTTATTTAAGGCCTAATGTTTAACTTTAACATTTAATTTTTTTATCAAAATATAGTTACAGCGTGTTATAATCCCGACTCTACAGTGTTTCCGCCACTGTATCGCGTTAGAATTTCTAGGGGATTACAGTTGGTATCAGAGCATCACTGCTCCCAACGCTTACACCTGAAATTAAGGAAAATACCAGTAAATTATTTAAACAGTAAATAAAAATATTAATAGAGATGGGTAGAAACAAGTAAGGACTTATGTGATTAGCCTTCATGTTCCTGAAACTCAATGATTAGCATTGAATATTTGTTTTATATGTCAAAGAAGATGATGAGTCGACAAGATGTTGACATGATGTTGCTCCAAATTGGGACGGGACCTACATAGCACTCTCAACGCCTGGTGACTCGAGTGGACAACTTGTTGCTCCAAGAAAGATGCCGATAATGACTTTTCAGCTCCGGTTTAGTTTGCTCAAGCTACAAGTTGGATGATTAAGAGTAGATCCCTGTTCCGTGACGTTGCATTAGTAGATCCAGATGGAGCGACCCAAGACTTGTGTGCTCGTTCCTCTACAAGAAGATGAAGTAATCCTTTTTGTTCTCTCGTGAACTCTGGAGGATTGAAGATTCTCCTCTGGTTCAAGAACTTAGTAATATAGGATCATCGATTCTTTTCTTCCTTCCTCTATTTCTTCCAATTCTTCTCTTATATATTTTCATCTTCATTCTCTTGGTGAATCCTTGTTCTATTCTTCTATTCTACCATCTTTCTCTTAAGATTCTTTGGTTAGACCGGATTCTGTCTTAGTGAACCCGTGTTATAGATGTTTGAGGTTTAGTAAACCTTTGTTACCTGGTTTGAGGATTTTGAGTCTGCCCTACTTTCTAAGCAAGTAAGAAATTCTTGAGGATTAATTTGAATAGCAAAATGTTGCTTGATGGAATTAGGATGATACTTTAGGCACTGCACCTTGGGTTATAGGTTACCTTGATTATTTTGGGGTACTTAGAGTTGGATATATTTGGGAGTAGTAAGAGAGTATGTCATATTTGATAGATACCTAGTACCTAACCTAGAACCAAATTAAGGGTAACTGATAATATTACTTTGGATTCCTTACCTAATGCTTATTTAATGGATGCATCGCGAATATTTGGGATCATAGAGTATTGTTTAAGGTGTTAGACTGAGTGTTGTGGTACCATTGAAGGTTTTCATTAATGTCGTTAGAAATTTTGGTAGACATAGATTACCCGTATTTTCTTAAGGATTAGATCGTTGATCGTCGTTTAAGGTTGTAACCTATGAACTTTGGGGTTGAGTGATCTAACTTGGGATAAATTGTTGTTGTCCCTAGAGAAGAGAACTATCTTGCACAATCACACTTTGGTTTATTGTGCTGTTTTGAGGAATATTATAATACGGATCATCTTATTGAGACTGTTATAACCTTAGACCAACGAGATTGTGGCTTCGTTGATTTAATAATTTTTTTGGTGGTTTCGCTGATACAATATGAAATTTGGTGGAATTTTTAGAAACCTTAGCCCAATGACGTGTTTGAAGATGTGAGTGTTTGCGCCATTACCTATAGGTTTCAGCGTATTTGAGGATTTGTTATACTTTCCCCAATTTCTTTACTTGTGGCATTATAAACATGTTGGTAATCATTTTGAGGATTCTGTGACCAAGCATTGTTATATTGGTGGACCTTGTTTAATGTTCCTTACTCGAGAAATTTGGAGCATACCTCGAGTTCAAACCTTATGAGTTTTGAAATTAGGAGCCTTATCGATCAAGGGTTTGGGTATGTTTTGTTAACCGTTGGAATCTTAATTGTGGATTTGATTCTAAAGCATTTGTGGATTAGTATCGTGTCGCTTGAACGATTGGATAGTCACGTAAGTCATTTTTGGAGATTGTGACCGAGTAGTACCACCTAGTGCCTAATATTGGACTTAACGTTATTTGATGGAAATTAGGGACCCGGGTTGTGGGAGTCGTACCGGGAATCTTGAGATGGTTAATTTTATTCATCAAACCTTGAGAGTTCTATTTGACTCTCAAATTCGTCCTCCCCTTAGCTTCTCTTGAATCCCGCTTCTTCTTCTTCAGCCAATCCCTTTCGACTTCTTTATCGGGTTTGAAAACTTTTGTTTCGATTTGTCATGGACTTTGACTCTATTTATCCATTTATTATTTTTCCCCAGACTTGTGTTATGAAAAGTTTGACTAATCTACAAATTTTTGATTTTCATGAAATTTTAACATTTTGAAGCATAATTTCAAATTTTAAAACTCCCCATTTTGTAAAAACTGTGAACAATTTAGCATTTTAGGTTTTCGTGAAATTTTAACACCTTGAGTTATAAATTTCATAACCGTATACTTCGTTTTTGTTTTATTTTTGGTTGATAACACATGATTAGACCTGTTTCGAAACGCCCTAACAAATTATTTCAAAGTATTTTGAAATTGATTCAAATTTTGATTTTTCAAGCGAACAGAATTTATGAAGACTTTCACATTTCCAAAAACTTCGATTTCTATATGATTATGACATAAAACGTTTTAACATTGTTGAAATTACTTTGAATGTTCGGGTTTGATAACATTTTTGAAAACTTTCATAATTACTTTGATAACATTTTGAAATCTTAACATTTTGAAGTTAGTTTTCGTTTTATTGGCGGTTAACTTTTGAATTTGTTATTCAAAATGTTTGATGAGTGCTTTGACTTTTACTAACAACAAAATTTGATTTCTCCAAACTAAATTTTGTTTTGTCATAAAACGAAATATTATCGAATTATTCTTATTCAAATTGTTTTACTTTTATTTTGAAAATGTTTTGGTTACCCTGTTTCCTTCGAGTTTGTTTACTAATGTTATTTGACGTCGTTATTTTATTAAATAACTATACTTTACGATTTCATTAATTAAAGGGTTATTTAACAAGAATAATACTAACTTTGGGTGGTATTCCATAAATAAAACCAACTTTAATTAATACGGGAATAAAACCAAGTATGAGACATATTATACGAGAATGAAATTGCCTCTTAAATGACCGGATGAAGTCGGTTTTTGAGGGTCCCATACTATTAATTAACCCACATCTTCATCTTCTTCATTCCCACAAGTCCACGGCAAACTCGATTTCCCCCATAACAAGACTTCAAGGTCACAAGTATCAATGGATCAACCTACGTTTTTAATCAACCCAATTAAAAAGAATACTAATAGGAAACCCAGAATAACCCCTAAATTAAACCCGGAATAAAAAAAACCCTAAATTAGTAAAGGAAACCCAGAAAAATCGATTTGGGAAAATGAAAACAATACTCACCATTGACATTGCCGACGCAAAGGATTGAGAAATGAACTTCTCTACGGCTATAACCCCTGAAAATTGGTTTTCGACAATTTTAATGTTAATTATATATAAAGACAGACAAGATGAATTACCATCGAAAGTTGATAAACAAACAAAAAATTCGAAAAAAAATTACCTTCGACAAGATGAATTGAGGAAGAAGAAGATGAAGAGAAGCATAAGATGAATTGAGGAAGAAGAAGATGTAGTGAAGACAAATTTTGAAGTTAAAAAAACCCAGAATTATATGGGGTTACAAGAAACATCAGTATTAGTGAAATATGACAGGCGTAGGCGGTAGCAGGTGAGACGATTCTATTCCCGTATAATATGTCTCATACATGGTTTTATTCCCATATTATTTAAAGTTGGTTTTATTTATGAAATACCACCCAAAGTTGGTATTATTCCTGTTAAATAACCCTTAATTAAAAGATTTTAAACTTCGGGTAGCTTAGCCCAATTCCTCTTGGAATAAATATTTGCATTCGATTTCGTATCACTTTGAAAGTTGTAAAGTTTTCTTTTAAAGTAAAATTTTTATGCAAACTTTGTATCCTCATCTTTTCGAGTGAGGTAATTTCTATTACTTTCTACTTATCCATAGTTTCGAGGACAAAACTTTCTTTTAGTGAGGAGGATTGTAACACCCGCTATTTTTTCTAGCGTTTTTGTCTTTACCGTTTATGACTCTGTCACATTTCGGCCTTCCATTTCATCTTTTTACTAAGCTCTATTTTCATTGTTGAGTTTAATGATTTTTATTTTTAATTTTAAAGATTTTAATTCTTTCAAATCTATTTATTTGATTTTCTTCGTAAACTAATTTGTTTTCCGCGAGGAATTCTATTTCTCTTCGAATTGACATTTTAAAGCTCGGATTTAAGTTATTATTCTTCCTAAAAATGTTTAAATACATTTGTATAATATTTTTAACTAAGAAATATTTTTGTTTACCAAAGAGTAGCCATTTATGATTTTAATAAGAAGTTTCGCGAATAATTATTTTTTTACGCGAGGTTTACTCGAATTACCTTGAAATGCCTTTAACTATTTTACGATTATACTTTTTATCAACTTATAAATTATTTAAGGTCATTTCCTCACATTTTGGACCGACTAAGCTTCTGGTCACAAATTTTACTCCGTATTATTAATACGTTTCATTTTATCACGTTAAACCCTAAACGTATGATTATTTTCTTCCATTTATTTCTTGCATTATTGTCAAAACTCTTCATGCTCCTCCTCCTTCATGTTGGCTGGCCATTTGATGTTAAGAGAAGCCTTGTTTTTATCAAATATTTATTCTCATTTATGCACAAAAACCCTTCCATCCTCATCATTCATTTTTGTCATAAAAAAATATTCATCACTTCTTTCTTTCTTTCTTTTGGCCGAGTACTCCCTCCACTCTCATAGGCTGATTTTTGCTCCATTTCGAGTCACAATCGCATCATTTTTATCGTCATAATAATCCTCTTTCCGATCCCTTCGTTAAGGTAATAATCGACGTCGTTTTCGATCAATATTTACCTTGATTTTATTAGTTTTCTCATGGTATTTTTCTGCCATGATTTTCGTGTTTGGTAGAATTTGTGGACAATCCCGAGGCCGACAAATATATAATCGATTCAGACTTGGAGTAGAGGTAACGTCGATGTTACTCGGTATTTCATGATTTTAATTGAGTATTTGCATGTATATAATTATAATTTTATTTTTGACAATATATGTATGTCATATAATCTGAAAAAAATTTAAAAGTTGAAAATTTGCATGTTTCGGTATTTTTATCGTTTTTACGAGATTAACGATTAAATCATCATATTAATTTGTAAAATCGTTATATTCGGCCTAAACATGTAATATATGTTTATATTCTTGAAAAATGTTGTTTTTGATGATTTTTATTAATTTAGTAATTTTCTGATATTTCTGATATCGATTATTGAATTATTACCGTTATCGGACAAAAACGATTAAAAGCCGATTTTTAGTTCTAGTACTTAAACATTTTATTTTAATCTGATTTTTGACGTGGTGAAACTTTCTGATGAAATAGAATTTTCTGAATTTGTTTCATAATTTTTCGGAATTGTTAAGTGGATGAATTAATTAATCACTTTAAATCATCGTTTATCGTTAAAACCGTGTTTGTCGTTTAAATTCTCGATTTCTGGTCCTATGATTAAATCTGGAAAAAAATGTGATTCTGATGATTTCATATTAAAATGTAATTTTATGATTTTTAGTGCCTTAATAAATGTTCGGAACGATAAGTTTTATTAGTGGAATCGTTAATTGTGAAAACGGGTTTTAAAGATGGTTTTGACGGGATTTATTAAATCTGGAATTTTTGGAAATCTGGAAAAATGGTAGATTCTGGAAAATCATGATTTTTAGGTTTTAAAATAATTTTTGGATATTAATACTTAAATCGTTTTGTAATTACTATTTTTGTTAATCGTTATTGTCGAGATTGGACGATTAACGAGAAAACGCTTTAAAAACCGAGTTTTAGGATTTTGGAAAATTTTCTTTTCTGAACAGAATGTCCATAAATATATTTCAACTATTTTACATAATTTTTGTACTATTTATTTAAGTCTTTAATTAATAAGTATTGATTTTCGGACAAATTGTGATTTATCGTTAAAATGCTTCGTCTTACCTAAAAGAATTATTTTTCCAGCAATTTTGAAAGTATTTAAATCTGAAACTTTAAGAGTTAAATCATCCCTTAGCATATTCTAAATATATCTAATGGTTTAAGTAAGTAAAGGTCGTTAAAAGATTTAATTTGACATTTGCCGTAAAATCCTATTTATAATCGTATTGTCGAAACTAATAATAATTAGGGAATTTTAGTTTTGTAAATTTTGGAAACACCCTAATTAGTAGTATTTAAAATGTTTAAAACATTTCTAAATCATTTTATAAACACTTGTATGATTCAATAATTTCATTAACTCAAATGTTCTCGTTTTGAGAATTAATATCGTTAAAGCCGAAAGTACTAGTTTTATAAATCTATATCGTTTACTAAAAATGTGTTATTAGTATAAACTAGTATTTTGCTATTTTGATATGATGCTATTTTTAGTAAGTTTGTAAAAATAGAAGTTTCCTAAAATAGAAAGTTTCCTCTTTTGGAAAGTGATTCCTTTTCATTTTGTTCTCTTATTGTTTATGTTGAATACATCTTTTAAATATCGATAATGGATTGTTTTGGAGTTATGGAATAAGGATGAGTGTGGGTTTAGAGTAATATAATATGGGATGTACGTTTTGCCATCAACTATAAAGCTGGTGTGTCTATGTTGAGACACATTGGTCGTTGAACTGAGCATGGTTTGTGTTCAGGAGTGTGTATATTTTGACCTTAAACTTAGATATCGCATCGTGTAAGTCGCCGTCCGGTTGAACTGGATTACAGTTGGTGTCCAGGAGGGGTGTACATTACTTAATCTAGGACCTCGCTGCACGCAGTCCTGTTATAGTTAAGTTGCCTAGTTAGAGACCGAAGTCTGATTTGTTTTGAATAAGTTCTCGAAGCTAGGTTAGTATTGTCCTAGTGAAAGTCTAGATTCTACATTGATCCTATCCATAACGCCATTTTGAATATTTTTAATATTATCGATATAATTTTGATTTGCAAGTTGGCAAGTGTTTTATGTTTTCTCCGGAAAACTCATTTTTATTATATTGTTTCGATACGTGAAGTTTTTCACTGAAAACTTATTTTCATTATAATGTTTTACTGTTTTCCGTCTTTACTATTTTTCCTATATTAGTAATTATTGTTTTAAAATCCTGTTATTGTGGCTGGGAGAAGGTTGACGTTGCTTCTCACTGATTGTGGCTGTTATGTTTTTAACATGACAGGTATGCTTGTTTCTGGGTGTGGGCTAGCGGGCATTGTGGATCCTGCTATTATTATTGTTTTTATAATTTTGTCTTGTGGATTGTTAAACCCCTTTGTGGATTTATTTAATTTTGGCCATTTTATTTAAGGCCTAAAGCTTGACTTTACCATTTAATTTTTTATCAAAACATAGTTACAGCGTGTTATAATCCCGACTCTACAGTGTTTCCGCCACTGTATCGCGTTAGAATTTCTAGGGGATTACAGTTGGTATCAGAGCATCACTGCTCCCAACGCTTACACCTGAAATTAAGGAAAATACCAGTAAATTATTTAAACAGTAAATAAAAATATTATTAGAGATGGGTAGAAACAAGTAAGGACTTATGTGATTAGCCTTCATGTTCCTGAAACTCAATGATTAGCATTGAATATTTGTTTTATATGTCAAAGAAGATGATGACTGGACAAGATGTTGACATGATGCTGCTCCAAATTGGGACGGGACCTACATAGCACTCTCAACGCCTAGTGACTCGAATGGACAACTTGGTGCTCCAAGAAAGATGCCGATGGTGACTTTTCAGCTCCGGTTTAGTTTGCTCAAGCTACAGGTTGTATGATTAAGAGTTGATCCCTGTTCCGTGACGTTGCAATAGTAGATCCAGATGGAGCGACCCAAGACTTGTGTGCTCGTTCCTCTACAAGAAGATGAAGTAATCCTTTTTGTTCTCTCGTGAACTCTGGAGGATTGAAGATTCTCCTCTGGTTCAAGAACTTAGTAATATAGGATCATCGATTACTTCTTAGTAATTCGTCACGGAAAAGTCACTTCTTACTTGATTACTGTGTTACATTGCTCTAAGTACTTGTCGGTTGAAGAACGACGTTCCTACATTAGTCTTACGAAGACGACAATTCATAGGAGATATTGTGGCTAAACCTTTGTGTATCAATTGGTTTAGGATAGAATAATTAATGTTATTCTAGCACTACAGCTTAGTAGCCATTGAGTGGAACACCGCGGATTAGTAGCCATTGGGTTGTATATCGCGACTTAGTTACCCATTGGGTAGAGATTAATATTTTGTAATCTTAGGGATAAATGCTGAAATATTAATGAAAGAATAATGGACGTAGGTCTCAGAGTGTGAGACTGAATCATTTCAAAAAGTTCGGAGTCGTCTCTATTTACCGCTTGCATAAATCCCCATAACCGACATAGTTTTTATTTATAGAAAAAGAAAATAGAAAAATTGATATACTCAATTCACCCCCCCCCCTCTTGAGTATAACTTTCATGTATTTAACTCTTCAATTGGTATCAGAGAGGGTACTTGAGTCTTGCTTAACAACATTGAGCGATCCTAATACGTGTTTCTCTGTTTTCTTTCTTTAAGGTACAATGGAGCAAAAGAACAAGAAGTGTCATGTCTTCAACGGAGAATACTATGGTGTATGGAAGAACAGGATGATGCATCATATCAAGGGAACTGACTGGGAGTGCTAAAACATAATCAAGAATGGACCTGTCACCGTCCTCAAGACTAGAACTGAGGAAGAGAAGGACGAAGATGACTACACTATTCTTGAGTGTGGAAAAGATGAAAAAAACTCAAAGGCGATATCCCTTCTTCAAAGAGGAATTGGACCACGTCTTTAGAGTCGCATCTCTGCATGCGTCCCTGCAAAGGAAATCTGGGATAACTTATCTTTGGCTTACGAAGGAGCCAGTCGGGTAAAAAAGAACAAGGTCAATTTAATGATTCACAAATATGAGACCTTCGTCATGTTGATAGATGAGTCCATAGATGAGATGTCCACAAGATTCATAACTCTTACTAATGAGTTGAGGAATCTTGGGAAGAAGCTAGAAGAAGAAGACATCGTGCAGAAAATTCTCAGGAGTCTGACTAAAAGGTGGTAACCCAAGGTTACAACAATTGAAGAAGTCAAGGGTCTTGACACTCTGTCTTTGGAGCAGCTCTTAGGATCCTTAACGGCTCATGAGATGACAATGAATGCTCGACACCCCAGTGAAACTAGCAAGGGGAAAGGAATAGCTTTGAAAACCGCCGAAGAAATAACAAAGATAAAGCTGATGAGGAGATGTCTCTCTTTGTCAGAAGGTTCTCAAAACCCTTTCATGGCAAGTTTGGATCAATGAAACCTATGGCAAAGAAGAGGCAGACGTTCATCAAACCCTTCGGTGGCAGTTGCTTCAAATGTGGAGAAAAAGGATACGTGCGGAAGGAGTGTTCTTTATGGAATGAAATCAAGTGAAAAGACAAGAGAGAAACAACTAAGAAGGAATTCAAAAAGGCTATGGTTGCATCTATTTGGGGAGAACCTAACTCAGGGGAATATGATGACCGCGAAGAAGATAAGGAAGAAGACAACGTATGCATGACTGCCCTCACTCTCAACTCTCCCAGGAAACATGTATGCTTATTGGCAAAATATGAAGAATCCTATTCTCAAGAAGATGAGGACATGGAGGTATGTTTCGATCTTCTTCGTTTCCAGATTCAAACATTATCTAAGGAAAGACTGATTCCTATTTTTGAAGAATTTCTGGAAGACTACTATTCGTAGTGTCAGGAATTCAAGAAATTAAAAAGGCAAATGGATAAACTTACCAAGAGAATGTTTGTTTCAAAGAAATTTTGAAATCTGATGAAACAGTCACATCGTCTGTAACATCTGATTTCATA
The DNA here is from genome assembly GCA_958450325.1 of Agrostemma githago. NCBI lineage: Eukaryota > Viridiplantae > Streptophyta > Magnoliopsida > Caryophyllales > Caryophyllaceae > Agrostemma > Agrostemma githago. The sequence goes on along the minus strand of OY288240.1, from coordinate 43,626,227 downwards.
CTATTGCTAGACTAAATTGTCTTGAAACAGCAATTGTAACATCTGATGTTGTAGTTTCTAATTCTGTCTCCTTTGACAATTGGACAACCAAATCAAGTGATGTGACAACTTTAACTTCTAAATCATCTTCACCCTTGAAGGATGACCTGAGTAAAGTAGTCATCTCAGGAGATAAGACTGATAACTCTCATGCTAGCTCATCTTCATATCATCCCTCTATGTTTGCTGAGTACATTCACACTGAGTTAATGAATGAACTTACCAATACTCGTAATGAGCTTGAGAAACTTAAGACTGACGTAGGCATTGAGAAAATGAATCTCATAGGTTAGTATGACATGATTAGAGCGAAACGTGATAAACTTGAGATGGTCCTTTTTGTTATAGAACTAAAGAATTTAGAACTTAATGAGAAGAACTCCAAACTGTCTAACCAGATCCGTAATGAGGTTAGAATCTCTGAAAAATGAGATGGGGGGTCATAAAATTACTGAATATTTCGGAAATTAATGTACCAATACCCTTAAGGAAGGTTTAGGGTATCCAGACTACCCCATGCATCCCAGGTTCCTTGTGAAACCGAATCCCGAGGACACTGACTTTCGTAAAAGCAAGTATGCTAATAGACCCGAGTATGTTTTCAGTACTTTATGTGGAGGAAACAACCATGAGTGGAACGAGTGTCCTAGGTTGGTAGATCTAGTGAGAACTGAAGTTGAGAAAATAGTTAACCTTGTTTATGGAGGGACCTTGGAAGGTGAGAAACTTAGACAAGAACCTGTTGACCACAACCTTTTCCCCAGTGAGAAATTGTTAGCTGAGAAGGTAGTCATACCCACCTTCATTGTTGAATGTGAACCACCTTCAAGAGATAAGAGACACACCAAACTTGTTCTACATTGTTTGATGGAATTCTATATCATTTTTTTAAATTATGATGAGGTCATGAATTTGTAGTCTTCTTTATTTGTTTTTAAAAAACTTTTGAGTTTAAAAAAGATCTTAATAAGACTACAAACTTAAAATTATCCCACATCGAAACAATTAAAATAAGTTACGGTGATGATTCTATATTATACATAAGACTACAAATTTTAGTTAAATTATCCCACATCGACAAATTATAATAAGGTGATGGAATTCTATATTATAAATAAGACTAATTATTTGTTCTTAGATATCAATCAAAATCTTTTGAGTAAAAAACTCTTAAGACTATAAACTTAAGTAATTATCCCAGATCGAAAAATTATACCCCTTCTCTTTTGAGTTTTAAAAACACTCTTGAGTCTTAAAACAATCTTAAGGCAATAAACTTTTATTTATATAATAGAATTCCATCGTATTATCATACTCTCTTCGTTCACTATTTTTTTCTCCATCACCTTAATATTTGTGAGGGGTATTTTAATGAAATGAGGCAAAAAATAGTGACCGAAGAGAGTATGATAATACGATGGAATTCTATTGTATAAATAAAAGTAACCATTTCTCCAAATTATGATGAGGTGATGTAAATCTTTTTTATAAATAAGACTAATCATTCGTCCTTAAATATCAACAAAAAAAACTTTTTAGTCTTATAAGACTACAAATAAAGTTAAATTAGATTATCACATATCGAAAAATTATAATGAGGTGATAGAATTCTATGTAATCTTTCGTTCTTAGATATTAACCAACAATCTTTTGAGACTAAAAAGAAGTTCCTAAGACTAAGACTATATAGTTAAAGTATATTTATCCCACATCAAAAAATTAAGATGGGTTGATGAAATTCTATATATTATAAATAAGTGTAACCATTCGTCTGTAAATAAAAGTTCTTAATTAGACTATATCTAAACTTAAATAAATTAAAGTAAATTATCCCACATCGAAAAATTATAATAAGGTGAATTTTTTTTATTATATAAATAACTGTAATCATTCATCCAAAATATATAATAAGATGATCAAATTCGATTATTATATAAATAAAGAGTAATCGTTTGTCCTTTTAACTTAGATATAAAAACAAACTCTTTTAAGTCTTAAAAATAGCTCTTAAAACTATAAACTTTAATTGAGTAAATTATACCACATCGAAAAATGATGATGAGGTGATGAAATTCTATATCATAAATGAGTCATTTTTCAGTTTTAAATATCAACCAACAATCTTTTGAGTCTTAAAAAGCTTTTAAAAGACTACAAATCTAAAATTATACCACATCGAAAATATTAAAAATAAGGCAATGATTCTATATTATAAATAAGAGTAATCGTGCGTTTTTTTTTGGTCTTAAATGCAGATCTTAAGACTATAAACTTTGAGTAAATTATCCTACATCGAAAAATTATGATGAGGCAATAAAATCTTATATTATAAATAAGACTAACCTTTCATTCTTAGATATCAATTAAAAAATTCGTTCGTTCTTAGATATCAATTAAAACTTTTGATTCTTAAAAAATCTCTTAATAAGACTACAAACGTAAAATTACTTTCACATCGAAAATTTATAATAAGGTGATGAAATTTTATATTATAAATAAGAGCAATCATGTGTTCTTTTGAGTTTTAAAATGAGCTCTTAGGACTATAAATTCAGCTGAAATTAAGTTTGATTACTAATATCATGTTATCATCTTATTTACTGTAATGACATAGTTTGATTAAGTTTCTTACTTAACGAATGTACATCATCAATTTAATTAAACCAACTAACCCGTGCAGCGCACGCGCTTTAATCTAGTTTAACTTAAAGTAGTCACTAAATAACATAAAGTAGTAACGTTTTATTATCATAAATTAGGTTTGTCGCACGGTACAGCAGTTGTATACTATAATTTGTGAAAAATTAAAGGATCCCCTATCCTCTATTCACTAAAACAAAAACCAAGAGGCAAAAAAGTTTTTTCAACTTTCCCCCCCAATTTCTACCTTTACACATTACCTTTGGTTCAATTTACTTTCCAGTTGGGCTTCACAAAGTAACTTTGGGTCCAATTTCATTAAAAGTCCATTGTGTATTATTCATTTATACAATAATCAACCCTAATTATCTACCAATCATATTAATTACCAACATTGGAAAAAGTTGTAACATAATAACAAAAAACGCATCTCATGTTTTCTAATAGACCTATCAAACGGGTCAGGTTAAATACATGTCACGGGTCAAATCAGGGTTCAAATGTTAGATAGATATAATTTTCGGCGACTTTCATTTTCACAATTAATGTTTTTTTCTTTAGAAAAATCATAATATTAATCATACTCCAAATTTAATATTAATAATGTTAATAAATTCAATAATTACCATATTTAAAAATAAAAATTGTAAATATGTTTTATATGTAGGCCGACTTAGATAGACGTGTAGGTCCGACCTCAGGTATAAGGGCCATCCTTAGGCCTGACCCCCAGGCATATAGGCCATCCTTAGGCACCGGATCCCGACTCCGGCTCGACCAGTCCTCGGGTCGGCCGGACCCCGCGTAGGCCGGACTCTGGGTCGACCGGCCCCCGTGCCGGCAAGACCCCGTGTTGGTCAGATTCTCGTACCGGCTGACCGTCCTTACGAATTGCCACTAGTCGACTCGGAGTAGACTCCTCATGACATCACCATAGCGATGTCATGTGATGACATCACCCAGATGATGTCATCGGATGACATTACCCGAGCGACATCACCCAGATGATGTCATCGGACGACATTACCCGAGCGACATCACCCCGATGATGTCACCACCTCTCCCTTCCTCTATAAATACCCCATTTTGGTAGCAAGGAAAGGGAGGCAAATTCATTACTACTCCCTCCACTATCTCGCTCTCACCTATGAGACGACTTATACAGAAATATACACAACTAACTTGGGCGTTGGAGGCTGCGCCCCAGGGGCAATACTCTGGAGTCGGAGTTCACCTTGCAGGACCCCCGACGACTCGCATCCGGATTCCGAGGAGAGCCGAACCGCTCGAGCCGAGGACCCGTGTTTGTACCGTAAACAATTGGCGCCGTCTGTGGGGACCCTGAACAAAAAAGTTGTCTACTCCTAAAAATCAAATTTTTCGGATTTAGTATTCCATCTTGAAGAACGATCCACAAAAAATCTAAACACCACAAATAACCCATGTCTGATGTATCCTACATAACTTGGTCAAATCATGAAATTTGGTATAAGATGATTCACAAATTGCATACAAACAAATTCTATCCAGCAACATTCATATAAAATTGATAAGCGGAGAGCTTTAAGTAAAATTTGTCAAGCAGTGGAGCAAAAAAGTGAGTGAGTTGCTCACAAAATTTAAAGCGGCAAGTCCACCCAAAATGGCCGATCAGGAAAAGAGAGAGCATCAACTCACTAGTCAGAAGGAGGAATATGGGGAAACGGTTATGCTCACGCGTTACCCACAAAAACCAACCTCCCAAAATTCAATTTTTCGGATCTAGTATTCCGTCTTGAAGAACGATCCACGAAAATCAATCTCCTAAAAATCAAATCTTCGGGTCTAGTATTCCGTCTTGAAGAACGACCCACAAAAAGTAGAAAATCTTACGAATCTGGTCATACGCCCACATATGAGCCGGAGTAAGAAAAAGAGGTCTATGGCAAGTTCCGAGTCGACGGTAGGATAATAAAATTAAACAAGAAGTCAAATATAATATGGATGGAGAAGAAGTGCTCCATTACAGAAGGCAAAAGTCCGCTCTCCTCCATTAAATAAATGGACAACGCAGGAGCATACAAGCAGAAATAAAGTAAATAATAATCAGCCGGCGGTCAGAGGAGGATAAAATTAACCTCGACTCCGCCGTCCACACCAACCGAGGAAGTGTCAGACCGACCAGCCGCCGCACCGACTCCATCTTCTCAACCGTCGTCTTCCCTACATCAGTCCATAAAGATAGATAGCTGACACCGTTCCCAACTCAACCCGCTTCCCGGTTCTCCAGCTTCAACTTAGCATGGAGTCGGCTCCGTATCTCACCTCAGCCCTCCACCAAGGACACAGCTCGGCCTAGTACCACATCAAAAATTCGCCAGTCCGATATTTAATTAACCTGGCAGAAGACGTCGGCACCACTCTAGGACGACCAAACGCCACAGCCGAGCACTGGTCCGGCTGACGAGCTAACCGTCGACCTCCGACAGCAGAGTCGACCATCGACCTTCGACCTCCGACAGCGGCGTCGGCCCTCGAAGTTTCACCCAAGTGTCGTCCCGACGCGCCATAGCCGGACCATCCCCGACCAAAGTCGAATCACCAACTTGGAACGACGGCCACCGAGCCAACTAACCAAGCCGGCTCAAACCCAACGTCGGACGTCTCAACCCTGGCGGCGGCTAAACTTCCGTAAATGGATCAACCTCCGAGCAAAGTAGAACTTTGTCGTCTGATCTTCGGGTCAGCCGACGATCCATCAACCCATCTTCAAATTGGGTCAATTTGCCCCGACCATCCAAGATAAGGCCAATGCCCTAAGGAATTTGAAGAAAAAGTGTCATCCCTGCCAGAAAAACACTCACATACGTCATCTTCACCGGCCGACAAACGCATCCGGCTAGCTAATTAGTCGCCGGCTCTATTCCATCTTTGTTAACCATATAACAGACGAGCCGACATCGACCGACAAAACCAACACGACAGTATGACCGACAGGTGAGCATGGTAGGCAAGTCAGTATGGTCGACATCCGCCACCAGCTAACTAACCAGCACTCAACCCCCCACGTTGTCATAAGCTCCGATCGGTCAAGTCGGCCAATCCGACATGTGACGTCTTCCGATCAACGGGCATGGGTAGCCTACTCAGGCCAGCTACGACGAGACCCGCCTCCTGACCCGTCATCTTCGAGGTGGAAGACCTAGTCCCGTGTCGGCCTTCTACCGGTAGCCCGATCCCATCAAGTTGCCCGATCAAATAAACTGGTCACATCATCGGCCTCAACTAACTGATGAATACAAGCTCGACCACCGGCCAACCGACGGGATGTTGCTAATGGACAAGCCAAAAGAGTGAAGAAGGCGGCCAGATTGACCATAAATGTGAAGAGGGATGAGGCAGTTTGCTGACTGTCAGATAAGAAATGAGGTTTATAATAGTAAATAAAAGAAAGGGAGCAACTTTTTTGAAAAAGAAGAGATGACAAGACACTTTCAAGTCAAAGGTCAACAAAACATTAAAACTTTAGACTTTGTTAACCGGTATGACAGACTAGTCGACGAGCCCACATGGCCAACGTGCCGACATCTTCAACGGTCCACTTGGTCGCCGAGGTGACATCACGAACAAGCCAATAAGATCAATGTGGCAGTATGATCGGCTGAACGATCCACGACCCGGCCGTCGTCCCAGAGTCGGCCGCCGGAGCAAGCATTAGTTAAACTGGAGTTGGCCATTAACATCTGAGTTGGCCGATCCATTTTCGACCTCAATCGTCAGGTCGGCCGAAGTAAGTCGGCCGCTCAAAGTCGATATATCTCACCCAAGTCAGCCTCATAATTCACCAGCCGGCTGACCAAGATTCATAAGTAACCGGGTGGCCAACCAAAGTGAAAAATTTCAAGCACGCTAAGTCACCTCCGTCCACCAGCCGGTCATCGCATCGGGCTCCATTCCAACTCCGACCATGATGTCCAACTCCGTGTCGGCCAAGCATGTTACAAAGAACGTCATCCGACTATCTCATGCTAATCGTGCCACCGGCCTCGGCTTAGGGGTGAAGGGGAGCCATGCTTGCGATAGACTCATTAAAATAAAACAAGTATGCTGGGAGAAATGATTGAAGAAGATAAGCCATCCAATCAAAGTGGACCTCTTATCATTTTACTCCTAAACTTGTCCACTATTCTTATTCACTAAAGGCAAAGAAGTATTTTGGGCCGACAATGATCAAAGAAGATGGACCACTAAAACCCTCTTTACCATTTTTTGGGTTGAATTAAGTTTTTGGCAAGAATTACCCACAAAAAAAACCAACCCCTCAAAAATTCAATTTTCGGATCAAGTATTCCATCTTGAAGAACGATCCACAAAAATAATAATAAAAATTAAGAGCTACTCACAAAGTGGGGAAACTAAGTCATCGGCCGGCCAACATTGTCCGAAAAACCCCAGTGTATCAGAAGCTTGGTGACGAGCCGCCTCATTTCAGTCAGCCACCCAATTTGACGAAGGGTCGGCCATTTAAGCCGGTCTCACACAGTTATGGGGGCATAAGCCCAAGTCCGTCTGGGTGTCATAGCCCCAGGCGGCAACATGGCTAGGGTCTCCCATCCACAGTTATGGGGGCATAAGCCCAAGTCCGTCTGGGTGCCATAGCCCCAGGCGGCATACCGGCTAGGGTCCCCCATCCATAATATAGGGGCATAAGCCCTCAGCAAGTCCGTCTGTAGGTCTTAACCACAGACGACAGCCTCCAAGTAGGCGACAACGTCGACTCCCGAGTGGACGACACCGTCCAACAACCTCATACGCACAACGTAGGGGCATCGGCCTCCGAGACCTCTGGCGTGTCTCCGCACAGAGAGTAGCGGCAAACACCGGGCTGAGGTTACGTCCCTCCGAGTTGTATCAGCCGTGGTTTGTCCCTTCCAGGGATCATTTATCATTTACCGGGCACGTGTTACGTCCCTCCAAGTGCTATTATCAAAAATAAAGGTATGACCCTTCTTAGGCTTATTTCCATTATTATTTACCGGGTATGGGTTACGTCCCTCCAAGTTATATCAGTCGTTCCCTTCACGACGTTATCATATTGTTTACTGGGTATGGGTTACGTCGCTCCGAGTTATATCAGTCGTTCCCTACACAACGTTATCATATTGTCTACCGGGTATGGGTTACATCCCTCCAAGTTATATCAGTCGTTTCCTTCACGACGTTATCATATTATTTACCGGCCATAGGTTATGTCCCTCTTACTATTAACGTCTTCCGAGTAAAATCGCGATGCCTCAAGCAGCCCCGGTCCATGAAGAGGTTATTCATCATGTATCCTTTGGCTACCACTGCGCACAGGACCGAGATCTTTATTTGAGCAAATTGAAGAAACGATTCTCGATTATTGATCATCCAAAACCGGGAAAAAGCTTCGACGGCTCCTATCGAATTTATAAGGCTAAACACTAGATATTACTCAAAGTGAGGTCAGGTACACCATTCATCTCGTAGGTCGGCCACACTCGGCACCAGACCCAGACAATAGTATCCGACTCTGCCGAGGGCAAATTGATGGGGGACAAATCCCCCACACATGTAGGCCGACTTAGATAGACGTGTAGGTCCGACATCAGGTATATTGGCCATCCTTAGGCCCGACCCCCAGGCATATAGGCCGTCCTTAGGCACCGAACTCCGATCCCGGCTCGACCGGTCCTTGGGTCGGTCGGACCCCGCGTAGGCCGGACTCCGGGTCGGCCGGCCCCTGTGCGGACCAGACTCCGGGTCGTCCGGACCCTCGTACCGACTGACCGTCCATACGAGTCGCCACTAGTCCACTCGGAGTAGACTCTTCATGACATCACCATAGCGATGTCATGTGATGACATCACCCAGTTGATGTCATCGGACGACATCACCCGAGCGACATCACCCCGATGATGTCACCATCTCTCCCTTTTTCTATAAATACCCCATTTTGGTAGAGAGGAAAGGGAAGCAAATTCATTACTACTCCCTCCACTATCTCGCTCTCACCTATGAGACGAGTTATACAGAAATATGCACAATATACTGACTTGGGCGTCGGAGGCTCCGCCCCGGGGGCAATCCCCTGGAGTCGGAGCTCACCTTGCAGGACCCCCGACGACTCGCATCCGGATCCCGAGGAGAGCCGAACCGCTCGAGCCTAGGACCCGTGTTTGTACCCCAAACAATTTTATTATTAAATGTTATAAAAATTATTATTTTAAATTAATTTCTCATATAAAATATTAAAGTTAATAATTTTTTACTAATTATTTTATATATAATACTCAAATAAATACTAATATTGTACTAATAATTTTAATTACACGTCATCGAACCACTGCGCCGACCCATTTGGATCAGGTTTTGATTCTATATTAACGGATAATTTTGGATTTGAACCACACCGGTCGCTGGTCAAAATTTTAGGATCTTTGAACCTAAAAATTGGGACAGGTTTACGAAACGAGACGCAATTTGACAGATTTTTTTTTCAATTTAACAATCCTCTACCTAATCATTATCTCCTAAAATATTGTTAAATCACTAAACTTTTTTTACAAAAAAAATAATAATTAAAAATCCGTACGTAAGTATGAGTTTTGTACTAGTTCTAAGATGAACCCAGTAAGGGGCTGTTTAGTTCACTCAAATTAGGTATGAGGTATGGGTTTAGAATGAACCAAACTCATACCTCGTGTTTGGTTGACAAGTTTATCATTTCGATACCCAAACCTCAAACCCTCATGGTATGGGTTTCTCATACCCAAGAGAGGAGGTGGGTATGAGATTCATACCCTTGGAATCAAACTTTGTTTGATTTTCCGAAAGAATTTGTTCCAATTTTTTTTGTTGAAATATTATAACTGAAATATTTTATTGAAAAACACTAATTTAAAATACTAAAAAAATTATTTTAAAATTTTGTTAATGTAACTCAGTGTTTTATATCGGTAAAAGAGTTGTTTTTAATGAAATTTATTTAATTTTTCTTTCAAGCTAAAATTTTTAGATTTTATATAGTCAGTGATATAAATTTTTATATATTTAAAATAGAATTATTAAATATAATTTTTTAAAAAAAATTAGAATTTTGGATTTGAATCTCAATCATCTAAAAAATGAACCAAACACCAAGTTTCAGGAATCAAGTTACAAACCTATACCACCCTAGTTTGATTCCTGATTCAATTCCCATACCCTTTCACGAACCAAACAGCCCCTAAAGGTATTCAATGATAAATCAAGGTAAATAAGTTTCTCACTTAAATATGAACCCTAGAAACTCTCCCACTAAACCGTTATACCCAAAATTCAAGTGGGTCAACAGAGGCATTTATCAAACAATGACCAATCAGGGCATTTCATCAAACTGTTATACCCAACATGATGATTTCAGCAAGAATAACATCAACCATTTCAAAATTAAACAGATTGAGATTAACAAGTTGTGAGTCCTGTGGCAACTACCCAATTTCAGAAGGAATGAAGCTATCGAAAGCGTTAGAGTTAAGATCTAAGTTAGTAAGCTTAGAGAGATTACCGATGTTAGAAGATCAGATAATTTTCCCTTCATTGTAGATAACAATCTATGGATATGTACATTTATGGAAGACGAGAAAAAACGGAGATAGAAGAAGATGAAGGAGCAATTTATTCCCTTTATGGAAGACGAGAAAAAATGAAGATGGAAGAAGATGAAGAAAGAAAGAATAAGAGAGTGAAGTTGGTTCAAGGTTGGTCAGTAGGTTAACAATGGATAAAGGACAATAAAAGTTAAATGAAGGAATAGATAGAGTTTTTTAAGTTAAACTATACTTGGGACTTTGGAGTAATATAAGAAGAATCATCATAATTCGGATTATTCCCGTTAAATTTTCCAAGAAAATAACTAGATAATATTATTTTATTAAAAGTGTTATGATGGATTGAAATGAGTAGGAGAGATAAATATTATACTCCGTATTAATTAAGATGATAAAGTTGTGTTAAAAAAAATTCCATAAATGAAAAGAAAGAAGAAGAGGTGTTTCAGTACAAGAGATAGGGAAGAACAAAAAATAATCAAAGAGTATGATTTTTAGCCTATTGGAATGTCCGGATACCAGGAAATAGAATGAAGTCAATAACTACAGAGTAATTTTTAGTTCAATTTAGTACTCTCTCCGACCCTCGGAAATTTTCCACTTTTAGATGTTTTTGGTGAGATGTGTGATGGTTTGTGGAATTGATATTAAAGATGTTTTTTAAGTCTAAATTTGGATTATAGATGGATGAATTTGTGTTTGATTTGCTCAATTGTTGTATAGAATTGTTGTAGGTAGTACTCCGTAGTAGGAGAGTAATGCTGACAACTTGTAATAAAGCGGTTGTGCTTTGAGTTATGGAGGTGCCTTACTCAAAATAACTCAGATTAATTGAAACTGTCTCTCTTTAACACTACAGTTACGTGTAGAAAGAATAGCGGGACGTAATGAGGGGTTTACATGAATTGGTTCCGAGCCGCAACAAGGTCCATATATATCCTGTTTATACCATTTATTCAATCACATTAAAACCTATCTTTATATCTTTGGTGCTTTTGCTGACAGATAGGGCGACAATGCTTGATGAAATAGTCGATTATGTCAAATTTCTAAAGCTACAAGTCAAGGTATATTAAGTTAATGTCCCTAAATTAATTTCAGACCCAAAGAGAGAAGTCAGAGAGGAGAGAGAAGGAGAAAACCAATAACAAAAAAACACTAACCCTTCTACCCAGCCGCCGCCTTACCTCATCTCTCTCTCCCTCACCCACCCACCTGGCCGGAGGTATGGTCAGTTATGCCTACCTCCGGCCGACCAGTCATGATAACTAAGTTTCTAGCCCGATCCCAGATTTTCTCTTTTCGTCTCAGGTCGCCGTCGCCATCGCCGTCACCGTCGTTTCTAAGTGTTTGTTTCTTCTTGTTGTTGGTCCCATTATGTGCTATTGGTCCCCCTACACTCCCGCTGCCGACCGCCGTCGCCGGTCACCGTCGCCGATTGCTTTTCCGATCGTCCTTGTCGTTCTCTTGTCCTGGCCAACCTCTTTTGATGCTGTTCGCCGGAGGATGTCTCCCCCCTCCCCCATCCTCCGGTGGTTTTGTATCTAAGGTCGGTTTTGTTGGTCACTCTCAAGTTCTGTTTGTTTTTTATTTGTTGTCTTCTTTCTTTGAAGTGGTTTGGTAGTGGGTTTGTTCGGGTGGTCTCCTTTCCTTCATGTGGGTTCTCTAATTTTTTGTCTTCACAAAATTATTAAGACGGTTTCCTTGCGACTTTGATCCTGCTTTGGGCCTTTTCTCTGTTGAGTCTTGGCGTCTGTCTGTTTTCTGGGTTCGGTTTTGGATTCTTAGTTTGATTGACTGATTGTGTGGGTGGGTGTTGGTGTTTGGAGTGTGGTTGGGCTTTTGGCTTCCTCCTTTTGATGCTTCCAATAATTTCACGTCTTTCTTTTCCCTTGGCAGCTGTTATTTTACTTTTTTTCAATAAATCTCCCTTGCGGGATCGATTGTAGCTCGGTCTTTTTAAGTTATGTCGTTCTGGATGGTAGTAATAATGGCCAATGTCAGTTTGTTATGGCTTTTGTGAGTTCGATGTGGGTTGGCTTCTTCAGAAGACGACACTTCTTAGCGATTCGGGATAGGAGTTTGGTTGAAGGATTCTCCGCGCTCTCCGTGCTTTCTCTTAGCATCCTGATTTTCTCTAACTGTTGGACTTATGATCCAAGGATTCGATCTCCTAGGTGTAGGAGTTTTTACTCCACCGAGGGCAGACCTCGTTGTCTTGCACCTCATTTCTTCTTTCTACGTTCTTTTCGCAAGAGCGTAAGTGCACCTGGTTCGTCGTACCCTGAGGCTCATTTTCTTTGACAGTTTCGGAAGGTTAGCTTTGTTGATGCAGATGGTACTTTTGATCGTGACCACTATTCCGATATCCACAGACTCAACTTTGTGGACCCCCGATGCATTTATCTTATGTTTCACGTTTCTTTAAGTAATATTTTCAGGTTTAATAAAGGTTGTAACATGAGTTTTGAGAACTCAAACGTTATGTAACCATTATGCTTTTACTGCCGGCAAAAAAAAAAGTTAATGTCCCTAATTTATTTTTTCGTGATTGTGATGAATTATTAGTAAGTTTTAATGACCTCTTTCTACACACTCACTTTATCTCCGTCATTTGTTTACCTTTGATTATAATTAAGGGATTTTTCTAAAATGTGTCCAGGGGGCACATCTTAAGAGTGTAAGTATGGTAAGATTTGCAAGATTAATCTTCTAGCTAGTATGGTAATTACGGGTTTAGTTATCAATTTCTCATGATATATTGTTGCAAATCTTATCATACTTACACTCTTAACGTGTGCCCCTCGGACACATTTTAGAAAAACCCGTTAAGTAATTTCCGTATGATTCATTTTAAAGTAGGTACCATAGTTGTAGTGGAGCTTCTAAACATTCCAATATGGAGCATGAATGAATTAAGTAGCAAGTCGAAAGTATAAGTTCAATAACAAGGCCAAGAATCTTGATTCGAAGTTTGTGAATCGAAATGCAGAGGCTACAAACCTTTAGGCAAAGAATGATAATTGTTTTTTTGGGGGGTTTATGTTCAAATTCTTAATTGTCGTAAACCTCTATCTATGTTGATACTGAGTCAGTTTTTACATCTGGTATGTACAATTTCAGAGGCTTGTTGACTCTTGTGAAATCTGCTTCATACTTTATGCTAGCGATTTATATGTAACTTTTGACAAAAGCTGCCTAAATGGCTAGCAAAAGATGAGCTAAAGGTTTTAAGTTAGATTTTAATACTTCGTTTAATCATAAATTCAACTAATAGTAATAGTATGATGTTTGTTTCATACTCCGTACTTTATTCTAGCGATTTATGAAGAAGTTATGTCTACTCTCTTACGGATTAACCCGCTCAAGTCTATGTATCTGATATGCCTTGCTAGAGGTCGATGTCGGATTGACATGTAAATGAGTTACGTGTCTGGTAGTCTTAAGTGGGCTCATTGGGTCACACACAATGTGTATGGGATATTATTAATATATATATAGATATATTAAATATATCAGGTCAGTAGTAATACGGACCCAGCTGCGTTGTCGGGTTATGGTAATTTGAGTTATAGTAATAATCTAATCATGGTAATTAGAGTTATTGTAATAACCTAATTCTACCTTCTCATCTCCTATATAAGGAGGTTCATATGATGAACCAATATATAGAATAAAGAGTATTGACTCATAGTATATTCGTCTTATAAAGTGTTATAAGAGAGATATAGAGAGAAATTATGAGACGGTCTCACGTACCTTTATACTAGCATATTCGTCGCAGTTCCGTACCCGTGTGGATACCAAAGGAGGCATCACGTTTGGGGTGCTTTATTCTGTCCGTGGAGATTATTTATTCTTGTCCGTGAAGATTATTTATTATGTCCGTGGAGATTATATATATTTCTGGGTTTATTATACTTCTTATTAATACGCTGTTCCGCTGCAAATAAGGTATAATTGTTATCCCTCTCCTTTTGTCTTTTCGGTTAATACTCGTAACAGGTCCTTGGGTTTAAGGGTTGTAACCCTACAGTGGTATCAGAGTCAGGTTACGTAGTATTAATCTACTAGACGTGAATCTATGTCTCATAATTGGTTACGAGGGATTCTAAGCGCGTATTAATTTCATTATATTTTTCGTCAGAGAATTGTTCTTGTTTTGGGTAATTTTCGCATGTTAATTTTAATTAACTTTGATGTTGCGTGTTGTTATTACCCAAATAAGGCTGCTGCACTTTGAGATTTGATAATTGTTTGACATATCATGCTTTGTGAGTTGTGAGCAGGCTAAGTAGGTTTCGCATGTGCGTACAACAAGTGATTATTTGATAATATCATGTGTACATTGGTTCGATTATTAGATAATCGTTAGCTTGACAATATTTTATTTCATTTTTGAGTAATAATCTGTAAAAGTTACATTGATATTGCGGCTACTCTATTAGATTATCGTTCAAGTTTAGGGTTTATCTTAATTTGTGAATTTAAATTCTTAAATTCTGAAATTGATTATTAAAAATTAATTTAAGATCTAATATTGATTTTTTAATTTAATTTTGCCCTAAATTGACCCACTATAATCCCAAATTTCCTTGTTGACGATGAGACTAATTAGATTAGTCAAGATTCGATTGAAATTGAGAACGTAAAATTATTAGAATTTATCGTTGACGATGAGACCTAATAAGATTAGCACAAGACTCGTTTTAATTATGGTGGAGACGGAACGAAACGAGTGTGACTCAGTTGGCACGAGTATGACTCGATTGGCACGAGTGTGTCCCGGTCAGAACGGGATGACCCCGTCGAAAAAGGTTTGACCAAGACGACACAATATTTACTCGGACGACATGGTGTCGGGTCGGGTGACGCTTTTAAGAAAAATCGTTTTCTTGCGTTTGTGTGTTGATTCCGAATCAAACATGGATTATATTTATTTTTCCGAATCAATGAAAAATTAGTTTTCAAAATCGGTAAATAATGTTATGCATTTTAATTATCATATTATCATAAATAGATCGGAAAAAGAGTTTTTCGAGTCTTATTTGATTTTGATGAATTGTTCATATATATGACAATTATAAGTAGCAGATCGATTATGAATCGAGTTTTGTATATCCTTTCAATTTTTCTGGATGGGAAATTGTTCCTCGTAGTTGGAAAAATGAAAGATTATTGGTGAAATTGTTCAAATCAAATAGCAATTATGAATTGTAATACGATTATGAATCAAAATATGAGATCTTTTAACTTGTTTTATGCACAAATCACTAGTAACAGTTGAATTATTATGTCATACGATGCATGAATTTTATTGTTTGAGACTTGTGACTTGTGTGCTTAGAACTAATAAGTCGCCTTGTAAGTTGGCCTAGTGGCATGGTTAGGACCCATATGCATTTAATCCATCGCACAAATATTAAGTATTGCCTTTCCAGAATTGACCACTACAATTTCATACCATTGGTTGAAGTGACTGCCTAAGCGTTGCTTTGCCGATGTGTGTGGACTGAGTAGGTGGGTAACGGTTACCCACAGGTTCAGTCTGGTTTGCTTAACATTGCTATCAAGTCGGACTTGGGCTTTGAGGCAAATAGTTGGTGTCATATGATGACTAAGTCCGACGAAACAAGAATTACATATTGATGTAATTGACAATGTTGTTGTCTACCTTTACTTTTGGAGCTTGAGCAGTGAGCCCAAGTTCACTTGAGTGACAAACGGTTTAGGATCTTGGAATATTATGCGAGCTTGAGGGTAGTTTGCATGATTTTATCTTAAGATTGTTTATGATTATTAATATTAATTATCGTTTTACTTTGCATATACATATAGTTGTAATTTAGTTAGTTATCACATTTATTGAAGATGAGTTTGAATTGTTCAACCTCGTTGATTGGTATCTTGAGAATTGTTCTCAAACATTAGAGGTACCGATTTTGTCCTTGTGAAGGATAATTCCGATAGATTATTACCAATGCTAATGTACAGTACGGACTGTATAATTAGAGTCATGAAGATGACTATAAGTACCAAAATCAATTGTTTCAATAAAAGGGAACAGTTCCCATTAAAGGAGAAAATATTGAAGATGATCTAATTAATCCATATGTCACACGATGACGTGATTATATTGATAATCAGGAAATGTTGGATGCTTCTTTCTAAAGAATTACGAATTGAAATCCTTTCAATTAGTCCTATGTTTAGGTCACTTTATTATGAATAAACATGTGACTTAATAAAGTTTCTCACCTTTTAGCATGAGATGTTAAAAGAGGATTGAACATTGTATCAAGAAGGCAAACAATACTAATGTTCTATGAATTCATCAAGAAAATTGCTTGAAATAATGATTAATGAATTTAAGATGTTGGCTAAAGTAAGAGAATGATAATTGTTATCATACCCAAAGTTGTTGCCAAATTTAAATTATGTACGATTTTATTAGTCATTAATGTAATGACAAATATATGGCATGGGTAGATAGCTTTCTAGAAGTGTCTAGAAAATCTGCAAATCAATTGAAGTATGACTTCAGGTGTGTATGTTACTAGAGTAATTGTTACTTGCATTCTACTGTTTTGGTATAAGATACCAAATGCAACTATTATATTGTGGATGTGATGGCTCAAAGAGGGTAGAATAATGGTATATAAGTGAAGTGTTTTATGATGAAATGGACAAACGTTGTTGTTTCATATATAAAAGGAAAATCACTTAATTTTACCATAAAGCTGAATACTGGAATTGAATAAATGTTATTCTTGTACTAGTCATAAGCAAGAATATTGATTCTGTTTCATGTATGGACATGAAAAGTTTTAATAAAAGTAGAACAATTGTTGCTCTATACCTTGCAAGAATATGAGGTACAATAATGCTAACATGTTTGTTGGGCTCTACATTTCTAGTAGTGAATGCTTTTAATTGTAACATAACAATCAAAAGGTTCTGTGGATCTTGTTTAGATGGATAAATGACATTACAAGTGACTCCTATTAATTGTAATGGGAGGGTACTTAGACTTGTTACACCACACACATACAGATATGTGTGAGTTTAACTAGTGATGTTGCAAAATGGGTAACACCTATGGTTTTGTTCGATATGATTGAAATAGGGAGGAATTGAACTAAAAGATTGTGATCATCTTAGAAGTAGTGAAAAATGTTTCAAACTAAATCGAACCATATTTGATATGATTTGGTCTATGATGAGTCATATGCAGATTTTATTGACACTTTAGAAAGTTATGCACTATAAAAGTCTTTGTACAATGTTGATGAGATTGTCCATGTAAGTCGGAGAATAGACACCATATGAGATATGGATTGAAAATGTTCTAAAAAGTCTTTTCTTAATTATCAAGTCTTAAAGTTTAAAGAAAATCATTTTCTAGAACTTAGACTCAATTATGACATGTGTTTTATTAGGGGTATTATGTTAATTCTACAAATCATCCAAAGAACAAAATTGTTTTGTTGCATGGAGTGGTATGTTTCTTGTAAAATATGTGATTTCTAATAAAAACAATGGGGGTAGAATCGACCTTGAATTGTTCAAGATTAACAAGAATTCTTTACAACTGTTGAAGAGGATATTGATGCATCCATGAAAAGTCATGATCATCTTAGCTGTAAAATATTATCCTGCATAGGTTTGACCTATGATGAAACAATAATGGGCAAGGACTCCAAAAGTCACATAAAATCTAATAGATTCCATATATACCATAACTACCAAGTATAGACTTTGGTTAAATGGTCTTATAGTGAAGAATAGTCTTCAATATAAAGATGATGTGGATTGATATAAGAGTATCTATGAAGCATAGTTAGTAGTTAGGGATTGATCTCATAGTAATGACTATGAAAAACCCTTCTTACAACATTATGCTTAAGTCTATTAAGATTGATTTAGCATTTTGAATGTCATCACTCATTATGATGAGTTTTGGACATATATATATGAAATACATTTCTTGAAAGGGATGCAATATGATGTGTGCGACACTTCGTATAACTTTCATATTATTAAAATTGCTAGGCAAATGTGAATATTCCGATTTGATTGGAGCATAGAGCAAGTATCTTCATTCTTAATGTGGTAATTCAAAGATGTTTGTTTTCCTTTGAGACGAAGAGAGACAAAGTGTGTACAAGAGGCTAGTGGGAGTGCATTTATCGTTATGATTTTGTATGTAAGTGACATACTTCTCTAACTAGACAACATTTGATTGCTTTGCAAGAAATGTGGTTATTATGTGCTCGTATGACGAGTAGATACTAATCTAGTGAGTGTCACTAGAATGCTATCCAAGAATTATTCATTTGCGCTTAAGAAGCAAAAATGGAATTATTTAAGGGATGCGCATGATGTGATAATCGAATTATTGTAAACAAGTTGCAACGATTCATATTTCCAAATAGACAAAGATGACGTGAGATTGTAATCTCTGTAAATTTTGTTTTGGATAAGAAGTTGTGTGTTGGAACTGTTCCAAAGAACAACTTTATGACTAATATTATAACTAAAGTTAGTGTTCTATTGCTTTTGAAGCAAATAGACGTTTGATTATGAATCAAGCACACACTCAACTTTAAAGTTTATGAAGCAATTGTTACTTATGAAACTAACAATTTGCCTTAATTAAGAGAAGGTAGATTGATCATATGCTTGTAAATAACCGATACAAATGTTGTATGTCTGTAGACACCCACATTTTGACCGCCAGGTGTCTATAGCAGTTTCCAAAAAACACCCGATGAT
Source organism: Agrostemma githago (assembly GCA_958450325.1). Taxonomy (NCBI): domain Eukaryota; kingdom Viridiplantae; phylum Streptophyta; class Magnoliopsida; order Caryophyllales; family Caryophyllaceae; genus Agrostemma; species Agrostemma githago. The sequence continues at coordinate 43,607,181 of OY288240.1, read as the reverse complement.
GATCGGACACAAACGTGTTTCTACGCGCTCGGATGTGGGCTCGAAACCATTAGTTTCTGGCTTGGGCTTTTTACGGAGTACAAATCTCACAAAACCGACCTCAAATTCAGGCCCAGTGGGTCGTTTACAATCGAATAAGACTAATTTGTGTCAAAACCGACACCGAAAATAAAACCGTCTTTTGGCGACCGGGTCAAAACCCGGTCAAAGCCGTTTCCGAGAACAGACCCGCGGTCCTCTTTCAGGTGGGTCACTCGATCAAGTCCATCAGGACACCTGATCGAGTAACCCTAGACAAGGAGGGGGGAAAATTGCCTATATATATACACCCTCTTGCATGCAATTAAAACGCTAACTACACACATCCTTTTACAACCCTAATCAATCCTCTACAACCCTAATCTCTACCCATCACAACTCATCATCTTCAACCTTAATCCCTGGCATATAGAAACCCTAAACCACCATAACTTAACCTACATCGGCCTCGATACTCCCGTGCTAAAGCCACAACTAGCGAGTTCTATGCGAGACAAGAAACATGTAGGTTGAGGGTGCAATAATCCCGTTCTCTTTCTCTCGTCTTCCTCTCGTCCTCTTCGTCTTTTTTTGCGTTTTTTTATTGTTTATAATATCGATAATATTATTAGTATAAAACGTTAAATTACTCGTTGATTCGTGTCGAGCGTGAGTGATGACGGGATAAGGAAATCGGAATATACGAGGGTAACGCACCCGATGTTGACGGTCGCTTATCCCGACACCCCGATTGCTTTATTGTTGAGACGAGTTAACATCAACAATAGTTTTCTTATTTTATCATTCATCGCATATTCATCGATTTTCCTAACTATTTCAAACGAAAACACTTTTCTTTTTATTTGAGTCGAAACCTTTTGATGTGGATCCAACATCACACAATCCGTAAGGATTTATTACGATGTCGGGATGCGGAGGGAATCAAGTCGAGTCTTTTTAATTCAAGTAAATACAAAGCGTCAACCTATTAGATTCGATACCAACTCAAATAGTTGGATGTCGAATTCAAATGGTCTAGTCAACAAATCCAACTAATACGATTTTCGTTGATGCTAAAATAGTTGTCACCTAATTCAATAAAATTAATTATGACACTATAAACGCGGAGATTATTCATATCGTTTTAGTCTGATTTAAAACGACTCACAAACATTATCTTTTTAGGCATACTCTAGATATTCGATATCGATCTCATAATCGAGCATAGAATATGGCGAGTATCGAGAGATTTAGGTCGAGTATAAATCATATTATATTTCTACGCGACCTAATAAATCAATGATTTTCAAAATCGGGAGTCTTTTAATATTCTTTAAGTCCCGATAAAATATATTTAATGACTTCGGTCAACACATGTCAAATCAATCACGTGTCATACTACTTTTCAAAATCATGCATTCTATATTAGTTATAAGCCGTTATTATCGTTATTTACCGTTACTAACGCGTTTATTCCTTTTATTGATTTATCTTTCGCTGTTTATTTTATTGTACTAAGATAAACCTCGCATGCTAAATATAACATTGACGTTAGTATTAGATGCATTAAATCGACCTAGGAACCCATTCAATTTTTCGCATGTTTAGGCAAAACAATGTTTGCATATTCGAAAATCAAACGATATCTTAGTAGAGGCCGCTAATGTGCGAGCGGGGTTGGGTGTTCTTTGTGAACTTCCCAACACGTACTGATAAGTGATATTTTAGTAGTAATTTACCCATACTTTTAACCGTTATTTAGTCCGATTTTGTGTTCTATAATTATCATATAGCTCATTTTATGATATTAATTATTAATTAGTCGTTTTAGTTATACTTGTCGTAATAATTGTTATATTCCGAGATTTTGGTACTGCTTCTATCGTTATATCTTGCAGGTACCAAGTCGAGTGAATTCAAGTGAAGAAATTAAGTGAAGACGGGTTAAAGAATATTAAGATACAAGGAAAACGAAGCAAAACACGATGAAAAAAAGGATCAAATAAGACCGACTGGGCTGGATTCTCGAACCGACGTACCTAAATTGTAATCCATTATACACCTAGACCCACGGTAGCAGAAAAGAAGAAAAAGAGGAGGATAGCAGGCGGCAAGGAGTAGCATAGATAGAAGACAGTAGGAATAGGAAAAACAAACTCTCCCTTGATTTTGATTATTAGTTAAGTTACATCAATTATTATGCTGTATTGTTGTTTGTTCTTCGGATCATATTTCTCCAAGTTGGGTATAATTCCTTCTCCTTTCTCCTTATTTATTTTAGTTGTCGATTCTATCAAAGTTTTCATCTTATCGTTTAATTATGTTTATTATATATGTTAGTATTAGTTATAGATAGTTTAGTTAGATTAATTTCAATTATGTCTGAGTAGTAATTTCTAGGGTTAGGGTTAGTTCGGTTCGTCTTAATTGGGGTTTTGTCTCGAGTTAATTTAATTGTTGATTAATCGCTATTAATAATCTCCGTTTGAACATTATAATTATATGATTCGCTTGTCCTGGCCAGATTAGTTAATCAATTCAGTTAACCTGAACTTAAGATCGAGAGCCGAGTTTAGGTTAGACTTGCATTCATTGGAGTAGGTCGACCTAGTAAGTAGCGAGAGCCCGCTAGGACCGTCCTATGGTAGATAGAGACTCGAGAGAGTCTATCTTATGCCTATTACTGACCTTAATCAACTATTTTATGAGTCCGACAACTCCCCTGAGACTACCCTGTTGACCTTGACCCTAGACCATTTTCTTATATTTGTTATCGTTTTCCTTTATTGTTAGTTTAGTTTATTAGTTTATACTTATTCAACCCAAACCAAATTTCTCCGACTAAGCCGCCTTTAACTAGACCGAGACTTTTAATTTAGCTCACCGTCCTTGTGGATTCGATACCCGACTTACCCTAGCTACCCAGTTAGTAGAGTTAGGTTCTTGTTTGATTGTGGGGATCCGCTACAAATCTTCACGTCAAAATGGCGCCGTTGCCGGGGACGGTGCTTCGTTAGAATTAGTCTTATTTTGGTTAAAGTCTTAGTCGTTTTCCTATTTCGTTTTATTATTAATCAAAAAAAAAGAACTTCTTGCTTTTTTTACGTGTGATTGTGAATATTATTATTTATTATAAGTAGTATTTTTATTTTATTTTATTTTGTTTACTTGGTTTTTTTTCTTTCTCTTCTTCTCCTCCCCATCTTGAGTGTTGTATATATATTTCTTCTTCTTGTTTTCACCATGTCTACTCTAGCAGACCATTATACACCAAAACCCGAGATGTTTGCTTCACCTATTAACCTTGGAAATTTGGAGGGTCTTGATTTCTATGTTGACCTGGGATTTATTGAGTTGGTGGAGCAGAATGCTTTTCACGGGACTGAGAGTGAGGATGTGTATAAACTTCTTAAGAGGTTCGTGGATTATTGTAGTTTTGTGAGGAGGGGTGATTTGCCCATTGAGACAATATTTCTCATACTTTTTCCTTTTTTCCTTAAAGGCCAGGCTTGGGAATGGTTATATTTACACCCTCCTAACACATTCTTTTCCTGGGAATCATTAGCTTTGGCCTTCCTAAGGAATTACTTCCCTCCTGCTAAAACTGCCAAGTTCAGACAAGACATTCTTAACTTTAGACAGGGCAAGTTTGAGAGTTTGAGTGATTCTTAGAGTAGGTTCAGGAGCTTATTGAGAGCTTGTCCCCATCATGGCATACCACTTTGGCTTACCACTTTGACATTCTTTGATAACCTACTTCCTTCTCATAGAGATTTGATACTTGTTGCATCTAACTGGAGATTCTATGACTTGGAAGTGGAAGATGCACATGCTTTGATTGCGAAAATAGCCAGTGGCCATGACCATCGGGAATTTGGGAGAGGACCACAGCCTAAAGATGACCCACATGCTCCTTCTTTGTTAAGTGACGGGGTCGATTCTTACTCTCTTGGTGAAGTGTATGATGCTAGTGTATGTCATGTTTCTCCTCCCTGTGTCAATGTGAGTGTTATGAATGATATTCAATCTTCCCCACCCCTTGTGAACATAATTGATGATGAAGATGATGATTATGTGTATAATTTTCAATCTCACCATGTTGACGCTGAAAATGAAGTACAGGATTTCTCATTGGCTAATTGTTTTGAGAATCCTATGTTTGAGGATGTAGTTGATGCTGAAATGATGCATAATCCTCTTTTTGACTTCATGGTAGGAGAAGGGGTTAGTGATGATAATGATGCTCTCCTTGATTCCTTCTTTGACACGTCTCCATATGGATATGTGCTTGACGATACATGGGATTGTGATGGTTTCTTTGAGAAACTTATTTTGGAGAAATTTGTTGAGGATGAATCTCTTTTACCTATTGACTGTCTTGACCTTGTTTCTCTTAGCCCTGTATTTGAGCTCATGATAAGTGAGGAGGACTGTGACAGTTCTTTCCAGGAGATTGGTTTGATTTTAGATCTGTCTCTAATAGATATTGTGATGGAGAGCACTGAAGACGGAGATATTACCACCTCGCCCAGGAGGAGTGAAAGTGGTAAGATGGGTATTTTGAGTGGTTTTGGGGTATTAGACCCCTTTCTTGGGCAACTTGAATTTTATGATGAGCCTTCTGGTAAAATTGAGATATTCGGTATGCACATCTTGCCTCACAAACTGCTTATTAGCCTTCTTACCCCTTTTATCTATTATTGGTCATACTTATTAATGCTGATTCATTATGACCATTTTGTTGCTGACTGGTCTAGCTTGTTTGACAAGCTAATGCGGTCCTTGACCAGTTTTTTAAACAATTTGTTAGCTTGTTGAGATATATTGGTACCGTGTATATATGATTCTTTGATTGTTTGTGTTTTTTTTTTGTGTTTTTTTTTTGTGTGTGTAGGTATTATGTGAGCTTCAAGAAATCGACAATAGATGACGGGTACGAGAACAAGAATCTACGGTCACTTCAATCTAGTAAGTTCTTTACCCACCATTTCTCTTTTCCCTCTCTAGTCCTTGAACATTGAGGACAATGTCCGATTTAAGTGTGGGGGAGGATTTGTTGTTGGTTGATTGGAGTATTTTGTGTCGGTTTGTGTTTTTGAGTCGTAGTTTGTTGTTTTTTGTGTAAAAAAATGTCAAAAATCCAAAAAGATTTTATTTTTCGCCTTTTCCACTCGTTTTCTTTAATTTAGTCGTTTTTCTAACTTCTAACTTTTTGTGTAAATAATGATTTTTAGACGCTCGATAGTTGCAATTGTTCATTATATATCAATCGGTCTCCTACTGTAAGTCGCTCGAGGGTGTGTACTTCACTTGTTCCATTTTCCACCTCCCGTAATTTGATGTGACACTAGTTGACTTGTCTAGGTGACGGTGACCCAAGTGACTTCCTTTTTTGCGATCCCATTTTACTTACCTTCTCTTATTGGGAGAGAGCGGCGTTACAAATTCTGCTCAATCCTTCCACACAAATAAGTGCATGTTTGTAAGCACCGAAAATCACAAAAAGAAAGAAATAAGGGGGAGATGAAAAGAAAAATATGAAAAGATTAAAAATATGAAAGATATGAAAAAAAATGAAAAAAGAAAAAAATTATAATTCCTCCCCGAGATAGATGTTTTTATTTCTATTAACTAATTATGGATCGTTTACTCTTGTCACTTTGGGTCATTAGGACGATCCTTGACTCTTTGAGTCGAGATAAGTTTTCTTAAGTCACTAACATCATGGGAGTACTCATTCCGCCTCCATCTCATAACCTTGACTGTATTGTGTATTGTGTCGATTGTAACAGTCTTAGTGTCTGATTATCATTTGTTTATACTTCAGTTGAATTTTAGAATTTTGACTTTTGATTAGGAAGCTTGTGACGTAAATTTTTTGTGTCATTAATTTGTGTGTTTGTTAGCTTTTCTAGTTGTTTTTCTTTACAGGTCGTACCTAAGTTTAGTGAGCTTACTCAAGGACGAGTAAGGGTTAAGTGTGTGGGAGTTCGATAAGTGATATTTTAGTAGTGATTTACCCATACTTTTACCCGTTATTTAGTCTGATTTTGAGTTCTATAATTATCATATAGCTCATTTTATGATATTAATTATTAATTAGTCGTTTTAGTTATACTTATCGTAATAATTGTTATATTCCGAGATTTTGGTACTGCTTCTTTCGTTATATCTTGCAGGTACCATGTCGAGTGAATTCAAGTGAAGAAAGTAAGTGAAGACGGGTTAAAGAGAATTAAGATACAAGGAAAACGAAGCAAAACACGATGAAAAAAAGGATCAAATAAGACCGACTGGGCTGGATTCTCGAACCGACGTACCTAAATTGTAATCCATTATACACCTAGACCCACGGTAGCAGAAAAGAAGAAAAAGAGGAGGATAGTAGGCGGCAAGGAGTAGCATATATAGAAGACAGTAGGAATAGGAAAAAAAAACTCTCCCTTGATTTTGATTATTAGTTAAGTTACATCAATTATATGCTGTATTGTTGTTTGTTCTTCGGATCATATTTCTCCAAGTTGGGTATAATTCCTTCTCCTTTCTCCTTATTTATTTTAGTTGTGGATTCTATCAAAGTTTTCATCTTATCGTTTAATTATGTTTATTATATATGTTAGTATTAGTTATAGATAGTTTAGTTAGATTAATTTCAATTATGTCTGAGTAGTAATTTCTAGGGTTAGGGTTAGTTCGGTTCGTCTTAATTGGGGTTTTGTCTCGAGTTAATTTAATTGTTGATTAATCGCTATTAATAATCTCCGTTTGAACATTATAATTATATGATTCTGATGTGAGTTGAAATGAACTTTGAAACAAGAAAGAGATATATGATTAGTATACCGAAATGGACGTGAAACAAGTGACCAAAACAGAAGGTAAAGATAGTTTGAGGATGAATAAACCGTAACCAAAGGATAGTATGCTAGGTGAAGTAGACCTATACTTCAACAAAGCGGTTTGCTAGATCAAACACTCGATTGAAATAGCGAGTTTAGAGCTTGTAACGCGACTCACTCTAGACTTTGTCTTGTAAACTACAAAGACGAAAAAAAGGAAGCACAAAGCTTAACTTTTACTCAGGTTTTGATTTGCAAATTGGATGTTCTTCTTCCTTCAAAATGGCCGGCTATTTATAGCCTACAAGGTCCCTTAAACCGGTTGGTTTAGGGTGACAAAAACAAAGCTAAGACTAATGTGAACTAGGAGCTAATTACAAGGTTGGAGCTAATAACAAAGCTAGTGTAAACATGGAGTTAAAACCAAAGCTAGGGAGTTAAAACCAAAGCTCCACCAAGAGTAACCAGCCGTGTGTAGTCTTGTGTGAACATGGAGCCAACAACAAAGCTTGAGTGTACACACCATGTGAACATGGAGCCAAAAACAAGGCTAACAAGAGAGCCTTTTGACCGTGTACACTAAGAGAACACAACCAGCTCCTTAACTTCAGTCCACTACTCATGCTTGAATGATTGTGACCCTAAGTTAATGTCTTCATTTCACCTTGATTAGTTACTCCTTTATTCAGCTCAAATTCGAGCTAGCTCCATAATTGAAGATGACTTCTTATTATAGCTAATGTAGCTGGCCTAAGCTTAAGTAGGAGCTAGTATTCTTTAGTTGAGCTCTTTAGAACTTCCTTACTTGGATTGGTAGCTCCTTGATTCGGATCATCTCCTCCCCCTTGACAAGGAATTGTCCTCAATTCTGAAATGTTAACTTTATCAAGGTATAGAAGAAGATCTTCTAATAGGAAGGTGGCTTGAACTCCATACTCATCCGCCAACTTCAGCTTGTAAGTTCTTTGGGTGCCCTTGTGTGGAACTTCTGTTTGTGACTTCCACTTGCTCCTTCCTTGGTTTGGGAACTCCTCTATACTCACGTTAGCCAAAGACAAGTCATTCCTCATGAAGTACCTCGTACTCTTGTTGTGCTCTTTTCTCATGATGTACTTAGAATGTCCTGAAGTGTAAAGGAGGTTTCCTTTAAAAGGAAGTCTTACCTGCAAAATAAGCTTATCAAGAGTACCAAAGGAGTTAGTCTTGTGCTTGCTAAGCACTTCAGCCTCCGTGGAGTAGTAGTCCTTCCAATTCCCAATCCCACTTGTGCCTATATCTAAAGTGGTTGAATGCGTGTGGTTACAAGACAATGTGTTAACCATGCCTTCGACCTTACCCTCTTCATACCTTAAGACTTCAGGATCTACACGAGGCATCAAATAAGATGGTATTCCCTTGGAGATAACAATACCTTGTTCCTGTTGCCACTCTTTAGATGGCTTTCCTTTACTGCCACTCTTAATCTTAATGGGTTTTTCTTTGGTGGCGTCAAACTCTCCCTTGTCTAGATTATGCACTTCTACAACTTTATTAGCAAACATTGAGAGGCTGGGTTTTCCGACTCTATTTGCTAACATGTTACAGACACTTTGAGGTGCCATGGGTTTGAGTATAATTTTCTTTCCTTTATCATTCAACTCATACTCATTCCTTCTTCCATGGTGAACTACGTCCCTATCAAACTGCCAAGGACGGCCTAATAGTATGTGACAAGCATCCATAGGAATTACATCACACAAAACCTCATCAACGTAGGAACCCATGGTTAATCCAACCCTCACTTGTTTAGTGACCCTTACCTTGTTCCCGTTGTTTAACCAATGTAAGGCATAAGGGTTAGGGTGATTGGTAGTAGCTAGGCCTAGTTTGTCCACCATTTCAGTTGAGGCAACGTTGGTACAACTACCTCCATCGATGATTAGACTACACCATTTATCTTTCACTTGACACTTAGTATGAAACAGTTGGTCTCTTTGTTCAGTGTCTTGTTGAATTGGGTTAGTATGTAGAGTTCGTAGTACTAGGAGTGTGTCATAAGCCGGGGGTTCATAAGCCTCAATATCTTCTTCCTCTTCTTCCTCTCCCTCATTGACATTAAAAACAGCCCCTATACGTTGTTCCTCCTCCCATATCTCATCCCTAACAGTGATTACCTCCCTTAAGGTCACAACTCTTTTGTTAGGACAAGCGTTTTTGAAGTGACCAAACCCTTGACATTTGAAACAACGTACCTTAGATAGACTAGTCTCAGTGGTTGTTTTGGGGGTAGACTGAGGTGGGGGTGCTGGGTTAGCCTTAACAATAAGGGGTTGATTAGAACTAGTAGGATTGACTCTACTACCATCATCTGTTCTAGACCAAGTATGACTCTTACTAGACTCACCCTCATGTCTTCCCTTCCCTTGTGCCTCAATTTTTAGACACAACCCACACAATGTATCAAAATCAGAATAGGGACATAAATCAACCGTATTAGCTATACTACGATTCAACCCACGTAAGAACCTAGCCATTTTTATTTCTTCATTCTCCTCTACTTCTCCCATTAAAACCAGGTTCTCAAATTCCTCTATATATTCACTAACACTCATTTTTCCTTGAACAAGATTAGCAATTTTTTTGTATAAGGACAACTTGTGCGTGGTTGGAACATACCTCTTACGTAGTTTACGTTTCAAGGACTCCCAAGAAGTGATCTTACCCTTCCCGCTTCTGGTGCGTTGTACCTTAAGCCCTTCATACCAAAGGGAAGCTCCCTTGCTTAGCTTGAGGATGGCGTACTTGCACCTCTCTTCGTCCTCCAAATCCTTGAAGTCAAAGAGCTTCTCTATGTTTCTTTCCCACTCCAAGTAAACTTCAGGATCAGTACCACCATTAAACTCAGGGAGTTCATTTACCTTGATTCTGTCCACCGGTTCTCTCCTTGGTTGGAAGCGGGAATTCTTGGGTTGGAAGTTCTCCAACGCCCTCTTTAGTTGTTCCAGGAAGGTAGGATCTTCAAAGTTCAACACTCCTGCCATGCTAACGTCTGGATGGATGACCAAAGCTCTGATACCACTAATGATGTGAGTTGAAATGAACTTTGAAACAAGAAAGAGATATATGATTAGTATACCGAAATGGACGTGAAACAAGTGACCAAAACAGAAGGTAAAGATAGTTTGAGGATGAATAAACCGTAACCAAAGGATAGTATGCTAGGTGAAGTAGACCTATACTTCAACAAAGCGGTTTGCTAGATCAAACACTCGATTGAAATAGCGAGTTTAGAGCTTGTAACGCGACTCACTCTAGACTTTGTCTTGTAAACTACAAAGACGAAAAAAAGGAAGCACAAAGCTTAACTTTTACTCAGGTTTTGATTTGCAAATTGGATGTTCTTCTTCCTTCAAAATGGCCGGCTATTTATAGCCTACAAGGTCCCTTAAACCGGTTGGTTTAGGGTGACAAAAACAAAGCTAAGACTAATGTGAACTAGGAGCTAATTACAAGGTTGGAGCTAATAACAAAGCTAGTGTAAACATGGAGTTAAAACCAAAGCTAGGGAGTTAAAACCAAAGCTCCACCAAGAGTAACCAGCCGTGTGTAGTCTTGTGTGAACATGGAGCCAACAACAAAGCTTGAGTGTACACACCATGTGAACATGGAGCCAAAAACAAGGCTAACAAGAGAGCCTTTTGACCGTGTACACTAAGAGAACACAACCAGCTCCTTAACTTCAGTCCACTACTCATGCTTGAATGATTGTGACCCTAAGTTAATGTCTTCATTTCACCTTGATTATTTACTCCTTTATTCAGCTCAAATTCGAGCTAGCTCCATAATTGAAGATGACTTCTTATTATAGCTAATGTAGCTGGCCTAAGCTTAAGTAGGAGCTAGTATTCTTTAGTTGAGCTCTTTAGAACTTCCTTACTTGGATTGGTAGCTCCTTGATTCGGATCAGATTCACTTGTCCTGGCCAGATTAGTTAATCAATTCAGTTAACTTGAACTTAAGATCGAGAGCCGAGTCTAGGTTAGACTTGCGTTCATTGGAGTAGGTCGACCTAGTAAGTAGCGAGAGCCCGCTAGGACCGTCCTATGTTAGATAGAGACTCGAGAGAGCCTATCTTATGCCTATTACTGACCTTAATCAACTATTTTATGAGTCCGACAACTCCCCTGAGACTACCTTGTTGAACTTGACTCTAGACCATTTTCTTATATTTGTTATCGTTTTCCTTTATTGTTAGTTTAGTTTATTATTTTATACTTATTCAACCCAAACCGAATTTCTCCGACTAAGTCTTTAACTAGACCGAGACTTTTAATTTAGCTCACCGTCCCTGTGGATTCGATACCCGACTTACCCTAGCTACCCTGTTAGTAGAGTTAGGTTCTTGTTTGATTGTGGGGATCCGCGACAAATCTTCACGTCAAAATGGCGCCGTTGCCGGGGACGGTGCTTCGTTAGAATTAGTCTTATTTTGGTTAAAGTCTTAGTCGTTTTCCTATTTCGTTTTATTATTAATAAAAAAAAAAGAACTTCTTGCTTTTTTTACGTGTGATTGTGAATATTATTATTTATTATAAGTAGTATTTTTATTTTGTTTACTTGGTTTTTTTTCTTTCTCTTCTTCTCCTCCCCATCTTGAGTGTTGTATATATATTTCTTCTTCTTGTTTTCACCATGTCTACTCTAGCAGACCATTATACACCAAAACCCGAGATGTTTGCTTCACCTATTAACCTTGGAAATTTGGAGGGTCTTGATTTCTATGTTGACCTGGGATTTATTGAGTTGGTGGAGCAGAATGCTTTTCACGGGACTGAGAGTGAGGATGTGTATAAACTTCTTAAGAGGTTCGTGGATTATTGTAGTTTTGTGAGGAGGGGTGATTTGCCCATTGAGACAATATTTCTCATACTTTTTCCTTTTTTCCTTAAAGGCCAGGCTTGGGAATGGTTATATTTACACCCTCCTAACACATTCTTTTCCTGGGAATCATTAGCTTTGGCCTTCCTAAGGAATTACTTCCCTCCTGCTAAAACTGCCAAGTTCAGACAAGACATTCTTAACTTTAGACAGGGCAAGTTTGAGAGTTTGAGTGATTCTTGGAGTAGGTTCAGGAGCTTATTGAGAGCTTGTCCCCATCATGGCATACCACTTTGGCTTACCACTTTGACATTCTTTGATAACCTACTTCCTTCTCATAGAGATTTGATACTTGTTGCATCTAACTGGAGATTCTATGACTTGGAAGTGGAAGATGCACATGCTTTGATTGCGAAAATAGCCAGTGGCCATGACCATCGGGAATTTGGGAGAGGACCACAGCCTAAAGATGACCCACATGCTCCTTCTTTGTTAAGTGACGGGGTCGATTCTTACTCTCTTGGTGAAGTGTATGATGCTAGTGTATGTCATGTTTCTCCTCCCTGTGTCAATGTGAGTGTTATGAATGATATTCAATCTTCCCCACCCCTTGTGAACATAATTGATGATGAAGATGATGATTATGTGTATAATTTTCAATCTCACCATGTTGACGCTGAAAATGAAGTACAGGATTTCTCATTGGCTAATTGTTTTGAGAATCCTATGTTTGAGGATGTAGTTGATGCTGAAATGATGCATAATCCTCTTTTTGACTTCATGGTAGGAGAAGGGGTTAGTGATGATAATGATGCTCTCCTTGATTCCTTCTTTGACACGTCTCCATATGGATATGTGCTTGACGATACATGGGATTGTGATGGTTTCTTTGAGAAACTTATTTTGGAGAAATTTGTTGAGGATGAATCTCTTTTACCTATTGACTGTCTTGACCTTGTTTCTCTTAGCCCTGTATTTGAGCTCATGATAAGTGAGGAGGACTGTGACAGTTCTTTCCAGGAGATTGGTTTGATTTTAGATCTGTCTCTAATAGATATTGTGATGGAGAGCACTGAAGACGGAGATATTACCACCTCGCCCAGGAGGAGTGAAAGTGGTAAGATGGGTATTTTGAGTGGTTTTGGGGTATTAGACCCCTTTCTTGGGCAACTTGAATTTTATGATGAGCCTTCTGGTAAAATTGAGATATTCGGTATGCACATCTTGCCTCACAAACTGCTTATTAGCCTTCTTACCCCTTTTATCTATTATTGGTCATACTTATTAATGCTGATTCATTATGACCATTTTGTTGCTGACTGGTCTAGCTTGTTTGACAAGCTAATGCGGTCCTTGACCAGTTTTTTAAACAATTTGTTAGCTTGTTGAGATATATTGGTACCGTGTATATATGATTCTTTGATTGTTTGTGTTTTTTTTTTTGTGTTTTTTTTTGTGTGTGTAGGTATTATGTGAGCTTCAAGAAATCGACAATAGATGACGGGTACGAGAACAAGAATCTACGGTCACTTCAATCTAGTAAGTTCTTTACCCACCATTTCTCTTTTCCCTCTCTAGTCCTTGAACATTGAGGACAATGTCCGATTTAAGTGTGGGGGAGGATTTGTTGTTGGTTGATTGGAGTATTTTGTGTCGGTTTGTGTTTTTGAGTCGTAGTTTGTTGTTTTTTGTGTAAAAAAATGTCAAAAATCCAAAAAGATTTTATTTTTCGCCTTTTCCACTCGTTTTCTTTAATTTAGTCGTTTTTCTAACTTCTAACTTTTTGTGTAAATAATGATTTTTAGACGCTCGATAGTTGCAATTGTTCATTATATATCAATCGGTCTCCTACTGTAAGTCGCTCGAGGGTGTGTACTTCACTTGTTCCATTTTCCACCTCCCGTAATTTGATGTGACACTAGTTGACTTGTCTAGGTGACGGTGACCCAAGTGACTTCCTTTTTTGCGATCCCATTTTACTTACCTTCTCTTATTGGGAGAGAGCGGCGTTACAAATTCTGCTCAATCCTTCCACACAAATAAGTGCATGTTTGTAAGCACCGAAAATCACAAAAAGAAAGAAATAAGGGGGAGATGAAAAGAAAAATATGAAAAGATTAAAAATATGAAAGATATGAAAAAAAATGAAAAAAGAAAAAAATTATAATTCCTCCCCGAGATAGATGTTTTTATTTCTATTAACTAATTATGGATCGTTTACTCTTGTCACTTTGGGTCATTAGGACGATCCTTGACTCTTTGAGTCGAGATAAGTTTTCTTAAGTCACTAACATCATGGGAGTACTCATTCCGCCTCCATCTCATAACCTTGACTGTATTGTGTATTGTGTCGATTGTAACAGTCTTAGTGTCTGATTATCATTTGTTTATACTTCAGTTGAATTTTAGAATTTTGACTTTTGATTAGGAAGCTTGTGACGTAAATTTTTTGTGTCATTAATTTGTGTGTTTGTTAGCTTTTCTAGTTGTTTTTCTTTACAGGTCGTACCTAAGTTTAGTGAGCTTACTCAAGGACGAGTAAGGGTTAAGTGTGTGGGAGTTCGATAAGTGATATTTTAGTAGTGATTTACCCATACTTTTACCCGTTATTTAGTCTGATTTTGAGTTCTATAATTATCATATAGCTCATTTTATGATATTAATTATTAATTAGTCGTTTTAGTTATACTTATCGTAATAATTGTTATATTCCGAGATTTTGGTACTGCTTCTTTCGTTATATCTTGCAGGTACCATGTCGAGTGAATTCAAGTGAAGAAAGTAAGTGAAGACGGGTTAAAGAGAATTAAGATACAAGGAAAACAAAGCAAAACACGATGAAAAAAAGGATCAAATAAGACCGACTGGGCTGGATTCTCGAACCGACGTACCTAAATTGTAATCCATTATACACCTAGACCCACGGTAGCAGAAAAGAAGAAAAAGAGGAGGATAGTAGGCGGCAAGGAGTAGCATATATAGAAGACAGTAGGAATAGGAAAAAAAAACTCTCCCTTGATTTTGATTATTAGTTAAGTTACATCAATTATATGCTGTATTGTTGTTTGTTCTTCGGATCATATTTCTCCAAGTTGGGTATAATTCCTTCTCCTTTCTCCTTATTTATTTTAGTTGTGGATTCTATCAAAGTTTTCATCTTATCGTTTAATTATGTTTATTATATATGTTAGTATTAGTTATAGATAGTTTAGTTAGATTAATTTCAATTATGTCTGAGTAGTAATTTCTAGGGTTAGGGTTAGTTCGGTTCGTCTTAATTGGGGTTTTGTCTCGAGTTAATTTAATTGTTGATTAATCGCTATTAATAATCTCCGTTTGAACATTATAATTATATGATTCTGATGTGAGTTGAAATGAACTTTGAAACAAGAAAGAGATATATGATTAGTATACCGAAATGGACGTGAAACAAGTGACCAAAACAGAAGGTAAAGATAGTTTGAGGATGAATAAACCGTAACCAAAGGATAGTATGCTAGGTGAAGTAGACCTATACTTCAACAAAGCGGTTTGCTAGATCAAACACTCGATTGAAATAGCGAGTTTAGAGCTTGTAACGCGACTCACTCTAGACTTTGTCTTGTAAACTACAAAGACGAAAAAAAGGAAGCACAAAGCTTAACTTTTACTCAGGTTTTGATTTGCAAATTGGATGTTCTTCTTCCTTCAAAATGGCCGGCTATTTATAGCCTACAAGGTCCCTTAAACCGGTTGGTTTAGGGTGACAAAAACAAAGCTAAGACTAATGTGAACTAGGAGCTAATTACAAGGTTGGAGCTAATAACAAAGCTAGTGTAAACATGGAGTTAAAACCAAAGCTAGGGAGTTAAAACCAAAGCTCCACCAAGAGTAACCAGCCGTGTGTAGTCTTGTGTGAACATGGAGCCAACAACAAAGCTTGAGTGTACACACCATGTGAACATGGAGCCAAAAACAAGGCTAACAAGAGAGCCTTTTGACCGTGTACACTAAGAGAACACAACCAGCTCCTTAACTTCAGTCCACTACTCATGCTTGAATGATTGTGACCCTAAGTTAATGTCTTCATTTCACCTTGATTAGTTACTCCTTTATTCAGCTCAAATTCGAGCTAGCTCCATAATTGAAGATGATTTCTTATTATAGCTAATGTAGCTGGCCTAAGCTTAAGTAGGAGCTAGTATTCTTTAGTTGAGCTCTTTAGAACTTCCTTACTTGGATTGGTAGCTCCTTGATTCGGATCATCTCCTCCCCCTTGACAAGGAATTGTCCTCAATTCTGAAATGTTAACTTTATCAAGGTATAGAAGAAGATCTTCTAATAGGAAGGTGGCTTGAACTCCATACTCATCCGCCAACTTCAGCTTGTAAGTTCTTTGGGTGCCCTTGTGTGGAACTTCTGTTTGTGACTTCCACTTGCTCCTTCCTTGGTTTGGGAACTCCTCTATACTCACGTTAGCCAAAGACAAGTCATTCCTCATGAAGTACCTCGTACTCTTGTTGTGCTCTTTTCTCATGATGTACTTAGAATGTCCTGAAGTGTAAAGGAGGTTTCCTTTAAAAGGAAGTCTTACCTGCAAAATAAGCTTATCAAGAGTACCAAAGGAGTTAGTCTTGTGCTTGCTAAGCACTTCAGCCTCCGTGGAGTAGTAGTCCTTCCAATTCCCAATCCCACTTGTGCCTATATCTAAAGTGGTTGAATGCGTGTGGTTACAAGACAATGTGTTAACCATGCCTTCGACCTTACCCTCTTCATACCTTAAGACTTCAGGATCTACACGAGGCATCAAATAAGATGGTATTCCCTTGGAGATAACAATACCTTGTTCCTGTTGCCACTCTTTAGATGGCTTTCCTTTACTGCCACTCTTAATCTTAATGGGTTTTTCTTTGGTGGCGTCAAACTCTCCCTTGTCTAGATTATGCACTTCTACAACTTTATTAGCAAACATTGAGAGGCTGGGTTTTCCGACTCTATTTGCTAACATGTTACAGACACTTTGAGGTGCCATGGGTTTGAGTATAATTTTCTTTCCTTTATCATTCAACTCATACTCATTCCTTCTTCCATGGTGAACTACGTCCCTATCAAACTGCCAAGGACGGCCTAATAGTATGTGACAAGCATCCATAGGAATTACATCACACAAAACCTCATCAACGTAGGAACCCATGGTTAATCCAACCCTCACTTGTTTAGTGACCCTTACCTTGTTCCCGTTGTTTAACCAATGTAAGGCATAAGGGTTAGGGTGATTGGTAGTAGCTAGGCCTAGTTTGTCCACCATTTCAGTTGAGGCAACGTTGGTACAACTACCTCCATCGATGATTAGACTACACCATTTATCTTTCACTTGACACTTAGTATGAAACAGTTGGTCTCTTTGTTCAGTGTCTTGTTGAATTGGGTTAGTATGTAGAGTTCGTAGTACTAGGAGTGTGTCATAAGCCGGGGGTTCATAAGCCTCAATATCTTCTTCCTCTTCTTCCTCTCCCTCATTGACATTAAAAACAGCCCCTATACGTTGTTCCTCCTCCCATATCTCATCCCTAACAGTGATTACCTCCCTTAAGGTCACAACTCTTTTGTTAGGACAAGCGTTTTTGAAGTGACCAAACCCTTGACATTTGAAACAACGTACCTTAGATAGACTAGTCTCAGTGGTTGTTTTAGGGGTAGACTGAGGTGGGGGTGCTGGGTTAGCCTTAACAATAAGGGGTTGATTAGAACTAGTAGGATTGACTCTACTACCATCATCTGTTCTAGACCAAGTATGACTCTTACTAGACTCACCCTCATGTCTTCCCTTCCCTTGTGCCTCAATTTTTAGACACAACCCACACAATGTATCAAAATCAGAATAGGGACATAAATCAACCGTATTAGCTATACTACGATTCAACCCACGTAAGAACCTAGCCATTTTTATTTCTTCATTCTCCTCTACTTCTCCCATTAAAACCAGGTTCTCAAATTCCTCTATATATTCACTAACACTCATTTTTCCTTGAACAAGATTAGCAATTTTTTTGTATAAGGACAACTTGTGCGTGGTTGGAACATACCTCTTACGTAGTTTACGTTTCAAGGACTCCCAAGAAGTGATCTTACCCTTCCCGCTTCTGGTGCGTTGTACCTTAAGCCCTTCATACCAAAGGGAAGCTCCCTTGCTTAGCTTGAGGATGGCGTACTTGCACCTCTCTTCGTCCTCCAAATCCTTGAAGTCAAAGAGCTTCTCTATGTTTCTTTCCCACTCCAAGTAAACTTCAGGATCAGTACCACCATTAAACTCAGGGAGTTCATTTACCTTGATTCTGTCCACCGGTTCTCTCCTTGGTTGGAAGCGGGAATTCTTGGGTTGGAAGTTCTCCAACGCCCTCTTTAGTTGTTCCAGGAAGGTAGGATCTTCAAAGTTCAACACTCCTGCCATGCTAACGTCTGGATGGATGACCAAAGCTCTGATACCACTAATGATGTGAGTTGAAATGAACTTTGAAACAAGAAAGAGATATATGATTAGTATACCGAAATGGACGTGAAACAAGTGACCAAAACAGAAGGTAAAGATAGTTTGAGGATGAATAAACCGTAACCAAAGGATAGTATGCTAGGTGAAGTAGACCTATACTTCAACAAAGCGGTTTGCTAGATCAAACACTCGATTGAAATAGCGAGTTTAGAGCTTGTAACGCGACTCACTCTAGACTTTGTCTTGTAAACTACAAAGACGAAAAAAAGGAAGCACAAAGCTTAACTTTTACTCAGGTTTTGATTTGCAAATTGGATGTTCTTCTTCCTTCAAAATGGCCGGCTATTTATAGCCTACAAGGTCCCTTAAACCGGTTGGTTTAGGGTGACAAAAACAAAGCTAAGACTAATGTGAACTAGGAGCTAATTACAAGGTTGGAGCTAATAACAAAGCTAGTGTAAACATGGAGTTAAAACCAAAGCTAGGGAGTTAAAACCAAAGCTCCACCAAGAGTAACCAGCCGTGTGTAGTCTTGTGTGAACATGGAGCCAACAACAAAGCTTGAGTGTACACACCATGTGAACATGGAGCCAAAAACAAGGCTAACAAGAGAGCCTTTTGACCGTGTACACTAAGAGAACACAACCAGCTCCTTAACTTCAGTCCACTACTCATGCTTGAATGATTGTGACCCTAAGTTAATGTCTTCATTTCACCTTGATTATTTACTCCTTTATTCAGCTCAAATTCGAGCTAGCTCCATAATTGAAGATGACTTCTTATTATAGCTAATGTAGCTGGCCTAAGCTTAAGTAGGAGCTAGTATTCTTTAGTTGAGCTCTTTAGAACTTCCTTACTTGGATTGGTAGCTCCTTGATTCGGATCAGATTCACTTGTCCTGGCCAGATTAGTTAATCAATTCAGTTAACTTGAACTTAAGATCGAGAGCCGAGTCTAGGTTAGACTTGCGTTCATTGGAGTAGGTCGACCTAGTAAGTAGCGAGAGCCCGCTAGGACCGTCCTATGTTAGATAGAGACTCGAGAGAGCCTATCTTATGCCTATTACTGACCTTAATCAACTATTTTATGAGTCCGACAACTCCCCTGAGACTACCTTGTTGAACTTGACTCTAGACCATTTTCTTATATTTGTTATCGTTTTCCTTTATTGTTAGTTTAGTTTATTATTTTATACTTATTCAACCCAAACCGAATTTCTCCGACTAAGTCTTTAACTAGACCGAGACTTTTAATTTAGCTCACCGTCCCTGTGGATTCGATACCCGACTTACCCTAGCTACCCTGTTAGTAGAGTTAGGTTCTTGTTTGATTGTGGGGATCCGCGACAAATCTTCACGTCAAAATGGCGCCGTTGCCGGGGACGGTGCTTCGTTAGAATTAGTCTTATTTTGGTTAAAGTCTTAGTCGTTTTCCTATTTCGTTTTATTATTAATAAAAAAAAAAGAACTTCTTGCTTTTTTTACGTGTGATTGTGAATATTATTATTTATTATAAGTAGTATTTTTATTTTATTTTATTTTGTTTACTTGGTTTTTTTTCTTTCTCTTCTTCTCCTCCCCATCTTGAGTGTTGTATATATATTTCTTCTTCTTGTTTTCACCATGTCTACTCTAGCAGACCATTATACACCAAAACCCGAGATGTTTGCTTCACCTATTAACCTTGGAAATTTGGAGGGTCTTGATTTCTATGTTGACCTGGGATTTATTGAGTTGGTGGAGCAGAATGCTTTTCACGGGACTGAGAGTGAGGATGTGTATAAACTTCTTAAGAGGTTCGTGGATTATTGTAGTTTTGTGAGGAGGGGTGATTTGCCCATTGAGACAATATTTCTCATACTTTTTCCTTTTTTCCTTAAAGGCCAGGCTTGGGAATGGTTATATTTACACCCTCCTAACACATTCTTTTCCTGGGAATCATTAGCTTTGGCCTTCCTAAGGAATTACTTCCCTCCTGCTAAAACTGCCAAGTTCAGACAAGACATTCTTAACTTTAGACAGGGCAAGTTTGAGAGTTTGAGTGATTCTTGGAGTAGGTTCAGGAGCTTATTGAGAGCTTGTCCCCATCATGGCATACCACTTTGGCTTACCACTTTGACATTCTTTGATAACCTACTTCCTTCTCATAGAGATTTGATACTTGTTGCATCTAACTGGAGATTCTATGACTTGGAAGTGGAAGATGCACATGCTTTGATTGCGAAAATAGCCAGTGGCCATGACCATCGGGAATTTGGGAGAGGACCACAGCCTAAAGATGACCCACATGCTCCTTCTTTGTTAAGTGACGGGGTCGATTCTTACTCTCTTGGTGAAGTGTATGATGCTAGTGTATGTCATGTTTCTCCTCCCTGTGTCAATGTGAGTGTTATGAATGATATTCAATCTTCCCCACCCCTTGTGAACATAATTGATGATGAAGATGATGATTATGTGTATAATTTTCAATCTCACCATGTTGACGCTGAAAATGAAGTACAGGATTTCTCATTGGCTAATTGTTTTGAGAATCCTATGTTTGAGGATGTAGTTGATGCTGAAATGATGCATAATCCTCTTTTTGACTTCATGGTAGGAGAAGGGGTTAGTGATGATAATGATGCTCTCCTTGATTCCTTCTTTGACACGTCTCCATATGGATATGTGCTTGACGATACATGGGATTGTGATGGTTTCTTTGAGAAACTTATTTTGGAGAAATTTGTTGAGGATGAATCTCTTTTACCTATTGACTGTCTTGACCTTGTTTCTCTTAGCCCTGTATTTGAGCTCATGATAAGTGAGGAGGACTGTGACAGTTCTTTCCAGGAGATTGGTTTGATTTTAGATCTGTCTCTAATAGATATTGTGATGGAGAGCACTGAAGACGGAGATATTACCACCTCGCCCAGGAGGAGTGAAAGTGGTAAGATGGGTATTTTGAGTGGTTTTGGGGTATTAGACCCCTTTCTTGTGCAACTTGAATTTTATGATGAGCCTTCTGGTAAAATTGCGATATTCGGTATGCACATCTTGCCTCACAAACTGCTTATTAGCCTTCTTACCCCTTTTATCTATTATTGGTCATACTTATTAATGCTGATTCATTATGACCATTTTGTTGCTGACTGGTCTAGCTTGTTTGACAAGCTAATGCGGTCCTTGACCAGTTTTTTAAACAATTTGTTAGCTTGTTGAGATATATTGGTACCGTGTATATATGATTCTTTGCTTGTTTGTGTTTTTTTTTGTTTTTTTTGTGTGTGTGTAGGTATTATGTGAGCTTCAAGAAATCGACAATAGATGACGGGTACGAGAACAAGAATCTACGGTCACTTCAATCTAGTAAGTTCTTTACCCACCATTTTTCTTTTCCCTCTCTAGTCCTTGAACATTGAGGACAATGTCCGATTTAAGTGTGGGGGAGGATTTGTTGTTGGTTGATTGGAGTATTTTGTGTCGGTTTGTGTTTTTGAGTCGTAATTTGTTGTTTTTTGTGTAAAAAAATGTCAAAAATCCAAAAAGATTTTATTTTTCGCCTTTTCCACTCGTTTTCTTTAATTTAGTCGTTTTTCTAACTTCTAACTTTTTGTGTAAATAATGATTTTTAGACGCTCGATAGTTGCAATTGTTCATTATATATCAATCGGTCTCCTACTGTAAGTCGCTCGAGGGTGTGTACTTCACTTGTTCCATTTTCCACCTCCCGTGATTTGATGTGACACTAGTTGACTTGTCTAGGTGACGGTGACCCAAGTGACTTCCGTTTTTGCGATCCCATTTTACTTACCTTCTCTTATTGGGAGAGAGCGGCGTTACAAATTCTGCTCGATCCTTCCACACAAATAAGTGCATGTTTGTAAGCACCGAAAAAATCACAAAAATGTCAAAAAGAAAGAAATAAGGGGGAGATGAAAAGAAAAATATGAAAAGATTAAAAATATGAAAGATATGAAAAAAAAATGAAAAAAGAAAAAAATTATAATTCCTCCCCGAGATAGATGTTTTTATTTCTATTAACTAATTATGGATCGTTTACTCTTGTCACTTTGGGTCATTAGGACGATCCTTGACTCTTTGAGTCGAGATAAGTTTTCTTAAGTCACTAACATCATGGGAGTACTCATTCCGCCTCCATCTCATAACCTTGACTGTATTGTGTATTGTGTCGATTGTAACAGTCTTAGTGTCTGATTATCATTTGTTTATACTTCAGTTGAATTTTAGAATTTTGACTTTTGATTAGGAAGCTTGTGACGTAAATTTTTTGTGTCATTAATTTGTGTGTTTGTTAGCTTTTCTAGTTGTTTTTCTTTACAGGTCGTACCTAAGTTTAGTGAGCTTACTCAAGGACGAGTAAGGGTTAAGTGTGTGGGAGTTCGATAAGTGATATTTTAGTAGTGATTTACCCATACTTTTACCCGTTATTTAGTCTGATTTTGAGTTCTATAATTATCATATAGCTCATTTTATGATATTAATTATTAATTAGTCGTTTTAGTTATACTTATCGTAATAATTGTTATATTCCGAGATTTTGGTACTGCTTCTTTCGTTATATCTTGCAGGTACCATGTCGAGTGAATTCAAGTGAAGAAAGTAAGTGAAGACGGGTTAAAGAGAATTAAGATACAAGGAAAACGAAGCAAAACACGATGAAAAAAAGGATCAAATAAGACCGACTGGGCTGGATTCTCGAACCGACGTACCTAAATTGTAATCCATTATACACCTAGACCCACGGTAGCAGAAAAGAAGAAAAAGAGGAGGATAGTAGGCGGCAAGGAGTAGCATATATAGAAGACAGTTGGAATAGGAAAAAAAAAACTCTCCCTTGATTTTGATTATTAGTTAAGTTAGATCAATTATTATGCTGTATTGTTGTTTGTTCTTCGGATCATATTTCTCCAAGTTGGGTATAATTCCTTCTCCTTTCTCCTTATTTATTTTAGTTGTGGATTCTATCAAAGTTTTCATCTTATCGTTTAATTATGTTTATTATATATGTTAGTATTAGTTATAGATAGTTTAGTTAGATTAATTTCAATTATGTCTGAATAGTAATTTCTAGGGTTAGGGTTAGTTCGGTTCGTCTTAATTGGGGTTTTGTCTCGAGTTAATTTAATTGTTGATTAATCGCTATTAATAATCTCCGTTTGAACATTATAATTATATGATTCGCTTGTCCTGGCCAGATTAGTTAATCAATTCAGTTAACCTGAACTTAAGATCGAGAGCCGAGTCTAGGTTAGACTTGCGTTCATTGGAGTAGGTCGACCTAGTAAGTAGCGAGAGCCCGCTAGGACCGTCCTATGTTAGATAGAGACTCGAGAGAGCCTATCTTATGCCTATTACTGACCTTAATCAACTATTTTGAGAAAATCCTTTTCGACAAGGTCAAATTTCAGTCTATTTAAACTGCAAATTTCTTTTCTACTCCTTTCAATTTTGAAAACCTATCTCTTAGCACGTGAGTTTCTTTTAGGACTTCGATTTCAAAACTAAGCAAAAATCATTTTCCCCAGCGCAAGTCAGTCTATAAATGCTAACTGCATTTCCTGTGTGTTGTCTTGCTATCTGCTATATTTGCTATTTCTGCCTGTATATCTAACATTTCAGGTACCAGCTTGGCTTCCCAAAGGAACATCAAGTTTTTTATTCTCCAGCGCCTGCGCAACTCACATATCTCCCCAGCGGAAAGCCTGAGACGGCATTTCCCGAAATAGCACGGGATGGGCCCATATATAGGCACACCCATGACTTATGCGACGTTTCCAATTCTCCACGGAGTTATCATCATCAGCTCAGGTATGATTTCTATCTTATGGCTGGCGGGCCCTTTCACGCAAGTCTAATGGACTATAAATGACCCGACCGGAACTCTGCCAGGTCTTAATCCTCGATTGGCCAGGTAGCTACTCTGACTTTCGCCTTGTCCAAGCCTCATTCAGAGTGGGGGCTCTGTAGACACCCACATTTTGACCGCCAGGTGTCTATAGCAGTTTCCAAAAAACACCCGATGATGATCGGACGCAAACGTGTTTCTACACGCTCGGATGTGGGCTCGAAACCATTAGTTTCTGGCTTGGGCTTTTTACGGAGTACAAATCTCACAAAACGGAACTCAAATTCAGGCCTAGTGGGTCGTTTCCAATCAAATAAGACTAATTTGGGTCAAAACCGACACCGGAAATAAAACCGTCTTTTAGCGACCGAGTCAAAACCCGGTCAAAGCCGTTTCCGAGAACAGACCCGCGGTCCTCTTTAAGGTGGGTCACTCGATCAAGTCCATCAGGACACTTGATCGAGTAACCCTAGACAAGGAGGGGGTAAAATTGCCTATATATATACACCCTCTTGCATGCAATTAAAACCCTAACTACACACATCCTTTTACAACCCTAATCAATCCTCTACAACCCTAATCTCTACCCATCACAACTCATCATCTTCGACCTTAAACCCTGGCATATAGAAACCCTAAACCACCATAACTTAACCTACATCGACCTCGATACTCCCGTGCTAAAGCCACAACTAGCGAGTTCTATGCGAGACAAGAAACATGTAGGTTGAGGGTGCAATAATCCCGTTCTCTTTCTCTCGTCTTCCTCTCGTCCTCTTCGTCTTTTTTTGCGTTTTTTTTATTGTTTATAATATCAATAATATTATTAGTATAAAACATTAAATTACTCGTTGATTCGTGTCGAGCGTGAGTGATGACGGGATAAGGAAATCCGAATATACGAGGGTAACGCACCCGATGTTGACGGTCGCTTATCCCGACACCCCGATTGCTTGATTGTTGAGACGAGTTAACATCAACAATAGTTTTCTTATTTTATCATTCATCGCATATTCATCGATTTTCCTAACTATTTCAAACGAAAACACTTTTCTTTTTATTTGAGTCGAAACCTTTTGATGCGGATCCGACATCACACAATCCGTAAGGATTTATTACGATGTCGGGATGCGGAGGGAATCAAGTCGAGTCTTTCTAATTCAAGTAAATACAAAGTGTCAACCTATTAGATTCGATACCAACTCAAATAGTTGGATGTCGAATTCAAATGGTCTAGTCAACAAATCCAACTAATAGGATTTTCGTTTAGGCTAAAATAGTTGTCACCTAATTCAATAGAATTAATTATGACACTATAAACGCGGAGATTATTCATATCGTTTTAGTCTGATTTAAAACGACTTACAAACATTCTTTTTTTAGGCATACTCTAGATATTCGATATCGATCTCATAATCGAGCTTAGAATATGGCGAGTATCGAGACACTACAACAAATTGACACTTGCGCCACGAATTATGCCACGGAAATTTGTTATTTGTGGCTAAATTTTACCTAGCCACGGGAAAAATTTGATTCACTACTTGGGAAATAAAATATGCCACGGGAACAATTTTTCCCGTGGCAAAAATTCACTTGCGCCACGAATTTTATTAAAGTCGTGGCCAATAATCACTCTTGCCACGAAAGATGCCACACCTGTGGCAAAAATATATTTAGCCACTGTTAGGAAATAAGTGCCTTGCAATTGTCCTTTTGGATCTCGAATTGATTTCCGACCTGAATCTGTTTAATTAGGAAAGTTTCCTAATTAATATCTAATTGATTAGAGTTTCCTAATCAATATCTGAGTATCTGACCTAGGATTTCCTAATCTGTTTAGGGTTTCTGTTTAGATTGAGAGTATTATATAAACTCTCATACCCTTACCCTAAGAATTATGATATCAGTCTGAAATCTGTAACCTCTCCTCAAATTAATAAAACTATCCCCTCCTTCTGCCCGTGGATGTAGCTAACAGGTTGTTAGTGAACCACGTAAATCTGTCTGTCTCTCGATTTTACGTTCTTATTTGTTTGTCTTTCTCTTCCGTTACAACAAACTGGTATCAGAGTTATGGTTCTTCCGATCTGTGAGAAAGATGTCTGTGATGAGTTTTAAAATCAAGATATTTTGATGGGAGGAATAGTTTTAAAATGGTTTTCGTTTTCGTTGAGCCTTTGTTTTGTGTTTTGTTGTGTGTCTTGTGTGTAAATGGTTTTTCGAAAACCCGGTTTAGAGGCTAGTGTGTGAGTGCTTACTTTCCCTTCCTAGTAGTGTAAATCAAGTCTTGGACTTTAGTCTAGTAGAATGACCCTAAATCAATGATTTCGTTGGTCCTTTACCTTGAGTCCGCCTAGCTTATTAGGGATTTACTACGGGATTTGCACCTTTGACCATTATGACCACCCACGGTGTGAAAAGGCCTTGGTTACCGAGTCTCTTCCCTTTGGTGACCGTGTCTAAGATCGTCTGATTAGTCCAAGTTCTCCACCTTTTTGTGGGTTTGAAGGGAAGGCGCCATCCCGACTCATCCATTACCCTACCTCCTACACATATCCACACAATAAAATTGCAAATTGTTGAAGTCATCTTTCTTGTTGCAATAAGAAATGCCAAAAAGCCAAATCAAGCCAAAAGGGCAAATAAAAGAAAATGAAAGAAAGAAAAGAATGAAGAAAAAGAAAAGGCACAAAAGCCAAAAAGAAAATAGAAAAGAAGAAAAAGAAATGGCATGGCAAAACAAAGCAAAAATGCAAAAGAAGAAGAAAATGCCAAAAGAAAATCGTCTCACAAAAATCGAAACCTCACACCTCATAAAATAAGCCTTTTACCGACTATTACCGTGAAGAGCCTACCAAAGGACCGAGTCCCTAGGAAGGATGATAGCGGTAATGGTCGGTCTTCCCTCATTTTGCATATTCCACCTTTTTACTTGGACTAGTTAGGCGGTTTCGGACATGGGACGACCCTCTTGGCTCTTTGCTAAAGGGGGCGGGGTCTCACTTACCTTCAGTGTCGACTAACACCGTGGTTCATCCTTTTTCCATCCCGCCGATCGTCCCGTGGTACGTTCTTAGAAGGTTAGGAGGAACCGAGGTAAGTTACAAATGTTTTTATTGCTTTGTCGTCATACTATTAGGGTTTTGTCCATCTTGGTTTGTATTGCTAGCTCGGGAACGTTGTCACTTGCCTTGAGTCCTAAACCAGTTCTTCTTTCACCGCTTGTTTGAGGAAAGCGGTATTTCTTTTCTTTTGGGTGCAACCTTTTGTGTGTTTGTTTGTGTGTTTGTTATTTATGTGTTTTGTGTCCGGTTGCATCCACAGTTTTGTCGCAAGACCCCACTTGCCTTGCGGAGTGCACTTTTCCTCTAAGTGTACTCGCGTGAGTTGAAAGGGCATAGGGTGCGCTAATACCCACTCGGCTAGTTTAGTAGTTAGTATGTGCTTACTCGAGGGCGAGTAAGGGTTAAGTGTGGGGGAGTTGATAAGTGTAGTTTGTAGCGCCTATTTTGCTGTGTTTTGGTCCCGTTTTCCTTGTGGAATCGCTCCTTGGGAGCGGTTCATGGGCTACTTATGCTTCCTCTAGCTCGTTTCAGGTTCCCGAGACCATTCATGACGAGTTGGAGCGATTCCGACTCAGTACATACACTTTTCGGAGCCAACGAAGCGGGGGAACGATCACTCGATTCCTTGGATTCGACCCCGAGACCTTGGGACCCAATCCCGAGCCTCCGAGACCCAATCCCGAGTCCCGAGAATCGATGAGAAGTTCATATGAAGCAAGGAGGAACCAAAAGGGTCATATTGGAGGCCTACAAGACTCATCCCCGACG
Source organism: Agrostemma githago (assembly GCA_958450325.1). Lineage (NCBI taxonomy): Eukaryota > Viridiplantae > Streptophyta > Magnoliopsida > Caryophyllales > Caryophyllaceae > Agrostemma > Agrostemma githago. Next base: position 43,579,318 of record OY288240.1, on the reverse strand, counting down.
GGTATGCACCTCATCCCGTCCGGGATGAAGTGCGCTTTTGAAGGGGTCACTGCCAGGCCGTCCCGGTTGGGACCAACCCGTCCCGGTCGGGATGACAGGCCGTCCCGGTCGGGATGATCCCGTCCTGGTCGGGACCACCGTGCTGTAGCCGCAACTCCTTTATTTCATCCTCCTTCATTCTTGTACCCCTATAAATACTTCCCTCTTGTATGGTTTATGCATCTTACATTACCCTAGACTATCTTAAACCTCTCTACAACATATAAACCCTAGATTTAGTTCCTCTCATTAGTTTAATCATCCTTTAATTTTTAGTAATCTTAGATAATTAGTCTTGTAATTAGTTCTTGTATTAAGAAGATACTTGAAGACTCCTCCAAGCTTGACATCCTTGGAGATTATTTGGGTTTCTTATTTATGCAAGTTATCATCTTTTCTTCATCCTATTGTTGGTATAATCTTCCTTTCTCTTGTTTATTGTTATTATTTCAAGTTTGAATCTTTACTTAGTGTTCTTGTTATTGTTCTTGTTTTCTTTCATTATGGATGTTTGGATTGTGATGTTGTTTTATCTTTTCATTGTTGTAGTTAGTTTGATTATGAGTGAGTAGATTCCTTGTGGGTTAGTAGGGGGATTAAGGGTAGATTATGGGTGATTAGGGTTTGATTAGGGGCAAAAGGGTGAATCTTTGTTGTTAGTCACATACTTGGCACACCATGTGTTTGTTGAAATGCTTGTTTGAGTTGTAGTGGCCATGCTTCTCATGCTAGTCTTCCTCTACTCATTGTTTGTCTTGTATGTGGTCATGTTGAGAATAGTCATTATACATACAATGTGGACTAGGGTTTAGACGCTATCAATGCTAACCTACCTCGACATCGGTTTAAGTTGCGAGAGCCCGGACCGACTCTAGCAACTAAGAGACACCTACACCCTTGATTACCCAAGTCACCCTACTACACTTATGAACCCGACCTAACCCACTTCTTTCCATATTTGACTTCATCTTATTAGTTAGTCATCATTTCTTTAGTTTCCTAGTTAGTTTGATTATTAGTATTGCTTAGCATTGTTTTAGCCTAGTTCATCATTAGTCTAGTTCTTACCTCTCCTCCATCATAGTTTTCCATTTATCGCTTCTTTGTGTTTGTTTGTGTGACCTAGTCTCGTTTTAGGCTAACCTAGTCTAAACCTTGAGACACCGTCTCCGTGGACACGACCCGACTTACCCTAACTACCGTTAAGGTCTTAGCCGATTATTATTTGATCGGTGGGATTCACGACAAATTCCTACCATCAATTTGGCGCCGTTGCCGGGGACGGTGTATTGTTTAGACTTAGTTTGCTTATAGCTAGACTTAGTTACCCTTGTTTGTGCTCTTCTATCATCTCTTGTGCATACTCTCTAGATTTTTCTTGTTTCCTTAGTTTTATTTCCTTCTTTTCTCTTTGTCTCTCGATTGTGCTTGTTTATTGTCGTTACCTAGTGCCCATAAAGCACTAGGTGTTCTCACGTTTGTTCTAGTGTGTAGTGTATGCCTAGGCGGGGAGGCGAATTCTTTCTCTTTAACCCAGAGCCGGAGAGGCTTTTTTGAGCTTTTCGCCAACGGACGATTAACCGGGTTAGGATCTCTCAACCAAGTGCAAGCAATACTCATCAAGAGCAAGCTCAAGGAAGCGATTTTGAGCAAGCATTTCAAGAGACGGCCGAAGGGAATTTCACCAATCCCTTTGGATATTCTAGTCCTAGTTCCCCCTCTACATCTACTTCAACTCCGTCTTCACCACCATCTCCCTTACATCCAATAATGCCGAAGTTTTCATCCCACTCTACATTCACGGAAGACGTCTTGCCGGGACCCAATGCTCTATCGGCCGCTTATGCCGGAAATTTTACGGCCAAGACTCACTTCATCCAACTTGTGGAGAGAAACCAATTTAGTGGTTTGCCCACCGAAGACCCGCACCAACACATGGAGACTTTCTCCGATTATTGCGACGCTATCTCTCAACCCGGGGTTACTCAAGATCAAATTCGTTGGGTACTCTTCCCGTTTTCTCTTATTGGAAAAGCGAAGCAATGGATTAAGAGTCTCGATAGGGCAACCATGGGCATAGACACTGGGAAGAAGCTTGCATTGGCGTTCTACCAAACATTCTACCCTCCGGAGAAGACAAATTTGCTTAGGGCCTCCATCACCGGTTTCCAACAACGGGATGAAGAGAGCCTTTATGAAGCTTGGGAGAGGTTTAAATCTTTGGTTAGATCGTGCCCCCATCATGGACTTTCACAATGGTTCTTAGTCCAACAATTTTGGAACGGTCTTTATGAGGACTCAAGAACTATACTCAACATGGGCTCCAATGGTAGGCTCACCGAGGTCGACGATGACCAAACATGGGCGAGAATCGAAGAGATGGCGGTGCATAGTTCGCAATACTCTAGGCCTAGGAAGGCAAATCGAGGAGGTAGGCACGAGGTCGATGCTATCACTCAACTAAGCATTGACCTTGGAGCTCAATTGAAGACACACATGGAGACCATTGATAAGAAGCTCCAAGGTCACCTCACTCAAGTTCAAAGCATTGGTTCCTCCCATCAACACTCAATTCAAGAAGTGAATGCTTTGGGATTTGCACCTCCTTTGCCTTATTATGGGATGTGCGATACTTGTGGAATCGTTGGTCATAATCCTATGCAATGCCAAGGAAGTATTGAGCAAGTGAATGCTTTCCAAGCGTTCAAGCAAGGTGCCTCCTATTCCAATCAATACCAAGCTTCCAATCAAGTCCCTCAACAACATCGTCCCTATGTTCCACATCCCTTAAGGGACAACAACCAAGGTTACCAAGGCAACTCAAGGCCTTTCAACAACTTCAAGCAAAGTAACCAAGGTTCATTCAACAACAATCAAGGGTTCCAACAAGGGAACTTCAATCAAGGCGGTTTCCAAGGAACCCAAAACTTTATAAGACAACAAAACCACAACCAAGGCCTTAATCAAGGCAATTATCATGGGTTCCAAGGGAACCGTCAACAACAAGCTACACAAGGTAATCAACAACAAAGCAAGCCTAGGAGCCGGTCTCCTACTCATGATTATGGCATTCCTCTCGCCATCACCGATACCCCGCATAATCCATCATCTCCACCCCGGGAATTCGACATCCAAAAATCTATGATGGATATGCAAAAGAGTCAAATGGACATATCAAGAAACCATCAAGAGCTCTTTGCTTATATTCAAGGGGAAAACGTGTCAAGAGATGCCCGTATGAAGATGCTTGAAACTCAAGTATCTCAACTTGCTTCGGGGAGCTCCTCAAGACAAAGGGGCAACTACCTTCTCAAGGTGAAACAGCGACATTTGAGCATGTAAATGCCATCACCACAAGGAGAGGTACATCTTATGACTCCCCTCCATTCCCTAGTGAGCAAGAGCCAATGCAAGAACCGACAAAGAAAATGGCACCTCCAATTCAAGAAAGCTCAAGCTTTGATAATCCAATGGAGGAGCAAGTCTTATGGGAAATTGAGAAACCCCAACAAGACAAGCTTCCCCCACTTCAAGCAAAAGACAAGGGTAAAAGGAAAGTGTCGTTTGAAGAGTCCACCCTTATTGAGCAAAACAAGATCCAAATCAAGTTACCTTTCCCAACAAGGCAAATGAAGACCAAGGTGGATAGCCAATATGACAAGTTCCTTAGTATTGTGAAGAAGTTGGATGTGAGTGTCCCATTTAGCGAGCTACTTACCCAAATCCCGGCATATGGAAAATTTATGAGAGAAATCTTGGCTAGGAAGAGATCCATCGACAAGGAAGAGACCATTGCGTTCACAAGAGTGGTGAGCGAGCTCATTCAAGGTTCTACGCTTCCAAAGTTGAAGGATCCAGGTAGATTTTCGATCCCTTGCACCATAGGCCACTACAAGATCGAAAGAGCATTATGTGATTTGGGTGCGAGTGTGAGCATCATTCCTTATTCTATTTGTTGCCGACTTGGGATGAAGGAGCTTAAAATTACTTCTATCACACTCCAAATGGCCGATAGTTCATTCAACCGACCATTGGGGATGCTAGAGGATGTGCCGGTGAGAATCGGTAAGTTCTTCATTCCGGTTGACTTCATCGTGCTCGATATGCGGGAAGATGCAATCACTCCCATTATTCTTGGGCGCCCATTTCTACATACCGCCGGTGCTATGATCGATGTGAAGAATGGTAGGATCACCTTCGAGTTAGGCGAAGAGAAGCTAGTGTTTGACCTCCAAGGTAACACTTCGCCTACTAATGATGAGTCATGCAATATGATCCAAGCCAAGAAAAACATTGATCTAGGGGTTGAGTCGGGACAAAGCTTGAACAAGGACTCTTGTGAACTTGAGGATGATGACTCCGATTTGGAGGAAGATGAGTGCCCATTTTATGGGCTTGATGACAAGTTGAAAAGCAAGGAGAAGGATGAGCCTCCCTTGGGGCCACATGAAGACCGGTGGACGTTTGGGTATGTCCCCAAAGACCAAAAGTACAAGTTCAAGTCGTTGAACTTGGAAGATAGGGATGCCCCGGGAACGTCGAGGCAAGGCCATGAAGAGCCTTGGTATGTGGTCGGTTATATCTCGAGCTTGATTGAAGACTTTGCTAGGGCCTTCGACTTGTTCCTTCGTGCCCTTGATGGAGATGGAACTAGTTCTTGTTGTTGAAAAAAGATTGAAGAATGCACCACCTTGGTTTGACGGAGTTCCACAAGAACCGTCTCTTTGTATATATCTCTATCCCTTGTAGTTTGTTTTGTTTTGTGAACTTCTTGATTACTTGGATTGATTGATGAGCGATGTGAGGGAGGGAATTTGATGTGTTATTTGAGTTTATTGTGATAGGTGAGAAGTGGAAGTGATCCCTGAAGAGTGGTCATTGTTTGAGCTTGAATTGTGTGAAGGGAAGTCGGTTTTTGAAGCTCGGAACGAGCTTTTGGGAGCTATAGAGGGTTAGGAGACTCTTCCCGGCCTAGAAGAGGTCATCCTGTCCGGGATGGAAGGCCCATCCCGACCGGGAAGGATGTCATCCCGTCCGGGATGAGGTGCACAAAAGATGGGTTCACTGACAGCTCATCCCGACCGGGACGAGGTCTTCCCGACCGGGACGAGACGGTCATCCCGACCGGGACCACCCATCCCGACCGGGATGGACCCCCTGTCCTCTTTCGGCCTTTTCTTCGTCATTTGAGCCCACCCTACCACTTTGTACCCCCTCCCAACCTCCCTACATGCCCTTTCTCTCCTTATATGACCCTTACACCTCACATACACGTTTTCACCTCACTTTCTCTTCACTTTAAAACGACTTTCGCATCAAAACCCACCTCACTATACCTTTATACCCCAACCATGGATCCGTATCGCGATTGGAGAGGAACAACAATGACGACAAGCAAAGTTCTTACATTTACCATTGAGACGATGGAGCGAGTGAGTTGCTAACCGATGGGTACGGCAACTATCCTTTCTTTTCCGTCTATTACTGCTTGTTTTCTATTGTTTGCCCCCCTTTCCCTTGAGTCATTTGTGTCATGGTGGCCCTCGGGGCCTTGGTAGTTATTGCTCCCGACTCTCGATGACGTGACTACATCGAGAGTCATTTCAAAATCCAAATTTTACAAGATTTTCACCCTTTTTTGTAGGATTTAGTCGGATTTGGGCGGAATCCGGGCTAGGTGACTTGATTACACCTAGTCCTCCTCTCCCATTTCCTTTTATTTCTTTCTTTTTATTTCTTCCCCCATCCATATCTTTTCTTGTCTCGGCCCATGGTGACTTGACTACACCCCGGCCGGACACATTCTACCATTTTCTCCACTTTTTGATTTTTAGCTTTATTTTCGTAGTTTCTTTTCTTTTGTGCTCCCATGCACTATGGTCGAGCATGAGGACATTTCTCGGCTTAAGTGTGGGGGAGTGATATTCCAGCATAGTTAGCCTTATTTTTGTAGTTTTTCGAAAAATCTTTAAAAACCCTAAAAATTCGAAAAATCTTTAAAAAATTTCACAAAAAAATCAAAAAGATTTTCTTTTTGTGTGTTTTCCTTTTGTGTCATTGTCTCGTATATTTGTTTTGTTGTGTGTGTTTGCCCCCCTTTTCCTTATAGGTTGCTTAAACCACCGATGGCTTTGGAAAGCTTTCAAGATGTCCGGTAACATCTTCTATCCCTTCTTCCTTCTTTGTCTCTTGCGGAATTTGGAGGGGATTGTGATGTGGTGTGCTCGGGAGGAGCTTTGTAAAGTTTGATCACTAGTAGAAAATACCCCTACCATGTCTATGCTATCGTGTCGGTTCTAGCATAAGCGACATATTAGATATAAATTATAAGTGGAGGAGGTCTTTAGTGGTGGGTTTTTACAAAAACGACACAGTAAGTACTAATTTTTGTGGCACTTCTATTTTAGAACCGACATTATAGGTTTTTATGGCGGTTCTATTTACAACCGACGTAAAAAGTGACACGATAGAATGTTACCATTGGTGGCGGTTTTACTTTAGAACCGACGTTGTAGAGTTTTTGTGGCGGTTCTATTTACAACTGACATAAAAAGTGACACAATAGACTGCTACTTTTCGTGGCGATTTATTTTAGAACCGACATATAAGTTTTTGTGGCGATTCTATTTACAACCGACGTAAAAAAATGACACAGTAGAGTACTATTTTTCATGGCGCTTTTATTTTGTATAGACACTATAGGCTTTTTGTGACATTCTATTCAAATCGATGTGAAATGTGACATAATAGAGTGTTTTTTTGTGCCGGTATTTTTTTAGAGTTGACACAACATGTCTTTGTGGTGCTTCTATTTTCAACCTACCTAAAAAGTGACACAATAAAGTGCTACTGTTTGTGACAGTTTTATATTAGAACTGATACTAGAGAAATTTCCAGCGTCATGAGGTTCATCTTGTCTCACCTACTTAAGGTTACTTCAGTTTAGATTAGTTCAATTTAGTTTAATTCAACTTACTTCGATTCATTTCAGTTTACTTAGTTCAGTTTAGTTCAGGTGTGTAATACCTCTCTTAGTGTCTTTTGTGTCTAGTTAGGTTTCCATGAGTGAGTAATGGTCTACCTATTTGGGTGGGCTCCATCTAGAGTTGATCTAACTTGAGGAACCCGACATGATCCGCCCAAAAGCGACCTAATACAAGTATACAACCCGAATTGGGTGAACCGTAACAAATCAACACGACACGACCCAACCTGACCTAACAACGAATAACATCCTCATTTTTTCCAACCTGAACTGACACGACCCGACCCATGACCTGTTATTGACTCAACGCGATAATGTTTTACCTTAAGATTAATATTAATAACTTTTACTTAAGACTTCAATTTTACACACGTTTAAACAAAAAAAGTACCCGGCTAAACCTAAATATATATGAGAAAATATTCAAAAATATATATTCATTCAAAAATATATGTTGATAACCTAAGCTAATACTGACTCGCTAACGACCCGACTCGACTCGACTTGCCACTTGCTGATGGCGCAACCTACTTTGATCGACCCTACCCGCAACCAAACCTAGTGACCCGATTGCCACCTTTAATCTCGTCCTATATACACCTTATTTGTCAAACCCGGCTCCACTTATAAGAAGTTGTTAAACCCGTTTCGAGATTCGAATTATATTAAAACCATAAATTCTCATATGAGACGGTCTCATACTACGGTATCATATTACTAAAATAATACAGTAAACTATTCCGTAAAGAGGTATCACAATAATCGTATCAAAACTGTTACGGAGTACGGAGTGTACTATTTACTGTACAAGAGTAGGTTATGTTTTCTCCTTCCTCATTTCCAATCAGTTTCTCGCACTCCCTCCTTCCCTATTTCTCACCTCCTTTCATCTTCTACCTACGTACACCAAGCCCCACCGGCATCAACTACCTCCATAACCCGACGATAAATGACTTGTCTACTACTCCTACGTCCCATTGTTGAGCACCCTTGATTTTGATTCCATGTTGTTGATTACTTCCGACGGCCTGCACCCTCGTTGCAAAACACCATTTACGCCTCCTCTTTAGGCCTCCGCCTACGTTCCATCATCGATTTCATACTTTATATCTCCAATTAAAATCAATTTGGGACCTATAACCTTATAGGTACATATTCTGATTTAGATGTTTGATTTTCATGTTTTATATCTATATATTCGGCCTGACATATAGTGGGACTTCTGTTGGGATATAATTTAATTTGCTTTCAGTTATTGAGATTTTGAAGTTCTGATTATGAGAATTTGCTACCATTGATAATAGATGATTTGTGTTAACAAATTTGATTCAGTTTAATATTAACCGAATTGTTAACTTCAGCAATTGTATGTGTTAGGTTTAGTTCTGAACTAATATGTTGTTAATTGAGCTTTTGTGTCTATTTCCACTCGTTAATTCAATAAATAGTTTAAATATTAGATTATGGATCCATTTATTTATGATTAGGGGTACAATTAGGTCTTAGGATTAGGGATTTTCATTTATTTATTTGTACAATTGAGGCTTTTTTATTATTACTAACTAAAAACACCCTCACTAATATACGAGTATGTTTTGAGGAGCTGATGCAAGTGAATAATGAGCAGCTTTGTGTATGATAAACTTCATAGAAAAGGAATTATGATCATGTGTTCAGTTTGGGGAATTAATCTGTAGTAGTTTAAGCCTTTTCAGGTTGAAGTCTATGCTAAGATGGTAAACTAAAAGCTGATTTGGGTGTACTTGAAATTTGAATGCTGAGTCGTAGGCAACAGATAAATGATATATAATGACAAAATCATGGAAGATCCCACAGTCGTGTTTGGATTGGATAAAGATTTTGGCACCAAAATTCCGATGCAAGCAAAATCTATTGTGGAAGGATCAAGCTCAGTAACCGTGTCCGAGTACAAACCTATCTGTGATGTTGATGACTACATTCAGGTGCAGCGTTTATTCATTCTGATGTGCTACCTTATACTCCAATAGTTTATCGAAATTTGCATGCATTTGCTATTGTATTCTTCTATTGTGGTTATAGTTAAGGTCAATGACATGGTTGTGTACATACAGTTTTCTTGCACAATTTTCACTTTATATCGTTATAATGCTTCATTAGTGATACTCTGTATGTCGCAGTGTGAAGCTAATATTTAATGCGGCATTTGCATCAAACAATTTCATCCACCACCACATAAAAGAGGATGGTATCCTCATGGGCATCCTTCTGTATGCAAGTTAGGATTAAATAAATATAATTAGTACGAAATTTATCATTAAAAAAAGGATATGACTTACCTTTATGCTTTCTCTCAACATGGTGTCTGATTAATTTTAAGTTTGTACACTTGATTATTCAACGTTAACGTCTTGCAATTCATCTTCCTTTTCCGATAACTTATCTCCAGTATTTTGTATATAGCAAATCTCAAATTAGCTCCGAGTCATACTTATTTTCTCATTTCTTAGATTGTTTTAAAGTAATGTTTCCTTTCAGCATATGATCACATGGTCCATCTTGATTTTTAATGTCATTATTAATGTTCATCCTCGTTTAGGGACAACATGATGAGCTGAAGTCCAAATTTTTTTATCATGAGAGGGTTGCCCGTGAAGCTAAACAAAAAAAGTTATATGAACCACTTTTTACAAAGGTAACGATTATATGAAACTGTACCATCAAATTTTATTTGTGTTTTCCGCGTTCTAGACTGTTATTTTTAGGTGATATCTGAATTTCATAACTGCTTGATTACTTTTGCATCTTCTTTCGTCTATACAGAGATATGAAATTGTGAATGGTTTAGTTGAAGTCAATGGAGTTGTAAATGAAGCCGGTACCAACCACGGATAGGAAAATGCAACATAAGGTATCAGCTGCTGTGGCTCAACATTTTTTCTTTTTTCTCATTTCTAATGTTTCCTTAAGTGAAAGAAATTATGAATTTTGATAATTGAATGGAGCTTGGTTTATCTATGCTTGTTTTGAGAAAGGTTCTGAATCCAAATTACTGAGCACGATGAAGGAGCTCTAAAGTATCTCAAAAACATCAAGTGGACTAGGATTACTGAACATCAGGGCTCCTACCCTATTTATTTTGTAGTATAATGATGAATTTATTGCAATTTCAAGAACTTAATGTTTTTATGTTGTACTTCGTGTGTAACAATGAATTTGTATATGCTTTAATACCAATCTTTTATCATTCGTGATTGTTCCTATGTAGCTGACAATTTTTTGTTTTTTAATGTTGCAGGTAAAAAAAATTTAAATCGTACTTTAAGAGAATGCAAGTCACCAAATTTTCAAGAGAAGTGTTTGAGAAATTATGGGTGATTCCTTACACAAACTTGTTTAAGATTCATTTGTAATCGTGAAATATTAGCATGTGTCAATGAGTAACAATAATTATTTTTAGAACTATGTATTTGAACTTGGTTTATGCTATGAAATAAAACCAATATTGATCGATTTGGTGTTTTCTGGTAATTAAAATAGTTTTGGGCTAACAACCGACACCATAAGAACCGACACCATAGCTTACCTATGTTGGAGCGAGTGTCCTCCACAATAGTGCAATGATATATTAAATCTCATGAGCGGAATATACTTGGGATAATTAGTACATTGATACTCCACGTCAGTTGATTAACGTAAATCGGTAACGCTCAGCTGACTAGAGTTAGACGTTATTGTCGTATGACGGCGGTGATCAACTGATCCCTTTCGGTCACACCTATAGGATGAGACCCAAATAGAAGACTAATTATTTGTATCTGATACAGCTAATTAGTTCCTTGCGTATATAGTGATATATGCATGGTAACGAGAGTTATTTATTGGAGATAGAGTTTGGAACTCTGTCCGATTAAGTTTATTAGTCTATTATACGATAATTGACTGAATAAATTTTACGTCTTATTTTAATACGATTAAATAAGACCTGATTTAGTATTTAAACGTTAATTACTAAATTAGTTGAGGTTTTGTATGCTTTTATGGATAGTGGTAATTAGCCGTTAATATATTTACAAGGAGTTGTAAATTTAGCTAATTAATTATTATTATTATTATGGGACCTATTATATATAGATATAATAGTAATGTACTACTTAAAGAGTTAAGAGTATATTATTTGATGTGATCAATTATAGAGATAATTGATCATGTCACACATTGCATTTGTATGACAAATGACAAAATAAAATGGACCCATTTTATGTACATGTGTATGGTACACTAGTAAAAATAATGGCAATAGTGATTGGTCTTATTTTTACTACATGCATAAATAATAGTAATAATGACACTAGACACTAGACTTTAAGCATGCAAATAAAATAATGCATTTTAGTCTTCCCCATGTGGGGTGGCCGGTTTTGGGGTAGTAAAAAGGGGGCTCTTTGTTCTCTTTTTAACTCACCAATTCATTTGCATGCATGAGCTTTTGCTTTTAACCTCATCTCTCCAAAAACTCTCTCTAATACTAGTATTCATCTTCATTACTAAAGTAGTAATAGATTAATAATATTAGTATTGTTTTATCACTACTATTATCTAGTTAATAATACTAGTGATTATTTGGGTTGATTCTTGGTGCAACTTGAAGGAGATCTTCTACTTTGAAGATTCAAGGTTTTGGAGGATCATCCATACTATTATTAGCTCAAGAACAATAAGAAAAGGAGTTTTCTTATTGTGCCCAATATTTCCTCATTGTTTATGTAAGGAAATCTCTTCTTATATCTAGTTTTTGTCATTTGATGTCATGCATGTAACTAGATCTTTATATACTAAATTAACAAGTAATTTGGTAACTAATTAGAGGAGTCTAATTAGTGGGTTTCGAACCCATCAAGTGGTATCAGAGCCTTGTTGTTGCATGCATGTCGATTTTTGACATTTTTTCGGGTTATATGATAACTTTGGGAAAAACCGAAAATTGTGTGTAAAATGGGTTTCACACGAAATTTTTGGGTACATGCATACCTAATGACCTCAAAATAGTTGTGGTCGAGTTTGGTAATTTTTGGAATTTATTTGCTAATTTATAATCATTTATGCCTTAAAAACCGAGTTTTTATGCCTATTTGATGTTAAAAGTTAACTAAAAATAGTTGCATGTTTTTGGGCATGGTTTTTTGGTGTACATATCTTCATATGTTGATGGACATATGTGTAAATTTTTGAAATTTATTTTGTCCTTTTGGGATGTTTATTGTTTTTTTATGAGATAAGAATCGATAAACATGCATTTATTTGTTCCTATTTTATTCGAGAATATTTGTGGACAAGTTTTTGTTTTAGAGTTCCTGGAAATGTTCCAGAATGAACAAAATTATTCATTTTTAATTTTGGACGTTTTATGATTTAATTTGAATTTATTTCATAAAATTGACCATTTACCGATTAAATTAGCAAATAAAATCAATTCAAACTAATTTTTATTTTTCAAATTAGTGGAGACTAATTCTTGAAATTCCAAATTGGTTTGGAAAATTAGTTTGAGCTTAATTGAGAATTAAGTGTTGATTAATGATTTTTAATGGTTAAAAATCAATAAATTCCATAAAACCGAGCTAGGATGAACTTGATAAATTATGGGGCGATTTTGGCATGTTTTTTTTTACAGCATTTTATTTATTTTAATGTTGTTGAATGAATGAATGTCATTTATTGTTTATTTTGCAAGATTGTACCTAGTATGGCCTAGTCTTTTAATCGGTATTACCCGTAATGTAAGGGAATATCGATTTGGTTGTAATTAATTGCGATCTCGTATCGCCCGTTTGTAATAATTAATAGTTTTATTCATACAAATGTATAATAGGAAATGCTATGTATCATTTGTAATTAATTATTATGAAGACGGAGATTACACAAGACGGTGGACAAAAGACGGTGCCTTTTGGTGGTGTTCCATTGAAGAGGCCAGGGACCAAGGAGTTGGTTTCCGATTTTGTAATAGTCTAGTTAATTAGATTAGCTAGATGGCCATACTAGGATTTATTTGTTTGATGCTTGCTTTATTCTCGCTCATGCCAAAATCGCCAATCATGCATTTTATTCGTCGATTGTCAATTCACCTATTTACGTAATCACCAACTTAGTTCACTTATAAGTGATTAGTAACCTAATATTGACAAGACCTCTCACATGCATCGTAAGAATTGAGATTTAGCCTTACCAATTAAAGCACCTATGAACCCCTTGTTCATTAGGGCAACCACAACGTGGACCCTTTTTACCTAGGGTAAATAGGGTGATAAGATCACATGCCAAGATTGGGTTGGACTCAACGAAATAAAAGTTATTTCGGGACTAGGAGATGGATTTGGTTGAAATCCGTCGACCGAGAGTTCTAGGGTAGAATTAGTCAAGTAATGACTTACCGTTTTTACATAAGGATTGCATGCGATGTTAGTTCTTATCTAGATACGGATCTTGGAATCGCTTATATAATTTCGTGAGGGGTCATTATATGAGTGACTTGTTAAAATTGTTTTACAAGTAAATTATATAACAATGAATGTTAATATTTCCTAAACTTTGTTGTAGTGTTTATAATTCGCTATGGCTACTAATGCAACCATTCAACTCGGAAAGGATTCTTGGCTTAGGTCCGTTATGGACAAATGTATCTTGAAAGACGATGGAAGTAATTTCATCGAGTGGGAGTCTACCATTAAAGGTGCGGCGTTGTCCGACAACGTCCTTCGTTACTTGAACGAACCACCACCCAACGAACCCGGTCCTCGAGCCGCCCCGGCACAAAGGACCGCTTATGAGGAGTATTTGAAGATATCCAACGATATCAAGAATATCTTGATATGGTCAATGTCTCCAAAACTCAAGCTTCAATACATTACCCTTAATGCATATGAGATATTCTCAAGGGTTACGACGGCTTTTTCCCAATCACCCGATATCCGTCAATATGAGGCTATGATGAAATTCTTCGAGGGTAAGCTAGAAAAGGGCCAAAAAGTGGGTCCTCATGTGCTCAAGATGATTGAGCATATTGACACACTAGAGCGTCTAGGGTGTAGCATTCCCAAGAAGCTTGCGATCGGTCGCATTCTTCACTCACTCCCCTCCAAGTTCTCCCAAATTAGGGTGAACTATAATATGCATGGCATGGACAAGAGTTTCCAAGAGCTTCATGCACTCCTCAACCAAGCGGAGAGGGACATGGAGGCTAGTGGGAGTGAGAAGAGAGACATGCTCTCCATGAAAATGAAGAATCTCAACCTTGGGGTTCAAAAGGGTAAAAACAAGGGTAAGACCAAATTCAAGAGACATGGAAAAGACAAGAACAAAGGGAAAGCTATTGAGAATAGCAAACCTAAGGCTAAGGTTAACAAACATGCCGACGCCGATTGCTATCACTGTAATGGCAAGGGACATTGGAAGCGCAATTGTCCCAAATATTTGAAGGAATTGAAGAACAAGAAAGACGAGAGTGAGACTCCGTCAGGTATTGTCTTCACTTCTCTCTATATGATAGACATTAACTATACTTGCACTTCCACTTGGGTATTAGATACCGGATGTGGTTCTCATCTTTGTAATCATTTACAGGGCATGAGGGACGTGCGAGCACTAGCCAAGGGTGATGTAGACCTACGCATGGGAAATGGAGCTAGAGTAGCCGCTATATCCGTAGGCACTTATGTACTCACTCTAGCTAGTGGTTTAGAGTTGTATTTGAATAATTGTTATTTCGTACCAACTTTAACTAAGAACATTATCTCTATTTCCGTACTTGATATGGAAGGTTTTTCCTTTATGATTAAGGACAATTGTTGTACTTTTTCATTTAATGACATGGTTTATGGTAAAGCTACGTCTATCGGAGGTATTTATGTTCTAGATAATGTTAATGATGTATATCATGTAGAGAACAAAAAGCTCAAAACGGGTGAACCTAATCAATCCTACCTTTGGCATTGTCGTTTAGGACACATAAACGAACGACGCATAAAGAGACTTGTTTCAACGAAACTTCTCAAACCATTTGATTACGAATCTTATGGTGTATGCGAGTCTTGCATATTAGGCAAGATGACTCGTGCTCCTTTCTCAAGTAAAGGAACACGAGCAAGTGAGGTATTGGGCCTTATACATACCGATGTGTGTGGCCCAATGACTATCACCGCTAGGGGTGGTTACAACTACTTCATCACTTTTACCGACGACTTAAGTAGATATGGGTATGTCTACTTAATGAGGCATAAGAGCGATGCTTTTGAAAAGTTCAAAGAGTTTCAAAGTGAAGTAGAGAACCAATTGGATAAAAAGATTAAAGTACTACGATCCGATCGTGGCGGTGAATACCTAAATAATGAATTTGATTCACACCTAAAATATTGTGGCATAGTATCACAATGGACTCCTCCTGGCACACCACAGTTGAATGGTGTGGCCGAAAGGAGAAACCGAACTTTATTAGATATGGTTCGGTCCATGATGAGTCTCACTGAGCTTCCTGATTCATTTTGGGGTTTTGCCATTTTGTCCGCAATATTTTCACTAAATCGAAGCCCGACTAAAGCAGCCAATAAGACACCATATGAGATATGGAAGGGAAGGGTTCCTTATTTGTCGTTCATGAGAATCTGGGGTTGTGAGGCATATGTTCAGAACAAGTCTGACAACAAACTCGCACCAAGATCCGACAAATGTCTATTTGTAGGGTATCCAAAGGAAACACAAGGCTATTACTTCTACAATCGTCACGAAAACAAAGTGTTTGTGGCACGTGACGCTGTCTTTCTAGAAAATGACTTCATTTCTAGAAGACAGAGTGGGAGAAAATTTGAACTTGATGAAGTCCAAGAGCCACAAACCGAAAATGAAGTGGAGGAAAGCGTTCCCTCCTCCTCGGACACGGTTGTTGTTCCCTTTGAACCTAGGAAATCCACGAGGATTAGTCATCCTCCTGATCGATACCTTGGTATTGTCGAGGAAGATGCGTTAGACATGTTGCTTTGCGAAAGTGACGAGCCTAACACCTACAAGGCGGCCATATCTAGTCGTGATTCCATGCAATGGCTTCAAGCCATGCGATCCGAAATGGATTCTATGCACGAAAACCAAGTGTGGGATTTGGTTGATTTACCTGAAAAGGTGAGACCTCTTCAGTGTAAATGGATCTTTAAGATCAAGAATGGCATAGATGGACAAAGAGATGTCTACAAAGCTAGATTGGTGGCAAAGGGTTTTACTCAAGTTCATGGTCTTCACTATGACGAAACCTTTGCTCCAGTCGCAATGCTTCGCTCCATAAGGATTATCCTAGCGATTGCCGCGTTTCATGATTATGAGATTTGGCAAATGGATGTCAAAACCGCCTTCTTGAATGGGATTCTAGAAGAGGAAGTGTATATGACACAACCAGAAGGTTTTGTAGATACATCTAATCCTAGGAAGGTATGCAAGCTTAAAAGATCCATTTATGGTCTTAAGCAAGCGTCCAGAAGTTGGAATCATCGCTTTGATCATGTTATCAAACAATATGGTTTTGCTCGTAGTGTCGAGGAACCTTGTTTGTACATGAAGTTTAGTGGGAGTAAGGTAACCTTTCTTGTCTTGTATGTGGATGACATACTTCTTATCGGGAATGACGTTCTGATGCTTGCTTCCGTAAAGGAGTGGCTAGGAAAGCACTTCCAAATGAAAGATTTGGGAAATGCACAATGTATTTTGGGTATTCGGATCCATAGAGATAGATCCAAAAGGGCGTTGGTATTAAGTCAAGAAGCTTATATAGATAAGATTCTTGATCGATTCAAAATGAAAGACTCTAAGAGAGGCTTTCTTCCCATGAGTCAAGGTACCATTTTGTGCAAGTCACAGTGTCCTACCACACCCGAAGAAATTGAACGCATGAAGTTGATCCCATATGCTTCCGCGGTTGGATCAATCATGTATGCCATGACGTGCACTCGTCCCGATGTTTCGTATGCTTTAAGCATGACGAGTCGTTATCAAGCCAATCCAGGTGAAAGTCACTGGACAGCCGTGAAGAACATCCTTAAGTACTTGCGAAGGACCAAGGATTCGTTCTTAGTGTTTGGAGGGGATACTGAATTACGTGTAAGAGGTTACACGGATGCCAGTTTCCAAAATGATCGGGATGATTTGAAATCCCAATCCGGCTAAGTTTATATGTTGAATGGAGGAGCCATTAGTTGGAAGAGCTCCAAGCAAAGTGTCACCGCGGATTCTACAACAGAAGCTGAGTACGTCGCGGCTTCGGAAGCTGCAAAGGAAGCTGTTTGGATTCGTCAGTTTTTGGAAGGACTAGGAGTAGTCCATTCCGTCGAAGATCCTATCACCATATATTGTGATAACAGCGGGGCCATTTTTCAAGCAAAAGAGCCCAAGTCTAGCAATAAGTCTAGACATGTACTTAGGAAATACCACGTGATAAGAGATCTCGAAGAAAGGAAGGAAATCGATATATGTAAGGTTGGGACAGACGAGAATATCGCTGATCCTTTAACCAAGCCTCTTTCAAAGGCTAAACATGATGGTCATGTTGTTGCAATGGGATTGAGAAAAGTCCCGGATTTTCCTTAAGTTATCTAAGATGTAATAATTGGATATTGTAGCAATTTTTACATTTATGATAATAGCATTCATTGTTCGAGTTTCAATATGAACTTTTTGTTTAGTTTGACTAAACCCATACTTTGTTCATTCGAATGGATTGTGAGACAATCTTGAACCCTATTCAAGTGAACGTTTGAACATAGTATTTTTGCCCCTTGTCACTTAATGAGGTGACGACTCGGAGTGACAAGATTGTAAGTTGATCGATGGTTAGTTCAAGACCATGGGGTCATGGAGATGACTGGTCATTTACATAGGCAGACTGATTGTCACTCTGCCGGGCAGTGACCACAATAGAGTCCCTTATCAAATTAGTTGAAGCCTGGTCGTGGCGGGGATTTCTATTTTATTCCTATGAGTCGATTCTTTAGACTGGCGACCATTTATCTGAGTCGGTGCAGTTTCCGATTGGCTTAGGTTGGTGTCCTAAGTCGTGCCGTGAAAGGAGGCTGATGGGCATCTTCTGGGTCATGGTGATCTGCATTATACAGTATAAGTTGGGTCAACAGGAATTGTTCACCCACGTCGGGTACATACGTCCTTGGGCCACTCGAGGAGAAGTAACTGGAAATGCGTGGCCACGCTCGGAAATAGATCTATGGTAGATTTTCCGGTCAAACAGTTATTCTCCAGATCGAGAAAACCACTCTTATTATATTTAAATCACAAGTGCGACCTGAAAGACACCTTGTGATGAGTGGGAGGATGTGACATCAAAGAGACAAGAGAATCGGTAGCGCACAACTTGTGTAGACAAGTGGGAGACATTGATGAAGTAGCAGTACTTCGCAATATAGTGGCTACATGCACAACTTGTATCGGACAAGTGGGAGATTGTTGGAGCGAGTGTCCTCCACAATAGTGCAATGATATATTAAATCTCATGAGCGGAATATACTTGGGATAATTAGTACATTGATACTCCACGTCAGTTGATTAACGTAAATCGGTAACGCTCAGCTGACTAGAGTTAGACGTTATTGTCGTATGACGGCGGTGATCAACTGATCCCTTTCGGTCACACCTATAGGATGAGACCCAAATAGAAGACTAATTATTTGTATCTGATACAGCTAATTAGTTCCTTGCGTATATAGTGATATATGCATGGTAACGAGAGTTATTTATTGGAGATAGAGTTTGGAACTCTGTCCGATTAAGTTTATTAGTCTATTATACGATAATTGACTGAATAAATTTTACGTCTTATTTTAATACGATTAAATAAGACCTGATTTAGTATTTAAACGTTAATTACTAAATTAGTTGAGGTTTTGTATGCTTTTATGGATAGTGGTAATTAGCCGTTAATATATTTACAAGGAGTTGTAAATTTAGCTAATTAATTATTATTATTATTATGGGACCTATTATATATAGATATAATAGTAATGTACTACTTAAAGAGTTAAGAGTATATTATTTGATTTGATCAATTATAGAGATAATTGATCATGTCACACATTGCATTTGTATGACAAATGACAAAATAAAATGGACCCATTTTATGTACATGTGTATGGTACACTAGTAAAAATAATGGCAATAGTGGTTGGTCTTATTTTTACTACATGCATAAATAATAGTAATAATGACACTAGACACTAGACTTTAAGCATGCAAATAAAATAATGCATTTTAGTCTTCCCCATGTGGGGTGGCCGGTTTTGGGGTAGTAAAAAGGGGGCTCTTTGTTCTCTTTTTAACTCACCAATTCATTTGCATGCATGAGCTTTTGCTTTTAACCTCATCTCTCCAAAAACTCTCTCTAATACTAGTATTCATCTTCATTACTAAAGTAGTAATAGATTAATAATATTAGTATTGTTTTATCACTACTATTATCTAGTTAATAATACTAGTGATTATTTGGGTTGATTCTTGGTGCAACTTGAAGGAGATCTTCTACTTTGAAGATTCAAGGTTTTGGAGGATCATCCATACTATTATTAGCTCAAGAACAATAAGAAAAGGAGTTTTCTTATTGTGCCCAATATTTCCTCATTGTTTATGTAAGGAAATCTCTTCTTATATCTAGTTTTTGTCATTTGATGTCATGCATGTAACTAGATCTTTATATACTAAATTAACAAGTAATTTGGTAACTAATTAGAGGAGTCTAATTAGTGGGTTTCGAACCCATCAACCTATAGTGGCGCTTTAACTTGACAACGCCACCGTAGGTAAGCTATGATGGCAGTTCTTGGTTTACAAACGATATCAAAAGTCACTATATGGTGGCGGTTCTTTATACCAGAGACACCATAGCTAACCTATGGTAGCGGTTCTAACTTATGAAAAGCCACCATATCTTATCTATAGTGGCGGTTCTGACAAAAGAATTGTCACCTTATCCTACCTATAGTGGCGGTTTTAACTAAATAAACGACACCATATAATACCTAAAGTGGCGGTTTTAACTAAATAAACGACACCATATCATACCTACATTGGCGGTTTTAAGTTAGAACTGCCACGGTAAACTACATATAGTGGCGGTTGTAACTTAAGAACCACCATCATAGATAAGCTATGGTGGCGGTTTCACAACCGCCACTTACTTATAGTGGCGCTTTTAATTAAATAACCGCCATCTTATCTTACCTATAGTGGCGGTTCTAATAAAAAAACCGCCACCATATCTTATCTATAGTGGCGGTTCCAAGTTGAGGACCGACACCATAGATAAGCTATGGTGGCGGTTTTACAACCGCCACTTACCTACAGTGTCCCCACCAATAATGTCGCTACAAAACCGCCACCGTAGAGTTAATTCAACTGTCACTATAGGGGGTTTTTCTACTAGTGGATGTTGGTTGGTTGCTCATTTGGAAGCTAGGGGTGGTGTTTATGTTATGTATGTGTTCGTTTTGTGTTGTTCTTGTTTTGTTGCTTTTGTTTCTTTTTCTTTCGTTTTCGTTGAGCCTTTGTTTTGTGTATTGTTGTGTGTCTTGTGTGTAAATGGTTTTCGAAAAACCGGTTTAGAGACTAGTGTGTGAGTGCTTACTTTCCCTTCCTAGTAGTGTAAATCAAGTCTTGGACTTTAGTCTAGTAGAATGACCCTAAATCAATGATTTCGTTGGTCCTTTACTTTGAGTCCGCCTAGCTTACTAGGGATTTACTACGGGATTTGCACCTTTGACCATTATGACCACCCACGGTGTGAAAAGGCCTTGGTTACCGAGTCTCGTCCCTTAGGTGACCGTGTCTAGGATCGTCTGATTAGTCCACGTTCTCCACCTTTTTGTGGGTTTGAAGGGAAGGCGCCGTCCCGACTCATCCATTACCCTACCTCCTACACATATCCACACAATAAAATTGCAAATTGTTGAAGTCATCTTTCTTGTTGCAATAAGAAATGCCAAAAAGCCAAATCAAGCCAAAAGGGCAAATAAAAGAAAATGAAAGAAAATGAAAGAAAGAAAAGAATGAAGAAAAAGAAAAGGCACAAAAACCAAAAAGAAAATAGAAAAGAAGAAAAAGAAATGGCATGGCAAAACAAAGCAAAAATGCAAAAGAAGAAGAAAATGCCAAAAGAAAATCGTCTCACAAAAATCGAAACCTCACACCTCATAAAATAAGCCTTTTACCGACTATTACCGTGAAGAGCCTACCAAAGGACCGAGTCCCTAGGAAGGATGATAGCGGTAATGGTCGGTCTTCCCTCATTTTGCATATTTCCACCTTTTTACTTGGACTAGTTAGGCGGTTTCGGACATGGGACGACCCTCTTGGCTCTTTGCTAAAGGGGGCGGGGTCTCACTTACCTACAGTGTCGACTAACACCGTGGTTCATCCTTTTTCCATCCCGCCGATCGTCCCGTGGTACGTTCTTAGAAGGTTAGGAGGAACCGAGGTAAGTTACAAACGTTTTTATTGCTTTGTCGTCATACTATTAGGGTTTTGTCCATCTTGGTTTGTATTGCTAGCTCGGGAACGTTGTCACTTGCCTTGAGTCCTAAACCGGTTCTTCTTTCACCGCTTGTTTGAGGAAAGCGGTATTTCTTTTCTTTTGGGTGCAACCTTTTGTGTGTTTGTTTGTGTGTTTGTTATTTATGTGTTTTGTGTCCGGTTGCATCCACAGTTTTGTCGCAAGACCCCACTTGCCTTGCGGAGTGCACTTTTCCTCTAAGTGTACTCGCGTGAGTTGAAAGGGCGTAGGGTGCGCTAATACCCACTCGGCTAGTTTAGTAGTTAGTATGTGCTTACTCGAGGGCGAGTAAGGGTTAAGTGTGGGGGAGTTGATAAGTGTAGTTTGTAGCGCCTATTTTGTTGTGTTTTGGTCCCGTTTTCCTTGTGGAATCGCTCCTTGGGAGCGGTTCATGGGCTACTTATGCTTCCTCTAGCTCGTTTCAGGTTCCCGAGACCATTCATGACGAGTTGGAGCGATTCCGACTCAGTACATACACTTTTCGGAGCCAACGAAGCGGGGGAACGATCACTTGATTCCTTGGATTCGACCCCGAGACCTTGGGACCCAATCCCGAGCCTCCGAGACCCAATCCCGAGTCCCGAGAATCGATGAGAAGTTCATATGAAGCAAGGAGGAACCAAAAGGGTCATATTGGAGGCCTACAAGACTCATCCCCGACGGGTATGCACCTCATCCCGTCCGGGATGAAGTGCGCTTTTGAAGGGGTCACTGCCAGGCCGTCCCGGTTGGGACCAACCCGTCCCGGTCGGGATGACAGGCCGTCCCGGTCGGGATGATCCCGTCCTGGTCGGGACCACCGTGCTGTAGCCGCAACTCCTTTATTTCATCCTCCTTCATTCTTGTACCCCTATAAATACTTCCCTCTTGTATGGTTTATGCATCTTACATTACCCTAGACTATCTTAAACCTCTCTACAACATATAAACCCTAGATTTAGTTCCTCTCATTAGTTTAATCATCCTTTAATTTTTAGTAATCTTAGATAATTAGTCTTGTAATTAGTTCTTGTATTAAGAAGATACTTGAAGACTCCTCCAAGCTTGACATCCTTGGAGATTATTTGGGTTTCTTATTTATGCAAGTTATCATCTTTTCTTCATCCTATTGTTGGTATAATCTTCCTTTCTCTTGTTTATTGTTATTATTTCAAGTTTGAATCTTTACTTAGTGTTCTTGTTATTGTTCTTGTTTTCTTTCATTATGGATGTTTGGATTGTGATGTTGTTTTATCTTTTCATTGTTGTAGTTAGTTTGATTATGAGTGAGTAGATTCCTTGTGGGTTAGTAGGGGGATTAAGGGTAGATTATGGGTGATTAGGGTTTGATTAGGGGCAAAAGGGTGAATCTTTGTTGTTAGTCACATACTTGGCACACCATGTGTTTGTTGAAATGCTTGTTTGAGTTGTAGTGGCCATGCTTCTCATGCTAGTCTTCCTCTACTCATTGTTTGTCTTGTATGTGGTCATGTTGAGAATAGTCATTATACATACAATGTGGACTAGGGTTTAGACGCTATCAACGCTAACCTACCTCGACATCGGTTTAAGTTGCGAGAGCCCGGACCGACTCTAGCAACTAAGAGACACCTACACCCTTGATTACCCAAGTCACCCTACTACACTTATGAACCCGACCTAACCCACTTCTTTCCATATTTGACTTCATCTTATTAGTTAGTCATCATTTCTTTAGTTTCCTAGTTAGTTTGATTATTAGTATTGCTTAGCATTGTTTTAGCCTAGTTCATCATTAGTCTAGTTCTTACCTCTCCTCCATCATAGTTTTCCATTTATCGCTTCTTTGTGTTTGTTTGTGTGACCTAGTCTCGTTTTAGGCCAACCTAGTCTAAACCTTGAGACACCGTCTCCGTGGACACGACCCGACTTACCCTAACTACCGTTAAGGTCTTAGCCGGTTATTATTTGATCGGTGGGATTCACGACAAATTCCTACCATCAATTTGGCGCCGTTGCCGGGGACGGTGCATTGTTTAGACTTAGTTTGCTTATAGCTAGACTTAGTTACCCTTGTTTGTGCTATTCTATCATCTCTTGTGCATACTCTCTAGATTTTTCTTGTTTCCTTAGTTTTATTTCCTTCTTTTCTCTTTGTCTCTCGATTGTGCTTGTTTATTGTCGTTACCTAGTGCCCATAAAGCACTAGGTGTTCTCACGTTTGTTCTAGTGTGTAGTGTATGCCTAGGCGGGGAGGCGAATTCTTTCTCTTTAATCCAGAGCCGGAGAGGCTTTTTCGAGCTTTTCGCCAACGGACGATTAACCGGGTTAGGATCTCTCAACCAAGTGCAAGCAATACTCATCAAGAGCAAGCTCAAGGAAGCGATTTTGAGCAAGCATTTCAAGAGACGGCCGAAGGGAATTTCACCAATCCCTTTGGATATTCTAGTCCTAGTTCCCCCTCTACATCTACTTCAACTCCGTCTTCACCACCATCTCCCTTACATCCAATAATGCCGAAGTTTTCATCTCACTCTACATTCACGGAAGACGTCTTGCCGGGACCCAATGCTCTACCGGCCGCTTATGCCGGAAATTTTACGGCCAAGACTCACTTCATCCAACTTGTGGAGAGAAACCAATTTAGTGGTTTGCCCACCGAAGACCCGCACCAACACATGGAGACTTTCTCCGATTATTGCGACGTTATCTCTCAACCCGGGGTTACTCAAGATCAAATTCGTTGGGTACTCTTCCCGTTTTCTCTTATTGGAAAAGCAAAGCAATGGATTAAGAGTCTCGATAGGGCAACCATGGGCATAGACACTTGGAAGAAGCTTGCATTGGCGTTCTACCAAACATTCTACCCTCCGGAGAAGACAAATTTGCTTAGGGCCTCCATCACCGGTTTCCAACAACGGGATGAAGAGAGCCTTTATGAAGCTTGGGAGAGGTTTAAATCTTTGGTTAGACCGTGCCCCCATCATGGACTTTCACAATGGTTCTTAGTCCAACAATTTTGGAACGGTCTTTATTGATTTTCTTGTCCAAATTATTGATTCTTGTCCAAATTATTGATTCTTGTCCAAATTATTGATTTTCTTACAATATTTTCAGTGTGAAAAAAACCGCTTTATTAAACTCGTATTTAAGAATTCTAATCGGTCTATATTTTTTTGTGGAATTAACTTTGACTGCGAAAACAATAATTATTTTTGTAATTAATTGTCTTTCAAGTAGTTTGGTTTGTAAGAAAGATTAACGTATTAGAACGTCGTGCCTAAGTTCAATAACAAGTTAAAATAATTTTTCAAAAAAAGAGAGGTATAAGTTACAAAATCAAATAATTAACAAATACAAGTAAGAAAATCTAATAATTAAGGACTAATAGTGTGAAAATCAAAAATTAATTTATCGTCAACTGTTTAATTCGGTAGCTGTTCTGTAATATTATTTGGAAGATATTCTAAAAATGAATTTAAAATAAAATATACTTAATAAAAAAATAAAATTTGGGTAAAATTTGAAGTAGGCTAGAGGAAACTCAATGAGGATAAAAAAACTGATGAAATAAAATAACGACCGATAACGAAAAGAAAAAAACATATCGAAAGAACTAGCAATAAAAGAACGTAGAAAATAGAAACTAAAATAAAAATATCGATAAATTAATGGAATCATCAGTCCGAAAATCAACTTCGAATTTTTTTTCCGGAATAATAATTTTTTAATCATAATATGTAAATCATAAGGGAAAAAATATTAATTACTTAAAAGAAAATGTAGTTTGAAAAAAAACATCACTTTAAAAGAATTCAAACCAATGATTAGGTCAATAAAGTTCAATTTCATTTCTGGTAGTTGCCCATAAGAACTTCACAGTTAAGCGTGCTTGATTGATATTAGTGTTAAGATGTGTGACCTCCTGGGAAGGCTCTTCGATGCGTATGACTCAGCTTGATTCAGCTATAAAGCTAGTAACCGGTCCTGATGTGACTACTATAGGGGTAGAGAATTCTTACGATTATTTAATTTATTATATATTTTGTCACCGGAATAAATATTTCGCCACAAAAATAATTAGCCACGGGATAATCCGTGGCAAAAAATTAATTCTAGCCACGGGAGACTCCGTGGCAATAAAATCAATACTTGCCACACTTTTTTTTTCCCGTGGCTATTTGTTTGCCACGGCCACTTGCGCCACGGATGGTTTTTCCGTGGCAAAGTACTTTAGCCACAAAAATTTAGCACTTTTGCCACGAATTCAGCCGTGGCCCAAGTGCTCATTTGTAGTAGTGAGAGATTCAGGTCGAGTATAAATCACATTATATTTCCACGCGACCTAATAAATCAATGATTTTAAAAACCGGGAGTCTTTTAATATTCTTTAAGTCCTGATAAATTATTTTTAATGATTTCGGTCAACACGTGTCAAATCAATCACGTGTCATACTACTTTTCAAAATCATGCATTCTATATTAGTTATAAGCCGTTATTATCGTTATTTACCGTTACTAACGCGTTTATTCGTTTTATTGATTTATCTTTCGCTGTTTTTTATTGTACTAAGATAAACCTCGCATGCTAAATATAACTTTGACATTAGTATTAGATGCATTAAATCGACCTAGGAACCCATTCAATTTTTCGCATGTTTAGGCAAAACAATGTTTGCATATCTCATCGTATTACTAACGCGCATATTCGAAAGTCAAACGATATCTTAGTAGAGGCCGCTAATGTGCGGGCAGGGTTGCGTGTTCTTTGTGAACTTCCCAACACGTACCCTCACCCCTTACTCAGAACCTCAGTTTCTGGATGCCCGAAACCGTTGGTGCACGAGAGTCATTCAATATACGGTATCCGATAATGTCGGTATCGGTATCAAATGCAAAGGGACGAGCCCAATAAACTCTGACATCCAAATGGGCCATACTTTGTGCATGGCCCACTAAGATATAGAGTGGGTTCGAATGGGCCCGAACTCCCACAAAGTTCGGTGGCGACTCCACTTCGATTTAAATTTCAATTCGACCCATCTCATATAGAGATTCATTCGCCTCCTCAAACCCGCGCATGGCCGCGTCGGGGTGGACCTATGTCATGTCCACAATGTCCCGAAAACTCCTTCATATAAAGATCATATTGTAATGATTGGTATAAGACGCATGGGCGAGTGGTCTTAGTACTTTTAGAGGTGTTTGGTTTAGTGGGACTTATTTCGTTAATTGGTATATGTATGACATATCGTCATTTGGTTAATGTAACCAAATTTTGTCCCTAAATAATTTACATTGATGAAATAGATCACTAAGTACGTGACTTAGTCTTGTAACTCTATTTGGATGATGTAATTATTTTGTCTCTAGTCAGGGTATTGTGTTGGGACATTTGAATACCCTTAAATGACTAGTGTGTAAGTTGGTTGATGACTAAGTTCCTTGAGTCATAGGTATTGAGATACTAAACCAGGCACACGTGTGTATGTTAAAAACATGCATTAGACAGACCCGCCGAAAAGGATTTTACTAAGATTTCGCTTAGTTTTAGTAAAGTTCTTTGCAAGTTATGAACTTGTACGGTCTTTAGACTTGAGTCTTTGACTATTCTGTACATGTGATGTGTATGCTTTGATACTATTCCTCGTCAGCTGTGAAAGGGGGCTATGGATGGTTATTGGGCATGCATGGATCATGTGATAGGATGTGGTTAGACAAGAGGGGATTTGCTCATCCTTTAATCATTGAAAGGAATTTATTATTTCTTGGCCACTCGAAGAGTGTGACTTGTGCAAATGCGTGGCCGCGCTCAGATAGGATGATTGTCATCTATCTGCTCTTTTAACAAGTCAACTCAAAGATTCGAGTAAAAGATTGAGACATGTGAGGATGACACTTCTTCTTACCTCATTCTCAATTGGAGAAAAAAGTAGCAAAGAGACTTAACGTCGTTCTCGGGAGGACATGTACAAGTGGGAGACTGAAGGAGTTATGTCCACTGTCCTACGGATTAACCCGCTTAAGTCTATGCATCCGATATGCCTTGCTAGAGGTCGATGTCGGATTGACATGTAAATGAGTTACGTGTCTGGTAGTCTTAAGTGGATCCATTGGGTCACACACAATGTGTACGGGATATTATTAATATATATCGATATATTAAATATATCGGGTCAGTAGTAATACGGACTCAGCTGCGTTGTCGGGTTATGGTAATTAAAGTTATAGTAATAATCTAATCATGGTAATTAGAGTTATTGTAATAACCTAATTCTACCTTCCCATCTCCTATATAAGAAGGTTCATATGATAAACCAATATATGGAATAAAGAGTATTGACTCATAGTATATTCGTCTTATAAAGAGTTATAAGAGAGATATAGAGAGAAATTGTGAGACGGTCTCACGTACCTTTATACTAGCATATTCGTCGCAGTTCCGTACCCGTGTGGAGACCAAAGGAGGCATCACGTTTGGGGTGCTTTTTTTTGTCCGTGGAGATTATTTATTCTTGTCCGTGAATATTATTTATTCTGTCCATGGAGATTATATATATTTCTGGGTTTATTATACTTCTTATTAATACGCTGTTCCGCTGCAAATAAGGTATAATTGTTATCCCTCTCCTTTTGTCTTTTCGGTTAATACTGGTAACAGGTCCTTGGGTTTAAGGGTTATAACCCTACAATTTATATATAACTTTTGAAGAAGGTAGTTTAAAGGGCTAGCAAAATACGGGCTAAACTTTTAAGGTTAGATTTTAGTGCTTCGCTTAAATATAAGTTCAACTAATAGTAGAGATTAATAATAAGTTCAACTAACACGGAGTAGTAAGAGTAACCAAGCAAGGCAACATCTGATAACTTACATCCCCATTTTTGTAATGGGTACGGTTTCTACTCTTTCTTTCCAATTCACGTAGCTATATATAGTTGGGAGTCACTTTCGAAAGTGATGAACAAAATGAGACCGTCAAATATAATTTGCTTGCCCATTAAATTATTTGTTGAGACTAGTTTTTCGGGCCCGCCGATGCTCGGGCTACATCTTCTAAATCTTCTTTCAAAATGTTTCTTTTTTTCTAAGATGAGTGTCTTATAACGTTGTCGCATGTTGATGTATGTAGTGAAACTTGAATTTTAGATTCGATGTGCTTCTAATCTTTTTTTTTTCTTTTTTTTTTTTTTTAATCTTGCTTAAACATGTAACCGTGAAGAATGAAAAGTACTAAACATAATGTAAGTAAGCATCCAACTCCCTCCGTCCCAATGAATTCTTTACGTTTGCTTTTTGACACTATTCATGAGGTAAAATAGGTTATAATATAATTTTTAATATATAACTTAAAACATAGTCATGTGAGAATTTTTTTTGAGTTGTCTTAATAAGTATATTAAGATTATCAAACTTTTAGAATTTTTAATAGTACGTAAATAAAGATATGAACGAAACAAAATGTGCATTGTTAATTGTGAAAAAAGAAACATAAAGAATTTATTGGAACGGAGAGAGTATTTAATTACTCTCTTCGTTTATTATTTTTCGTTCCGTTTTATGATTATTTGTAACAATTGCGGATCTGAGGGTGGGCCTAGGTAGGCACTTGCCCACCCCTGAATGTTTTGTATAAAATTTTATAAAGCCTTCATTTTGTGCATCTTACATGACTTGCATAGTTGGTAAAGGGTTGATAGGGTAGCCTGCACAGCTTGGGATCGATTCTTCTTGGCTGTATTTTTTTGGATACTTTTTATTTTGTTTTAGCATATTGTTACTACCACCCATTTATTCTTATATTTTAAATTTGAGTAAAAAAACACTCTCCGTATTATGAAGGAGGAATTTCACCCCATACATTAAGGTGCTAAATTAATCACGGTAAGACTTAGGATCACCGGTATCATTTGATGAACATCACATTACTACGTAGTACTAATATTTCATAGACCCTCTGTTTTTTTTCTTCCAATTTGTTTTTTTCAGTTCTATGGTAATACTTTGACTATATTTTTCAACACATAAATGAAATTCTTTTCTTATCAAAAATTATATTTTATGAAGATAATTTGATGATAAATGTAAATTGTCTACTTATGTATAAATAATTTTTCTTCTCCAACATATTTAACTTTGACCCCCAAAAGAACGGAAGAAAATAAGAAAATAGAAGGAATATGTCTCTAAAATAGTACTCGTAGTACTTCTATGTTATTTAAATTAGAAACTTTTTGCAGTAAAATTTGAAAAAAAAATTATTCGGTGATTAAAATTTTCATAAAAAAGTACTCGTATTCTATACTTTTTTCATATATATATTTTATTATTATACAAATTTGCTTTAAAAAAACATTTTAATGTGGTGGATAATTTATCGGTTAAAAAAAACCCGGTGCCTACCCTATACCAAAATCCTGCATCCGCCCCTGATTTGTAAGGAGTATTTTAATGAAATAAGACAAAAAATAGGGAACGGGGAGTACGTAATAAAACAATAAGGGCAATGCTGTAAATTTGCAAAGGAAAGGGGCATGTGTCTCATAGAAATTACGCAAAGCAAGTCTTGGTGAAACTTGACTTACACTCCCTCTTTTTATACTCTGTATAAGTTAGAGAAGAAAAATAGATTTACGTTTGTCTATTTGATACAGTACTCTTTTCGTCTCAATCATTTGTTACATTTCATGCTCTATCCTTAAAAGATTTGTGAGAAATATTTTAATCAAAGTGGAAATAATGATTGAGACAAAGGAGTATCATATTACGCTATCCTTAAAAGATTTACGATAGTAGAACAACTTAATTAATATGAGTCAATCAGATTGTATTACGCTTATACATTTTCACTTCTTGTAAGGAAACAATTTTCACTCTCACATAATTTTAATATTTATTTAAAAGAGTAGGTTTACGTGAGACTGCATTAAGTTAGCGAGAGACTTAACTAAAACCCAAAAACAAAATAAATAGCACCTAGTCACTCACCATTACGTGAGAGGTTTCTCGTTAGCATTAATGAGAGACTTTCTCTTCCTAGTTAGTTTTTGTCTACAATAAAATGGAAAAAGTAAATTGGAGTCCTACATTTATTTTACTCTCGTTGGCCCTTAAAGATTTTTCCGTTTCATTAAAATATGTTTCACATGTAATGAGAAAATGTAACAATCTTTAAGAGACGTGTAGACACCCGCATTTTGCCTGCTAGTGTCTATACCAGTTTCCAACAAACACCCGATGATGATCGGACGCAAACGTACTTTAATATACTCGAATATGGGCTCAAAATAAGACTAATTTGGGTCAAACCCGACACCAAGGGCAAAACCGTCTTTTAGCGACCGGGTCAAACCCCGGTCAAAGGCGTTTCCGAGACATAGAAATCAGTCACGCAAACTTCGGAAGTCTGATTCAAAGTCAAAAACTACAAAAATCAGCTACGAAGAAGAACCAAGCAACTAAACCTCTCCGCTAGAGATAAAATATTATCTCTAGAAAGATTCTTCCACCCGTCGTGACCCACTCGATCGAGTGGACCAGCCCACTCGGTCGAGTAGGCTCACAAAATCCGCGGAAATAGGCGTCAGACCGGGCACTTGATCGAGTACTATGCGCCACTCGATCCAGTGGCTCCTTTTCTACCCGAGACCGGATTCCTTTTCTATCCGAAATCAGAATCCTTTTCTATCTAAAACTGAGTATCTTTTCTATCCAGAACCGGGTACCTTTCCTATCCAAAATCGGGGTATTTTCCTATAAATACACCCCTTTGCAACACACAATACACACAACTTTACAACCAAAAAACAACCAGAAATTTCAGCAATCCTAGGCAAATTATACACCCATACAATCCCGATCTTTCCTCTAGAAATCCTTTAGGAAACCCGAGAGAAAAAATCGTGAAATCCCCTCCCTAACCATAAACACCATAACTCATCCTATATATATCTCGACGCTCCAGTGCCTAGGCCACTACTATACGAGTCTGTTTCCGAGATAATTAGCATGTAGGTTGAGGGTGTTACAAATCCCGTTTTCTTCTTCTCTTTCTCGTCTCCTTCTCATTTTTTTTCCTTTCGTATTTTTTCATTTTTTAGTCTCTTTCATCATCGTCATAATTATACAATAGACCTCGCGCATACACAACTTTTTTAAAACAAATTCGAATCGAACATGTTTAAAGATGAATCTCGTATAAGACCCTTCTAATCCCTTTACGAGCAGTAATAGTGGTGAAACCCTCTCGAGGAGCCTCACCCTAAACACTCAAGGGCATGATGGGATCGCGAGTACTCCTCTTTAAACGCGTCTGATTCTCCATTTTAAGGTTAGAACGAAACCTGTTAATGCAGATCGCGCATCCCATAATCCGCAAGGATTAATTACGATGTCGTGACGCGGAGGGAAAATCGACTTTTCGTTCTAATCAAACAAATAAAGCATTCATTCTTAAGATACGATATCGACTCTGTAGTCGAGTATTATGTCTATAAGAATTAGTCAATAAATCGAGCTAGCACGAACCCGTTGATGCCGAAATAATCGTCACATGGTCCGAAAGGACTAATTACGAGATTACGACGCGGAGGGAATTATCTCGTCTTAGTTCAATTTAAGACAACTTATAAACGCCTTTTACAAAATTCACTCTAAATATTAGATATTCATTTCATAATCAAGTATCGAATATGACGAGTATCGAAAACTGAGTCGAGTGTAAATCATATTATATTTCACGCGATTTAGCAAAATTAAAAGTAATATGGAGTTATGGATGAAAGGGATATGGAATGTGAGTTCAGTACTCAGATCAAAAGGGATATGGAGATATGGATGAAACAAAATATGATTGATTATAGTCTCCACAATCAGTTGCAGTACGATGCCAAAATGAAGATAAACATCATGATGCTAGCTGCCTATTGTCACTGGATTTGGAGAGCTCAGAACCAAGCTTTGTTTGATGGGTATGTTCGTCGACCCAAGATGATGCTGAAAGAAATAAAGGACGAGATTACGAGGCACATACAAGCGAAAATAAAGAACAAAAAGATGGACAGTGATATGAGAAACGAACTGGTTACTCTGCAACAAATACTGTAGTGTCGTTTCTTTTTGTTATGCTTTACTATTCCATCCAGTATATGATTGTAAATTATCGATTGAAGTAATACAACCCTCACATTT
This sequence comes from Agrostemma githago, assembly GCA_958450325.1. Lineage (NCBI taxonomy): Eukaryota > Viridiplantae > Streptophyta > Magnoliopsida > Caryophyllales > Caryophyllaceae > Agrostemma > Agrostemma githago. The sequence continues at coordinate 43,546,579 of OY288240.1, read as the reverse complement.
CATAAAAAAAAACAAAAAAAAGATTTAGCAAAATTATCGATTTTAAAATTAAAATCAAATTCACGAACTATTGTTCGTACAGGGGGCACTCAATCGAGGGCCATAAGCCACTCGGTCGAGTGACACCCCAAGAAGTGGGCAGAAGGTTTTTTACGAGGACCACTCGATCGAGTCCCTCTATGACTCGATCGAGTGGCCTTTGTCACGTCAAAATCGTGAGCCTTCAACATATTTCAAGCCTCGATAAATCTTTTTAATGACTTCGGTCAACACGTGTCAAGTCCATCACGCGATTTATTCTTTTCAAAAACCGTGCATCGTACCATTCTTATTTATTTTTGTTCCATTATTATCATTACTAACTCGTTGGTTTCTGTTTTTCGCGCTTTATTTTCGTTGTTTGTTTTATTGTACTAAAACGAACCTCATATGCTAAAACAACTTCAACCTAATTAAAAGATGCATTAAACGACGTAGTTAAACATATTTCACATGTTTAGTCAAAAGGCATTGTTTGCATAACATTTAACCGTCAAACTAACGCGCGTACACGAAAAACGAACGATATCTAAGTAGAGGCCGCTAAGTGCGGGTGGGGTTGGGTGTTCTTTGTGAACTACCCAACACGTACCCTCACCCCCTACTCAGAACCGTGGTTTCCGAATGTCCGAAACCATTGCCATACGAGAGTCATTCAATACACGATTTTCGATAATGTCGGAATCAGTATCGCAATGCAAAGGGACGAACCCCATAAACTCTGAAATCCAAATGGGTCGTACTTTGTGCACGGCCCACCATGATATAGAGTGGGTTTGAATGGGCCCGAACTCCAACAAAGTTCGGTGGCGACTCCATTTAGATTTAAATTTCAATCTGAAATCCATCTCACATGAGATTCATTCGCCTCCCCAAACTCGCGCGTGGCCGCGTCGGGGTGGACCTATGTCATGTCCACAATTTGTCGACTCCGCTGGGGAAACCCGATGTACCACTAGTCATCGGGGTTCCTAGCGTAGGGTGAGACTCGAAAAGAAATTGTTCGATTAGTAATGTACGCATTTTAATTCAATGGTTCATGCATAACCCAAATCTTTCCCGTGCCGGTTACTTGTGACCGACGTCCCACTATACCGCGGTGCATTCCTAAATGGGTGCGCTAAAAACTTCAATGGCCGAACTCGTATGGGTTTCACGGCATGTTCTAAGACCAATTCGGCTTAGGAAGTCCGTCCTGATTTACGAGAAAGCCGTCGCTGTTGGTATAGACCCTATTTCGACCGACCGAGACTTAGTATAAAGCATACAAGCTGTCGTCATAATGCTTAAGTGACTACGTGCTACTTGGTTTCCGTGTCATTTTTCAAAAATTATCATTTCAAAAAATGCATCGTTCCAAAATACCCAATTTTGAAAAACCCAAAATACCGTCCATTTCGAGACCCGTTTTTTCAAAATATCCAATTTTCAAAAAACTGGAATGCTACCAAAATTAGGACTTACGATTTGACTTAAAATAGCCTATTTTTAGCCGGTATGCTATCCATATCAAAAATTCAAAAAAAAATTCGACTTTTCAAAAAAAAATCGGGCCCGGCGGCAATTTCGCCAATTTTAAAAGTCGGGATCCTGTTTACGATTTTGAAAATTTTCGGAAATTTATTTTCGGTATTCAAATTTTCAAAACTCCAATTTATTCAACTTTTCAAAAAAAAAAACTCGGTCCTGTCGGCATGCTGCCAATTTCAAAAGACGGGATCACCTTCTAAAATTTCAAAACGCGAAATTACTCGCAACCATTCTAACATTTCAAAATGCCCGGTCCTATTGGCCCACTACCAATTTCAGGACCGTCCTTTCAATTTTCAAAATTCAATCATTTTTTCAAAAACCTTCCTTATCTTAGGACCTACCGTAATACGTGAGTCGGGTCTTTTCATAAGTCGTCGAAAGTCTATAGCATCGAAACTCCGTCGATCCTATATCACGGGTTTCTTCCCCATCCTAGTCCGCCTTATCCCAAAGGCATATTCAACCTACACGAGTCATACACTCGTAAATGGAAGGTTAGTTCATACACTCGAGTCCTAACTAGAAGGTCTGACGCGATCTTTCCCTCTAGCAGGACAGTCCCCACGACCTTTCCTAAGGGAATTTCGCCCATCTTTCAATCCGTTAGTCAAGTCATCTTGATCCCGGGATCCTTTAATTTAAGGGTCTACCCTAATCACAGGGTCATTCTTATTCGGGTCAAGTCGAGTTTCTCTAGCATCGAAACTCTGTCGATCTTACATCGCAAGTTTCTTCCCTTATTCCGTCTGCCTTTCCTCGAGGCCGAGTCAACCTTTTACAAGGCATAGCCTTATAACAAAATCTTCGTGATCCTTCTAAGGATCACTCGTCCGACACTCGAGTCTTAATAAAATCTTCAATCCCACTTGGGGGCTACCCTTCAGCAGAGCGATCAATCACGATTGCTCTAAGGGTACCATACTTTCATCCTACACCGACGTCCTTATGATGTCTTTTTCTAATCGTACCTATGCTACGAACACTCGAGTCACCTAGGGTTAGGTCACCATGGTTGGTCCGAGCACGTGACGCGGTCAAACGTGGTCGTCCCATTTTCGAACTCATCATTCTGCAGCTCGAGTCTAATTCGCGGTTGTTACTTTGTCTAGGTCAACGTTCGAATATCCCGATCCGAGAATCCTAGTCATTCCTGTCACCCCCGGACCGTATCTAGTTCGACTCTTTCTCTTGCACTTGCGCAAAACCGAGCTTAGGGGAGTTCTAACACCTGTCGTTTCTTCCTATCAGGGACCCAATGAACGAGACACTACCAAACCATGAAAAATCCCGCGCCGTCGAGAAAGAAGATATCCAGGGGAGTATGCTTGTGCTATCTTGCTCCATTAACAATATCTTCTCGAAAATCAATACCGCCCTAGATTAGGGTTGGCAACGGGGCGGGTATGGGTCGGGTTCGGCAGGACCCGGACCCGGACCCGTGTCTCAAAAGTTGGACCCGTACCCGACCCGGACCCTTAAGGGTCCAAATTTTTTAGACCCTTACCCGGACCCGATGGGTACGGGTAGGGTCCGGGTCCTTTACGGGTCCAATGTCCGATAATTTATTACGTATAGGAGATTAACAAATCAATTGTATTTAGACATTTAGTATCTAAAAGATATGAAATAATGAGATTCTTAGAGCTAATACTAGCATTAAAATCAAAATTCAATGACATTTGACCTTAAAACTTGCTTACACACAATATTTCCTGATATTTTAGTGTTCTGCTCAACATCATTCAATAGTTTTTTTTTTGTTTTTTTTCATTTAACGGGTCTAAGGGTCGGGTCCGGGTCCGACTTGTAGGACCCGAACCCGGACCCGTAATTTCTTTAGAGGACCCATACCCGACCCGTACCCACAGGGTCCAAAAAAATAGGAAACGTACCCGACCCATTAGGGTAAGCCCCGACGGGTCTGGGCAGGGTCCTGGACCCGTTGCCATCCCTACCCTAGATAACCTAAGTTCTAGGGTAGCCATCATCGAAGAGGATCTTTTAAGAACCCGATCCCGTCTAACACAACTAGAACGGGTAAGGTAGCCAATCACCCAACCAAGCCATTTGAAGAGTGAAGAATCTTACAAAACTATCCAATACCCCCAAGATGGCAAGACCGAGAGAGGTAACCCTCAAGTCACTTCTCCGAAAATCAAAAATCGGTCAAAAGAAAGGACATTTACCCACTTGGATATGTCCTACACCGTCGCTTTCCAAAGGTTGGTTTCGAAGGGCCTAATACTACCTATAGGCCCAACAGCCGACACACCTTCAGAAAAGCGCTCCAAAGCATGGAACGCCGAACATTACTGTCAATTCCACATGGGGAGGGGGCACAATACAGAAAAGTGCTGGAAACTGAAACACCTCATCCAAGATTTCCTCGATACCGAGAAGACACCCGTCATAGAAACATTGTCACTTGCACAGCCTCTTATGGACTATACAGGGCCTGATAACCAAAGCATTCAATCTACCTCCCATGTATCCAAGAGTCCAAATTTGATTTAAGTCCTAGTCTGAGTCCGAGTCTAGGATGTACTATTTCTTTCAATTTCAAAGTCAGAGTCAGAGCCAACTGTATTCTGTCCTCTTTTCAAAATTCAATAAAATAAGCTTTTCTATTCCTCATATATGCTTTCCTTATGTGTTTCCGAGAACATGATGAACACCATCATACACTGTGAGCACATGCACGTGACTATTATAGGCACACCTATGATGACTACAGGAAACTGAGACCCGTGTTATCCTTTACCTGTTCCATGTCTGGTATAGAAAGCCACATAACTACCCTTAGAAGGAGCAGTACCGAATCCTATGACAAATCTAGGTAGTCTCCTAGTTTGGGTTCAAGACGGGAGGCAAGCCCATTTCCCACAATAAACACCTCTCCAATAAGATCGACCAATCCCTACCTTAGGTGTTAGTCTGACCAACAGAAAAAAGAAAAAAACTGGACAAAAAAATCAAAAGTCCAAGGAAAAAGCAAAAGACCAAAACAAAAGAGTTGGCCATGATCAAAAAGAATTCTCAACATCCCCCGACCCGATACGGTCAATCCCATGATCGGGGCTGAGAGATCAACCAACAAAAAATTCAAAAAACCCATGACCGTGGTCAACGGTCAGCCCAAGTGAAAGTCCCTTGACCGGGGCCCGGTCAATACAAAAATTATCAAATACACATACCATCCAGTGGGAGAGAAATAATCAGACTGATCAGCTAACGCCACATCTAGCCTTCCCACATTACAACCCTCAAGACCTTCTTGAGACCTAGGCTAAGAAACAGCCGAAATTTTGAGAATTCAAGCTCCATACACTACTACAAAAACCTTATTATCTCCACACTTTGAGGCAGACGCTTTTGTAAGCGTCGAGCTATTTTAATGCATATAATTTTATTTATTGCAAATATCAGGCAAACTCACCTAAAGATACCGTATAAGCACCTTTTTTATTTTTAAATATTTTCAAAAACCGCCTTCCAATGAATGGAAAACCTAGTTGTTCATCGAAATTTGTTCCCTCTACGGCTCTACCTTCATCCCTTCATTGTTCATCGCTCAATCGCTCATCCATGTTCCATCATTTTCATATTGTTCTCATCCATTTTGATTTCCTTCGGTTTTCCTTTTTCCTCGCCGTTTCACCCCCTTCATCGGATACCTCACCTTCAGGACTCCCCTCATAAGTTTCTACCACTATGTAACTACATCAGTCTCACAAAATTTGAAGACAATTATGAAAATCCAGGTAAATTCTTATAAACCCTAATTCTTTCTAATTGATCAGTTATTTGGGGAGCGGTCATCTTTCTCACATTAACGATGACATCCGTACTTAACAAACCACAAAAATATGGAAGAGAGTTGAAGTTGATACTTGTTTTTGAGATTGATTGGGTTTTTTATTCGTGTATCCTTGATGAATTGATTATGTTGATTTTCGTACATTGTAGTGGTTAGATTTATTTTGTTTTTACTCGTATTATTCTGCATTTTATACACTTGTTCCTGAAATCGATTTTGGTGGATAATCGCTTGATGAATTGCTTCTGCTATTTTTGTAGGCTATAATTGTTCGATTTATGATGTTTGTGCTCATATCATTCTGCGTTTCATTCATTCAGTTTCGAAATCGTTTGTGTTTTTGTTTGTGTATTGCTTAATGTAACGAGTTCATTTACATTTTTTAGGCCGTCGCCACTTCTCATTGTTATCTAGTTATCTCATGTTCCGAATCCTAGGAATATCTAGATGTGACTTATGAGTAATTGATTTTTTTGTGTAAAATATTGGTAATATTAATACTTTGTCATGATCTCATAACTTGTTCTAAGAATTGAGAATGTCTCATTGTTTAAACCACTAATTTGGCATGAGATGGGTTGCTCTAGTTCCTCTGCAAATTGTCGCCATAATGGCAATTCTTAACCCTTTAAAGAATTGGTTGTTGCTACAATAGAGAGTGGTAGGCCTCCACACTTTTCCAACAGTCTATCAACAATAGATTTATGTTCCTCTGTGTGGATATATATTTGAACCTGAGACTTGAATAGAACCTTCGCTTCATCCTTACTCAACAAGCTGACCTCATATATGCTATCACCATGTACATTCATTTCTTTACCAACATTCTTCTCTTTGCTCGTCACCAAAATCTTACAAAAGTCGAGATGTATCCCAATTTGGCCGAGATCAATTTTATTCCAAATTGTGGACATGACATAGGTCCACCCCGACGCGGCCACGCGCGGGTTTGGGGAGGCGAATGAATCTCCATATGAGATGGTCAAATTGAAATTTAAATCGAAGTCGGAATCGCCACCGAATTTTATGGTTATTCGGAACCGTTCGAGCCCACTCTATGTCGTAGTGAGCCGTGTACAAAATACGGCCCATTTTCGATGTCAGAGTTTATTGGGCTCGTCCCTTTGCAGTTCGATACAGATGCCGACTTGAGCGGTTAATCGTATATTGAATGACTCTCGTTGACAATGGTTTCGGACATCCGGAAACCACGGTTCTGAGTAAGGGGTGAGGGTACGTGTTGGGAAGTTCACTAAGAACACCCAACCCCGCCCGCACATTAGCGGCCTCTACTAGGATATCGAATGATTTTTGAATACGCGCGTTAGTTGAACGATGAATGATATGCAAACATTGTTTTCCTAAGCATGTGAGGAATTGAACGGGTTGCTAAGTCGGTTTAATGCATGAAAAATTAACGTCAAAGTTGAATTTAGCATGTGAGGTTCGTTTTAGTATAATAAAACAAACGATGAAAAAGAATGAATTTGCTACAAGATGAACAAACGAGTTAGTATCGATTTGTGAAGAAATATAGCAAATAAAATAAATATGCTAGATCGAGAAAAAAAAAGTATTAATCCAAATCTAAAAAATATGGTTGAAAAGACGTTGTTTTGTATAAAAAACGATGTTCGAAAAATAATAAAAAGAACGAGAAAGGACGCGGCAAGGCAGCCGGCCGCGCGGCTCGCCCAGGACGCCGGCGGGTCGCGTGGCAGCCTGTTTTGAAATCGGTTTTCGAAAACTCGATGCTTTTATTAAATCGCGTATGAATATTGCATGATTCGTACTCGACTTAATATTTTCGATATTCGTTATATTCGATAGTTGACTACGAAATCAATATCAAATACTTGGAATAGTTTTAGAAAAGATGTAATTTTTAGAAATCGTTTCGTAGAAGAAATAATAAAAACGAACGAAAAAAACTAAAAAAGGGCTCGGGTTTCAGGCCTTTAAGAAAATCGATACCATATTTTTAAGAATGTTTGTTATGAAAATAGTTTTTTGTTAATATCGATATTAGAAAAAATAAAAAAAAAAGACGACGCTTGACCCGTAAAAAGAAAACGGACGACGAGGAAGAGAAGAGAAGAAAAGGAGAAATCGGGTTTAGTACACCCTCAACCTACATGCTTTTGTTAACTCGGATCGGAGCTCGTCGGAATGTGGCCAGGCACGGGAGCGTCGAGTGATGTCGGTCGGATTGGGGTGGCTCGGTGAAGGTGACGGGTGAAGGGTGACGGGTATCGGGACCGGTTTCCTTCGGGTTTTGGACGCACTATCGGTTTCTCGATGCTAAGGAATTATGTATATGGGAATGGCAGAAAGTGGATGTGTCTCAGGAATTCTGTGTGTCGGGAATTGTATGAATTAATTGTGTGTTTCTGATCCTTTTTGAAAGTGTTGTATGCAAGGGGCTATTTATAGGGAGTTCCCGACCTTGGTTAAGAGGTGTGTTTGAGTTAGAATTACCGCTTGGGTAAGAAGCTGAGAAGAACGAGAATTCCGTTTTCTTGTGAAGGAAGAAAAGGAAACCCGGCTGGTTTATGCTGCTCAGCCGAGTGTTTGCACTCGGTCGGGTGTTTGAATCGGTTTTCGGATAGAATTCCTACTTGAGATCGAATTCCATCCTTAAACGGATTTGTTTAATATTTGTGTGGCTGATTTTTGTGGAGTTGGAGTCCGAATTGGACACGTGAGACATCACGGTCGGTCCACAAATCTCGGGAAATATCTTTGACCGGGTTTTGACTCGGTCGCTAAAAGACGGTTTTACCCTTGGTGTCGGATCCGACCCAAATTAGTGCTATTTGACACGAAACGACCCACTGGGCCTGAATTTGAGGTTGGTTTTGTGAAATTTGTACTCCTTAAAAAGCCCAAGCTAAATATCCATGATTTCGAGCCCATTTCCGAGTACGTTAAAGCATGTTTGCGTCCGATCATCATCGGGTGTTTGTCGGAAACTACTATAGACACCTGGCAGCAAAATGTGGGTGTCTACAGAGCCCTTACTCTGACTGAGGCTTGGACAGGGCGAAAGTCAGAGTAGTTACCAGGTCAATCAAGGATTAAAACCCGGTAGCTTCCGGTCGGGTCGTTTAAGGTCCATTAGACCTGCGTGAAAGGCCCGCCGGCCATGGACTAGAAATGTACCTGAACTGATGATGATAACTCCGTGGGGATTTGAACTCGTCGCATAAGACTTAAAATGGGCCTATATATGGGCTCATCTTGTTAAATGCCGCTGGGGAGTTATGCAAATTGCATGGTCCTGTTTGAGTTGTCCTGTACATATTTATGCAAAGTAGCAAAGTTTTGCACATTATATTTGTAGGAAAAAATGACTCGTGCTGGGGAATAAATTTTTTTGAGAGAAGGTTTGAATTTTTGAGTTTGTAGGAGTCTTTGAAAATTAAGGAATTTTTTGACTCAGAAAAGGAATAAGAATGCTCGAGATGACTTAGCTAAGCCTTAGGATAAGGATTGTATGCTAAATACTCTAGGATTGGGAATCCTAAGGTGAGGAGGAAAAATTGGTTTTATGCTATAAATACCCCCTCCTTGCTTCATAAATTTTCACAATTCCCACAATTCCTTAAAGAAAAGAATAAACCCTGAAAAATTTATTCTTTCTTTTGGCAAATAATTATGGGGATCGATCGATTAGTTGGAATGCTGCATGAATGGTCCAAGTATTTCAGAGATGCCGATAGGGCTATCCTGAATCAGAACGGCGTTACCCAATTGTCCGTGATCCGTCAGATGCAAGTAGACCGTCACTTCTTGGATGCTTGCCTGTCCTATTGGGACGATACCTATCATGTATTTGGTTTTCCTCGAGGAGAGATTTGCCCTATTCCTGAGGAAATTGCTGCTGCAGGAGGATGGAATCTCATACTTCGTCCTGCTATTCCTTTTTCAGTTCCTGACCCAAGGAGAAAGTTACGGGAATTTTTAGGGCTTTCTCATATGGAGGTATCCCGTATGCTGGAAGGAGATACCGTTTCCTTGATTGATTTAGCTGAAAAATTTATGAACCCAGATGACGTCCGGGTCAGGCCGGTTCACAGCCGTAGGGCCTTTACTTTTTGCATGCTCCATGTCTATGCCTTTGAGGGACATATGGATTTACTATCTTGCATGGGCCATGTCAGACTTTTCACTGTGGCTGACCTGATGGAAACGGAGCACAGCCCGGCTTGGTTGATTACAGGAGAGATTATCCAGGGTTTGGATAATCGTAAAAGGGATCCGTCAGTCCGGCTGACTGGGAGTACCCGTCTTCTACAGGTATGCCGTTTTTATTTTTTTGGTTTGCGCGGTTTCTTCCCGATTTTCCCGGTTTCTGTGGTTTTCGCGTTTTTCACGTTTTTTTTTGGCGTGATTTTGACGATTTTTGCGATTTTGATTTTTTTTGCGGGTTTTTCAGCTGTGGCTGTTTGAGAGGCTATCAATCTTGGATCCTCCCCTAGACGTGAGCCGGTATCAACCCAGGCAAGTAATGGCGAGGAGACGAGCTATTGCCTTTTCTCGCTTCAATACCCAAAAATACTGGGATGAGGTGCTATCCTTCCATGGAGGCCTACTGATCCGTTGGGCCGTGCCATGGTGGCCAATTTACGTTTGGACCGGCTTGGAGTCCCGAGACAGGGCTAGATATCAGGTAATCCTATCTTTTAGCCAGACAATTCACCTCTTTCCCGATCGCATACTCAGACAATATGGTCGGGTGCAAAGAATCCCGGAAATTGAGGCAGTCGTGAGTGAGTCTACTCAGTTGACGGACGTAATGTGTGACATCTGGATGCAAAGGTGGTATACACGAGCTACTTGACCCGTTCTCAGAAATCCTCATTCGATTTGGTAACTGACTCTTATGTGAGATGGACAAGAGCTGATTCAGCTAAAACCCGAGCTGCCTTGAAGACTGACGAGGCCTATGATCTGTTACGCCGGGAGCATGCTAAAGATAATAGGAGCTTCTTTACCGAAGAAGCTACTTCGACAGGTCAAAAAAGGAGATCTAGGACTCAGACTGAAGGGTCCAGTACTAAGGGTACACGGGGGAAAGTGAGCCCCCAGACGGATTTAGAAAGAAGACTAGGGCCAAAGCTGGCGGTTAAGGACTGACTTGGTCCTCGAGACAGACTTCCCGAGCCCGTCAGGGCTCGGCTTGGACCGGTGCAAGTGGCGGAAGACCCAAAATCGAAGAAGCGGGTTCGAGCAAGAGAAGTTCCTCTTGTGATTAGGGAACGTTCGCCCCCGCCCCGTCGGCCTCGGGCTCCACGTGACCCGAAAGATAAGGGGAAAGGAAAAATGTATGAGTAGTCTCCTAAATTTATTATTTAAGTATTACTACTACTTTTGTGGTGTGATTTTTTTTTTTAAGTATTACTCCTAAATTTATTATTTAAGTAGTCTCCTAAATTTATAATTAATGGAATCAAACCTTCCGTAGTTCAGAAGTATTTTTGCAATTTTTTGAAATGCATCAAGATTATTAATTCGAGATGCGCAACGGTAGGATAAATGATCCTAGCTTATTGACTTGCTTAAAATTTTTGAAAATTCATAAAAAGACATTTTTTTACAAATTTTGCAAATGACATTGAGATAGGATTTATGGGTAGTAACGCTTCAGCTGGTCCAAGTTTGTTGGGTTGACGAACTCGTTCCCGTCCAAGTCTGTTGGCATTACTGCTCCTCCTGAAAGAATCTTCTTTACTAGATATGGCCCAGCCCAATTGGGTTTGAATTTTCCCCTTGGGTCAACTGGTAGTAAAGCTCGAACAGATTTCAGGACTAGATCGCCCTCTTTGATATTCCTGGGCCTAACCCTTTTGTTAAAAGCCCGTTGGATCCTCTTCTGATATATCTGAATGTTATTCAGAGCCCGGGATCGCCGTTCGTCTAAGAGAACTAGTGAGTCATATCAGGCTTGGACCCAATCTGCTTCAGGTACTTGACTCTCGAGCAGAATCCTAAGGGATGGTACTTCCAGCTCGATTGGCTGGACTGCTTCCATTCCATATGTCAGATAGTATGGAGTTGCTCCGGTTGCAGTTCGAATTGATGTCCGATATCCCCATAAGGCAAAGGGTATCTTGTCGGGCCAGTCCCGGTAATTCTCAGCCATCTTTTTAAGAATGGAGACAATTGTCTTATTGGCTGCCTCCACCGCTCCATTTGTTTGAGGACGGTAAGGTGACGATGTATGCCTCTGGATCTTGTACTTTTCCAGTAGAGTGGCAGTTTTAGCTTGGAAATGGGTCCCGTGATCGCTGATAAACTCGTGCGGAATCCCGTATCGACATATAATTTTATTTTGGATGAATTTAGCCACATGTTTGGCATTTAAGATCCGGTATGACTCGGCTTCGACCCATTTAGTGAAATAGTCGATAGCCACTAGGATGAAACAGTGACCTCCCGTCCCGGAAGGGTTTACTTTCCCAATTATGTCAATTCCCCATGTTGAAAATGGCCATGGTGACGTCATTGTATATAATAGGGATGAAGGCATATGTTGTACATTGGCGAAAATCTGACAGTTATGGCAGTGTTTGACATACAACTGACAGTCAGTTTCCATGCTATTCCAATAGTAACCGAGTCTCGTGATTTTCCGGGCCAACATATGGGCGTTCATGTGTGGACCGTTTTCACCATCATGTACCTCGGGCATAACTCTTTCGGCTCGAGTTTTGTCAATGCATAGAAGTAAAGCCCCCTGTGCTGTCTTCTTATATAACTGTCCATCGTCTGTGCGGATGAAATGGGTTGCCCATCTTTGTAGAGCTTTCTTGGCCCGGTTTTCAGCTCCCGGAGGATATTCCCTTCATGTTAAGTAGGTTAGAATAGCCTGATACCATGGTTCTGGATCAGTTATTTCGATATCTTGGATAGCATGGACATATGCCGGCTCTGATCGCCTTTCGACGCAAATGGGCATGCTGGTTAGATGTGCTGGGATATTCAGTAAAGATGCTAATTTTGAGAGAGCATCTGCAAACTGGTTTTCTTCCCGAGGCAGATAAATGTACTCCAATTTTTTGGAATTGTTTTTCGAGAACCCTTACTCTTGCTTGGTAAGCCACGAGATTTGCGTTCCGAGTCTTCCATTTTTGTAGGGTTTGATTTATGACTAATGATGAGTCACCATGGACCCGGAGGTTTGTTACTCCTAAATCAGCGGCGGCTTGCAGTCCGTGAATGCATGCTTCGTATTCGGCTGCGTTGTTAGTTACGTCAAAATCTAGCTTGATGGACAAAGGGGTGTGTTCCCCTTGTGGTGAGATTAGCAAGATCCCGACACCAAATCCTCGGAAGTTGGACGCTCCGTCGGAATACAGATCCCATGTGTGGGTGTCGGTATGGAATATGTCTTCATCTGGGAAGGCCCAAGTGTCGGTGTGTTCTTCCTCGGATATCGGACTATCGGCGAGGAATTCTGCTACTACCCGGCCCTTGATGGCTTTTAAAGGTACGAACTTGAGGTCAAACTCAGCTAGCATTAAAGTCCATCTGGATATACGGCCGTTGAGGATGGGCTTTTCGAATAGATACTTGATCGGATCCATTTTGGATAGCACATGTACCTCGTGACTAAGCATGTAGTGTCGGAGCTTTTTAGTGGCCCATACTAAAGCTAGACACGTCTTTTCGAGCATTGTGTACTTGCATTCGTATACCAAGAACTTTTTACTGATGTAGTAAATTGCCCGTTCTTCGGAATCGACCGTCTAGGCTAGCATAGCGCCCATGGCCGTCTCGGTCGTTGTTAAGTATAGTGACAGAGGCAAACCGTGTTGAGGTGGCATTAACACCGGTGGAGAGGATAGAATTTTCTTGATCTTATCGAAAGCCATTTGACATTTGTCGTCCCATAGTGTTCGTTCTCCTATCTTCAGTTTCTTGAAAATGGGCTCACATACCATGGTTAGCTTTGAAATGAACCGGCTTATATATTGGACTTTCCCGAGAAACCCCCTTATCTCGGAGTTACAACCTTACGGGTTGAAGGCTCAAGCAATTGTGATTAATTGATGGGATTGAAGAATTTTGAAGGATCCAACGAATGAGATTGAACACTATGATCTAATGGCTCATATTATAGTTCTCATGGTTCTCATTGAAGGAGTGGTTCTCACATGAACCTAAATCTATATATATATATATATATGTGTGTGTGTGTGTGTGTGTGTGTGTGTGTGTGTGTGTGGGTGGGTTTTAGGCGGTTGCATCTCGGTTATGGCCTTGATCTTTGCTGGGTCAACTTCGATGCCACGTTGGCTGACAATGTGGCCCAGTAGCTTGCCCGATGTTACCCCGAAACTGCATTTTTGAGGGTTTAACCTCATGTTGTACTTGCGTAGTCGGGTGAAGAACTTCCTTAGGGCTGCGATGTGCCCGTTTCGGTCCTTGGATTTGACAATCATGTCGTCGACGTAGACCTCCACTTTCTTATGCATCATGTCATGCAATAAAGTGGTGGCAGTCCGTTGATATGTGGCACCTGCGTTAATAAGCCCAAATGGCATTACGGTATAGCAGTAAGTCCCCCAAGGTGTGATGAAGGTGGTCTTACTCATATCTTCTTCCGCCATTTTGATCTGATTATATCAGGCATACCCGTCCATGAATGATAGAAGGCATGGTCAGCCGTGTTATCCACCAATATGTCGATGTGTGGCAACGGAAAATCGTCTTTTGGGCTGGCCTTATTAAGGTCCCGAAAGTCTACACATACTCGGACTTTGCCATCCTTTTTGGGTACTGGTACTATGTTTGCAACCCAGTCTGGATATTCAGACACTTGGATAAAGCCCGCTTTGAATTGTTTATCAACTTCTTCCTTGACTTTGAGAGACCATTCGGGCCTCATTCTTCGAAGTTTCTGTTTTACCGGCTTGTACCCGTCTTTGATGGGTATTCGGTGTTCATCTATCTCCCGGTCTATTCCTGGCATGTCCTTGTAGGACCAGGCAAAGACGTCTTTGAATTCTTGGAGGAGATCGGTGAATCGTTGTTTCTCCCCAGGATCTAAAGATAAGCCCAACTTAAGCATCTGAGGTTCTAAAGGGGTTCCTACGTTGATGGAATCGGTTTCTTCGATTACCGGATCTCGGGACTCCCTTTGTTCGAGTTGCTCGATTAGATGTGGGGGCAATGGCACCTGTTCGTCGGGTTTCTCAATGTCATTGCAAGTAAGATTTTTGAAAACATTTTGAAAATAAGCCAAGTCGTAACCAGAACGGTTATCGTTATTATTGATGGTGAATTTTGAAAAGAGCTCGAAGAGAGCTGCCATCTGATCGTTGGTCAGAGGCGGGATAGGGAGAGCCCTCGGGACAGACTCCGGGGCTCCCGATGGTGTGGCTAAAGAAGGGAGAGGGGTTACAGACTCGATCTTAGTACTGGACCCTCTAGACTTTGACTCAGACTCCGACTCTGACTCTGACTCGGACTTGGACTCAGATTCAGATTCAATAGCATGCATATCTCCTTCACCAGTAGTTAGCTTGTAGACTCGACCCTGACTGTCGGTCCACTTAGTTGTCTTCCTCCAAGCTCTCTTTCCAGTGTTGGCGCCAACTTCAGAGATCAGCTTGGTTGGATCAAACCTGCTGCTGCGGAGAATCAAGCTGACTAACTCTTGTTTAGAGGTCGGGACGACCTTGTCTTCCCCGAAGAGTAGTCCTAGAATGGGCTCAGTATTGTTTGTGCCCTCCTTTGATTCGGCCTGGATGAGGGCGAAGATGTCATCTGGGATGAAATTGCATTCCCAAGCCAGTTTGGTCCCGGGATATGAGATGGTGGGCTGATAGAGGCCCGTTTGAATAGCTCCGAACACCGGGGTGACGAACGTGATCGCCTTGGCTTGGTCCGTGTATCCGGGCGCCATGGTGTAGCCTAGACCGAGGCGAGATTGTTCGTTGTTCAGGGTTTCGATAATTTTCTCGGGTGGAAGATAGGGCCTTGATGTGATTCCCGGTAGACAACCCAGATTCTGTAGCATCGTATCGATGCTAGTAGTGAAGTATGGCCGGAAAAGGTATTCTTCCTCAATCATTCCCACGAAGTTGAATCCTCGTGGGTCGGCTGAGCCTGCCGTGTTGCAGCTTGACACGGTTATGGGAGTAGCCTCAAGAGTGATGATTCCATCTTGTAAAGGTAGCTTGACCTTCCTGTGAAGAGTGGAAGACACAGCTTTGACCGCGTGAATCCACGGTCTCCCAAGCAACAGGTTGAAAGATGAAGTAACATCGATCACTTGGAATTCTAACTTCTTCTCGATCGGGCCCGTTATGATTGTTAGTTTAACGGCCCCAGCAACCAATTTTGGGCTTCCATCATGTAATCCCCTAAAAATTCTAGCGCGATACAGTGGCGGAAACACTGTAGAGTCGGGATTAAAACACACAGAACTATGTCTTAATAAATTAAATTGGTAAAGTCAAACATGCGCCATACATAAAAATGGCTAAAATTTAAAACAATCCATAAAGAGGTTAAACAATCCTTAAAACATGATTATTAAAAGATCAGCAGGATCCAAGACTGCTCGCTAGCCCACACCCACCGGAAAATAAACACGTATACCTGCCATGTTAAAACATAACAGCCACAATCAGTGGGGAGCAACGTCAACGTTCTCCCAGCCGTATAACAGGATTTTAAAACAGTAATTACTAATATAGGAAAAATAGTAAAAATGGAAAACAGTAAAACATCATATTAAAATAAGGTTTAGCGTAAAACAAATTAATTAAAAGGGTTGCCGAAGAAACATAAAAATATTTGCCAACCTGCAAACCAATTTATATCGATAATAATAAAATGATCAAAATGGCGTTATGGATAGGAGTAATGTAGAATCTAGACTTTCACTAGGATAATACTAAAAACTAGCTTCGAGAACTGTAGACTTAACTCATAACAGAATCCAGTCTCTAACTAGGCAACTCAACTATAACAGGACTGCGTGCAGCGAGGTCCTGGCTTAAGTAATGCACACCCCTCCTGGATACAAACCATATCCAGTTCAACCCGACGCGACTTATACGATGCGATATCTAAGTTTAAGGTAAATATACACTCTCCTGAACACAAACCATGCTCAGTTCAACAACCAATGCGCCCCATAAAGACACACCAACCTTACAGTTGATGGCAAAACGTACATCCCAGACTATATTACTCTAAACCCACACTTGTCCTTATTCCATAACTCCAAAACAAACCATTATCGATATTCAAAAGATGTATTCATCATAAACAATATGAGGATAAAAGAAGTAAACATTTATATTCTAAAAGAGGAAACTTTCTATTTTAGGAAACTTCTATTTTAGGAAACTTCTATTTTAGGAAACTTCTATTTTTAGAAACTTTACTAAAAATAGCATCATATCAAAGTAGTGAAAATATTAGTTCATACTAATACCACATTTTAGTAAACGATATAGATTTATAAAACTAATACTTTCGGCCTTAACGATATTAATTATTAAAGTAAGAACATTTGATTTTATGAAATTATTAAAATATCGTATAAGTGTTATAAGATGATTAAAAATGTCTTAAACATTTTAATATTACTAATTAGGGTGTTTTCAAAAGTTATAAAGCTAAAATTCCCTAATTATTATTAGCTTCGACAATAAAATTATAAATAGGATTTTACGACAAATGTCAAATTAAATCTTTTAACGTCTTTTATTTAATTAAACCATTGAATATATTTAGAATATGTTAAGGGATGATTTAACACTTAAAGTTTCAGATTTAAATACTTTCAAAAGTGCTGGAAAAATAATTCTTTTAGGTAAGACGAAGCATTTTAACGATAAATCACAATTTGTCCGAAAATCAATATTTATTAATTAAAGACTCTAATAAATAGTACAAAAATTACGTAAAATATTTAAATCATATTTATGGACATTCTGTCCAGAAAAGAAAATTTCCAGAATTCTAAAACTCGGTTTTTAAAGCGTTTTCTCGTTAATCGTCCAATTTCGACAATAACGATTAATAACAATAGTAATTACAAAAAGATTTAAGTATTAATATCCAAAAATTATTATTACACTTTAAAATCCTAATTTTACAGAATATAAATTTTTTCCAGATTTTTCCAAAACCCAGACTCAACAAATTTCAACAAAACCGTCATTTAAACCCGTTTTCGCAATTAACGATTTTATTAATAAACCTATCGTTCCTAACATTTTATTAAGGCACTAAAAATCATAATAATACATTTTAATATGAAATCATCAGAATCATAATTTTTTCCAGATTTAAACCAAAGACCAGAAATCGAGAATTTAAACAACAAACACGGTTTTAACGATAAACGATGATTTAAAGTGATTAATTAATTCATCCACTTAACAATTCCGAAAAATTATGAAAAAAAATCATAAAATTCTATTTCACCAGAAAGTTTCACCACGTCAAAAATCAGATTAAAATAAAATGTTTAAGTACTAGAACTAAAAATCGGTTTTTAATCGTTTTTGTTCGAAAACGATAATAATTCAATAATCGATATCAAAAATATCAGAAAAATACTAAATTACTAAAAATCATCAAAAACAACATTTTTCCAGAATATAAACATATATTACATGTTTAGGCCGATTATTACGATTTTACAAATTAATATAACAATTTAATCGTTAATCTCGTAAAAGCGATAAAAATATCGAAACATGCAAAATTTCAACTTTAAAAATTTTTCCAGAATTCGTGACATACATATATTGCCAAAATAAAATATAAAAATATATACATGCAAATACTCAATTAAAATCTTGAAATACCGAGTAACATCGACGTTACCTCTACTCCAAGTCTGAATCAACGATATATTCGTCGGCTTCGGGATCGTCCAAAAATCCTACCAAACACGTAAATCATGGCAGAAAAATACCATGAGAAAACTAATAAAAATCAAGGTAAAAATTGATCGAAAATGATGTCGATTAATACCTTAACAAAGGAATCGGAAAGAGGATTATTATGACGATAAAAATGATGCGATTGGGACTTGAAATGGAGCAAAAATCAGCCCAAGGAGGGTAAGAAGTACCCGGCCAAAAGAGAGAAAAAGGAAGTGATGAATATTTTTGTTAATGCAAAAATGAATATAGAGAGTAAAGGAGGAGATGGGTGTTACTACACTTAAAGGAGTAAGGATGAAATTAAGGCTTCAAAATGAAGAATCCACAATGTACCTAGACCATAAGTTGGCCGGCCAAATGGATAAGAGAGGGAGTAAGAAAAGTTTTGACATAAATGCTACAATGAATGAAAATGATTTATCTTATGATTACGTTTTAATGTGATAAAATGAATCGTTTAAATAAAATGTAATAAAACTTCTGACCAAGAGCTTAGTCGGTCCAAAATGTGAGAAAACAGTCTCAAATAATTTATAAGTTGATAAAAAGTATAATCGTAAAATAGTTAAAGGCATTTCAAAGTAATTCGAGTAAACCTCGCGTAAGAAAATAATTATTCGCGAAGCTTCGTAATAAAATCATAAATGGCTTGTTTTTAGTAACTAAAATATATATCTTAGTAGAAAATATTCCATAAACGTATTCAAACATTTTTAGGAAAAAGGAATAACTTAAATTCAAGCTTAAAAATGTCAATTGGGAGAAAAATAGAATTCCTCGCGGAAAAATTACTTAGTTTACGAAGAAACCAAATAAATGGATTTAAAAGAATTTTAAATCTTTAAAATTAAAAATAGAAATTATTAAACTCAAAAAATTAAAATAAAGCTTAGTAAAATGATAAAATATGAGGCCAAAAGTGACAGAGTTAAGACGAAGTCCTAACAGAAAGAATAAAATGCTTAGGAAAAATAGCGGGTGTTACAATCCTCCCCACTAAAAGAAAGTTTCGTCCTCGAAACTAAGAATAAGCAGATAGGAAATCGAGGTTTACCTTACTCGAAGAGTTGAGGATGCTTAGCTCGCATCGAAGTCAAAATTCTATTCCAAGAAGAATTGGGCTAACCAACCCGAAGTTTAGAATCTTTTGATTAATGATATCGTAAAGTAAAGTTATTTGATAAAATAACAACGTTAAATAACATTTGTAAACAAACTCGAAGAAATAGGATAACCAAAATATTTTGAAAACAAAAGTAAAATATTTTGATTAAGAAATTCGATATTATTCCTTTTTTTTTATGAAACAAAATTTAGTTTGGAGAAATCAAATTTTGTAGAAAATCGCACCAGCCGTCAAATATTTACAATAACAGATTCAAAAGTCCACTAACAATAAAATGAAAATCAATTCTCAAAACGTTAAAATTTCGAAAATGTTATCAAAGTAATTATGAAAGTTTTCAAAAATGTTATCAAACTTGAACATACAAAATAATTTCGACAATGTTAAAACGTTTTACATAACAATTCTATACAAATTGAAGTACTTGGAAATATAAAAGTCTTCATAAAATTTTGATCGCTTGAAAATCAAAAATTAAAAATGATTTCGAAATAGTTTAAAATAAATTATTAAGGCATTTTGAAATAGATCTAAATATAAATATCAACCAAAGATAAAACAAAGTGAAGTATATAGTTCTTAAATTATAAAATAAAAATGTTAAATTTCACGATAACCCAAAATGTTAAATTGCTCGACGTTTTTACAAAATGGGGAGTTTAAAAATTTGAAATCATGCTTCAAAATGTTAAAATTTTATGAAATTCAAAATTTTTTAAATTAGTCCAGCTTTTTACAAAACGGGCAAATTCACAATTAGAAATTATAACTCAAAATGTTAAAATTTACGATAGTCCAATTTTTTTTTAAAGTAGTCAAACTTTTTATAAAATAGGGAGTTCGAAAAATAGTTAACGGGCAAATAGAACAAGGATAAATAAATTAAAAATAAGAGCTTTCAAAATCGACAAAGGTTGAAGGGATTGGCAGGAGTTACCGTAACAGAATTCAAGAGGAGCAGAAAGAAAGACGGAGTTGAGAATCAAAAAGAGCTCTCAAGGATTATGGAAGAAATTAATCATCTCGAGATTCTTAGCACGACTTCCACAAACACGGGTTCCTAATTCCCATCAAATAACGCTAAGTCCAATATCAGTACAGGGTTGTCCTACTCAATCTAAAACCTCCAAAAACATCAACTGCTATAGCCTCCAAAATTAAGCCTTACATACTTACATAATCTTTCAATTAGTATGGTAAGAATCCACAAACGATTTAGACTAATCCATTAATTAAGATTCCAACAGTCATCAAAACATACCCAAACTTGTAATCACTAAGGCTCGTAATTCAAAGTTCATAAGGTCTGAACTCGAGGTATACTTCAAATTTCTCGAGTAAGGAACACTAACTAAAACCCACCAATTAACAAAGTTCGGACACGAAATCCTCAAAGATGATCACCGACATATTTATAATACCACCAGTACAGAAGTTGGGGAAGTACAATAAATCCTCAAACACGCTCAAACCTATAGGTAATGGCGCAAACACTCACATTTTCAAACACATCATTCGATTAATGTTTCCAAGAAGTCCATCAAATTTCTAATCGTAATGGTGCAACCATAAAATATTTAATAACTCAACGAAGCCACAATCTCGTTGGTCTAAGGTTCTGAACTATAAATCCATTAAGATGATTGACATCAAAATGTTTCTCAAAACAACGCTATAAATCCAACCTCTAATGGCAATATGTTTCTCCTTTTCAAGGTTAACAACAATTTATTCAATTTAGATCACTCAACTCCAAAGTTCCTAGGTTACAACTTTAACCAACGATTAACGATCTAATCCTTAAGAAACACGGGTAATCTATGTTAACCAAAATTTCTAACGGTATTAATGAAAACCTTCTATGGTACCACAACACTCAGGTTAACAATTTAAACATTACTCTATGATCCCAAACATTCCCGATGCATCCATCAAATAACATTTAGGTAGGAATCTTAAAATTCTATTATTAGCTACACTTGGTTCGGTTCTAGGTGAAATTAGGTACTAGGTATCCATCAAATACGATATACTCTTACTACCCCAAAATATATTCAACTCTAAGTCCTCCAAATAATCAAGTAACCTATAACCCAAGGTTCAGAGTCTAAAGTACCAACCTAATTCCATTAATTGACAATTTATTATTCAAATCGATCCTCAAAAGCTTACTAAGATATATAACAAGGTATAACTCACAACCCTCAAGCCTTAGGTAACAAGGGTTTACTAAACCTCAAACATCTATATCCTTTCACGGGGTTCACTGAGACAGAAACCGGTCTAACAAAAGAATCCGAAGAGAAAGATGGTAGAATAGAAGAATAGAACAAGGATTCACCAAGAGAATGAAGATGAGAATATATAAGAGAAGAATTGGAAGAAATAGAGGAAGGAAGAAAAGAATCGATGATCCTATATTACTAAGTTCTTGAACCAAAAGAGAATCTTCGGGCCTCCAGAGTTCACGAGGGAATCCAAAATGGATTACTTCATCTTCTTGTAGAGGAACGAGCACGCAAGTCATGGGTCGCTCCATCTGGATTTACTGCGACATCATGGGACATGAATCCACTCTTGATCATCTTGCCTGTAGCTTAAGTAAACTGAACTGGAGCTAAAAGTCATTATCGAAATCTTTCTTGGAGCACCTAGTTGTCCACTCGAGTCAGCAGGCGTTGAGAGTGCTAAGTAGGTCTTGTCCCGATCTGGAGCAGCATCAAGTCAACATCTTGTCCACTCATCGTCTTCTTCTTGGACATATAAAACAAATATTCAATGCTAACCATTGAGTTACAAGAACATATAAACCTAACAGTTAAGTCCTTATTTGTTTCTACCCATCTCTAATAATATTTTTATTTACTGTTTAAACAATTTACTGGTATTTTCCCTATTTTCAGGTGTAAGCGTTGGGAGCAGTGATGCTCTGATACCAACTGTAATCCCCTAAGAATTCTAGCGCGATACAGTGGCGGAAACACTGTAGAATCGGGATTAAAACACACAGAACTATGTCTTAATAAATTAAATTGGTAAAGTCAAACATGCGCCATACATAAAAATGGCTAAAATTTAAAACAATCCATAAAGAGGTTAAACAATCCTTAAAACATGATTATTAAAAGATCAGCAGGATCCAAGACTGCTCGCTAGCCCACACCCACCGGAAAATAAACACGTATACCTGCCATGTTAAAACATAACAGCCACAATCAGTGGGGAGCAACGTCAACGTTCTCCCAGCCGTATAACAGGATTTTAAAACAGTAATTACTAATATAGGAAAAATAGTAAAAATGGAAAACAGTAAAACATCATATTAAAATAAGGTTTAGCGTAAAACAAATTAATTAAAAGGGTTGCCGAAGAAACATAAAAATATTTGCCAACCTGCAAACCAATTTATATCGATAATAATAAAATGATCAAAATGGCGTTATGGATAGGAGTAATGTAGAATCTAGACTTTCACTAGGATAATACTAAAAACTAGCTTCGAGAACTGTAGACTTAACTCATAACAGAATCCAGTCTCTAACTAGGCAACTCAACTATAACAGGACTGCGTGCAGCGAGGTCCTGGCTTAAGTAATGCACACCCCTCCTGGATACAAACCATATCCAGTTCAACCCGACGCGACTTATACGATGCGATATCTAA
The DNA here is from genome assembly GCA_958450325.1 of Agrostemma githago. Classification (NCBI taxonomy): domain Eukaryota; kingdom Viridiplantae; phylum Streptophyta; class Magnoliopsida; order Caryophyllales; family Caryophyllaceae; genus Agrostemma; species Agrostemma githago. The sequence goes on along the minus strand of OY288240.1, from coordinate 43,523,480 downwards.
GTTTAAGGTAAATATACACTCTCCTGAACACAAACCATGCTCAGTTCAACAACCAATGCGCCCCATAAAGACACACCAGCCTTACAGTTGATGGCAAAACGTACATCCCAGACTATATTACTCTAAACCCACACTTGTCCTTATTCCATAACTCCAAAACAAACCATTATCGATATTCAAAAGATGTATTCATCATAAACAATATGAGGATAAAAGAAGTAAACATTTATATTCTAAAAGAGGAAACTTTCTATTTTAGGAAACTTCTATTTTAGGAAACTTCGATTTTAGGAAACTTCTATTTTAGGAAACTTCTATTTTTAGAAACTTTACTAAAAATAGCATCATATCAAAGTAGTGAAAATATTAGTTCATACTAATACCACATTTTAGTAAACGATATAGATTTATAAAACTAATACTTTCGGCCTTAACGATATTAATTATTAAAGTAAGAACATTTGATTTTATGAAATTATTAAAATATCGTATAAGTGTTATAAGATGATTAAAAATGTCTTAAACATTTTAATATTACTAATTAGGGTGTTTTCAAAAGTTATAAAGCTAAAATTCCCTAATTATTATTAGCTTCGACAATAAAATTATAAATAGGATTTTACGACAAATGTCAAATTAAATCTTTTAACGTCTTTTATTTAATTAAACCATTGAATATATTTAGAATATGTTAAGGGATGATTTAACACTTAAAGTTTCAGATTTAAATACTTTCAAAAGTGCTGGAAAAATAATTCTTTTAGGTAAGACGAAGCATTTTAACGATAAATCACAATTTGTCCGAAAATCAATATTTATTAATTAAAGACTCTAATAAATAGTACAAAAATTACGTAAAATATTTAAATCATATTTATGGACATTCTGTCCGGAAAAGAAAATTTCCAGAATTCTAAAACTCGGTTTTTAAAGCGTTTTCTCGTTAATCGTCCAATTTCGACAATAACGATTAATAACAATAGTAATTACAAAACGATTTAAGTATTAATATCCAAAAATTATTATTACACTTTAAAATCCTAATTTTACAGAATATAAATTTTTTCCAGATTTTTCCAAAACCCAGACTCAACAAATTTCAACAAAACCGTCATTTAAACCCGTTTTCGCAATTAACGATTTTATTAATACACCTATCGTTCCTAACATTTTATTAAGGCACTAAAAATCATAATAATACATTTTAATATGAAATCATCAGAATCATAATTTTTTCCAGATTTAAACCAAAGACCAGAAATCGAGAATTTAAACAACAAACACGGTTTTAACGATAAACGATGATTTAAAGTGATTAATTAATTCATCCACTTAACAATTCCGAAAAATTATGAAAAAAAATCATAAAATTCTATTTCACCAGAAAGTTTCACCACGTCAAAAATCAGATTAAAATAAAATGTTTAAGTACTAGAACTAAAAATCGGTTTTTAATCGTTTTTGTTCGAAAACGATAATAATTCAATAATCGATATCAAAAATATCAGAAAAATACTAAATTACTAAAAATCATCAAAAAAAACATTTTTCCAGAATATAAACATATATTACATGTTTAGGCCGATTATTACGATTTTACAAATTAATATAACAATTTAATCGTTAATCTCGTAAAAGCGATAAAAATATCGAAACATGCAAAATTTCAACTTTAAAATTTTTTCCAGAATTCGTGACATACATATATTGCCAAAATAAAATATAAAAATATATACATGCAAATACTCAATTAAAATCTTGAAATACCGAGTAACATCGACGTTACCTCTACTCCAAGTCTGAATCAACGATATATTCGTCGGCTTCGGGATCGTCCAAAAATCCTACCAAACACGTAAATCATGGCAGAAAAATACCATGAGAAAACTAATAAAAATCAAGGTAAAAATTGATCGAAAATGATGTCGATTAATACCTTAACGAAGGAATCGGAAAGAGGATTATTATGACGATAAAAATGATGCGATTGGGACTTGAAATGGAGCAAAAATCAGCCCAAGGAGGGTAAGAAGTACCCGGCCAAAAGAGAGAAAAAGGAAGTGATGAATATTTTTGTTAATGCAAAAATGAATATAGAGAGTAAAGGAGGAGATGGGTGTTACTACACTTAAAGGAGTAAGGATGAAATTAAGGCTTCAAAATGAAGAATCCACAATGTACCTAGACCATAAGTTGGCCGGCCAAATGGATAAGAGAGGGAGTAAGAAAAGTTTTGACATAAATGCTACAATGAATGAAAATGATTTATCTTATGATTACGTTTTAATGTGATAAAATGAATCGTTTAAATAAAATGTAATAAAACTTCTGACCAAGAGCTTAGTCGGTCCAAAATGTGAGAAAACAGTCTCAAATAATTTATAAGTTGATAAAAAGTATAATCGTAAAATAGTTAAAGGCATTTCAAAGTAATTCGAGTAAACCTCGCGTAAGAAAATAATTATTCGCGAAGCTTCGTAATAAAATCATAAATGGCTTGTTTTTAGTAACTAAAATATATATCTTAGTAGAAAATATTCCATAAACGTATTCAAACATTTTTAGGAAAAAGGAATAACTTAAATTCAAGCTTAAAAATGTCAATTGAGAGAAAAATAGAATTCCTCGCGGAAAAATTACTTAGTTTACGAAGAAACCAAATAAATGGATTTAAAAGAATTTTAAATCTTTAAAATTAAAAATAGAAATTATTAAACTCAAAAAATTAAAATAAAGCTTAGTAAAATGATAAAATATGAGGCCAAAAGTGACAGAGTTAAGACGAAGTCCTAACAGAAAGAATAAAATGCTTAGGAAAAATAGCGGGTGTTACACATCAAAAGCCTGGATAGTTTGCGTAGTCGGAAGGTAGTCAGCCTCGGTAATGCCGAGGGCCTTGGCTGTCCTTAAGGGAAGGACGTTTACTGCGGCCCCATCATCAATCAAGGTCATCGGGAGATACTTGTTGCGGCAGATCACCGTGATGTATAGGGCCAAGTTATGGGTGGTCCCGAAAGGTGGAAGGTCGGACTCGGAGAAAGTGATAAGTGGGCCTTCTCCTTTGGACTTGTCTTTGAGGTGTGGCAAGATAGTGGCTACCATCTCAGTGGGGGTAACCGATGAGTCGACCTTAATTTCATCAAGGGCCCTAGTAAGTGTCGCCCGATGCTCTTGTGAACTAACCAAAAGCTACCATATAGTAATATCAGTTCGGACCCTCTTTAGTTGCCTGACTAGGGCCGTGTCAGCGTTTGGCTCTTCGGGAGCGAGTTCCGTCCTGGGAGGTTCAGTGACGGTTTCCGGAGTGGTGAGACTGGCCGTGATGGTGTGTGAATCGGCCAGAGCTCTGGCTTTGGCTTTCCGGATCTCTTCGATGGTGACGAGGACAGCTTCCCCTTTAACCAGGTAAATATCATCTTCATTGTCGTTCCATATCCCGTTGATTTGGGGGATGAAAGGGGAAATGAGATGAGAGCAGTCAACTACCTCTCCAGTAAGAATGGCGTGAGTAGCAAGAGGATTGTTTTTGTTACTTGGCTTGTCACTGGGTAGTGGTATCTTGCCACTTTTGATCAGATCTTGGATAAGATGCTTCAACTTCCAGCATTTCTCCGTGTCATGCCCGTTGCCTTGGTGATAGTGGCAATAGGCCTGAATGTTATAGCTTTTGGATCGCTTTTCCACGGGAACTTCCGGAATTGGGCCTATCGGTTGGATTAGGCCTTTCCATGACAGCCTTGTAAGGCATTAGCATAGGTTGTCCATATGTCGGTGAATACCCGATTTGGAGTATTCTTTTTGGTCGAGGTGTCCAGTGAGTTAACCTCGTCGAAGATGCTTCGGGCCGCCGTTGTGGTTGCGGGCTTGCTGGAGGATGAACTGGCTCCTTGATACCCCTTGGTAGAGGCCTTAGTAAGGTTCTCTAGCCTTAGATCATCTTCGATTCTAGTACCCATTTTGGTCAAAGTGGCAAAGTCGGGTATGATGGCGTACCTGAGATGGACTCGGTAAGCGGGGAGGAGGTTTTTGACAAAGGCCTCCACTAGCACCTTTTCGGTGGGCTTGTCCACCAGCTTAACACTTTCGGTCCTCCATCTTTGAAGGTATTTGGTGAAACCCTCCTTAGGCTCTTGGGCCATAACTTCCAAAGTACGCATGGTAGTCTGGAATTCAGCATTATCCGCGTAGTTTCGCGCGAATTCCATTGCAACATCGTCCCAAGTTTTGTATTTCTTGGGGTCAAGCATGTAGTACCAGGCTTTCGGGTGTTTTTCCAGAGAGGAAGCAAAGAGATGCTTGAACATGGTCGATTTGACCCCCTTAACAGCCATAAAGTCTTTGAAAGCCCGAATGTGGAGTACCGGATCTTCAGTCCCGTCGAACATTGGCAAGCCCGTTAAGTTAAGGTTAGCGGGTAGTTCATCAGTTAAGGGTGAATAGGTACGGGCATTTTCCGTGAGAATGGTGTTTCTGGTGGTCGAGTGGACCTGTTCCTGCAGCTTTTGGACCGCGCCGGCCAGTGCGGCCAGAGGTCTGTCATCTTCGATCGAGGAATTGGGGGTTCCCTGTTCCACGGCACTAACCCGAGTGATGATGGCAGTTTGGTCCTCCCGCATTTTCCTCAATTGGTCCTGGATTTGGGACAACGAGGCGGTCAAGTCGTCTATGGCTTGTTGCGTCATGGCTCGAGTGAAGGGTGGCCTGTCTGTAAGAGCACCGCGTAATTAGCAACTTAACCCGAATCCTAAGAAAAGTACATCCCGAGCAAGGGAAAAGGAAGAAGACTAAAACGGTAATGACTCGGAAAAGACACCTAGACGGGCGACTTGTGGAAAGGTGGGCCTTCCTCAGGATCCAACTATGTGGGTTGGGCCCTGTCCGGAGGAAGATTCACGTGAGACATTCCCAGACTTTTAGACTCGATTGTGTAAATGGGCTAACCTCTGTAGGAGTATGTCCTACGTAGGTGGGCCTTGCCTTAGTAAAATAAGGCGGACTAGCATAGGGGAAAAATCCGTGATGTAGGATCGACGGAGTTTCGACGCTAGAGACTTCAACGACTTATGACACGACCCGACACTGCTAAATACAGGAAGTCTAAGAAGAGGAAGTTTTGAAATATGATATTTTTTGAAATAGGCCCGAAAAATTCGGGGTGGAACCGGCCCTTTTTCGAGAGAAAAACAGAAAAGGTGGGCCGGGCGACGGTTTGAAAATTTCGAAAATAATTTCGAGTTTTAAATTGGGCATAATACCGGCTAGAAAAAGGCTATTTTGAGTAAAATCATAAGTCCTAAGTTCGGTATATGTCCGGGGTTTTGAAATTGGATATTTTGAAAAGGATGCAAATTTTGAAAAATGACGGTTTTGAAAAAGATGATGTGGATCAAGTAGCACGTAGTCATGGAAACAGTATAATGACGCCATGTATGCTCTTAAGCTAAGTCTCGGTCAGTCTATAAGGGTCTATACCAGTGTACATAGCCTATCAAGAATCGGGGCGGACTCCCTAACTCGAGTTGAGATTAGGACATGCCGTAAAACCCATACGAATCGGCTAATGGACACCTTTGACATAACCAATTTGGACTATATCAATGGTATAGTGGGACGTCGGTCACCAGTACCGGCCCGGGAAAAATGGGGTTATGCATGAACCGTAAAACTAAAACGCGTATTGTACTAGTCAAACGATTTCTATTCGAGTCTCACCCTGAAGGATACCGAAGGTTATTAACGCATCAGTAAATCCCCAGCGGAGTCGCCAAATTGTGGACATGACATAGGTCCACCCCGACGCGGCCACGCGCGGGTTTGGGGAGGCGAATGAATCTCCATATGAGATGGTCAAATTGAAATTTAAATCGAAGTCGGAGTCGCCACCGAATTTTATGGTTATTCGGAACCGTTCGAGCCCACTCTATGTCGTAGTGGGCCGTGTACAAAATACGGTCCATTTCCGATGTCAGAGTTTATTGGGCTCGTCCCTTTGTAGTTCGATACAGATGCCGACTTGAGCGGTTAATCGTATATTGAATGACTCTCGTTGCCAATGGTTTCGGACATCCGGAAACCACGGTTCTGAGTAAGGGGTGAGGGTACGTGTTGGGAAGTTCACTAAGAACACCCAACCCCGCCCGCACATTGGCGGCCTCTACTAGGATATCGAATGATTTTTGAATACGCGCGTTAGTTGAACGATGAATGATATGCAAACATTGTTTTCCTAAGCATGTGAGGAATTGAACGGGTTGCTAAGTCAGTTTAATGCATGAAAAATTAACGTCAAAGTTGAATTTAGCATGTGAGGTTCGTTTTAGTATAATAAAACAAACGATGAAAAAGAATGAATTTGCTACAAGATGAACAAATGAGTTAGTATCGATTTGTGAAGAAATATAGCAAATAAAATAAATATGCGAGATCGAGAAAAAAAAAGTATTAATCGAAATCTGAAAAATATGGTTGAAAAGACGTTGTTTTGTATAAAAAACGATGTTCGAAAAATAATAAAAAGAACGAGAAAGGACGCGGCAAGGCAGCCGGCCGCGCGGCTCGCCCAGGACGCCGGCGGGTCGCGTGGCAGCCTGTTTTGAAATCGGTTTTCGAAAACTCGATGCTTTTATTAAATCGCGTATGGATATTGCATGATTCGTACTCGACTTAATATTTTCGATATTCGTTATATTCGATAGTTGACTACGAAATCAATATCAAATACTTGGAATAGTTTTAGAAAAGATGTAATTTTTAGAAATCGTTTCGTAGAAGAAATAATAAAAACGAACGAAAAAAACTATAAAAGGGCTCGGGTTTCAGGCCCGTGCGCGAGCCGCCTGGGCGTGGCGCGACTCGCGTACGGGTCTGTCCGGTTTTTATTTTTTGTTCGAAATCGCTAATTTTGATAAATCGCGTACAAAATATGAATTAATTTGTATTCGATTCATATTTTCGATATTCGTCGTATCCGATATTCGATTATGAAATCGATATCAGATATTTAGAATGAGTTTGAAAAAGGTTTTGTAAAATTTGTTTGAAAAAGGAATTTGAACGAGGGAAGGATGTAACGATTTTTAATATCGTCGAGATCTTAATATAATTCTTTTCAATACAATATTCGATTATAGAAAATCGATACCATATTTTTAAGAATGTTTGTTATGAAAATAGTTTTTTGTTAATATCGATATTAGAAAAAAATAAAAAAAAGACGACGCTTGACCCGTAAAAAGAAAACGGACGACGAGGAAGAGAAGAGAAGAAAAGGAGAAATCGGGTTTAGTACACCCTCAACCTACATGCTTTTGTTAACTCGGATCGGAGCTCGTCGGAATGTGGCCAGGCACGGGAGAGTCGAGTGATGTCGGTCGGATTAGGGTGGCTCGGTGAAGGTGACGGGTGAAGGGTGTCGGGTATCGGGACCGGTTTCCTTCGGGTTTTGGACGCACTATCGGCTTCTCGATGCTAAGGAATTATGTATATGGGAATGGCATAAAGTGGATGTGTCTCAGGAATTCTGTGTGTCGGGAATTGTATGAATTAATTGTGTGTTTCTGATCCTTTTTGAAAGTGTTGTATGCAAGGGGCTATTTATAGGGAGTTCCCGACCTTGGTTAAGAAGTGTGTTTGAGTTAGAATTACCGCTTGGGTAAGAAGCTGAGAAGAACGAGAATTCCGTTTTCTTGTGAAGGAAGAAAAGGAAACCCGGCTGGTTTATGCTGCTCGGCCGAGTGTTTGCACTCGGTCGGGTGTTTGAATCGGTTTTCGGATAGGATTCCTACTTGAGATCGAATTCCATCCTTAAACGGATTTGTTTAATATTTGTGTGGCTGATTTTTGTGGAGTTGGAGTCCGAATTGGACACGTGAGACATCACGGTCGGTCCACAAGTCTCGGGAAATATCTTTGACCGGGTTTTGACTCGGTCGCTAAAAGACGGTTTTACCCCTGGTGTCGGATCCGACCCAAATTAGTGCTATTTGACTCGAAACAACCCACTGGGCCTGAATTTGAGGTTGGTTTTGTGAAATTTGTACTTCTTAAAAAGCCCAAGCTAAATATCCATGATTTCGAGCCCATTTTTGAGTACGTTAAAGCATGTTTGCGTCCGATCATCATCGGGTATTTGTCGGAAACTACTATAGACACCTGGCAGCAAAATGTGGGTGTCTACACAAATGTTGTCCAAGATAATGACTGTTTTTATAGACTTACTATCATCTTTCTTCCCTTATGAGATCTGTTCTTGTTCTAGCTTTAATTTGTTGTATATGAGCTTTCCCTTGTCACGTATACCATACACATCATGTGGCGTCGGACCAAGTCTAGTTAGAATCTGATCTTGAATGTATTCTATATTTGGAGATTCCGAAATTTCAACCATTACTGTCATTTTGAATATGCCTTTTGCTTTGCTGCTGTCAACTTCTTTGGCTAACCGTGTTTTCCCTGTATTAGTTACTTAATGGTGAGAAATAAATAGGAATATATTATTTCCTATCTATCTATCTATCTATAATCAACTCCCCATAAATTTATAATCTATCTATCAATTTATCTATCTATAATCTACGGAGTATCTATCTGTCTACGGAGTATGGTGAAAACAATTTCTTCTTCTTACTGTGAATTTACAGACTTTTTTGCAGTCTATAGCTGATTTTTTTTCATTTGTCGAAACACCAAAAAAATTATTCCTGAAATCTGTGAACTTTCTTGCAGATCGTTTGGTACCCTTTGAACGGTCGACTCTACTTTCTGGCAAACCATCTTCGGATTGATCGCTCAAATCCTCAAGCTGGCATTAAAACTTGTATCGTTTATCCATTTATCATTGATCCATGACGGTCTCAGCTCTATACAAGAACTGTATTTTAATCAGGGGAAAAACAAATAGTCTCAGCTCTCGTCTTTCAGCCATTTGTCCATGATCCATCGTTTTTTTTCTGTTTCAGGCGTCTCGAGCAGTTATCAGGATTGATCTGTCATTAATCATATTCCCTGAGGGTGCAAAATCCAAACATGGGAGACTTCTTCCATTTAAGAAGGTATCTTTTTTTTTTGAAACTCCCAAAACGGGAACTAGTAAATTAAATCATCAACCGCAATACAACTGGCCTTATCCGGGAGTATATTACCCCAAATAACGCTCGACGATCCAGGAATCGAAGAATGTGCAAGTTCGTGAGCCACACCGTTACAAGATCGTTTAGTAAAACACCAACTAATAGAACGAAAGCAAGAACTGAACAAAAGAACATCCTCAATAACTAGGAATAAGGTGCTTCTACCAATCTTCCGAGTATTTATGGTCGTCACCACAGACTGAGCGTCACTTTCCACGATAATATCCTCATGCCCTTGTCTTTGAGCTTCCTTCATTCCCTCGAGTATGGCCACCGCTTCAGCAGTTTGCGGATCCCAATCCACCCTCCATCGCATAGAAAACCCCCATAGGACCTCCCCCTCCGTGTTTCGACAAACCCCGCCAACCCCAACACCAAACCCGTCTTTTGTTCCTGCGTCGACGTTAATCTTGACCACCCCTTCCTCCGGCGGCCTCCACCTCTCCCCATTCCTTCCATTCGCTCTTTTATCTCCCACACGCTCTCCCTGCCCCCCCTTAACACCGTCCCTCCCATCCAATTCCACGATAATATCATTCACCCGTTGCACCACCTTGTCATCCCGAGCCGCCTCATTGTTAAAGACAAGCTTATTTCTCGCTTCCCATAACGCCCAGCAAGCTGTCATGAACAACCCAAAGAACTCTTCCCCAAACACCTGCCACCTTTCCTCGATCCAGTCGCAAACCCCCATTCCCATATCCTCCTCCCCCTCCCAGACCCTCCGCGCGAGACCACAGTCACGGACTAAATGAAGACTCGACTCATAATTAGACTAACACATGGGACACATGACATCCTCCGACCCGACTCGGTTAGAAATGTTTACCTTTGTTGCTATCGCGTCGTTTCACAGTTGCCAGAAGAAAAGCTTGACTCGAGGCCAAACCGGGACATTCCAAATCTTGCTCCATAGCCATTTCTCCCTGCCTTTGTCCGAGGTCTCTTCAACCATTAACTCTTCTCCCTCAAGCAATTTATAAGCTGATTTTACAGAGTATGTACCATCTTTCTCCGGCCCCCAACACCAAATATCATTAGCATCATTTTCACTCAACCTGATATTCTTAATTATGTCGGCCTCAAACGGTAGAAAATGGTTCTGTAGCTTCTCCTCATCCCATCTTCTCATACCCTCATCGGCAAACAGATCCGCCACTTTCATGTCTTCTGACCCGCTCTGGCGAGGCGATATAACCCGACCACCACCATTTCCTGAAATCCACGCATCCCTCCAAACAAAAGTGTCCTTCCCATCTCCAATTCTGCGCCTCAAACCTCTCTTCACCACTTCTCTAGCCTCGATAATACCCCTTCATGTATAGCTTGGGTTCGTCCCCATTCTAGCGTTCAAGAACTCACTTCCGGCATAATATTTACTACACATAAGCCTAGCCCATAGAGATTCAGGATTTGTAATCAATCTCCACGCTTGTTTGCCTAGTAGAGCTAAATTACATTTCCTAAAGTCCCTAAACCCAATTCCTCCAATCACCTTCGGTTTGCACAGCCTCTTCCAAGATACCCACGAGATACGTCGGGACGAGTCGAGATGGCCCCACCAGAATTTCGAAATAATCGAGCTTAGCTCCTCACAAAATTGCGTTGGAATTTTGAACACACTCATCACATAGGTCGGAAGCGAATTAGCTACAGCCTTAATTAAAATCTCCCGACCTGCCCTAGACAATATTTTCCCACGCCAGCCGTTCAGTCTCTTATGAATCTTATTCCGAATAATATCCGTGACACCCTTCTTCGATCTACCCACCACCGTCGGTAAACCCAAATATCGGTCCTGTGCCTCCACCTCCTTCACTCCAAGCAGACTAGTTACAGCAGCTCTTCTCCTCCGAGGAACACCATTCCCATATGAGACCGTTGTCTTATTTAGATTTACAAGTTGCCCAGAGGCAGTCTCATAGGCACGTAAAATCCCGTTCAAAACCATGGCCTCCCTCTCATTTAGCTTAAGAAAGAAAATACTGTCGTCAGCAAAGAAAAGATGGGAAATGGTTGGAGCCGTCACAGCTATTTTAATACCGTGGAGAGCCCCTCTCTCCATAGCCCTTCTCGTCATATTGGAGAGAACTTCAGCACACAAAATAAAAAGGTAAGGTGAAAGCGGGTCTCCCTGTCTAAGCCCTCGCGACGGTCGAAATTGCCTCGAAGGGGTGCCATTAATCAACACAGAGAACGAGACCGAGGAGACACAATCCATGATTCGATTGACCCAATCCCCATCGAATCCCATAATCGTCAAAGTTCGCTCTAGGAAGTCCCACTCCACACGGTCGTAAGCCTTTGCCATATCGAGTTTTAATGCCATGGCCCCGTTAATAGCCTTCGAGTTTTTTATATAATGAAAAAGTTCAAAAGCGATCAACACATTGTCCGTAATTAAGCGGCCCGGGGTAAATGCACTTTGATTTTCCAAGACTATCTCACCTAGGAATCGCTTCAGTCTATTCGCAAGAACTTTGGCAACCAACTTGTAGACCACATTACAAAGGCTACTAGGACGAAAATCCTGGATTTTATCCGGGGCTTTCTTTTTTGGAATAAGAACAATATTTGTCTTGTTCAGCTCACTAGGAATCGGATCACCACGGAGAATACATAGCACATTACGAGTAACCTCCGGCCCCACAATATGCCAATAGGTTTGGAAAAACAACACATTCATCCCATCCGGTCCAGGCGCCTTCAGTGGATGCATTTGATTAAGAGCCTCCGTAATTTCTCCTTCGGTATAATCGTATCGTAGAAACGTGTTCATCCTAGCTGTGACTCTGTTCTCCATTCCCTCAAATACGTCCCCAAACTCACGCGGTCCAAGGGTCGAGAATAGGCTTGTGAAATAAGAGACAACAACCTCTTCCACCTCCTCCTTCTCCGACCTCATTACACCAGCGTCATCCACCAGCGAGCTAATATGGTTCTTATGCTTCCGTTCACCAGCTCTTCTATGGAAAAAAAGTCGTATTCCTGTCACCCTCTTTGAGCCACAACGCTCTCGACCTCTGTCGCCATAATTGTTCCTCCTGCCTCCTCAATTCCGCCACCTGAGCCACCAATTTTCGTCTGCACCCAACCTCTTCTGTCGTCCGCCCCCCTTATTTATCATCTCGATCTGCTTAAGCTTCTTTGTGATATCACGCTCAACCCTTCGTATCGAAGTTTTCTTCCATCCCTGAAGAGCCCTTGCACAATGTCGAAGCTTCGAACATAAATCCTCATCCCCTTCCCCGAATCCCTCCAGCACAGCTTCTTCGCACCCATCTTGTCCTATCCACATTTGCTCGAATTTAAAGCTTCGAGTTGGTCGCATTGAATGGTCTTTAGTGTTCAACAAGACTTTAATGGGTGAATGATCAAACCATTCACGCTCGAGATACATAAGTTTCGCGAACGGGAACAACTCCCTCCAGCTCTCTGTGACTAAAGCTCTATCCAATCGACATTGCCGATTCGCCACCCCCACTTGCCCATTGTCCCACGTGAACTTGTAACCCTCATAGGGGAGGTTCCTCAGGTCACAAAATTCGATAGCCTCACGAAAATTGTCCATTTGCCATTGAGCCCTTCTTCCACCTTTCATTTCATCAGCAAGGATTATTTCGTTGAAGTCACCGACACACACCCACGAAAAGTCATTTTTTTGTTTTAAAATAGAAAGCAAATTCCATGAGAGATGCCTATCCGAGACATTAGGCCAGCCATAGAACCCCGTAACTCTCCATTCTCCTCGAAAATCCTTTACTTTGAAATCCATATAATGAACAGAGGCAGATAAAAATTCGCACTCGATCCCTCTTTTCCACATGAAAGAGAGCCCACCCGACCTACCCACACTATCAACGTCAAGACCATCATACTCCTCAAACTTCTCCCTCACCCTCCCCATCTCACGACCACTTAGTTTCGTCTCACACAGAAACACCATGGCCGGGGCCTCCCTCCGGATAAGGTGCCGGAGGCCACCAACTGCGTCGGGGTGGCCCAAACCCCGGCAGTTAAGACTTAGAATATTCATTGGGCCCGGCGGGGTTGGGTCTCACCAACCTCCGCCTCAGGTACATAGACGCCCCCGTCATCTGAACTCCTCACTCACTTGACCAAAACCTCAGGCTCACTATCACCCCGCTGACGTTTTCCATTTTCCTCAATATCTAGCACATCATTAACCTCATTACCAGTGCCTTGCTCGCGATGTATCCTCTTCCAGGTCTTACTGCCCCTCACCGCCCTCACCCCCCCCCCCCCTTTTCCCCCACCTAGACTCACAATATTCATAAAAGCATCATCATAAGTTACCCCTCCATAGTGACCTGATCACTCGTCCAACCCAAACCCTTCACATTGTCTCCACAATTTTCCCCAAACCCCTTGCAATTATCTAGACTGTCAATAATACAGTCTTCCGTAATTACACCGGCAACTGCTCTCTGTCCATGCTCACCATGGACCTTCGTTCCATGCTTTTCCATCCTCGTCGTGACGCTCGATAAACCCCCCACCTCCTTCTCAATTTGTACAGCAACAACACTTTTCCAGCATGTTTATCATCTTTTTCAGCGTTTTTATCACTTAAGATTGCATCATAGTTTTGATTTCCTGCAACATTTTTTTCCCGGAGGGTTTTGTTCATTTAGCCTTGCAGACGCGACTTCCTTTAGTCCAGATTGTATTTTCCGCCCTTCTTTAAGGTTCATAATATGGTCTCTTCAGTTTTCCTGATAATATTTTTTTACCATTGCTGGACAATCTGGAACACAAAAAGGGAGATGGCGGAATTGATGGTTGACAGAATCTGCTCACTTATAGATTTTTTTTCCTGAGAGGAAGACATACGTACCTTTTTAAATTATACTGTAATTGTCTAGAACTTTTTTGAAGCTACTTGGGATTTTGGATATTACTCTAGATGTTTGTCTTACAAAATTTTATTTGATTGCAAAATATACAGTTGAAGATTATTCTAATTATTAACAATTGGAGTATGTGCCTCTTGTTATAATTATTATTAACAATAAGACCAACTAGATCTTTGTGTATTATTGATATAAATTCTGTAAATGTAGAGTCGTGCGTATTAGACATCATAAATCTCCAATCGCAAGTAATATATTCTTTATGATAAGATCTCGACGCTTTTATGATGTTAAAGTGTTGATAACTGAGTTTTATATTACTTTTTCTCGACCTTTTTAATCGTAGAAAGTCCCAGCTAAGAAAAAATATTGGCATGAAAAAAATTCCTCGACATAGAAAAGCGTCGAGGTTGAATATTTTAGTGCACATGCGCTGACGCAGAAAAGCGTCATGAATAAAATAGTCAACGCTTTAAATCGTCGAAAATGACGACACCAAAATGCATCGAGAATTCCTTACACTGAAAATCTCCACGCTTTTCAAAAGTGTCGAGAATTAAATTTGTGACACTTTAAAGCGTCGAGAACCTACCTTTAAAGCGTCGAGAAACCAAGGGATTTGTAGTAGTGATAGGATACACCCTAACCATTAGGGCTAGAAATGGAAATCAGATCCCGCATTATCAAACCTGCCCAATCGAAGTCCGAGTCATTTTTTACTCGACTTCCCCCCTTCCTACCGCATTACAATACCTTACCCTCAAAGCCTTAGCTCCACAAAATCGAGCTCCAGATTTCAAAACATCAAAGCCACTTACGACCTAGCTCCACATTTCCAAAAATAACGTCCAAACCAGTTACCAACCCCAAACACGGGAACTCAACTTGCGGTCGGCATAGAACATACCTAAATAGTTCGCACCACCTCTGGGGGCTACCCCGGAGAACGCTCACAGTCACAAAATCAACATCCTAACTATTCTAACCCTTTGATCAATACATCATTGGGAATGCACCTAGCCTACCCCATCGATATGGCTAGTTACACATAAAGCCCTAATAAACTAGGCATCATAATATATCTTTCAACACTGAACTACGACATGGTTTGATTTCACTACACGTGAATACGTAGGCAGCCTTTCAACAAAGGCACAACCACCCACATTGACACACATTCAAAAAAGCACCGTCATTTCTATCACGACACTGTCATGTTCTCAACAGTTAGCTTTGTTGTCCTGGGGGCTTCTCTTAGGCAGAAGCTCTCCATCCACTCACATAATCCAAAAGACTTTCAAAAACTAGTCACCTTTCTACAGTGCGTCCTAGTACTCGACTCAATCGAAGACAAGAATCTATCAGGGACTCGAAACAACACCTACTTTGGGAATGTATCCAAAGACCAAAAAATTCAAAAGAGCACTAGACCATAGCATTGCTATGCTAAGTCCTGTCATGCAGAAACAGTCTCATTACAGACTACTACAATCCCTTTTATAGCATAGCTATCCCATTTCGATGTTCGACCGTGTTGTCACTCGCCTAGGCTTTGGAATAGCGCAACTTAAGAGTCTTGTCATCTTAGGTGGCCCACCCCCTTACCGAGACACGGTCCAACCCCTCGAGAGTTCGGTCATGTCTATCAACTCGTTCTGTCGCGTCTAGAGTCGAGTCTGTCGGTAGGCCTCTCTCTTCAAATTCTTGCTTTGAAATTTGAAAAACTTAGCCATTTGAGAAAATCCTTTTCGACAAGGTCAAATTTCAGTCTATTTAAACTGCAAATTTCTTTTCTACCCCTTTCAATTTTGAAAACCAATCTCCTAGCACGTGAGTTGCTTTTAGGACTTCAATTTCAAAATGAAGCAAAAATCATTTTCCCCAGCGCGAGTCAGTCTATAGATGCTAATTGCATTTCCTATCTGCTATATTTGTTATTTCTGCCTGTATAACTAACATTTCAGGTACCAACTTGTGCTTCCCAACGGAACGTCAAGTTTTTATCTCCCCAGCATGAGACAGATTTTCACTTGAAGTGGCACATCTGAATTGGGATGTATCTGCAAACAGATACACCCAGGGCTTCTTAGGCAAGCTCCCGCATAATTCTGAATTGGGATGTGTCTGCGAACGGGCACAGCCAGGGCTTCTTAGGCAAGCTCCCACGTAATTTGGAATTGGGATGTGTCTGCGAACGAGCACACCCAGGGCTTCTTAGGCAAGCTCCCGCGTAATTCCGAGATGTGAGGTGTCTGTAAACAGATACACCCAGGGCTTCTTAGGCAAGCTCCCCCGTAGTTCCGAGATGGGATGTGTCTGTAAACAGATACACCCAGAGCTTCTTAGGCAAGCTCCCGCGTAGTTCCGAATCGGGATGTGTCTGCAAACGGGCAGACCCAGGACTTCAGAGGCGAGTCCCTACGCAGCTCCAAGATGGGATGTATTTGCATACAGATACACCCAGGGATTCAAAAATGAGTCCCCACGGAGCTATCACAAGATAACAGAACTCAGGTATGATTTCTATTTTATGGCTGGCGAGCCCTTTTACGCGAGTCTAATGGACTATAAACGACCCGATCGAAAGACTGTCAGGTCTTAATCCTTGATTGACCTGGTAGCTACTTTGAATTTCGCCTTGTCCAAGCCTCAGTCAGAGTGGGGGCTCTGTAGACACCCGCATTTTGCCTGCTAGTGTCTATAGCAGTTTCCAACAAACATCCGATGATGATCGGACGCTAACGTCCTTTAATATACTCGAATTTGGACTCATAATCGTTAGTATTTGGCTTGAGCTTTTTACAGAGTACAAATCTCACAAAATCAACCTCAAATCCAGGCCTAGTGGGTCATTTCCAATCAAATAAGACTAATTTGGGTCAAAACCGACACCAAGGGCAAAACCGTCTTTTAGCGACCGGGTCAAACCCCGGTCAAAGGCGTTTCCGAGACATAAAAATCAGTCACACAAACTTTGGAAGTCTGATTCAAATTCAAAAACTACAAAAATCAGCTACGAAGAAGAACCAAGCAACTAAACCTCTCCGCTAGAGATAAAATTTTATCTCTAAAAAGAGTCTTCCACCCGTCTTGACCCACTCGATCGAGTGGACCAGCCCACTCGGTCGAGTAGGCCCATAAAACCCGCGGAAATAGGCGTCCGACCGGGCACTCGATCGAGTACTATGTGCCACTCGATCCAGTGGCTCCTTTTCTAGCCGAGACCAGATTCCTTTTTAATCCGAAATCAGAATCCTTTTCTATCTAAAACTGAGTATCTTTTCTATCCAGGACCGGGTACCTTTCCTATCCAAAATCGGGATATTTTCCTAAAAATACACCCCTTTGCAACACACAACACACACAACTTTACAACCAAAAAACAACCAGAAATTTCAGCAATCCTAGGCAAATTATACACCCATACAATCCCGATCTTTCCTCTAGAAATCCTTTAGGAAACCCGAGAGCAAAACTCGTCAAATCCCCTCCCTAACCATACACACCATAACTTATCCTATAGACATCTCGACGCTCCCGTGCCTAGGTCACTACTATACGAGTCTGTTTCCGAGATAATTAGCATGTAGGTTGAGGGTGTTACAAATCCCGTTTTCTTCTTCTCTTTCTCGTCTCCTGCTCATTTTTTTTCCTTTCGTCTTTTTCCGTTTTTTTAGTCTTTTTCATCATCGTCATAATTATACAATAGACATCGCGCATACACAACTTTTTTAAAACAAATTCGAATCGAACAGGTTTAAAGATGAATCTCGTATAAGACCCTTTTAATTCCTTTACGAGCAGTAACAGTTGTGAAGCCCTCTCGAAGAGCCTCACCCTGAATACTCAAGGGCATGATGGGATCGCGAGTACTGCTCTTTAAACGCGTCTGATTCCCCTTTTTAAGGTTAGAACGAAACCTGTTTATGCAGATCGCACATCCCATAATCCGCAAGGATTAATTACGATGTCGTGACGCGGAAGGAATTGACTTTTCGTTCTAATCAAACAAATAAAGCATTCATTCTTAAGATACGATATCGACTCTGTAGTCGAGTATTATGTCTAAAAGAATTAGTCAATAAATCGAGCTAGCACGAACCCGTTGATGCCAAAATAATCGTCACATGGTCCGAAAGGACTAATTACGACATTACGACGCGGAGGGAATTATCTCATCTTAGTTCAATTTAAAACGACTTATAAATGCCTTTTACAAAATTCACTCTAAATATTAGATATTGATTCCATAATCAAGTATCGAATATGACGAGTATCGAAAATTGAGTCGAGTGTAAATCATATTATATTTTCACGCGATTTAACAAAATTATCAATTTTAAAATTAAAAGCAAATTCACGAACTATTGTTCGTACAGGGGGCACTCGATCGAGTGTCATAAGCCACTCGGTCGAGTGACACCCCAAAAAGTGGGCAGAGGGTTTTTTACGAGGACCACTCGATCGAGTCCCTCTATGACTCGATCGAGTGGCCTTTGTCACGTCAAAATCGTGAGCCTTCAACATATTTCAAGCCTCGATAAATCTTTTTAATGACTTCGGTCAACACGTGTCAAGTCCATCACGCGATTTATTCTTTTCAAAAATCGTGCATCGTACCATTCTAATTTATTTTTGTTCCATTATTATCGTTACTAACTCGTTGGTTTCTGTTTTTCGCACTTTATTTTTGTTGTTTGTTTTATTGTACTAAAACGAACCTCATATGCTAAAACAACTTCAACCTAATTCAAAGATGCATTAAACGACGTAGTTAAATATATTTCACTTGTTTAGTCAAAAGGCATTGTTTGCATAACATTTAACCGTCAAACTAACGCGCGTACACAAAAAACGAACAATATCTAAGTAGAGGCCGCTAAGTGCGGGCGGGGTTGGGTGTTCTTTGTGAACTTTCCAACACGTACCCTCACCCTTTACTCAGAACCGTGGTTTTCGGATGTTCGAAAGCATTGGCATACGAGAGTCATTCAATACACGATTTCCGATAATGTCGGAATTAGTATCGCAATGCAAAGGGACGAACCCCATAAACTCTGAAATCCAAATGGGCCGTGTTATAAAGGAAGAGAAAGACAAACAAATAAGAACATAAAATCGAGAGACAGACAGATTTACGTGGTTCACTAACAATCTGTTAGCTACGTCCACGGGCAGAAGGAGGGGATAGTTTTATTAATTTGAGGAGAGGTTACAGATTTCAGACTGATATCATAATTTCTAGGGTAGAGGTATGAGAGTTTATATAATACTCTCAACCTGAACAGAAACCCTAAACAGATTAGGAAACCCTATACAATAGGAAATCCTAGGTCAGATACTCAGATATTGATTAGGAAACTCTAATCAATCAGATATTAATTAGGAAACCTTTCTAATTAAACAGATTCAGGTCGGAAACCAATTCGAGATCTGAAAAGACAATTGCTAGGCACTTATTTCCTAACAATCTCCACCTTGCCTCGAATTGTATCTCAATCAGATCAGACAGATGCATTCCAACGAATTCCTGATCAAATTACCAGATGCACTCCAAAGAATGCCAGATCAGATGTACCAGAAATCTCCTCAACAGATGTACCAGATGCACTCCAACGAATGCCAGATGTACCAGAAATAAAACTCCTCTCCCTCTCCTGCCTCAGATATTGCCCAACAAAGGGCAATCAAATATTTCCAGAATTTAGCAAGTCCATACCGTGTTGGACCTTGCTATTCGGAACCAGATCAGACAGACCCACCTCATCTTCATTACCATACCTGTTTGGAAACTTGATTGACTGCTCACAAGCAAATCTCCGTTGCTTCTGAACTGGCAATGAAGAACCTAATGGTTCAGATTCAGATTCGGACTGTAGTGGTTGATCTTCAGACTTTGCTTCACTCTCATCAAGAGTTACTTGCTGCTCCACCTGTTTATCAGTACTACCACTACTACTTCTATCTTCCTCCGATTTCAGTGATGATATCATCAGACAGACTGTACTCTCCTCCAGAACGGCCATCGCAGCGGTGACTGTGTCCTCTTTCTTCACAGATCGAACAAACCCAAATAACGCATAACTCAGCGGAAGCCAAACCTGAAACTCAGAAGTGGAACAACCTGAACCTCAGAAGCAGAAGCGAAACAACCTGAAGCTCTGATACCAGTTTGTTATAACGGAAGAGAAAGACAAACAAATAAGAACGTAAAATAGAGAGACAGACAGATTTACGTGGTTCACTAACAACCTGTTAGCTACGTTCACGGGCAAAAGGAGGGGATAGTTTTATTAATTTGAGGAGAGTTTACAGATTTCAGACTGATATCATAATTTCTAGGGTAGAGGTATGAGAGTTTATATAATACTCTCAACCTGAACAGAAACCCTAAACAGATTAGGAAACCCTATACAATACGAAATCCTAGGTCAGATACTCAGATATTGATTAGGAAACTCTAATTAATCAGATATTAATTAGGAAACCTTCCTAATTAAACAGATTCATGTCGGAAACCAATTCGAGATCCGAAAAGACAATTGCTAGGCACTTATTTCCTAACAGACCGTACTTTGTACACGGCCCACCAAAATATAGAGTGGGTTCGAATGAGCCCGAACTCCCACAAAGTTCGATGACGACTCCATTTAGATTTAAATTTTAATCCTAGATCCATCTCACATGAGATTCATTCGCCTCCCCAAACCCGCGCGTGGCCGCGTCGGAGTGGACCTATGTCATGTCCACAGACGGGTAAAATTAGAATGAAAACACTTACGTAGTAGTAATCCGATAATCTCGAGTATGATATTGATATTTGATTATTTCCTCATACAAGTATACAACTATAGTGTATGATAATTTTGTAATTTCTATGAATGTGTAGGGGCAAATTTGGAAGTGGAAAATTACGCAAACTCACTTCCAAACCCACCTCCCTCTTTTTATATAAGTTAAAGAAAAGATGTTTAGAGGATTATATTTTGACTACTGAAATTTATGGACTACTGTTTTGATGCTTACTTTTTTGAATATTTTTCGCCGTTTATGATCCGCTGATTCTTAAATTTTATCTGATAAAAAATATGTGCAAACCCATGACGAAGGTTAACCTTAGTCGGTAATTTTTTTAATCTTAGGTGTAGTAGGATTGTTTTTTCCTATACGAATCTAATATTGCTTAAATCTGAGGTGGAGTAGGTTTAATTTATCCTATACAAATTCTTATATTCTTATTTAAATTAATAAATATATTAAAACTTTTTATTAAATAATTTTAAAAAGCCCGTGCATCTAGTTGAAAAGCCCGTGCGATGCATGGACAGATTTTTAATGACGTTGATAATGACATCAAGTTATTATGCATAATAGTAAATGAATATTATCCACATACGTGAATGTATTTCTAGGTAGATATTATTTGCGGTAAATGTCAAATTAAATTATAGGCGTACATTATAGTTAGAAAGATTAATTAAGTACCTCTCACACAAGTACATCTTCAACTACATATTCGTACCATTATTCATTTATATTTATACGGAATATTTATTTGTTACTCTATAAGCTTTGCATTCAACAATATTATCTACGTATTATTATTATTATTATTATTATTATAAATGTAATAACTAATAAATAAAATGACAAATAATATTTACGTATCAATGTAAAGTAAGAGATCCATTTTGACATAGATAATTCAAAAACATATTGTATATAGAGTGGATATATAGCGATATGTGTAATTAAATTTCACGATAATATAAAATGACGTGTTTATTTTGTACACAATAAATGCATAAATAATTAATCCAATAGGGGATTAAAATATTGCTCATATGATTAACTAAGTACACATAAGATTGTGCAAAGACTTTGAGACAATTTCTATAAATTGTCAAATATAAAAATCTCTTACGTTATCTCACTTTCTTAAAAAAAATAAAACTCTTGAATCATATTATTAGTAATAAATTAT
The DNA here is from genome assembly GCA_958450325.1 of Agrostemma githago. Lineage (NCBI taxonomy): Eukaryota > Viridiplantae > Streptophyta > Magnoliopsida > Caryophyllales > Caryophyllaceae > Agrostemma > Agrostemma githago. The sequence goes on along the minus strand of OY288240.1, from coordinate 43,501,494 downwards.
AGTCAAATATAGCGATACATTGGCCGCTTGTTAGTGATGTTGATAAAAAATTTATTATAATTAATTACATTTTAAAAAAAAAATAAGAAACTTTTCAAGTATCCTGTACGAAATATAATAATGAGTACATTGATGATGTATGTTTTGTTATTCTCAGATTTTTTTTGATTGATATAATGATATCTAAGGGTGATTGATTTCTTTTATTTTTGATATAGAATTTCATCACTTCATCATAATTTCTCGATGTGAGATAATTTTAATTGAACTCTTTTTTCATCATCTTATTAGTATAATTTTTTGATGTGCGATAATTTTACTTCAATTTATAGCCTTAAGACTTAAGAGTAATATAGTATAAAATTTCATAAGCTCTTCGAAAGCCCGTGCATTGCACGGGCTGATTTTTAATGACACGTAGTTGTATGATTGTATAAATTGGTGACTACGTACGCAACAGGAGAAAGTAAGTCGAAGATAAGAGTATGCCTAATAGTAAAGAAATATTATCCGTAGAAAGACGGATAGAAATACTAACCCATTGTAGTTAGAAAGACTGATCAAATTACCTCACACACAAATACATTTTCAAGTACATATTCGTACCAATATTCATTTCTTACATTTGTAGAAATTTTCAATTTCTTAAGAAATCTTTTTATAACTCAAAAGATTTTTGTTTTTATATCTAAAGACGAACGATTACTTTTATATACATAATAGAATTTCATCAACTTCTTGACGTGGGATCATCTTACCTCAATTTATAACCTTAAGCTAAGAGTTGTTATAAGACTCAAAAGTTTTTTGATTATTATCTAAAAACGAACAATTTCTCTTATTTATGATATAAAATTTCTCACCTCATCATAATTTTTCAATTTTGGATAATTCAACTTAGAGTTATACTCTGTGGTACTCTTCAAAACTCTTTTTAGAAATCAATCAAAAGATTTCATGTTGAAATCTAAAGACGAATGAAAACTCTTAATTATATACGGAGGAATAGAATTCCATCAACTTATTATTTCGTATTATTTTTGATGCTGGATATTTCTATTTAATTCCATCAATTTATAGTCTTAAGAGCAGTTATGGGCTCAGAAGACTTTTTGGTTAATATCTAAAAATGAATGATTTATCTTACGTATGAAATAGAATCTCATCACCTCATCATAATTTTTCGAAATTACTTTTTCCTAACGAGCCATTACTTAATCCTAACGAATTTTTCTTCATATTTCCAAATTTACCCTTCTCATAAGACCAAATTTTCTCTCATTTGCGTACAACTATTCAAGCCCTCAAGCCTCAATTACGTCTCTCATTTGCATACAACTATTCAAGGCCTCAATTACAAATCGATAATGAGTACTAATTCAATTACTGATGAAATAATCACCGTTTTTCCTAAATTACTTGTTTGGTTATGGTAATTACTTTTTTTAATTACTTTTTATTGAAATTGAAAGATTAAATTAAGGTTTTATTATTATTTTTTTTCTAATTATTGTTTAATTGAAATTGGTGGAGTAAATTGGGGGGATTGATCATTAACCCTAATTCAATTAATGATGAATTAATCGTTGTTTTACCTAAATTAATTGTTTGGTTACATTAACTATTCTTTCTAATCAAAATTTAATTGAAATTGAAGGACTAAATTATAGTTTACTTACAATTTTTTTCGAGTTATTGTTAATTGCAATTGGTGAAGTAAATTAGGGTTTAGGAAACAAATTGAAGGGTGGTTGGGGTGGTTACGGTGGTGATGGTCGGTGGTGGCCGACGGGTTGAGTGGTCGGATTCGATTAGGTTGAATTTTAATTAAATTTGGGTTTTTTTTTCAGAGGAAATGGTAAACTAAGATAGAAACGTGCGAGAGGTGAAATGAGAGGGGTAATATCGTCTCACCACGTTAGGATTGAGTAAAACCTCCTTAGGAAAAAAAGCACTACCCTAATTTTTTGATGTGTGAGATAATTTTACTTAATTTATAGTCTAAAAATCTTAAAAAACTATTTTTAGGATCCAAAAGATTTCAAGTTCATAACTAAAGACTAATGATTACTCTTAATTATATAATAGAACTCCATCAACTTATTATAATTTTTCGATGTGTGATATTTCTACTTAAGTTTATAGGAAAATGATAAATACAGCCCTTAGGATTGTATCTAAGAGTGTAAAAGAGGAAACAAATTCTTAATAGTTGTATTAATTGCGTCGATGTATGTGTAGTTTGTTATTTAATTTCTAACTTTATACCAAATTGGGAAGGTAGTAAAGGTTTAAAATTAACCTTAAAGGTTGTATTTAACATAACTCTTATTTACATAGTAGAATTTCATCCCCTCATTAAAATTTCTCGATGTGGGATAATCTTGCTTAAACTTAAATTTATTGCATTAAGAGCTGTTATAAGACTCAATTTTTTTCGGTTCATATCCAAAAACGAATGTTGTCTCTTATTTATGATATAGAATTTCATCACCTCATTATAATTTTTCGATGTGAAATAGTTCTACTTAAGTTTATAGTAATCTTTATAACTCAAAAGATTTCATATTAATATCTAAAGACGAATTATTACTCTTAATTATATACTCAGTAATAGAATTCCAACAACTATTATTAGTTTTCGATGCGAGATATTTCTACTTAAATTTATAGCCTTAAAAGCTGTTATAAGACTCAACAGAATTTTGATTAATATCAAAAAATGAATGATTTCTCTTATTTAATTATGATATACTACGTAGAATTTATCACCTCATCATAATTTTTCAAAGTGAGATAATTTTACTTAAGTTTATAGTTTCAAAAACTCTTTTTCAGACTCAAAGATTTTTGGTTAATATCTCAACTCGAATGATTTCTCTTATTTATGATGTAGAACTTCATCACCTCATCATAATTTTTCCAATGCAGGATAAATCTACTTAAGTTTATAACCTAAAGAACGCTTTTTAGAACTAAAATTTTTTATGATTGATATCTAAATACAAATGATTACTTTTATTTTATATAATAGAATTTCATCAATTTATTACGAAGTATTATAATTTTTCCATATGGTCTAATTTTACTTAAATTTGTATTCTTAATAACTCTTTTTAGAACTCAATTTTTTTGGTTAATATTTAAAGACGAATGATTACTTTTATTTATATAATAAATTTTCATCACCTCATTATTATCGATGTGAGATAATTTTAGTCTCACTTCGATTTTTGACATTATTCACAAATAAAGAAAATCTTCAATATTCTTGACAATCTATAAGAGAGAATATAGTCATGTGAGATCTTGTGTGTTTAGTCATTATGAGTATATATTATAAATATCAAACTTTTATATTTTTTTGCTAATGTATATTTGATATTGATGGTGTAAAACGTGTCTCGACAAATCTGAAAAAGCAGATGGGAGCATTGGATATGAATAGATGGAACATGTAATAATTTCACCATTTACATTATTCTTGGATGTGAGAGAAAAACACATTAAAACTTACTCGAACATTTTTTCGAGCAAAAAATACAATACTTATGAGACTCAATTTTTTAAAATTTTTACCTAAAGATCAATGATGCCTCTTATTTATTATAATCACGCCTCGTTATTACAATTTTTCAATGTGAGATAATTTTTACCGTTATATATATATATATATATATATATATATATATATATATATATATATATATATATATATATATATATATATATATATATATATATATATGTAAACAACAAAATTATTGTAATTTTATATTTTTAGAGTTTCTAATATTGATTATAGGGTGAATAAATAAATACTCGTAAATATTTAAAAATTCGTCAAATAGAACTGACTACACGTTCACGCAGTGTCTGTTAAATTTTTGTAGTATTTTGAGGTGATAATTGACGGTTTATATAGTTGTAATTTTTTTAATCTTTAAGTGTAGTAGGATTGTTTTTTCCTATACGAATCTAATATCGCTTAAATTCTGATGTGAAATAGGATTAACTTATCCTATACAAATTCCTATATTCTTAAAGTTCCTGCTTTATTAATATATATTGATTGATTGATTGATTTTTTAATGAATAGAATATCTAATACATATATTTATATCATACAATATACCATATGCGTATTATTTGTATTATATTAAGATTTCAGAATATCAAAATTTAAAATTTTGTATATTATGTAATCAAAGATATATACGTAACAAATTTTCTATTGTCAAGTATGAAAAAAACAGAAGTAGAAATCAAATGAATTAGAGGGAGTACTATTTTGATATATATCTAACAAATTTTCTATTGCCAAGCATGAAAAAAACAAAGGTAGAAATCAAATGAATGGAAGGGAGTACTATGTTGTTGTTGTTATTATTATTATTATTATTAGGTGTTATAATTTTTTATTTTATTTTTTCAATTTTTAAAAATATTATTAGATAATTTATGTAATTAGTTATTAGTTTCAGCTTCTTTTAGTTCAGTTCAGCAAAACTCAGCTTCTATCCGTTCAGCTCAGCTTCTATTAGACCAGACCAGCTCAGTTCAACCTTATTTCAGCCGAAAAGAACGACACCGAAATATTTTCCCAAAATCAGAATAACGGGAATTTTCCAAAAAAAATCAATTACAGGAAAGTAGTCGAAAATTCGTTAAAGCACACGCCTCATTCCGCATAGTCATAGACACATGCGCTCGATCATTCTTCGCCATTTCATCATCTACTCAGGAATCAGGATTCCCCAAACCTCTCGACAATTCCAGGAGTATTAGCAATAGACAAAAGTATGGCGCAAAACCCTCAATTATTCCCTAATGGCATGCCTGTTCCTTTTTATGCTGAATTGTTCGTCTTGGCTCGAGATGGTATCGAATTCGAGGTCGACAAAATCCCTGGGTATAATCATCTTCTCTTCTTTTTGCTTCTTTACTTTATTTTGATTTTGATATGATCAATACAAATCTTCGCGTATCTTCTCTACGCTGAGTTTGCCAATTTTTGCGTTTGTTTCGTTTTGACATCATTGGATGTTTGTTTGTTTGTTTCATGTTGCGAATGAAAATAAAATTAGGTTTATGTTTCTCAAGCTTGAATAAAACCTTGATAATTCTGGAGTATATTTGATGCCAATTTATTCATTGACTAATCTCTATGGGGATGTCTTCTGGTGGAGAACTAACTAGATGTTGGAAATATTGAGTCAGTACTGTAGGGGCATAGGGGCAAATATATAGTTTGAAATATATATGTTGTTGTGTCGTGGGATGAAGCCACCGAATGAGAAACGAAATCGCTCCGACTACGGTACAAATTGATATGAGTGACTTCCCCTGGGTCACACAACACTCATCGTGCACTCAATCACAAGGAGTTGGAACTCGATGGTATACTCAGAATTTATCAAAGAGATTTGGATGATGGATTATTTGATAATGTGTCTCATACTCATTCTCTTATATCACTTTATATAGGACTAACATGAGACTAAAATCAAAAGGTATCCAAAGCAATTTATGATAGAAAATGAATTGTAATTACTATGAAAGATAATGATATTCATAATAGTGTCAATATGCTACTTAATGGGAGATACTCTTATTATGCAACAATGATTAACATTTTGACTTTGAATTATATCTAACAATCTCACACTAATGCAAATGACAACAAGAACAAAAATCCTAAGCATATGGAAAGGTTGACAACAAGAACAAAAATCCTAAGCATATGGAAAGGTTGACACTTAGATGTTAATATCTTTCGATTTGAATTAACTTATTAGTGAAATGAGTCGACACTTACTTACAGTAAGAGAATATCTTTCGATTTGAATTCCTTATTGAACTTCAGTTGAATTATCCTCACAACACATATCATACCTAAGTTCCAAACGAGTTCCGCGACACGATTCAACAAACATATGGCCAAGTGAACCTTGGGATTCTCATGAGCGCTCTAGAGAGATATCATACCTTCAGGAATTTTCCGAATTTTAGGCAGGCGTAAGGGTTCCTTCTATCAGAAATGCTATTAAGTAATACGGAGTAAGTTCTTTAGATTTAATCAAGTTTTCTCAAGGGGTAACGTAGTTAAGAGGCAATGTGAAGAGTGTTTTTGGCAGCAAACGTTTGACTCCAAATTCTGCGTCACCAATTCATTTTTTTTTGTTTCAAATGAGCGTAGTATGTCACGGGTAAGAATCGAAACCCCGGCCTCATGATTTAGGTAATAGTGCTCTGACTCTTTTACTTACTAATTCATTATATGAGATTATGGATTCCTACCGGTCCAAAACTTCTGCGTTGCAGATTTCACCGATGTTAAAAACACCAGATTAAAATCAAGTATTTTCGTTAGTTACTGAAAATTCTGCTAAAGGTATACCCTTGTAAGTCAGAGTCAATCTCGTCTTTGTTTTCCACATTTTATGGTGTAATAGTAAATTTTTGTGATCCATTTCCGCTATCATTGATGCTTTTCTTTTTGCCTGCTTGAGTGTTTGAGGAATGATTAATACTTATGGAGTCAGCATGAACAAAGTGAATGTTGATAGCTGTGACTGGCTATTGGGTTTTGCAAAGGTTATATATGCGACACTTGGACATAACTCATGTAAGTTTCTTAGTTTTAAGGTGTAAGGCGCTCAAAGACGAGATAGCCCGTGGCGCGTGGTAATGTCGCACACCCCATTTACACAAAGGGTACAATTTCTAACAAATATAAGTGATACAGTAATTATTAAAAAAAGTAACAGTACTCTTTTTCTTCGGAATTTATAGAAGGTTTACGTGTTTATCAATAATATCTAAGCGTAGCGGATGGGAGACACATACTTAATTAATTGTAACTTTGTAAGTACTTTCGAGGAAAAAAACTGGAAAATGCATGGTGCCTTGTTGTGTATGCCTTATACAGAAGACGCCCCAAGGCTTTTTTACTTTTGCTTTTGGAGCATCATTGGTTTTCTAGACTAATTTGAGTTTATAATGCAGTGTTTTGACGTGCAGATACTTGCGCCGTTAGTTTCTATTGGCTGTTCTATAACTTATGCAGCTTGGTATCCTCTTTGGGATCCTTTAGGCTTTGGGATATTGTTAGTTTTAGTGTTTGTTAGGTTGTTTTTGGAGTGGAATAGGGGCTAGTTTATCTAGTTTTTATGGGCTTACTCGCTAGTTAATCTAGCTTAGGCACTACACGACATCTTCCTTAGTGGCTTTTATATTGCAAGTGCTCATTTCGTGCGGCGTAGGCATCCGATGGGGGTAGGGGGAATAGGAGCTTCAAGTTAAAGAACTAGGGAAAAAACTTGCCCGTTTTCATAGGAATGAGTGTCGAGTGAATATCACTCAATGCGCTTATGGATCTCTTGTGGCTTAGGCACCCCGCGGGGGGCATTTAGTGAGTCTTTAATCACCTCAATAGATGCGCCTACGGATCTTGTCAACAGGCCCATAGACTTCAACCTTGTTCCTAGTAATGAGTTTCAAGTGCACCTCACTACATGCGCCTATGGTTCTTGTGCGGCTCAAGCACCCCAAGGGGGTAGGGGAAGAGGAGCTTGGGAAAAAACTTGCAGGTTTTCATAGTAATGAGTCTCGAGTGCCCCTCATTAGATGCACCTATGGATCTCGTGCGGCTCATGCTCCTCTGGGGCTCTAGGGGGTAGGGGGAAAAGGAGCTATAAATTAAGGAACTAAGGAAATAACTTGCAGGTTTTCATAGTAATAAGTCTCTGGTGCACCTCATTAGATGTGCCTACCGATCTCTTGCGGCTCCGGCACCTCAAGGTAATTTGGCTGATACCGTGGTGTGCCTGGCGGTTGGCACTAAGTTGTTCTTTTTAAATCTAGGGATGGAGGTAATGGCATGTGTTAGGAGTAATTCTGTTAACTACTCTACCGTTGAATTATAAATACTCATGATGCGATTGCTACAATGATTTACGAATATATTCGATGATAAATTGGAAAAGAAGACTTCAGTTGGCTTGATTACAAGTATATATGAAATCAGTAACGTATGTATATGCAGTTCATTCTTCTCCTATCACCTGGTTGCCATTTCGCTAATTTGTTTTTCAGTGGACCTACAATATTATATCATCTTACAAATTGTGCTATCCTTTACTTATACACTATTTACTTCTTTCCAGGAATGGAAAAGTTAAATCTAAGGGGACAATTTATTTGTCAAATATCCGCATGGTGTTCGTCGCAGCTAAGCCTATTGGACAATTCTTTGCGTTTGATATGCCTTTGGTATGCAGGAAATTTGACTATATCATGTTCACTCACAGCATTTGTGTTATTCTGTCTTGTTAGTAACTCCTGTAATTTCTTGAAGGTATAAATCATATTGTCATTTAAGGTAAACTGAGATAATATAGTTGAAAAATCAACATCATAAATTACGTATTTCGTATTAATTGACAAATTTATAGTTAGTATAAAACACTTAGATGAACCTCCTAAATATATTTTACTTCAAAACGTTACTTATAAATTATTCCCCAAAAACAAAGTTAAGGAACTATATTTGTTAAAAAAAATTAGTTATTCTATTGAGTAATCATATTCAATAACATAATTTCCCAATTTGGCTTTATTTTATACTCCACTATCTTTGATTCTTTGAAATTGCTACGCTTATTCAGATTTATGAGGAGTATTTTAATAAAATGTAGCAATTGCAAAGAATCAGAAGGGAGTACCATTCAATGTCCAATAGCGCAAATTTTAAGTGGGTAGAGAAGGTAGGATAGTGGTTGGCTTTAGCAAAACGGGTTTCCATGGATTTGTTTTATCCGGTAGTATAAAGTTCTTATAGCATTATGGGTCAGATTGTGTCACGTCATTTTCAAATTTGATGTTTCCTAATTTTCCCTCCACATATAGATTTTATTTTATAAGATAACCCAAAGTTATATTATTTGATATTGATTATATTCAATTTCATATTTACATCTTAAAATGTGCAAATATTTAAAAGTTGGTTTTGTTTTTAGGAATTCGTGATTATTAGATGAGGTATTTTTTTGGTAATAATAATGAGAGTGAAGTAATTAATACACGGAATATATTTATTTTGGGTGTTGTATTATAATTTATTGTTATTTTTTGTTGGCGGATTTTTATTGTGGTATGTCATGTGATAATTTTACTTTTGTTGGTTGTTCTTTTAGTACTCGTATTATACTTTTTCATTCCATTTGATTCCATACGTTTGCTTTATACACGTACACCAATGCATATTTTCTTTTGTGCATATCTTTAGTTACATATTTCTAAAAATTATAAAATTTAATATTCATAATGCACTCGATTAGAGAATTTAAACAAGATTTCACGTGAATATCATTTATCTTATATATTAAAATTTATATCAGAAATTTTTCTCACTTATGAATAGTGTCCTGAAAGCAAACGTATGGAACTCAATGGAATGGAGGGAGTAGAAAGATATGAAGATTTATTTATTTAATACGGAGTCGATGTGATTGTTCTTCAGTTTTTATATATGTGATTTGAAAGAATTGTATTATAGTATGGGTAATCATTTGATCGTATAACCTAGCTTTCCTCATCTTATTGCATTGTGGTGAGCTCATCTTTCAATAACCACCGAGATGGAGCAGTGGCCAATGAAAAAAAATCTCTTTAGTGGATTTGAAGCATATAGCCTTGAATGATTTTATGGCAATGGATATCTCTCTTTTTTTTTGAAACCACCCGGAGAGGGTATTAGATAAGATTAGAAATGTCAAGAGCGATCAAACTACGAAGTTCCTCCGCTACTGAGCGAGCCCATAACCACCCAATATTTCTAGGATGATAGTAGTTCGCAAGATTATGTGCTACTCTATTTAAGTTACGACACACAAAACTAAATGTGACGGCTCCAAAAGGTTACAAGTAGAAAATATGTCCCGGTATAGAAGAAAAATGTCAGCTCGGCCCATCTTCTTCTGTTTTAGATCATTTCTGAGCAAGCTATTAGGGCTACAATTTTTTTGTTTGGCTTTTTTGGTCCATTTTTAAATGATTTGTTTTCTGTCTGACTAATCTTGCTCTGCCTCTGTGCAGTTACATGTCCACGGTGAGAAGTTTAATCAACCAATATTCCATTGCAATAATATTTCAGGATTTGTGGAGCCCGTAAGTTAATTTGAGTGCTACTCATAATTATAATGGAGTATTAGACAGACACTGTCTAGCTCATTCTAACTCACTATTCGTTGGTTCCGGATAATGGTTGGAGTACAGTAAATTGCACTAATATTTTGTGCTTCTTTTTATCAAGTAAAATCATTCAATGAAATTTTCTCACACAATTTTTATGGGTCACATCTGGAAGCAACCTTAGGTTGTGTACACTTGACCTGCTTACCTCGCCATTTGCTGGTGCCCTGGAGATGTTGAGGAACGCTGCTCTAGACTCGTGCTGCACAAATTAATGAAATTTCTGGATGTGCAGGTTGTTCCTGAAACTGAGAATAGGGCACTACACTCGACCCATTCATTCAAGATTTTGTTCAAGGATGGTGGATGTGGTACCTTTGTACCCTTGTTCTTCAATTTGATGAATTCTGTAAGGCAATATAATCAACAGGTTGCGCCCTCCTCAGAGCCCCGTGTTGACCCTTTGTGTGCAGCTCAAATCCCTGTGGACGACATGATGAGACACGCGTAAGTATATGATGAGATTTTTAATCCTTTATGATCAATTTTTCTTTTCTCACATTAATTTCTGGTATGGGAGACCTATCGACCTGTTGGTTTTTTCCGTAGAGGCTAATCACAATTTCCATAGGTCATTGCTTTTTCAGCTACAAAATTTACTCTTTCATATATGGTTGTTCCAATTCTACCATTATCATTATTTCATAATCTTCCCCCCTTTCACCCAAAACTCATTACAAACTCATTATTATCATTATTTCATTATCCCCATCCCCCCCGCATTATTAATTAAATTAAATCTAATTTCTGTTGTTATGAACATTACTTACGTTGAATTGATGTAATTAGCAACAAATTAAAAAAGAAAACTTGAAATTGACTCATTCGTGTGAAAAACACGAAATGGCCAAGGCCAAAATGTGTGAGAAACATGGACGGGCTTGGACCATTTTGTGTTTTTTTGTCGCTCGATTGGGCCTTGGCCCACTCATGTTTTGCACATAAATGGGTCAATTTCAGCTTATATTTGTTTCTATTTTAATTTTAATATTAGTTCGTAATTTACGTTAATCTAGTTGTGTTATAGTAGAATTTGGAAAGAAAATAAAACTGGCACTCATTCGAAGTGTCAACTACTCCCTTCGAGCCTGACTTATGTTCCCCTTTGATTAAAATATACCTCACATATATTAAACAAAGGGGAACATAAGTCAGACTCGGAGGGAGTAGCATTCTAGCAAGATTCAAGACACATCTGTGAAGCGGAAAGCCGAAACTAAAAGCAAAGAATTAAAGTGAGGTTAAAAAGGGAAGACATAAAGCTCAAACTAGAGGCGAAGACAGCAAAATGAATCTGTTTTTCCAAAAAACATAAAATTTGAGAGGATTGTGTCAGGTGATATAAGAGAGATTAGGGGAAATTGAATTGAAAATGACAAGAGGGGGAGTTAGGTGGAGAAGGGCAAGTTAGTAAAGGTTAATATTTGATGCGAAATTTGGAAACATTTTTTAATAATTAGTGAATGATTTTTTGTTAGTAATGTAGATATTTGTCATAGTTTGATAACAAATGGAATATGAGTATTGACTATTGAGTGATGTGTACGTCATTCTAAATGTTGTATCTTGAGTTACGCAGGTATGTTGATCCAAATGACCCAACAAAGATTTTCCTGCAGCAGCCAACACTTGAGTCAAATCTGAGGCGACGTACTTACCACTCCCAGCCTGGCAACAACGCCATCTAGCTCTAACTTTGTCATACTGATATATATGGAGTATGTAGTAATGGCTATGATGTGTTTATGCTAAGTTATACTCCGTACTATACTGCTTTACATATACGGAGTATGTAGTAATTGGGCTGCGACGTGTTTATGTTAAGTTAATACGACTGCTTTTTCAAACTGTCATACGGGCATATATGGTATGTAGCAACATTATTGGGCTTGTGATGTGTTTATGTTGAGTTAATACGACTGCTTTTTCAAACTTGGTCATACTGAAATATCCAGGAATTGCGCGGTAATGTAGAGAGGAAATTGAGGTAGAAAGATGTGAGAGGACTGTTTTATTCATTTCATTTGGGGTGTATATACAGTACATTAAGGGGAGTTTGGTTTATCAAAGGGAAAAGGGAATGAAGTCAACATAGAGAAACACTGGAAAAGAAATAGGATTACCTCAAATTTAGGTTGTTTGGTTTTCAATGAAAGAGAATGAATTTCATACAACCTTCACTCAAACCTTAACATTAGCGGTGGAGCATCGTAATATTTATAACTCTTGATTATTCTACTATAATGCTTACCTTTCACCAAAAAAAAAATTAATAAAATACCCGTAAAATAATACTCCCTCTGTATCTATATGTTCGTCCACTTTCAATATAAAACTCCACCCATATATTAAACAAAGTGGACGAACATATAGATACGGAGGAGTATTATTTTTACAATTTTTTAATTGTAAATACGGTAATTATAATAATGATTACAATATGATAAATTTTAAAAATATGGATTTTCTTTTTAATCGATAAATGAAGCCATCAAAAATTATTTTGACCCGATTTGATCCGATCCATAGTTGACCTAACCCGAAAGCGTGGTGGTCGTAGTGGTTGTGGGTGGAACTTGGTGGTGGTGGTGATGGTGGTGGTTGTTGGTGACAGTGATGACTCGGTGGATGAGTGGGGAAAGAGAATCCATTACCTAGGGGGTGGGGTAAAGAGGATTATTGAATTGACTAAACAAACACAAACAAAGTAAATCATTAGCCTTGATTCCCTTATTCTTTTCTGAATATCTCAAACCAAACGGTCCCTAAGAGTATATGAAACCTATTTGTAATGATAATAAAGTTAGATATTGATTGAAAGCTGAAATGACTAAACAAACACAAGTAAAGGGAATCATTAACTTTGATTCCCCTATCCTTTTCTGAATATCTCAAACCAAATGGCCCTTAAGAGTATATGAAACCTATTTGTAATGATAAGAAAATTAGATGTTGGATTGAAAGTTCAATGAATATTCACATAATATGAGCGGGTAAAACTCCCCTAGAATGTCCATTACGGAAGATCTCTCGTCAAAACTTCGTTAGTAAAAAAACCTCGTGGGAAAAAAAAGAGTGAATCAAAGAGGACATTAATCTTTAAAGACATAGGATGTTGCCTCAATAAAAGCTTTCCAGGGATAATTTAGTGGGAGAAAACTATAGATAAGGAATAAGCGTGCATACTATTGATCTAGCGTGTTTTGTATGTGTTTACGACGGAGATTTGAGCTAGATTCGATGATTAAAGATGCGGATTTAGAGTGAGAATCGTTTAATTGATTTTATCTAGTAAATTGTGTTTTATTGGAGAAAAGACGGTTTTTAGAGCTCTTAATTCCATGATGTGTGAGTTGGGCTCGAGACGAAGAGTGTGAAGAACAAGCCCAACAAACCGAGTGAAAAGTCGAGGCGCAGCTCGGGAATTGAAGACGGAACTGCTTTGAGTCCGTGTCAGCTTAATTATTATTTATTATTTTATTATTATTAGATTTAGGAAATTAGTAGAATTTCCTATTTTTATTATTATTAGATGATATACTATTAGTTGGGTATTATTACATTATTCATCATCATTCATAATACACGTTACGTTCATCAATTAGAAAAGAAGAAGAGAAGAACCCTAATTATGTGTAACTAATTCTTCCTTCTCGGGTCAAAGATTTGAAGCTTTCTGGTTAATTGAATGTGAGACTTTCTTAATCTTTATTTAATTACTTGAGTATTGTTTATTCCTTGTGCTAATTTTATGATTGTTCTTTGTTTAATCTTTTTGGCCAATTGATTATTTCAATCTTCAATCTATTGCAATTCTTTGTGTTTGAATCCGTAATTGTTCAATTCACTAGATAAAGTTGCAACCTTCAAACCTAATTATTTGTATGCGTTTCATCGTAATTGGGTAAAAGGAGGGATAAACATATAATTCGAACCAATAACCGCGTGTGTTAAAGGTCGTTATTTCTATTGAATTGTTCTTATCGTTCATGCTGTTATTGAATTAAATCTAGACGCGTGGATTAGGTTGTTCAATAATTAGGTTGCTTAGTATCGCGTTTCGACCTAAGTAATATTATCTACGGAACAATTGGAACTTTCAGTTTCACAATAGAATACTCAAGGATTAAATAAAGGTTAGTAGTCGATGATCAATCGTTTAACTAGTTAGTGGATTTTCTTTGAGTCGAGTCTCTTAATTATCTGAATTCTCATTATTAGTTATTTTACTTTCCTTATTTTAGTTATTAGACAATTCAAGCACGAAACCCCCATTATTCTTGTTACGTTTATTTATTTTATTCACACATTAATTTACATCGCCTTCCCTGTGGATTCGACACCCGACTTGCCTCTACTATATTGTTAAAGGTAATAGGACTTAATTATTTATCTTTGGGAGCATACGACCTAGGCTCACCAACTATCCTTGATGATTACATCATTCGGAAAATAACAGTATTACCCATGGTGTCAATGTTTCTCGATCTTTGATATAACAATCATCATACTTGAGGAATTCCATAGATATCTTCAATTATTAGGAATTATTAATCGCTTCACAAACTTAAAATATGAAGATAGCCATTCTTAACGATTGTTGTATCAGGATATTTTCTGCACAGTCTCTCTCTAAAAAAACCTCATCCATCTCTCTAGAAAAAAACCCCCAAATCCTTGACCTAATTAGGGGTGTTCACCGGTCCAACCTCAGACCAGATTAGACCGGACTGGATTGACCCGCGGACCGACAAACCCAAAAATCCAAACCCGTGGACCGGTCCGAAACTCGGATCGGACCGGACCCTCTTAAGACCGGATCGGACCGTACAAATACACTAAATTTGATTGTTTTTTAAAGTGTGGACCGGACCGGACTGGACCGCGGATCGTTCACCAAGTTTTTGGCGACCCAGAGACCGGACTGGTATGTGCCTCGGTGCGGACCGACCCGGACCGTACGGTCCGGTTTGCCGGTCCGGGCCACCTTGTGAACACCCCTAGACCTAATTGCTCGCCATCACAGCCGCCGCCACCCTTCTTCCTTCCTACTCACAATCCTGGCCGGAGATGGGGTTCTGTTTAGCTCCGTCTCCGGCCTCTCAACCATTCCCTAGTTGTGTTTCGCCATTCTTGCACTGTTAATTAATCTAATGATTTCGATATTGTCGAGTCCGTTTCCCGTGCCTCCCGTTCCTTTGGTATTGGTATCGTGTTTGGTTGAGTCTCGTCCCCTCCCGGTCCTCGTTCCTCGGCCGCCCTCCGATTGTTGTCGTAGTGTCTTACCAAATACTAGAGGTGATTCCCATTCCCCCGCCCTCTCCCCCACTCTCTAGTATGATGGTTTTGTCTGTTCCCCTTGTCTCTTCTCGTCCCTCGTTATCTTGCATGTCTGGCTAGGTGTTCCCCCCTCCCCTCGCTCCCTTCCCCCACCTTAGCCTAATGTAAGATTTATGGGGATTTGTTTGTTATGGGTCAGTTTTTGTTTTAGGGTCATGTGGGCCTTTAGTTTGGTTTTTTGGTGGTGGTTTGGGGACGATCGTCGGTCTTGCTGCTTTTTTGGTTGAGATTGATTCGGGTCTTTGTTTTTTTCCGTGTTTTGTCTCCCTGTTATGGGTGGTGACCGGATCTCAATGGATGTAATCTTTGGGCTTTTCTTAGTGTTGTGGTTTTCATAGCTGCAGAATGTTTGGTATTCGGGTTTTTTGTGTTTAGGATGGATTTTGGTGTTGTGTGGTTGGTTGTGATGGTGATTTCCCTTTCACAATGGCGCCTCTTTATTTTCTGATGTTGCG
This sequence comes from Agrostemma githago, assembly GCA_958450325.1. Classification (NCBI taxonomy): domain Eukaryota; kingdom Viridiplantae; phylum Streptophyta; class Magnoliopsida; order Caryophyllales; family Caryophyllaceae; genus Agrostemma; species Agrostemma githago. The sequence continues at coordinate 43,485,445 of OY288240.1, read as the reverse complement.
CTTTTATTCACAATAATCTCCGTTAGGAGTCTATGTTGTAGTTTAATTGTCCTTTTTGGAATAAGTTTGGCCCCCAAGTGTTATGGGTGTGTTGGTTCTTTTTTAGACTCTTTTCTAGAGTGGTGGTGCTCTGTAGGAAGGTTATCGGGTGGCGCGGACTCCATTTCGTTGTTTGGGTTTGCTATTTGATTTGTTGGCCTTGTTGTAGGCGTGTTCGACTACCAAAATGCATAAATTTTCACTCCACTGATGACAGGTCTTCCAGGCTTGTTTTCCTCGTTTCCCTTCTACGTCTTTACAGAGTGCATTTTGTGTGTGCCAATCGTTCTATCAGCGATCGTATGGAGTTTAAAACTTGGACGATGCTATGGTGGATGTTAAAGCTCGTGCCTTTTCTTCTGATCACCGTCAGCGTGCTTCGGCCCTTGGATCATGTTGCTTCCTCGTCTTTAATCGTTATTTAAGTTTATTTATGTTCTTGATGTATTATGTTTCCCCCCGATCCCTTAACAATAGAGAACACTCTATAGTGTTGACTCGGAACTTGTTGTAGGGTGGTTTTGTCTTTGCTGGGAAAAAAAACGATTGTTGTATCCTCATCCAAATAATCTTGACATGTTTGTGATTGAAATCATCACTTCAACCTTTCAATTATAGTCAGATTATAAACATTTTGTATGCATATGATAAGTGACTAAATTTTAAACCATATGATACTCCCCATGTTTCGGTCATTTGTTTACCTATTCCATTTTAGGGTGTCAGTCATTTGTTCACCTTTCTATTTTAGAAAACTCTTATGTTTAGTTTGATCCCTCACCAACATGTTATTCCACATGACATCTAATAACAAGACTCAGAAATGGGTCCTTCACCCTCCGTGATCTTTGTATTTTTCTATTTTCTTTTTCTATAAATAAAATCTATGTCGGTTATTGTGGGTATTTATACGAGCAATAAACAAAGATGACTCTGAACTTTTTGAAATGGTTTGGTCTCACACTTCGAAACCTACATCCATTAATATTTCAGCGTCGATCCCTAGGATTACAAAATATTAATCTCTACCCAATGGCTACTAATAAGCCGCGGTGCCCCATACAATGGCTACTCAGCCCCGGTGCTAGAATAACACTAATTATTCTATCCTAAACCAATTGATACACAAAGGTTTAGCTACAAGATCTCCTATGAGTTGTCTTCTTCGTAAGACGGATGTAGGAGCATCGTTCTTCAACCGACAAGTATTTAGAGCAATGTAACACAATAATCAAACAAGAATTAACTTTTCTTGACAAATTCTAACCTTAAAGAAATAAGCAAAAACGTTTTTAGCTAGAAAATATTTTTGCCTTAAGATTCTAAAACTCAATGGAAAAATTGCGTGAATAATATGAAAGACTGAGCTGACTTATATACTATTCCAAAGCGTACGCCTAGGTTACGAGTAGTAGAATACTACAAAGATTAGGAAACTATATATTAAAGATATTGTGCAAGATAAACAAATAATAAAAGACTTCTATCTTTGATAAATTCTCAAGATCTCACATGTAGTAGGAATTACTTTCCTAAACACATTTGTGATCCTTGTTCACTAAGTAACCTATTCCAATTTAACTAGATCTTATTTCCATAAAGTAGTTTTATGGGTTTTTCTATGGAGTGCCCCTCAACTATTGGCTTTTCCAAGTGGTACCCCCGCCTTTTTCGAATTACAAGGTGTACCCCTAAACTTTACTTATCATGCCATATCATAACCAAGTGGTAAGTGTATTACAATTATTTTTTTAAAAATAAATAATTAACATATTAATCAATCCAATTTGAGGCTTCAAACCACCTCTTTTTCTTTACCATTCACCAAGCCACCAAATACTCATCACAACGCACCTCTGTTGTCGACCGACGTCGACCTATCTCCCTCACTCTTTTAAATCCTTCAACCTCAATCTCTTCGTCACCCCTATGTCGTAGTGTAGTGGAATGAATTTTTTCGAAAAAATGATGCAAATTGAAGAAATATATCATGGTTGATGAAAGTTAAATAGGGAATAATTACTATTTATATCATCAATTGAGAAATTTTCGTTGGAAAATTTTAACTTTGGTTACAATATAGAGTAATTTACAAAGTTTAGGGGTACACCTTGTAATTCGAAAAAGACGGGGATACCACTTGGAAAAGCCGATAGTTGAGGGGTAGCCCATAGAAAAACCCTAGTTTTATTTAGGAAAGAGTTTTGCCTTAAATAAAACACAATAAAATATTTCCAAAACCTAATGGAATACTATTTCCATAAAACTTATAAAAGATATTTTAGAAAAATACTTTTAGGGAATACTTTTTTAAAAGAAATCTGGCACGCGACACAAAATCTTTTTGACACAAATTTTATCACAGAACTTCACAGACTGCAACATCTGTGAACATGACTGTAACATTCAAAGTCAGACTGTAACATATAGTTTCAGACTGTATAATAAGTTCCTAAGTGTAGACACCCGCATTTTGACTGCCAGATGTCTATAGCAGTTTCCAAAAAACACCCGATGATGATCGGACGCTAACGTGTTTCTACGCGCTCGGATATGGGCTCAAAACCTTTAGTTGTTGGCTTAAGCACTTACAGAGTACAAATCTCACAAAACGGACCTCAAATTCAGGCCCAGTGGGTCGTTTCCAGTCAAACAAGACTAATTTGGGTCAAAACCGACACCGGAAATAAAACCGACTTTTAGCGATTGGGTCAACCCCGGTCAAAGTGGGCCCTCATTTGAGCCCGGCTACTGACGCCTGGGCCACTTAACCGAGTCAAGGGGCTACTCGGTCGAGTAACCCTAGCCGGGGGTCCATAGCAAAGCCTATATATACACCCCCATGCACAACCTTTCAAACAACCTTTTTGGAACCCTAATTCTACCCTAAGCAAACCCTAATCAAACCCTACTCACATACAAACCCTAACCCTAGCGTTTAGAAATTCAAACCCTAACCACCATAACTTAGCCTACATACTCGATACTCCCGTGCAAGCCGCCACTACGAGTCCCGTCCGAGCATAAGAAACATGTAGGTTGAGGGTGCAAATTAAAACCCCGCTCTTTCCCCTCTCTTTTTCTCTCGCGTCGTTTTCGTCGTCGTAGTGTCATTTTTTTTATCGCCCTTATTCGAGTCCTAATATCGTTAATATTACTAGTATAAAGCACTAAAATACTTGTGGATTTGTGTCGAGTGTGAGTGATGGTGGGATAAGAAAACCCGAATATACAAGTGTACCGCACACAACGTTGCCGGTCGCTTATCCCATCACCCCGATCACTTGATTATTGAAACAAGTCAACCTAAACAATAATTTTTGTTTTCGCTCGCGTAGCTTCCATTCAATCGTATATTTCATCGTTTTTCTAAAAATTATGTTAAAAGCATTTTTTTAAGGGCCGAAACCCGTTGGTGCGGATCCGACATCAAACAATTCGCAAGAATTAATTATGATGTCGGGATGCGGAGGGAATCAAGTCTTTCAATTCAAGCAAAGCGTCGATCTTTTAGATTCGATACCAATTCCACAATTGGATGTCGAGTCTAACGATCTAGTCAAATAAGTTAACCAATTCGATTTTTCGTTGAAGCTAACGTAGATGTCATTAAATTCGTTAGAATTACGACACTATAAACGCGGAGGAAAATTCATATCGCTTTAGTTAACTTTAAACGACTTATAGCTTTTTCTTCAATTTTCACTCTAGTATTCGATACCGCTTCAATAAGCGGATATCGGACACGACGAGAATCATAGATATGAATTGGACATAAATTATACAATATTTATGCCCAATTCCTTGAGTCATCAAAATCAAAAGCAATTCCGAAATCGATAACAAAATTGCAAGCGAACCAATAGTTCGTGCAGGTGTCACTCGACCGAGTGCCATAGGCCACTCGATCGAGTGACATCACAAAAACCGAACAGAATGCTTTTTCGACCTCCACTCGGTCGAGTCTCGCAATGACTCGGTCGAGTGGCAGTGTACTCAATCGAGTTCGCCAATAACTCGACCGAGTAGGGTCTAAAAAACGGGACAAAACTCTTTTCAGGGGCCCACTCGGTCGAGTCCCCCAATGACTCGGTCGAGTGGCCCTTTATCACGACAAAACCGTGAGTCCTACATCATCTTCTAGCTTCGGTAATATTTTTTTACGACTTAAGTAAACACGTGCCAAGTCCATCACGTGAAACATCACCTCTTCAAAACTTCGCATCGTACCATCTTTGCAAACCGTTAATATCGTTATACCGTTACTAACCGTTTGTTCTTTTGTCGATTTAATTCTTATATATTTTATTTTACTAAAATGAACCCGCATGCTAAGATACAACTTTGACGTTAAGATTTTAGTTGCATTAAATCGACATAGAAACCCTTTCAATTTCTCAGATGCTAGGGAAAACAATGTTTGCATAAGCATTTTCCCGTTCAACTAACGCGCGTATTAGAAAATCATTCGATATCCTAGTAGAGGCCGCTAATGTGCGGGCGGGGTTGGGTGTCCTTTGTGGGCTTCCCAACACGTACCCTCACCCCTTACTCAGAACCTCGGTTTCCGGATGCCCGAAACTGTTGGCGCACGAGAGTCATTCAATACACGATAACCGGTAGTGACGGTATCGGTATCACAATGCTAAGGGACGAGCCCAATAAACTCTGACATCGGAAATGGGCCGTATTTTGTACACGACCCACTACGACATAGAGTGGGTTCGAACAGGCCCGAACTCCCACAAAGTTCGGTGGCGACTCAACTTTGATTTAAATTTCCTTTCGATCCATTTTCATATGGAGATTCATTCGCCTCCCCAAACCCGCACGTGGCCGCGTCGGGGTGGACCTATGTCATGTCCACACTAAGTCTCTTCAAGCTTGACTCACCCAATCAACCTTGTTCGTAAACTCGATCCATGACGTCAAGTTAGTGAACTATATCGATAAGCGCCTTGTCCATTCCGCCTTTTCCTTGTCTTTTCAACAATGAAGTGCTTATAGCTCCATGTTAGGTGTCTTCTTCCAACCATGAAGTGATTATAGCTCCATGTTAAGTATCTTCTCCCAACCATGAAGTGATTATAGCTCCATGTTGAGTATCTTCTTCTCCTTCTCATCTTTTACAAATTTTAACATATTCTTCTATGATATTCAATGCTTGTTTCTTTCTATGCGTGATTTATCACGATTGAGTCTTCTATCCATCTTGATACTTGACTCCTTTTCTCTATCCGGTTCAAACATGTACGACTTAACATATGCGACTAGACAAACAAACCCGTTACGTGTCACTTGTAATCATCAAAACATAATACGAGATTGCTATTAATAGAAGTTACTATAAAGAGCATAAAACCAATATCAAGCCTTCAAATTCCCCCTTTTTGATGATGACAAGTCTTTAGTCACGTAACCTAGGTTCCCCCTCAACCCGAGCACATAGTCAAATGAAGTCAACGCAAAAGCAAGTTAGTCTACTTATCTCCTAGCCTTCAAATTTAAACTAAATATGCTAAAAGGTCAACAATAGCGGTTAAGGTCTTGACGAGGAGCAATAACAAGCAAACGAAATCTATCTTAAGAGATATTTATCAACACCTGGACTTCTTCCTCCTTTTGGCATCATCGAAAAGGAGTAAGTGTATAAGGGACCGTCAGCGAAGATCCCCTTACCTAAAATAGGTTAGTATAAGAAACAATGGAAATCACACCAGGCGAAGTAAGATATCACACACACATTAATAGAAACGTAAACTATTAAGTACGAAAATCCATAGTCTGAGCAGAAAATAGTGAGAAAAGCAAAGTTAATTACAAGCAAATAGAATAAGAATTCAAATTATGGTTACTAAAATTATAAGGCACTATGTATAAAAGAGGACATGGTTTAAGGGAGGGTAGGATATGGAAAAGGTGGTGGTGCAGGTCCATGGAGGCGGGAGAGAATCTGGTGGCAGAGGATGTGTGTCTCACGTGAGCTTGCCAGTGCATGGTTGGTGGAATTTTGCAGCTCATCGACCTTCACCATTAGATTGTCAACCTCCTTAATCATCTCCCTTAGAATGTTGGATACTCTTTCTAATGCAGGAAACTGCTCTTTAAAGTATTCCGTCTTCTTGACCAGGCCAGAATGATATCCTTCCAGTGGGGACATGATCTGGCGGATTTCTAGATCTTGAACTTTTGACAGGTTCTCCAGCAGCTCCTGATTAGATTTGAGCCATGATTCCTGGACCTTCATGTTTGCTGTGAGGGAGTCGAGCCAGCCTTCTTGAGTCTCAATGAGCTCATCAATAATGGGGATAATGGGATCAGAGCATTCTTCTACTCTTGAATTGTGTTTCCCCTTAGGCCTAGGCTCCTCAACCACCTGTTTCCCTTTCTCCTTTGCGGCCTTCAAAGCAGCTAACTCACATAAAGGAATTAACTGATCATCTTATAAGCACAACTGCATCTGCCCAAGTACACTATCACCCATCTCATCACAACCATCAAATTTGATACACCTATCTTTTGACAACCTCCTTTGTAACCAACAACTGTGAGAGCCACATTCGATAAGGTATACCCTTCGATTTAGTAGCTGGGTTCTTCACAGTAGTTGATACAGCAGCTATGTGCTTGAACACAACAGAGGCAATGTCTATCCTCTCCCCCAAAATTAGTTTTCCCATCATTAGCTCATCATAAATAGAGATATGGCCTCTTGTGCCAGTCCTACGGATCTGTGAACGTCTAACCATATCAAACAAAAACTTAATTCCTGGGTTTAAGTCTACTGGGGCGATAATAGGTGATTTGATGGTAGCAGCTGGGTTAATGGTCTTCTTGATTTTTAATTAGTTTGTAGTCATCAGACATAAACGGCCAAGTATTGACAAAGTATACATTGTCACCTTCACCATTTAACCCAAATTCATCATTAACATCTTTCTTTTAATTAAGGACCGACTCTCCATTCACATTAGCCACAAGCCAATCATTTTGTACGGTAACAGAGCAATATAGTTGAATTAACTCACTCACATAAATTGGACAAGAGAACCCTAATATTTTTTCCCACTTTTAAGTTTCAATAGTATCAGCAAGAAATTTAAAAGTAGGAGAAGATTCATACCAAAATTTGGGATAAAATCATCCCTTTTGAATCGGAAACCTCAGAGCCAACTCATACAGATTCTTCATCTTCTCGTCCTTTACTGGAGAATTCAGCAAGGATTCTCTGAACGAAGTTGCATAGGAATCCCCTGTTTTTGTTGCATGTTTCTCTACTTCATCTCTCCCTACTCCACACCCTCTGTTTTCGCACCCACATCCTCGACCATCTCTACTGAATCATCATCCTCAACCCTAGGTTTTTGACTGCTTCTCAACCGCGAGCTGCGCGGAGTTGGGAAGAGCTCGTTAATAACCTCTTCGACATTCCGCTTCTTGGAGCTTGATGCAGCGGTGGTTTTGTTGGCAGAGGTTTTCTTTCCACCTTTCGGCGGCATGGTCGATGAGAGAGAATATGGTAATTTTTTTTTAAAAAATTGTTTTGAGAAGGTGAAAGGATGGGAGAGAAATAAAAGTGTAAGAATTGTAACAAAGATGGTGGGTGGCGGGTGATATGAAAAAGTAGGGTAATTATGTGAAGTATATAGGGTAGGTCTCTTTTGAAGATATTCTTTCCTTATTTTTTGCACTATGCTCATATTTAAGGAAAACGTAAGTATAACAATATTTCACATAATATGTATCAACTACATCTATTCCAAATGTTTCAAATAAAAACAAGTAGTAGGTTTGGAAATACAGTTACGGTTTTAAAACACACAATCCACACATAGCCAGTCATACGAGAGAATTAGAATGATGAATTTCAATGCTCTTAATTAAACCAATTTCCAACCTAATCTTCTCAAACTGATCTCTCTGCAATGGTTTAGTAAAAATGTCAGCCAGTTGAATTTCAGTACTAACAAACTCTAAACGAATGTTACCTTTTTCCACATGGTCATGAAAAAATGATGTCTTATTTCAATGTGCTTCGTTTTGGAATGTAGAACTGGGTTCTTAGAGATATTGATAGCACTTGTATTGTCGCACATAATTGGTACGCAAGTAAGGTCAATCCCGTAGTCACATAGTTATTTTCTTGCCCACAAAATTTGAGCACAAACATGAGCAGCAACGACATACTCACTTCCCGTTGTGGATAATGCAACCGTTTTTTGTTTCTTTGACGCCCAAGATATAAGACGTGGTCCGAGAAAGGTAGTCATTCCGGATGTTCTCTTCCTATCTTGTAAGCAACCTGCATAATCAGCATCTGAAAAACCAACTAGATCAAAGTGACAATCAGTGGGATACCATAAGTATAAGTCCGATATACTAACGAGATACCAAAAAATGTGTTTTACTGCAGTAAGGTGCGACTCTTTGGGACATGACTGAAATCGGGCACATAAGCATACACTATACATAATGTCTGGGCGACTAGCCGTGAGGTAAAGAAGAGAACCAATCATACCTCGATACATGGTTTGGTCTATCGACTTACCGGCCTCGTCATTATCCAACTTAGTTAGAGTAGACATAAGAGTAGCACATGGTTTTCCGTGATCTAGCTCGAATCGTTTCAGTAAGTCCTTATCATACTTTTGCTGATGTATCATGGTTCCCTCTAGAGTTTGCTTAATTTGAAGTCAAAGGAAGAACCCTAGTTCTCCCATCATGCTCGTCTCAAACTCCGACTTCATTAAACATGCAAAGTATGTATATAACATATCATTAGTAGCTCCAAAGATAATGTCTTTAACACAAATCTGAACTACTAGCAAATCAACCCCATCGTGTTTTAAGAACAACGTCTTATCAATCGAACCACGTGAAAAATTGTTTGAAAGCAAAAACTTTGACAAGTGATCGTACTAAGCTCTAGGAGCTTGTTTCAATCCGTACAATTCTTTGTCAAGTTTATAAACATGGTCTGGATAATCGTTGTTTTCAAAACCTGGAGGTTGTTCAACAAACACCTCTTCTTCTAAATAGGCATTACGAAACGCGGTCTTAACATTCATTTGGAAGAGAGTAAGCCCCTTATGGGCAACAAATGCGATAAGCAAGCGAATGGCCTCCAAACGAGCTACAGGGGAAAAGATTTCATCGTAGTCAATCCTCTCTTGTTGATTGTATCATTGTACAACCAATGTCACCTTGTTTCTCATAATAACTCCTTGCTCATTTAGTTTATTCCTGAAAACCCATCTTGTACCAACTATAGACCGTTACTTTGGTCTTGGCTCTAGGTGGCACACCTTATTCCTCTCAAACTGGTTCAACTCATCCTGCATAGCAATAATCCACTCAGAGTCAGTTAAGGCTTCATCTATATTGACAGGTTCAATAGTAGATCAAATGGTAAGCACAAAACTTTTTCAAAGAAGATCGAGTCTGAATTCCCGTTCTTAGATCAGATAACACTTTGTCCAATGGGTGTGAACTTTGGTGTTTCCATTTCTTTATAACCAATGGGCGATTCTCCTGTTCTTCTTCTGTATGTTGAGGCTGCCGAGTTATAACACTTGTTCCCCCCTAAGCTGTTACTGGATGTCACAGTTGTACCAACTGTGCCATTTGCTTCAGCTTCAGATGTCACAGTTTGATCAACTGTTCCATCAGTGGTGGTATTAGTTGTTACAGTCTGATGGACTGTTCCATCTGCTCTCTCAATATCTTTTTCTTGATGTCTTCTTTGTGCTTCATCGTCTTTTCCCTTTATTTTCCCATCTTCTTCACTTAATTATGGTGCCTCCTCATGTCGGACTAATCCAATCTCAAAGTCCTCATCATCGTCATCCTGTGATATATGATCATAAGCGTCAGATTCATCAAATATAACATGTGGACTTTCCTCTACACAAAGAGTCCTTTTATTGTACACTTTGTATGCCTTGTTGCAATTTGAGTATCCCAAGAATACAGTCTCGTCACTTCGTGGATCAAACTTTTCTAACCTGTTTTTACCATTATTGTGCACAAAGCACTTGCTTCCAAAGCATCTTAGATGGGAAATATTTGGCTTTCTACCACGAAGTAATTCATATAGTGTTTTCTTTAGGACACTTCTGATAGTAGCACGGTTGTGTATGTAGCAGGCTATATTAACAGCTTCAACCCAGAAATTCCTTGGTAGTCCACTACATAGAAACATCGTTCTAGATATATCTTCAAGTGTTCTGTTCATGCGCTCAACAACACCATTCTGATGAGGTGTCCGAGGGGTTGAAAAGTTACGATCAATTTCATGTTCCCTTTGTCACATATCTGAGATACACACAGCAAATTGTGCCTCAAACTTTTTACTAGGAATACATTGTTGATGGAATGTGTTTGAGATAGGCCTACTTTACCAATGGCAATGATCTTGCCTCGATTGTTATCTCCAAAGACAACTGTTCCACCATTGTAGGCCTCCAGTGAAAGAAATAATGATTTGTTTCCAGTCATATGCCTCGAACAACCACTGTCCAGGTACCAACAATTACTTTCTTTCACATTGACCTATAAAATTAGTTCTTGGTTTTAGGAACCCAAACATACTTGGGTCCCTTGTTAGAAATAATAGGCACAAATATCTTTTCATCATGTTTAACAACATGTGTATTACTAGAGGAAGGAATACAGTTAAAAACATGTTTATAAATCTTGAGACTTCTTCGTCTCTCAAAACAGTTACTATAGATATGACCTTTCTTATTGCAGTAAGAACAATGTAAAACGGGTTTGGTGCGACTCTTATTTCTAGAAGGTAGTTCACACTCAAAAATGAAATTGGGTATGACTACCTTCTCAACTAACTGTTTCTCACTGGAAAGAAGATTTCGGTCAACAGGTTCCTGTCTAAGTTTCTCACCTTCCAAGGTCCTTCCATAAACAAGGTTAACTCTTTTCTCAACTTCAGTTCTCACACGATCTACCAACCTAGGACACCCGTTCCACTCATGGTTGTTTCCTCCACAAAAAGTACAGAAAACATACTCAGGTCTATTAGCATACTTCCTTTTACGAAAGTCAGTGTCCTCAAGATTAGATTTCACAAGGAACCTGTGATGCATGGGGTAGTCAGGATACCCAAGACCTTCCTTAAGGGTATTGGCACATTGATTTCCCAAATATTCAGTGATTTTACGACTCCCATCCTATTTGTCAGAGATTCTAACTTCATTCTGGATTTGGTCAGATAGTTTAGAGTTAATCTCACTAAGTTCTAAGTTCTCTAGTTCTATAACAGAAAGGTCCATCTCAAGTTTATCATGTTTTACCCTGATCTAGTCATACTGACCTATGAGATTCATCCGCTCAATATTAAAGTCAGTCTTAAGTTTCTTAAGCTCATTACGAGTATTGATAAGTTAATTCATTAACTCAGAGTGAATTTACTCAACAAACATAGAGGGATGATAAGAAGAAGTGTTAGCATGAGAGTTGACAGCCTTATCTTCTGATATGACTACTTTACTCAAGTCATCTTCTAAGGGTGAGGATGAGTCAGGAATCAAAGTTGTCACATCACTTGATTTAGCTGCCCAATGATCAAAGGAAGAAGAATCAGAAACTGCAACATCAGATGTTACAGTTGTTATTTCAAGACAGGCAAGTCTAGCAGACAATATGAAATCAGATGTTACAGTCTCAGGTGCCGTAGCATAAGATGTTACAGTCTCAGGTGCCGTAGCATAAGATGTTACAGTTGATGCAACTGTTTCATCAGATTTCAGAATTTCCTTGAAACAAACATTCTCTTTGGTAAGTTTATTCATTTGCCTTTTTAATTTCTCAAGTTCTAGACACTGAGCATAGTAGTCATCTAGAACTTCTTCAAAGATAGGAATTAGTCTCTCCTTAGAGAATGTTTGAATCTGGAAACGAAGAAGATCGAAACATACCCCAAGTCCTCATCTTCTTGAGAATAGGATTCATCATATTTTGCCATCAGGCATACATGTTCCCTAGGAGATTTTAGGGTAAGGGCAGTCATACAAACATTATCTTCTTCCTTGTCTTCTTCGCGGTCATCATCTTCCTCTGATTCAGGTTCTCCCCAGATAGATGCAACCATAGCCTTTTTGAACTTCTTCTTGGTTGATTCTCTCTTGTCCTTTAACTTGATCTCGCTCCATGGTAGGAACCCATAACTAATCTTGGTACACAAATCTCCATACTTGGCGCAGTTACGCTGAGCTGCGTCAACAAAGATGAGGTGATTTAGTTTTGTTTTGGAGCATTTGGGGTCAAAGGAGAACTGGTTCATCGTAGGCATAATCTGGAAGGATCTTGATAAAACTTCCATAGCTATAACAAAGATGTAGGGAGAGAGCGGATCACCTTGCCTAATACCCCTCCTTCTGGGAAAGAAGCCATGCTGAGAGCCATTTATCTGTAGAGAGTACCAAGTGGATTCAATACACATCATGAGCCAACCTATGAAAATTTCGGGGAAATTAAGAGCAAGGAGGGTCTGCTTAATGAACGACCAATCAAAGGAGTCGAAGGCCTTCCACTTTCATGAGGCATCTGGGCGACATATAGGCTCTGCCGTAACCCTTAACCAAGAATTGAGAAAGCATGATATTGTCAAATATGTTATGGTCTTTCACAAAAGCAGATTGCTCAGGTCCAATAATAGACGGAAGGATGTGCTTGAGCCTATTAGTAAGGAGCTTACTCATGATTTTATAAATGGTGTTGCAACAAGCGATGGGCCGATACTCTCTGAATTTTTTCGGTGAGGAGGTTTTAGGTATGAGAATCAACAAGGTGGAGTTAACTTGCTTAAGCATTTTGTTCTTAGAGAACGCATCATTGATAGCATTGTGAACTTCTTCACCAATTATGTCCCAAGAAGCCTTAAAAAATCCAGCACTAAAGCCATCCAAACCAAGACTGTTGTTCTTGTCTAAACTATCCAAGGCATGCTTAACTTCGCTGCGGGAAAAAGAGCGATTTAGATGAGCCCAATTCTTGGAATTCACCCAGGCTCCCCGTTATACAACAATAATATCAACATGATCTCTTATCGAACCAGTTCCGAGAAGGTCAGTGTAATAATCTAGAAATGCGGTCTTGATCCCTTTCTGATTGGAGTGAGTAATCTCATCAGCATCCTCGATCAACCCAATGTAGCAATTGTGTCGCTGTTCAGCGATTTTATTGTAAAAGAATTTAGTGCAGAAATCATTCAGAGAGACATTATAGACTTTAGCCCGTTGAGCAAGGGCACTTAATTCAGCCTTCTTAATGATGGCTAGTTTATCCAGTAGGCTTTTTTCAAGATTCATTAATCTTTGATTGAAAGGCTGGAGAGCAAGCTTCTGTTGACAGGCCTGCACCTCCTCATCAGCGCACTAAATTCTACTGGAAATTCTAGAGTAATTTTGCTTATGGAATTCCTTCAAAGCATTCTTGACGGCCTTAAGTTTAGCATAGATGCGAAACATAGGGCTGCCATAAGTTTTATGTTTCCATATCCGAGCCACAAGATCAACAAAACCATCATGTTCTGCCCAGGTATTAAGAAATTTGAAGCCGACCTGCTGTCTCTCCTGTATACCCAATTTGATTTCAATAGGGGAATGATCAGAAACTTCCGGGAGAAGGGATTCAGCAAGAGAGAGAGAGAGAGAGAGAGAGAGAGAGAGAGAAACGAAGCAACCACTTCTCAGTAATAAGAGTTCTATCGAGTTTAGACCAAGTTTTATTGCCTCCATCTTGCTTATTTATCCAACTATAAGGACAACCTTGACAGTAGTGTAAATCATCTAGGTGACAGGCGAAAATAATGCAGTCGTTAAAGGCTTCCATATCTTTCGTAGAAGGAGGGTTGGGACTAATACGTTCACCGGCGAATCGAACGATATTGAAGTCACCTAAAACAATCCATGGGAGGCTGATTGAGGCGGCAACGGAACATAAATCATCCCAAAGAGACAAACGGCATTATGACCATAGAGCACGGTGCAAATAAAATCCATATTGAGTGGCAGTGAATATACATATATACTGTGAATATACTGGGATTGAGTGGCAATAGTGGTGAAAATAATGGTATTGGGGTTCCAAATAATCCATATATGCCATTGTGGTGACATTCATAATTGCATACCACAGTTCTATTCGAAAACCACTTCCTAATGACATCTTGAGCTTTGTGAGCTTTAATTCTAGTTTCGAGAAGACCAAAAAAATCCAGATTCCTACTCTATTAATTTCTGGATATCCGCTAATTTATAAGGCTCGTTAGAGCCTCTAATGTTCCAAGTTGCAAGATTCATGTAAATCAGGGGGAGTGGCATTTGAGGTGCCAGACATGTCCTTTTGTGAAGGGTTTGTGATGACCAGCTCTTCAGCTTCTACAATAGTTTCCTGAGTCACTAGTGAAGGGTTCGAAACCCTCTAATTAGACTCCTCTAATTAGTTACCAAATTACTTGTTAATTTAGTATATAAAGATCTAGTTACATGCATGACATCAAATGACAAAAACTAGATATAAGAAGAGATTTCCTTACATAAACAATGAGGAAATATTGGGCACAATAAGAAAACTCCTTTTCTTATTGTTCTTGAGCTAATAATAGTATGGATGATCCTCCAAAACCTTGAATCTTCAAAGTAGAAGATCTCCTTCAAGTTGCACCAAGAATCAACCCAAATAATCACTAGTATTATTAACTAGATAATAGTAGTGATAAAACAATACTAATATTATTAATCTATTACTACTTTAGTAATGAAGATGAATACTAGTATTAGAGAGAGTTTTGGAGAGATGAGGTAAAAAGCAATAGCTCATGCATGCAAATGAATTGGTGAGTGGAAAAGAGAACAAAAAGCCCCCTTTTTACTACCCCAAAACCGGCCACCCCACATGGGGAAGACTAAAATGCATTATTTTATTTGCATGCTTAAAGTCTAGTGTCTAGTGTCATTATTACTATTATTTATGCATGTAGTAAAAATAAGACCAACCACTATTGCCATTATTTTTACTAGTGTACCATACACATGTACATAAAATGGGTCCATTTTATTTTGTCATTTGTCTTACAAATGCAATGTGTGACATGATCAATTATCTCCATAATTGATCACATCAAATAATATATACTTAACTCTTTAAGTAGTACATTATTATTATATCTATATATAATAGGTCCCATAATAATAATAATAATCAATTAGCTAAATTTACAACTCTTTGTAAATATATTAACGGCTAATTACCACAACCCATAAAAGCACACAAAACCTCCACTAATTTAGTAATTAACGTTTAAATACTAAATTAGGTCTTATTTAATCGTATTAAAATAAGACGTAAAATTTATTCAGTCAATTATCGTATAATAGACTAATAAACTTAATCGGACAGAGTTCCAAACTCTATCTCCAATAAATAACTCTCGTTACCATGCATATATCACTATATACGCAAGGAACTAATTAGCTGTATCAGATACAAATAATTAGTCTTCTATTTGGGTCTCATCCTATAGGTGTGACCAAAAGGGATCAGCTGATCACCGCCGTCATACGACAGTAATGTCTAACTCTAGTCAGCTGAGCGTTACCGATTTACGTTAATCAACTGACGTGGAGTATCAATGTACTAATTATCCCAAATATATTCCGCTCATGAGATTTAATATATCAATGCACTATTGTGGAGGACACTCGCTCCAACAATCTCCCACTTGTCCGATACAAGTTGTGCATGTAGCCACTATATTGCGAAGTACTCCTACTCCATCAATGTCTCCCACTTGTCTACACAAGTTGTGCGCTACCGATTCTCTTGTCTCTTTGATGTCACATCCTCCCACTCATCACAAGGTGTCTTTCAGGTCGCACTTGTGATTTAAATATAATAAGAGTGGTTTTCTCGATCTGGAGAATAACTGTTTGACCGGAAAATCTACCATAGATCTATTTCCGAGCGTGGCCACGCATTTCCAGTTACTTCTTCTCGAGTGGCCCAAGGACGTATGTACCTGACGTGGGTGGACAATTCCTGTTGACCCAACTTATACTGTATAATGCAGATCACCATGACCCAGAAGATGCCCATCAGCCTCCTTTCACGGCACGACTTAGGACACCAACCTAAGCCAATCGGAAACTGCACCGACTCAGATAAATGGTCGCCAGTCTAAAGAATCGACTCATAGGAATAAAATAGAAATCCCCGCCACGACCAGGCTTCAACTAATTTGATGAGGGACTCTATTGTGGTCACTGCCCGGCAGAGTGACAATCAGTCTGCCTATGTAAATGACCAGTCATCTCCATGACCCCATGGTCTTGAACTAACCATCGATCAACTTACAATCTTGTCACTCCGAGTCGTCACCTCATTAAGTGACAAGGGGCAAAAATACTATGTTCAAACGTTCACTTGAATAGGGTTCAAGATTGTCTCACAATCCATTCGAATGAACAAAGTATGGGTTTAGTCAAACTAAACAAAAAGTTCATATTGAAACTCGAACAATGAATGCTATTATCATAAATGTAAAAATTGCTACAATATCCAATTATTACATCTTAGATAACTTAAGGAAAATCCGGGATTTTTCTCAATCCCATTGCAACAACATGACCATCATGTTTAGCCTTTGAAAGAGGCTTGGTTAAAGGATCAGCGATATTATCGTCTGTCCCAACCTTACATATATCGATTTCCTTCCTTTCCTCGAGATCTCTTATCACGTGGTATTTCCTAAGTACATGTCTAGACTTATTGCTAGACTTGGGCTCTTTTGCTTGAAAAATGGCCCCGCTGTTATCACAATATATGGTGATAGGATCTTCGACGGAATGGACTACTCATAGTCCTTCCAAAAACTGACGAATCCAAACAGCTTCCTTTGCAGCTTCCGAAGCCGCGACGTACTCAGCTTCTGTTGTAGAATCCGCGGTGACACTTTGCTTGGAGCTCTTCCAACTAATGGCTCCTCCATTCAACATATAAACATAGCCGGATTGGGATTTCAAATCATCTCGATCGGTTTGGAAACTGGCATCCGTGTAACCTCTTACACGTAATTCAGTATCCCCTCCAAACACTAAGAACGAATCCTTGGTCCTTCGCAAGTACTTAAGGATGTTCTTCACGGCTGTCCAGTGACTTTCACCTGGATTGGCTTGATAAGGACTCGTCATGCTTAAAGCATACGAAACATCGGGACGAGTGCACGTCATGGCATACATGATTGATCCAACCGCGGAAGCATATGGGATCAACTTCATGCGTTCAATTTCTTCGGGTGTGGTAGGACACTGTGACTTGCACAAAATGGTACCTTGACTCATGGGAAGAAAGCCTCTCTTAGAGTCTTTCATTTTGAATCGATCAAGAATCTTAGCTATATAAGCTTCTTGACTTAATACCAACGTCCTTTTGGATCTATCTCTATGAATCCGAATACCCAAAATACATTGTGCATTTCCCAAATCTTTCATTTGGAAGTGCTTTCCTAGCCACTCCTTTACGGAAGCAAGCATCAGAACGTCATTCCCGATAAGAAGTATGTCATCCACATACAAGACAAGAAAGGTTACCTTACTCCCACTAAACTTCATGTACAAACAAGGTTCCTCGACACTTCGAGCAAAACCATATTGTTTGATAACATGATCAAAGCGATGATTCCAACTTCTGGACGCTTGCTTAAGACCATAAATGGATCTTTTAAGCTTGCATACCTTCCTAGGATTAGATGTATCTACAAAACCTTCTGGTTGTGTCATATACACTTCCTCTTCTAGAATCCCATTCAAGAAGGCGGTTTTGACATCCATTTGCCAAATCTCATAATCATGAAACGCGGCAATCGCTAGGATAATCCTTATGGAGCGAAGCATTGCGACTGGAGCAAAGGTTTCGTCATAGTGAAGACCATGAACTTGAGTAAAACCCTTTGCCACCAATCTAGCTTTGTAGACATCTCTATGTCCATCTATGCCATTCTTGATCTTAAAGATCCATTTACACTGAAGAGGTCTCACCTTTTCAGGTAAATCAACCAAATCCCACACTTGGTTTTCGTGCATAGAATCCATTTCGGATCGCATGGCTTGAAGCCATTGCATGGAATCACGACTAGATATGGCCGCCTTGTAGGTGTTAGGCTCGTCACTTTCGCAAAGCAACATGTCTAACGCATCTTCCTCGACAATACCAAGGTATCGATCAGGAGGATGACTAATCCTCGTGGATTTCCTAGGTTCAAAGGGAACAACAACCGTGTCCGAGGAGGAGGGAACGCTTTCCTCCACTTCATTTTCGGTTTGTGGCTCTTGGACTTCATCAAGTTCAAATTTTCTCCCACTCTGTCTTCTAGAAATGAAGTCATTTTCTAGAAAGACAGCGTCACGTGCCACAAACACTTTGTTTTCGTGACGATTGTAGAAGTAATAGCCTTGTGTTTCCTTTGGATACCCTACAAATAGACATTTGTCGGATCTTGGTGCGAGTTTGTTGTCAGACTTGTTCTGAACATATGCCTCACAACCCCAGATTCTCATGAACGACAAATAAGGAACCCTTCCCTTCCATATCTCATATGGTGTCTTATTGGCTGCTTTAGTCGGGCTTCGATTTAGTGAAAATATTGCGGACAAAATGGCAAAACCCCAAAATGAATCAGGAAGCTCAGTGAGACTCATCATGGACCGAACCATATCTAATAAAGTTCGGTTTCTCCTTTCGGCCACACCATTCAACTGTGGTGTGCCAGGAGGAGTCCATTGTGATACTATGCCACAATCTTTTAGGTGTGAATCAAATTCATTATTTAGGTATTCACCGCCACGATCGGATCGTAGTACTTTAATCTTTTTATCCAATTGGTTCTCTACTTCACTTTGAAACTCTTTGAACTTTTCAAAAGCATCGCTCTTATGCCTCATTAAGTAGACATACCCATATCTACTTAAGTCGTCGGTAAAAGTGATGAAGTAGTTGTAACCACCCCTAGCGGTGATAGTCATTGGGCCACACACATCGGTATGTATAAGGCCCAATACCTCACTTGCTCGTGTTCCTTTACTTGAGAAAGGAGCACGAGTCATCTTGCCTAATATGCAAGACTCGCATACACCATAAGATTCGTAATCAAATGGTTTGAGAAGTTTCGTTGAAACAAGTCTCTTTATGCGTCGTTCATTTATGTGTCCTAAACGACAATGCCAAAGGTAGGATTGATTAGGTTCACCCGTTTTGAGCTTCTTGTTCTCTACATGATATACATCATTAACATTATCTAGAACATAAATACCTCCGATAGACGTAGCTTTACCATAAACCATGTCATTAAATGAAAAAGTACAACAATTGTCCTTAATCATAAAGGAAAAACCTTCCATATCAAGTACGGAAATAGAGATAATGTTCTTAGTTAAAGTTGGTACGAAATAACAATTATTCAAATACAACTCTAAACCACTAGCTAGAGTGAGTACATAAGTGCCTACGGATATAGCGGCTACTCTAGCTCCATTTCCCATGCGTAGGTCTACATCACCCTTGGCTAGTGCTCGCACGTCCCTCATGCCCTGTAAATGATTACAAAGATGAGAACCACATCCGGTATCTAATACCCAAGTGGAAGTGCAAGTATAGTTAATGTCTATCATATAGAGGGAAGTGAAGACAATACCTGACGGAGTCTCACTCTCGTCTTTCTTGTTCTTCAATTCCTTCAAATATTTGGGACAATTGCGCTTCCAATGTCCCTTGCCATTACAATAATAGCAATCGGCGTCGGCATGATGGTTAACCTTAGCCTTAGGTTTGCTATTCTCAATAGCTTTCCCTTTGTTCTTGTCTTTTCCATGTCTCTTGAATTTGGTCTTACCCTTGTTTTTACCCTTTTGAACCCCAAGGTTGAGATTCTTCATTTTCATGGAGAGCATGTCTCTCTTTTCACTCCCACTAGCCTCCATGTCCCTCTCTGCTTGGTTGAGGAGTGCATGAAGCTCTTGGAAACTCTTGTCCATGCCATGCATATTGTAGTTCACCCTAATTTGGGAGAACTTGGAGGGGAGTGAGTGAAGAATGCGACCGATCGCAAGCTTCTTGGGAATGCTACACCTTAGACGCTCTAGTGTGTCAATATGCTCAATCATCTTGAGCACATGAGGACCCACTTTTTGGCCCTTTTCTAGCTTACCCTCGAAGAATTTCATCATAGCCTCATATTGACGGATATCGGGTGATTGGGAAAAAGCCGTCGTAACCCTTGAGAATATCTCATATGCATTAAGGGTAATGTATTGAAGCTTGAGTTTTGGAGACATTGACCATATCAAGACATTCTTGATATCGTTGGATATCTTCAAATACTCCTCATAAGCGGTCCTTTGTGCCGGGGCGGCTCGAGGACCGGGTTCGTTGGGTGGTGGTTCGTTCAAGTAACGAAGGACGTTGTCGGACAACGCCGCACCTTTAATGGTAGACTCCCATTCGATGAAATTACTTCCATCGTCTTTCAAGATACATTTGTCCATAACGGACCTAAGCCAAGAATCCTTTCCGAGTTGAATGGTTGCATTAGTAGCCATAGCGAATTATAAACACTACAACAAAGTTTAGGAAATATTAACATTCATTGTTATATAATTTACTTGTAAAACAATTTTAACAAGTCACTCATATAATGACCCCTCACGAAATTATATAAGCGATTCCAAGACCCGTATCTAGATAAGAACTAACATCGCATGCAATCCTTATGTAAAAACGGTAAGTCATTACTTGACTAATTCTACCCTAGAACTCTCGGTCGACGGATTTCAACCAAATCCATCTCCTAGTCCCGAAATAACTTTTATTTCGTTGAGTCCAACCCAATCTTGGCATGTGATCTTATCACCCTATTTACCCTAGGTAAAAAGGGTCCACGTTGTGGTTGCCCTAATGAACAAGGGGTTCATAGGTGCTTTAATTGGTAAGGCTAAATCTCAATTCTTTCGATGCATGTGAGAGGTCTTGTCAATATTAGGTTACTAATCACTTATAAGTAAACTAAGTTGGTGATTACGTAAATTGGTGAATTGACAATCGACGAATAAAATGCATGATTGGCGATTTTGGCATGAGCGAAAATAAAGCAAGCATCAAACAAATAAATCCTAGTATGGCCATCTAGCTAATCTAATTAACTAGACTATTACAAAATCGGAAACCAACTCCTTGGTCCCTGGCCTCTTCAATGGAACACCACCAAAAGGCACCGTCTTTTGTCCACCGTCTTGTGTAATCTCCGTCTTCATAATAATAAAATACAAATGATACATAGCATTTCCTATTATACATTTGTATGAATAAAACTATTAATTATTACAAACGGGCGATACGAGATCGCAATTAATTACAACCAAATCGATATTCCCTTACATTACGGGTAATACCGATTAAAAGACTAGGCCATACTAGGTACAATCTTGCAAAATTAAACAATAAATGACATTCATTCATTCAACAACATTAAAATAAATAAAATGCTGTAAAAATCATGCCAAAATCGCCCCATAATTTATCAAGTTCATCCTAGCTCGGTTTTATGGAATTGATTGATTTTTAACTATTAAAAATCATTAATCAACACTTAATTCTCAATTAAGCTCAAACTAATTTTCCAAACCAATTTGGAATTTCAAGAATTAGTCTCCACCAATTTGAAAAATAAAAATTAGTTTGAATTGATTTTATTTGCTAATTTAATCGGTAAATGGTCAATTTTATGAAATAAATTCAAATTAAATCATAAAACGTCCAAAATTAAAAATGAATAATTTTTTTCATTCTGGAACATTTCCAGGAACTCTAAAACAAAAACTTGTCCACAAATATTCTCGAATAAAATAGGAACAAATAAATGCATGTTTATCGATTCTTATCTCATAAAAAACAATAAACATCCCAAAAGAACAAAATAAAATTCAAAAATTTACACATATGTCCATCAACATATGAAGATATGTACACCAAAAAACCATGCCCAAAAACAACATGCAACTATTTTTAGTTAACTTTTAACATCAAATAGGCATAAAAACTCGGTTTTTAAGGCATAAATGATTATAAATTAGCAAATAAATTCCAAAAATTACCAAACTCGACCACAACTATTTTGAGGTCATTAGGTATGCATGTACCCAAAAATTTCGTGTGAAACCCATTTTACACACAATTTTCGGTTTTTCCCAAAGTTATCATATAACCCGAAAAAATGTCAAAAATCGACATGCATGCAACAACAAGGCTCTGATACCACTTGAAGGGTTCGAAACCCTCTAATTAGACTCCTCTAATTAGTTACCAAATTACTTGTTAATTTAGTATATAAAGATCTAGTTACATGCATGACATCAAATGACAAAAACTAGATATAAGAAGAGATTTCCTTACATAAACAATGAGGAAATATTGGGCACAATAAGAAAACTCCTTTTCTTATTGTTCTTGAGCTAATAATAGTATGGATGATCCTCCAAAACCTTGAATCTTCAAAGTAGAAGATCTCCTTCAAGTTGCACCAAGAATCAACCCAAATAATCACTAGTATTATTAACTAGATAATAGTAGTGATAAAACAATACTAATATTATTAATCTATTACTACTTTAGTAATGAAGATGAATACTAGTATTAGAGAGAGTTTTGGAGAGATGAGGTAAAAAGCAATAGCTCATGCATGCAAATGAATTGGTGAGTGGAAAAGAGAACAAAAAGCCCCCTTTTTACTACCCCAAAACCGGCCACCCCACATGGGGAAGACTAAAATGCATTATTTTATTTGCATGCTTAAAGTCTAGTGTCTAGTGTCATTATTACTATTATTTATGCATGTAGTAAAAATAAGACCAACCACTATTGCCATTATTTTTACTAGTGTACCATACACATGTACATAAAATGGGTCCATTTTATTTTGTCATTTGTCTTACAAATGCAATGTGTGACATGATCAATTATCTCCATAATTGATCACATCAAATAATATATACTTAACTCTTTAAGTAGTACATTATTATTATATCTATATATAATAGGTCCCATAATAATAATAATAATCAATTAGCTAAATTTACAACTCTTTGTAAATATATTAACGGCTAATTACCACAACCCATAAAAGCACACAAAACCTCCACTAATTTAGTAATTAACGTTTAAATACTAAATTAGGTCTTATTTAATCGTATTAAAATAAGACGTAAAATTTATTCAGTCAATTATCGTATAATAGACTAATAAACTTAATCGGACAGAGTTCCAAACTCTATCTCCAATAAATAACTCTCGTTACCATGCATATATCACTATATACGCAAGGAACTAATTAGCTGTATCAGATACAAATAATTAGTCTTCTATTTGGGTCTCATCCTATAGGTGTGACCAAAAGGGATCAGCTGATCACCGCCGTCATACGACAGTAACGTCTAACTCTAGTCAGCTGAGCGTTACCGATTTACGTTAATCAACTGACGTGGAGTATCAATGTACTAATTATCCCAAATATATTCCGCTCATGAGATTTAATATATCAATGCACTATTGTGGAGGACACTCGCTCCAACAACTAGGGGGAGAATCTACTGTTGGTAGAGGTGCTTATACCCACAGTGCCCTTGCTCATTCCAAGAATTTGGGTAGCCACAGGCTGATCACAGACATGATCAGCAGTGACAGGAGGAGTTTTTTTAATCAGTACTTTTTGTTTGAAAACAGGTTTGGAGGGAGGCTTGGAGAGAGCCTTTGGGGGATTAAGTTGCCTACATGAGGGCGATTTGTGCCCTATTTTTATTACAGCAAGAGCAAAAATAAGGGAGCCATTCATATTGAACTTGCTAATTAATTTGCTTACCGAACGGTGTGTGGACGATGACATTCTCGACCAGTTTCTTGGAGATATCCACTTCCACCATAAGTCTAGCGAAGCCGAGTCTTTCCATGTTTGTGGTAACGGTTTCTGTAAAAAGAGGCTTCCCAACTTTACTGGCGATTTTGCTTAGAGCTGGAGCAGACCACAAGTACGGCTCCAGTTCAGGTAATAATATCCAAGTAGGACTGGTCGTGACTTGTTGCAGTTCCACACAAAAATGTGGTGACCACTGCTTGAGGATGAGGACGTGGTGAAACACCCCACATTGATTGAAGATGTCTTATTTATGAGCTTTGCTTAAAGGGATTTGAAGTACTACTCATATCAACAAAGTGCACTTTCTTTTCTGGTTGTCCATGCAAAAGAACTCAGCAGTTAAGCTTGCTTGGCTGGGAGTAGTCTAAGGATGAGTGACCTTCTGGGAAGGTTTCCGGGATGCGCATGAGTGAGTACAAAATGCGCTGGAAAGGACTCGTATTCCTTAGGCTACTCCCAGCCAAGCACGCTTAACTGCGGAGTTCTTTTGCATGGACAACCAGAAAAGAAAGTGCACTTTGTTGATATGAGTAGTACTTCAAATCCCCTTAAGCAAAGCTCATAAATACGACATCTTCAATCAATGTGGCCATGGACCACTTTAAAGCACATCAAGAAGCGCATCTTTGGTAGAAAATCTGAAGGTGAACCATCCATTTTTGTAGTATTGAATGGTGGGTTTGTCAACATGATTCCAATTTTTCTCCACAAAATCTTGTATTTGTTTCACTTGAGGTCTTAAACCAAGGACCATTCCCACTAGGGTGTTCTCCCAGAGTTTAAGCTCCTATTCAATGTCCTCCTGTACCAGAATGACTTCAGAGTGAGCTGCGCTATCTTCACAACAATGAAGGTTCATACCCAGCTGAGGTTTTGCCTGGCATAGTCTACTCCAATGCTGTGCAGCTTCGTTCGTTGCTCTAGTTCTCTTAGCTTTGTTGTTTGTTGGATTTAATCTGACCCAAGACTGAAACTTCATACTAAATTAATTGCTAATAAACTGTAATTAGTTGTAGCGGAAGCGTACCTGATAATACTGGTAAAACATAACTTACGTCATGGCAGTGTTCTAGATTAAGTCTTCTAGTAGACACACAAATATATGGATCTCTCTATTGATGGAGGACGAGGAGATTAGGTTATTGTGTGCTATTAGGGACCATAACCCTGGTTGCTATATATAGCCTCCTAAGTCTAATGTGTCTATCGAACATTAGAAAACCTAATGGGTATCTACACTTGTAGATAATAGTCTGGCCCATACTTTTTAAGACGTATATATAAGCCCGTAAATAATGCACCGTAGTAGATCACATTATATTTGAGTTTAACTTTAATAGATAGCGTATAAATACAATTATTATCCGAATAAATAATTTGTCCACGTATATTGTATTTAGGCCCATAATTCTTACAATCTCCCACTTGGGCCAAATACATCTATATATGTGTGACAGTTGAAAATTGTATTTACAATATAACTTGATGAGCTCAAAAATGCCACTAGTAGAAAAAAGGTCATTTGAGGCTCCAAAAAATCCCTTATTTGAAGCGTTTTTCATGATGTTGCATATGTCGGGCAGCAAATAGAAAATTATGGTGCGGGGTCTGAAAAATGCAGCAAATAAGTATATTATTTGCGGCGTCATTTAGTAAAAACACCTCAAATAGGCCCCTTATTTGTGGCATTATGATAAAAAGGACACCTCAATTAGTGATTTAAAAAAATTTTAAAAAATATTGCAATGGAAATGAATCAAAAATACATTTTCAATATACAAAATTTTAATATTTAATACAAGTCCAAAATTTGTATGCAGATTAATAAATTTATACAACCAAATGTCTTACATCCATTCCATCGACATCCCCGACATTTATACTAGTCCAAAAAGTAATATAGATATGTTTCTAAATACTTGTACTCTTTTAATATATGAAGCTCATCTGTCCCGCTATTTTTCATCTCATCTTCACCGTAGTTGTAGGGTTCCTCTTTGTGCGAGTTCAAAACCTAGAAAATGAAAGGCTAACACAAATACATCTCGTAAATTTTCCTAACTCGACTGAATATAGAAGAAAAATACATTGAACGAAACAAAGGTGATAATTAATTCAAAAGCAATACTGCCGCCGGTTCTTTGGAATTGCTACATTTGATTAAAATATACCTCACAAATCTTAAAAAGTGTTAGCAATTCAAAGAACCGGAGGGAGTAGATATTACCTAAACTTCCATCAATGGAACTACATACTAATCAACACAGTAGCTAGAGATCAACCAGAGAATCGAGAAATTAGGAACGCATCATCCCAGAATTTCACCTTCAGAAATTAGGAACGCCTGTTTGTTACATCTGTATGGACAAGGACCCGAACAAGAGCCCCGTTTGCCATTATGAACTGTCATTTGAAATTAAAAAACAGGATTAGGGTGACAAAAGCCAAACATTAAACTTTAAATAGACAACACTCGACAAACGTGGCAAGTCGTGAAACAACCTTAGGCACCATATCCACGCTATAGTCCAAATGTGCAGGAGGCTGCTCATTACCCCTAAACTTCTTCCACAACTATAATTGCACATAACTCGTTAGCAAGTATAGTCATAAACATCCGACACTGATAGGCGAGATTTCAAAGTGGCTGGATGATCCTTCAAACACTAAATGAGCAAAAATCGAGCAGTGTAAGATCATGCTAATGAACCGAATGACAAATATCAGAATAAGGAAGCAGCTCATCTGCTTATAGACAGCCCCATAAAAATGAACATTGGAATGATTTGATATCGGAATGATTCTTAAAACAATTTCATAGTCAGAGATTGAAACTTTCTGAATGATTCCTCAAACAATAAATGAGCGA
Organism: Agrostemma githago; assembly: GCA_958450325.1. Taxonomy (NCBI): domain Eukaryota; kingdom Viridiplantae; phylum Streptophyta; class Magnoliopsida; order Caryophyllales; family Caryophyllaceae; genus Agrostemma; species Agrostemma githago. The sequence continues at coordinate 43,458,560 of OY288240.1, read as the reverse complement.
AATTCAAGCAACATAAGATTATACTAAGAAATCCAACAAGTAACAGCATAATAAAGCAGTTCAAATGCATATACACAACCCCATCAACCAAGCGAACAGATACCAACTCCAGTTACCCATCAAAATGATCCGATTCTCACAAATTGTTCGTCAAAGTATGAAATTTTCTGTAAATGGGTTAAATTCAAGCGGCGTAAGTTCATAGAAGTAAACCGAAAAGCAAACATTCAACATAATAAAGCAGTTCATCTGCTTATACAAAATCTGGTCAGCTAGACCTCATACAATTATACAAGAAAACTAAAAATAATAGAATTCTCAACAGTTTGAAACTGTCTAAATGACCCTTCAAACAGTAGATGAATAAAATTCAAGCAGCTCATTTGATCATACACAACACAACCCTTACTAAACAAACAAACACCCATTTCAATCAAACATTAAATGATCCGGATTACGAAATCTGAATGAATGATCCTTGAAACAGCGACTACAACCTCGTCAAACAAACCCCCACTTCAATCAAACATAAATTGATTCAATTACGATAATCTGAAAGACAAAGTCTGAAGCTTTCTAATTGATCCTTCAAACAACAATTGATCAAAATTCAAGCAGCATAAGAGCATAATACAAGGAAACAGCAGAATCAAGCAGCCTATCTGAGTATCTGCTGATACACAACTCTATCAAACAAACTAGCAGAAATCCACTTCAAAATAAAGCACCAAAATTATCTAATTTCCATAATATGATAATCAAAGATTAAAACTTCCTCAATGATTTGCAGAATCAATCAACCTATTTGCTGATACACAACTCAATCAAACAAACTAACAAAAACCCAATTCTAATTAGCACAAAAAATGATCTGATTTCCATGATCAGATACTCAAAAGATTGAAACTTTCTCAATGATTTCACAACCTAAGTTAACAAAATGTCTAAGAACCCCTCTGGAACAATGTAGAATAAGATTCAAAACTTAATCTGAGACTTGAAGGCAGATCACTGTACTGTGAATCTTGATCTATATACCATAACCACCTTCTGTGACGGTCAAAACCCTAAATCAGTAAGGAAATCCCTAAATTAACAACAAAAACTGGTAAAACCCAAACCTTGAGAATAAGTAGTAAGAAAAAAACATTAATTAAGGGAAAAAGAAGATGAAAATCAACCAAACAAACAAAACCCTAAATCACCCGATCGACAAACTCTAACAAACAAGTAATTAACATCGAGCAACTAACAAACATGAGTCCTCTCCCACGAAAATGGGTGGGGCGAGGAAAACTGCGAGGGCGAGGCGTACCGCAACAAATCATTAATTCGTCAATTAATTCCTCGAAATAAAAAAAAGAAGAAAAGGAAAGCACCTGTTGAGGGAGGAGTGTCGCCCCGCTCTATCGTCGCCATTGGCGGCGGCTGCTCTCAGTAATTATGAAAGTAGAAGATACAGAACACGGGTGTCAGGGTATAATGTTTGCATCGGGGATCGTCGGAGTATGGTGGATGATTAGCCGGCGATGTGATATCGGACTTCCGGTGGTGATAAGCCAGCAAGTTGGGGTGTTGATTGGAGCTGGGTAGGGTAGGAGATGTCATTGGAGGTTGGGTTAACTTAATACAGGATGTACAACTTGAAAGGGTGCGTGAGAGACGTTGATTGTTTTTCCATCTAAGGGTCTTTATTTATTTCCTAGGTTTGCATTGAAAGTTTGTTTCAAACGTTGGGTCTGGCCCACCTCACCAGTCGATTTCGGCCCAACATTAGAAAAGCTACTAGTGAGCCATCAATTAAAATATGACGCAATAATCAGCCTTTTTTCCATTATTTCAGGCATTTTATCCCTAACAATGACTCACCTTTATATTTATATTTATACTAAAAATAAAGAAATATTATTTCCTGCTATTTACCTAAAAACGCCTCAGATAAGGAGCAGCAAATTGACATTTTTTTACTAGTGTGCTATCAAACATTCTAACCGTCTTAAGCAATTCGGTTCATTAATCATATGTACATAGAACCAAAGCGGCCTTTGCCACAATTTATCGTAACAGGACCCATCAATGATCACATATGCAAACATGACTAATGATATGAATCTAGTATAGGAGTGTAGCATGGAAACAACCAAATGTGATACAAATATGCATATTTCCAACTGGTCTACCTTAAGCCTTAATGAGATCAACAAAATAAGACAGAGTGTGTAACACCCTCATTTACCCAGGAGCCTTACCAGACATTCCCGAGTAAATAGAGATATTACCATCTCGGTTTTCCGAGGTAGTAGTTCATTACAATACAATGCGGAATGCCAAACCAGTCATATGATTTAATTAAACAATACAGCTCATTAACTACTACGACTCTAGTTATACAGCAGAAGCTACATATTCTATAAAAACGGGAATGCCTACACATTCACCCGTGCTACGTCTGGACTCATACGTCGCGTTCACCCCAATCCCGTACATGCAACCCAGCATCCAAACACATCACGATATACATAACCTGCATCATAGACTGCTCCCCGATTGATCAGAGATATCAATTGGATCATCACAGACACGTCAGACATACACCAGGTCAGTTTATGATAACATTAAATAACATTAGTACAACAAACATCAGTGACAGTATCATCATCATCATCATCTCTATTATCACTATCGCGACCGCAGTCACGCCCCGTCAGTCCGAGTGTGCACACCCCTCCTAAGCTCTCCTAGGAGGAAACATCAGGGAAGGTCCCGAGATCAACCGGGCCTAGCTAGTCCTAGCTAGCTTCTCTCAATAGGCACATAGCCGCAATTTCAATAGGCACACAGCCGCAATCTCAACAGGCACACAGCCGAATTTCAACAGGCACACAGCCTCAATCTCAATATCACCATTATACCATTACATATCATACAACATGCATACATGCAACGTAAACTGAGTAAGGATAACCTTACCTAGTTAAGGGGTCACCACCGCGTCGGTAGAACAATTCACCAAGGAGATTCTACGAAGTCTGATCCTAATAAAGTATTATATATATAAATTAATATCGAACCTAATGTAATTAAATTATAACAGAGATTGACCCGACCTAACTAAACTATAACAGAAAATCGATACCCTTCTAATTAAATTATACTCCTTAACAATATTACCCGACCCACTCACCTAAACAATAACAAAAACAACACCCCGACATCGGCTCCCACTACACACGTAACACCAACAACACTAAACCATAATAACGATAGACTTACCCAACACTACAATAGCATTACACAACGACCCACCATACCCGACTATCACACAAAAACCGACCACAACCAACACTTACACCGACATTAGTCAACCCTACACTTATAGTAACACTTCGACTTACCACTAATCAACAACACAACAACCTCGTCCCCGGAACCCTTGCGACACGACAAAAGCAATGCCCTGGCAACGACGCGATAACTTCTAATTTCGACACAGTAGCCTCACGCACAACAAGATGATAATAACAACACAAGAACGGTCACAATATGACAATGTTAATGTTACGACAACATTAGTAACCACCCGACACCAACACATCCCCGATCCCGATATTTGACATTAAATATTCAAAAATCATGTTACGAAACATAAAAGACGGTTTGGCATACCTAGGACTCTAGGAGGCGCGTAAGATCGTCTAAATAGAGCAGGGAGGCTGGTGGCTAACGACGACTGTGGCGGCTAAGTGGTGGTGCCAGAGTTCGAACAGAGTACAGATGGTGGTGATGGATGATATTGGTTAATGATGAGGAAGGGTGATGCGTGGATTTGAAGCATGAACAAGGTAGGGTTTCGGTTTTGTAAAGTCACCGAAGGTTGAAGAAGGGATCATGAATGGGGAAGGCCGGTTACGTAAACGGCGGAGGCAAAGGGGAAAAACAAGAATGAGGGAGTGTGTGTACTATACACGTAAACTATATTAGATGGGCTTTTAGGCTATACTAATTAGTCTTAGGTTTAGGCTTATGCATTAAGGTTTAGGTATTATAATATGATAATATGTTATAATAATATACTCTCTCCCATTCACTGGAAAAGCCTAGTTTACTTTTGGAACAAATATTAAGGCAAGTGGGTAAGTTGGACCACTTTACCAAAATATCCCTCCACTTTTTAGTTGTGGGGTAGGTGCAAGAGAGGATAGTTGTGGGGTAAGTAACAAGGGTATTTATGTCTTTTGCTTGGGTGAAACTTTTCATTTAAGGAAAGTGTGCTTTTCCAGTGAATGAGCCAAATAAGGAATAGTGTGCTTTTCCAGTGAATGGGAGGGAGTACTAAACTACTTAGTAGTTATAATATGCTAAGGAAAAGAGTATAATATAAGGATCAGGTATTATGGAAAATGATAAAGCTCATATTACGAATGACTTCAATTATTAGGTTATACTATACGGGATTGGAATTGGGTTAATGAAACGGCTAGCTAAATGAATTAACCCATTATATATATTCTACTATCCGATTTAGAGACCTGATCCAACATAAAATACGAGTATTAAAGTCTGGCCTGAATTTACTCCGCTTGACCTCTATATGAAATTACGGGTATTACAGAGTGAAATTGAAAACTGTAAACCTTATTTCTGCAGAACTAAATAACCGTATATAATAGTGTGTCTAATGTAACAAACTCCTACTTAACCTGAATATCCTTAAAACAGAAACACCCATTTGAGCAATAAGCTCAAGAAAGACCGTGAGTGGTAATTCCTTAATAAGCGGATCTGCAAAAAAGGAGTTTGTACAAACATATCTTAGACGCCTTTCACTCTGAATCGTTTCTATAAAAACGCATCACTTGTATTGCTATTTGAAACTATAATAATCGTCATTATGTCATAAATAACTTAAATGGTCTTTCGATACCGAATTTAATTTGCAGCCTTGTGACAAAATAAGCATGACTAAATAGGAGTCGAATAACGAATGATCTCAACCTGAATCGATCTCCTTTATATGATAACATTGTTTTGCTCCAAATATAAATGACAAACAATATGTTGGGCTGCTCTTAGTGGATCTCAATATCCTACTGTATTTCCTTAATATTTGTCAATTAAACTACAGAATGTACACAATATCCAAACATGTACAAACTAAGTTTAATTCTACCTTATTACTTAAACACATGAAAAAAAATCCTGAAGTACATGGATTTAAGTAATACTGTGTATTCTAAATGAATTTTTCCTTAAGGACATCAATGAGACTGCATTAGTCCCATTTACTGAAAGGATATAAAACTTGATATATTTTCATACTCCCACTGAATCTTGAGTATCTACAATCATGTACCACATTCATACAAAACCAAATAAGATGATATCATGGTAGATTGATGTACTCTTCGACAGAAAACCTTATTTGAGTTTTCATTGGATAATTATTAACCTTAATTTGCAGAAACTTTACATTGAATCTATCGAGTCAAGATTTCCAGTATCTGCAACAATGGGTTTGTGGATGTCACCATTGACAAACTTGTCTTTACCATTAATCCAATGTAACTCCAGAACTGGATATACCATATGTCTTTATAGCCATTATTGACAAGACGAACCTTACTGTCTCATTACCGAATGAGTCTATCTTGGTAACAAATGACCACTTCAAACCAATATGTTTTATACTTTTAGGCAATGAAACAATTTCAAAGTGTCTTTATCAGTCAAATGACTTAATACTTTAGTGATGACATATATAAATTCACATGTACTCCCTCCGGTTTTATATGTTTGCCCCGTTTCAATATAATACTCCTCACATATATTAGGTAAATGGGGCAATCATATAAAACCGGAGGGAGTATTAGCTAGAACTTTCAATGATTCGGTAAAATACTGAATGAATATTTTTCTACCGTTTCATCATCCAACTCTTACTCTTGAATGTATGCAATATTTAAATCTGTTATTACACCGCAATATGCCAGTCATGACATGAAAACAATGTAATCCTCTGAAACTGCATTCATTCTTCCCTTAGTGAATTTCTTTAATAACAATTGTTCTTGAGGTATTTGAGTTTGTTTTACTAGAATGATATTGTGATCCCTTATTATGAGACGTAGGATCATCTCTATAAGTCTCATTTCTTCCCCCCAAACTCAATAACCTCAATGAACCCATATTATCCGTCTTAAAGTAACTTGCGTGCGGGATCATTACTTTATATATTACCCTTAATCCTTATAAAGTTATACAACAAAATAATTATTATTCTTTTGGTGAAATGTAAGGTATTGCATTCATCAAAAATTTTACAAGGAAGGCCATATTCTGTACAAATAATATCGAAACAAATCATAACAAGAACCAAATAAATGTCAACTCGATTCAATATTCATATCCTATTCTTCGAAGGCAAATGGCGTCTTCATCAGTCACTTCATCTTTCTCATTGATCTTTATGCGAAGCCTCACTTCGGACACGATTTGTTTCACCACTTTTTCAGGTCTGAGCATAAACCCGTCGATTCTTGCCTTATTTCGCTCCATCCATATATTGTAAAATGTAGCAGCAAGCAAGCACGCAGACAGTCTCCAAATCACGATCCCATCAGCGTCTTGTATAACCCGATTAGTGCACAGCTTCAGTCCCGCGTGTTGTTCAGTTAGCAGCAGCATCCTGGAACTATACACACAATCAAAGAACAGGTGAGACAGCGTCTCCTGTTCAGAATCGCAGAGACAGCAGTTAGCATCGCGACTGCAGCCGATTTTATATAACCTATCCTTTGTGTTGATTCCATTCTGCATAATAATCCATACAATCAGAGCATGTTTCTGAACGTTCCAATGGTTCCAAACAAAGGTCGTCCAAGGCGGAGCAGTGGGTTGGGAAGCAATCCAATCGTATGCACTCCGAATTGAGTACCCTTTGTCATCCTGCATCCATCGATCATTTATGAACCCATCTTTCAATTTTTCTTTAACCTTGCATATAGTCCTCCAGGTCCAAGGAACATCTTTGGGAGGGGTGTAATCACGCCAGTTAACTGCTTTCAGATAAAGATTAGAGACCCATTTGATCCATAGGCTATCTCTCTTTTCATATATCCAATTAACGAGTTTCCCTATAGCTGCAATGTTGTAGACACCCGGCCTTTTAATGCCTAATCCACCATCTTTTTTTGACCAAGTAACAGTATCCCAAGCAACAAGAGGGACTCTTCTATAGTCTGCACTTCCATCCCACAGATAATTTCTACAAACTACTTCAATCCTCTTAATAATATGTTTCGGTAAGAGGAAAATACTAGCCCAGTAACAGTGGAGTGTATTAAGCACCGAGTTGATCAATGTGACACGACCTGCATAAAACAAATTACGAGCCCCAATACTTCTAATTCGAGCTACAATCCTCTCAATAAGAATATTGCACTCCTGTCGGTTTAATTTTCCCGACTGGACAGGGACACCCAAGTACGTAAAAGGAAGAGACCCTTCTTTATACGAGTCACCTGAAAAATATCATTTTTAACTATCTCCTTCATCCCGTAATAGAAAACTTCTGATTTATCCTTGTTCATGTCAAGGCCAGAGGCTTGAGAGAACGTAGAAACGGCACGTATAAGGAGCATAATAGAGGAAACATCCCCCTTACAAAATAAAAACAAGTCATCTGCAAAAACGAGATGAGTGAGTTTAAGGGCCTTACATTGAGGATGATAATTAAGGGGCTATTTGGAAGTAGCATAATCAATTGTTCTCGTGAGGTACTCCATGCAAAAGGTAAAGAGTAAAGGCGAGATAAGGTCTCCTTGTCGCAGCCCACGCTTGCCCTTAAAGAACCCAAAAGAATTTCCGTTCAGAACAATAGAGTACGTCGTAGTAGTCACGCATTGCATAACCCAAGAGATAAATCAGACAGGAAAGTTCATTTTAGTCAATAGGTCCTCCACAAAATCCCATTCGATCGTGTTATAAGCTTTTTGTATGTCCAGCTTAAACATACATCTAGGAGAAGCGTTCTTCCTAGAGTACATCTTGACAAGATCCTGACAAATAAGGACATTCTCAATGATCGATCGTCCCTTAACAAATGCACCCTGGTTTTCATTGACTATATTCGGTAAGATAATTGCCAACCTGTTGCACAACAGTTTCGAAATCACCTTATATAGCATTCTTAATTATTGATTGTCCTTAAGTTCAACTATTAAAAAAAACACATTCTTAATTAATTGGACAAACCTTATGTGTAAAAAAATTTACACTATCATTAATCAATCAATAGTATTGTTGAACCTTTATCCAAAAAAAACAAGCTGCAATTCTAAAATTAGTTCTAGAGTTATCTAGGAAAGAGTGTGAATCATACTCCAACCAAGCCCCAAAATCTTACTTTACATAAATGATACACCGTACATATTCAAACCTTCATATGGTGCGATATTTAATGTAAGATCAAACTTCTCTAGAAATTATCCGAAATAACCTTGATGTTATTATCCTGAATAGTCAATTTGTCAAAGTGTTTCCACTTATGATCGACATGACATCTTTAATCCTGTACCGAGAATATATCTCAGTCAAATATGTGATAAAAACGTTTAGGAACTTGAAACTTCTCAAGATTGAGATATAAATATCATACATAATTTTGTCTACAAATTAATATAGTGATGTGAACTAATACAACTTAAAACATAAAATAGTTCACATACCCTTATATATCAATTATAAGACATCCAAAGTCCTTTTGATATCTATTTTCTCCTTCTTTCTTTGTCTATATTACCCTTCAATATGAGGATCCGAAGTAGAATGGTCTATAGTTTCATTTTGACACAAAAATTTAATATTCCTTTTAATGTGTCATACTGAAGAAAATTATTGTTCTTAATTCTTTATATCCACTAGATTTTTAATGCAAGTAATTCCAATCTAATCTATATAAAGTTATAAAAAAAATAACAAATTTGAATTAGGAAAATACAAAATTAAATATTTTTCAATGGACAATAAACCAAATTTGACCAAACGAAAATTAATTAAAACACCACCAAAAGGCAGTACCAAAAATATTTTCCAAATTCAAATAAAAGAACAAGTCATTAATGATAACTAAATTAGTTGATTATCTGAAACTCAGATCGATGATGTCATGCCCCAAATAGATGAATATTTCATCACCAATTGACATACATTTTAGATTCTTACTTATCTTGCATTAATGTACTTATGTGAATGAAAAATCAAATCCACCCACAAAACATGATTGGATTTAATAATTAGCCTTAGACAAATCTTAAATGAGAAGTGTGCTTTTATTGACACGCGATGAGACGTACAAACTGGTACTATATTCCTTATGTGTCCATACTCGTAACAAGTCAACTACCAATAACTCTACCCTTATCTTGTTATTCTTTGAGTTAGACACTTGCAACTTATTTAATAGAAACAATGTCATTTAATATGTCCTTAATATGACATTAAACAATCATTAAAACATGCATTGAATTTTCTACTCTACAAAAAACACGTGAGTCCACACGATATTTTCATACTTATGAGTAGCACAATCACACATTCCCAATGTTGTGGTAAGATTGTGACGACCCAAAATAAGTATTTACGTTCTCTTACTATCATTCAATAAATGACTTTATGCGAATTAAGAATGTAACCTGAATATGACAGATATAATAAACATGAATGACAAACTTGATGAACAAAATAATATTCTCATATTTTGAATTAATTCAAATAGTATAGTGTTTTTGCAAATTTAATATTTAGCCGTTCGACATAAATTATTAACTAAGCAGCGACACTAAAATTAAATAATCGTGATCAAATATTGACGATAAACTCTTGTCGAACAATAAGCCTTTTTTTGGGCCGAATTAGTATACACATGAAAATACCGAATAATTGTCACATATTTATCACCCAAAATTGTATATGTACTCGGCCAAATAATGGTCTTTCTTTGGCTGACCATTATCTGCATGATTATCACATACTGCTTTAAAACTAAATGTTTGAATTTATTCTCCATAAAAAAACTGTATGGACATGATCCTTATGAGTGTCATAAACTTAACAACACTCCCTTAACTCGTAATTCAGATTCGAATATTGTCATTCCCATCATAACAAGATACTTAGCACAATATCTAATCTCATCTTTGGACAAGAATTAGACTTGTAAGTGGTACTCTTGGTGTAATAATCAAATATTAACAGTAAAATCATGTCAAATGTCAAGTCTTCCGTTGGGCCGACTTAACATCTACACGAAAACCGAATAACTGTTACATATTTATCACCACAAGCATGATTGAATTTCGGCCAAATAATGGACTTCCTTTGGGCCGACCATTACCCGCATGAAATTAAATCACACACAATTGTCTAATTATTCAAATTGTCTAATCTACGCAATAGAGGTTACTTTGGCAACATATTGTTTCAATCAAACAATCCAAAATTATCAGACGTCTTATAAAACCAAATAGCCAATATTATTGAAACTGAAATCGAACTCTTTTAATCAAAGAGTAATTAACAAGTGACCGAAATCTTAAATGATAAAAGACACCAAAATTAGTTCTTTCATCACACTTTGTACAAGTCAGTGATATATTACTAACTATACCCGGATAACTTTAATTTTCACTTGTCAATAATAAATTTACGATAATAATTGCAACTAAAATACCGAGCATGTCCCAATTCATGTGATCATAAAACAATAATAAAAAAAATTGCAATCGATTTAAAAAATACTGGATACCTTCTAAACTGAATAGTCAATTATAAGATCTGAAACTTAATATTCGAAATATATTATGTCGATTGCATAAAACACAAAACATCCAAACATATATTATGTATATAATCGATCAAACGAAATCATGAATCATAGTATCATACGTTTGAATGACAAAAAATTTATAAACCAAATAAAATACGAAATCAATCTCACTATTACAAGTGAAATCACGTAAAAGAATTTTGTCTAAACCGACAAACAACAGTGCCCCAAAATTTACGTGATGTATATGACAATATATCAGATGAAACAATGTGGGTCACTAACTAAAACAATATCATAAATCACTACAAGATTTAATTTGCCAGTGTCCCTAAAACCCAAATTCATGACATATGATATTGTGCATAATATTAATGACCATCTACTCATCAATGTACACCTCTAAGATCAAGATTAATATTTTAGTAACTTTTAATACTCTAGAAATCATGTTTGGTGCAACGATGCAAACATAGTGATAACATCATTAAAAAATGCATACACGGATTAAGGACAACTACAGATCAAAACAAAATAAAATAAAATTTTGAGTACATATTACCGTATAATCCAATCTGTCCCAAATAATTTAATATGAAGATGGCTCTGAAACCACTTGTTAGATTTAATCTGACCCAAGACTGAAACTTCATACTAAATTAATTGGTAATAAACTGTAATTAGCTGTAGCGGAAGCGTACATGATAATACTGATAAAACATAACTTACGTCATGACAATCTTTTGGATTAGGTCTTCTAGTAGACACACAAACCATATGGATCTTTCTACTGATGGATAGCAGGGAGATTAGGTTATTGTGTGCTACCAGGGACCATAACCCTGGTAGCTATATATAGCCTCCTAAGTCTAATGCGTCCATCGAACATTAGAAAACCTAATGGGTAACTACACTTGTAGATAATATTCTGGTTCATACTTTTTAAGACGTATATATAAGCCCGTAAATAATACACCGTAGTAGATCACATTATATTTGGGCTTAACTTTAATAGAACCATAATTCTTACACTGTTATCATTGATTTCCTTTGACGATTGTTCAGGGTTACTGTTATTGGTTTGCTGCTATTCAGTAATAGAACCAGTAGCTGGAGAGGTTGCAGCAGCCATGGAAGATGTATCCAGTAGCTCAGGTGCCTTAGGGGTTTGAGTTGTTGACTCTTTTAGATCTGGAAAATGGATAGCTGGGTGCAGCATCAATTCCTCCTCATTTTCGATCAAGTTTGTGCCTTTTTCCACCCTCGAATGAGCAACAAGTGTTTGTGATAGCCTTGTAGATTTCTTAGATGGTTTACCCGGTCCTCTCTTCTCTTTCCCCATGGATAAACTCAAGGAGTAGCTGCCGCTAGCATAGAGAAAAGGAGAGGATAATAATAATAATAATAATAATAATTATTATTTTATTATTTTTTTTTGCAAGAAATTACGTCTCATATATAAAATGAAAGAAGGATCTTAAAAAAGTCATGACCTCTAGAGAAATACACAAACAGCTAAGGAATTATAACAATCGACGAGAAATATCAAAATCTTTCCTCTAAGTCTAATGAAAATGTCAAACTTGAGTATAGCCACTATGCTTAGAATTGTACTCCTTGTTCCTGCAAAGATCCTATTGTTTCTCTCCTACCAGATCCTATAATCAGCAGCAGCGATACAAACACTAAACCATATATTCTTCCAATGCCGCCTCTTGCTTCTAGTAGTACACCATTGCAGCTCCATCCTTAGATTACAACTTCTCCCAGTTATTTGCATCCAATTAAGGAGATGTTGCCAAACTTGCCTCGAGAAACGACATCCAAAGAACAAATGCTCAGCAGTCCTAGAGTCTTGACAGCACAACACGCATCCATTCACTGTAGGGACCCTTTGCCTGAATCTTATCTTGCGTTGCTAGCATTCCCTGACTAGCCAAAGCTAGAATCACAGCCTGTTTAGGAATTAAAATAGCCCCTTTGATTCTCTCCATCCAATGCACCACTGGTTTTTTAATCCTAAACCACTCATATGCAGCAGAAGCACGAAACACACCCTTATTGGACCAACTTAGAACCAGACTCTCACTCGCTGACCCAGCTCTCTCCATGATTTCATCTCTGATCTTCAGAATGCTCTTGAATGTAGCAGGATGCCTTTCCTTGCTAGTTATCGTCCAAATGTTACCTCCTTTAATCACATATTTTCGATGCCATTCACACCAAAGTCCTTGTTGCATAGCAACAATTTTCCAAAGCCAGTGTGCTATCAAAGCTTTATTCCAAGCTAATAAACTTTTGATGTTGAAGCCTCCTTCACTCCAAGGAACACAGATACTTGATCAGCTCTTAAATATCATTTTGTGTTGCATTAACCCTCCAGTCCAGAAGAATTGCCTACTAATTTTCTCCACCTTATGATGGACATTATCAGGAAATAATGTATTGGCACACCAAAAATTAGTAAGACCAAATATAATAGAGGATAGAAGCTGTAATCGCCCAACATAAGTCAGAAAACCTGACGACCAACAGTGAATCTTCATCTGGATTTTATGAATAAGCGTGTGATATTGATATCTCTTATTGTTCACCGAGTTAAGAGGAAGCCCCAAATATCTGCAAGGAAAACTACCTTGAATTAAACCTGTGTGACTCAGAATTTGTTCCTTAATATCTTGCGAGACACCCCCGAAGAAGATACTAGTTTTCTCCTTATTAGCTTGCAATCCAGACTCCTTGGCAAATATAGATAGTGCATCAACTACAGCTGCTACTGAAGGACAATCTTCTCTAGTAAAAACCATTAAGTCATCAGCGAAAATCAAGTGATTAAGTTTAAGTTGGCAACATTTTGGGTGATAGGAAACCAAAATTTGAAGATTAATGTGCCTAAGTCTGCGTGAAAGAACCTCCATACTTAGCACAAATAAGTAAGGAGAAAACGGGTCTCCTTGTCGAATCCCACTCTTTCCCTTAAAGAAACCATGAGTCATTCCATTAACTTTTAAGGAGAACCAAGAACCCGAGATACAACTCATCATCCATCGCACAAATCCAGGAGGAAAATTAAATCCCAATAACATACTCTCATTGAATCTCCATTGGAGAGAATCAAAAGCTTGTCTAAGGTCTATCTTCATAAGGCATCGAGGAGTTAGATATTTTCTCTCATAATTCTTAATAAGCGCCTGAGAAAGAGAAATATTCTCATGAATATTTCATCCTTGAATGAAGGCAGCCTACTCTTGTCCAACCAACCTACCTAACACTCCCTGAATCCTTATAGCAAGCAACTTACTCACCATTTTGTAGAATACAGAGCAGCGGGATATAGGTCAAAAATCCAACACTGATTGACATATTTCTTTTTTAGGAATAGGTGTTATCATCGTTGCATTAACTTGCTTTAACATCCGTCCTTTAATAAAGAATTCCTGGACTGCTTCATAAAAATCTTTCTTTATTACATTCCAAGAGGCCATGAAGAACTCAGAGGAAAAACCATCTGGCCCAGAACTCCTATCCACCCGTATAGAGAAAACAACTTCCCTCACCTCATTTTCTATAGGCAATTTCTGCATACGCTCCCAATCCTCCTCCTGAACAACCCTTCCTTCCTTGAAAATCATTTGATCAATAGGAATAACATCCTTAGATTGACCCAAAAGGTCTTTATAATACTCTTCAAAGCTCAAGCCAACCTCCATCAAACCCTCTCTAAGCACCCCCCTTACTATCCATAATGTTACCAATAATCTGCTGTTGCCTCCGCTCTTTGATCCTTGAGTGGAAGAATTTAGTCGAGTCATCTCCTTGAATGATATTCTCCATCTTCGCTCTCTGCTACAGAATACTGAGTTCTGCCTCAACCAACCCTGTATAGGAAGCAAAAAGGTCCCTCTCCTGGGTGATCAAATCCAGTGAAAAAGGCATCCTTTGAAGCTGGTCCTGACAGCAGCTAAGTCGAAATTTAGCTTCCTCAATTCTCTTAGCAATATCAAAGTAGTTGGTCTTATGCATAAGCTTAAGAGCTTGTTTAACTCTTTTTAATTTGCTAAATAATCTATAGGTTGCAGTCCCATACACAGCTGTATTCCAAGCTCTCTGGACTACACAATGATACTCTGCTGCTTTGGTCCAGCAGTTCAAAAAGCTGAAGCAACCTCTTTTCTTCTCTTGATGTAAAATAGCGATTTGTATTGGGGTGTGGTCTGAAATGCCAGGGCTTAAAGTAGAAGCAAATGAGGAAGGATAAGAATCCAACCATTTCCCATTAACTAAAGCCCTATCTAATCTAGACCAGATCCGCTCCTCCGGATTTAGCTTATTAGTCCTAGTATATTCATACCCCTGACCATATTGTTGTTGTTGTTGTTGCTGTTGTTGTTGTTGTTGTTGTTGTTGTTGTTGTTGTTGTTGTTGTTGTTGTTGTTGTTGTTGTTGTTGTTGTTGTTGTTGTTGTTGTTGTTGTTGTTGTTGTTGTTGTTGTTGTTGTTGTTGTTGTTGTTGTTGTTGTTGTTGTTGTTATTATTATTATTATATTTTTTTGTGCAAAGATGATATCATTTCATTTTAATTTGAAAGAAATTACAAGCTGAGCAAAAAAATACCACACTAGAGTATTACATCTCCTTAGGCACCAATTACCTCAATAATTCTACAAAATTTCGGGCACTCTTTATAATAAGAGAACCTAGTAACAACCAAGAACTTAATTTGAGAAACTATAGTCTCGACACTAGATTTCTTATCAGCAAAAATTCTGTTGTTACGTTCCTTCCAAATGGAGTAAACTGTGGCCGCTAAACTCACCCTCAACCAAGCCATCTTCCAATGTTTCCTTGACCGAGCAGCTGTCATCCATCTTATGATCTTTGTCAATCTAATCTCTGTCATATCTATATTCATCCATCGAAGTACTGTTAGCCAAACATCCTTTGTGAAGGTACATTTGAAAAATATCTGCTGATGATTCTCCAAGTTGGCCTCACAAAGATAACACCTGTTAACAATGTAAATCCCCCTCCTGTAATACTGATCTACTGTGGGTAGTTTTTGCTGAATGACAAAGGAAAGGAATAATTTGTGGCTTGGCATTAGTACATAGATGTTTAGAACCGAACCCCAACACTTTTTTACCATCTGCCTCAACCCAGCATAGGCCCGCTTCACTTTGAACAACGAATTGCAAACACATCCCTGAATAAAATTCTGAGCAAGAGCAACAGACCCATAAATCAGACACAATTTATCCCGTACTGCTATACAGTTTTTGAGACTTACAGAATGAAACTCCTTTGCTTTTATGTCCCAAATAGTAGTAGAACCCAAGATATATTCAGCGCACCATTTACTCCAAATGCTAGTAGGCGGATTAGATAAAACCCATAACCATTTAGCAAGCAAAGCAATGTTCCAGGTCTGTAAATGTTTGATGTTTACCCCTCCTGCATCCCAAGGTGAGTATAATTCATTCCATTTTTTGAAAACTAATATGCTCTCTCCATATTTAATTCCCCAAAAGAAATCTTTGCACATCTTATCTATAGATTTGAGTATAGCCACTGGAAGAAGAAGCACCAGAAATTATCCAGACCAAATATCACTGAATTCAATAACTAAGCTTTGCCAGCATACGAGAGGAATTTAGTGGACGAATGCTGAATTGTTTGCTGTATCTTAAGCAACAGAGGAGAAAACTTCTCAATGCTTAGCCTAGAATCAGTGAAAGGGAATGTACCTGTTATAAATCCCGATTGTTTCAATATTTCCTGCTGAATATGCGATGTAACTCCCCCAAAATAAATGTTCCTCTTCTCCAAATTAGCTGAGAGTCCAGATGTTTGAGCAAACCAATCTAATATATCTTTGCAGGCCATAACAGAAGGAACGTCTCCTCTAGTGAAAATCATTAAATCATCCGCAAAGATTAGATGTGTTAGATTGATTCTACAGCACTTCGGATGGCAGGAAACCTGAGAGCGTGTGCACATCATCCTCAACCTACGAGATAGAAATTCCATACTTAGCACAAAGATATAAGGCGAGAGGGGATCACCTTGACGGATACCACTCTTACTCTGAAAAAAAAACCTGATACGCCTCCATTAATCTTGAATGTATACCAGGGATTTTTAATGCAGCCCATTATCCACTTTCTAAATTGAAGTGGAATCCCCACACAAGCAAGCATTTGATGAATGAATGACCACTGGAGAGAATCAAAAGCCTTTCATATGTCCACCTTAATAAGGCAGCGAGGAGTCAAGAATTTTCTTTTGTATCCTTTAACCAACGCCTGCGAAAGCATGGTATTATCAAAGAGGTTCCTACTTGAAACGAAGGCCGCTTGCTCTTCTCTCACAATAGAGGGAAGGAAAGGTTTCAATCGATTAGCTATAATCTTAGCAATAGCTTTATAAAGAACCGTGCAGCAAGAAATTGGGCGATAATCCAACACAGAACCTGCATCATTCTTCTTAAAAATTAGGGAAACAAGAGTCGTATTTGCTTGCTTTGACATTTTACCGCTTTTAAAGAAACTAAGAACTGCAGCACATAAGTCTTCATGAATAATACCCCAGGAAGATTTTAAAAAACCAGACGAGAAGTCATCAAAACCTGGCTACTATTATCGTCCATGTTAAATATTGCATTCTTGATTTCAATTTCAGTGATTCTAGCAGTAAGGGAGACAGTAACATCAGCAGGAAGGACGGTTTCAGCCTCTAAAGTACTTTTAGTTTTAATAGCATTGCCTAATAGCCTGGTATAATACTCCTGGAACGCCTCAGAAACAGCAGAAGAACCAGTTCGAAGCTTACCGTCAGCATCTTTAATTGCTCCTATCACCGGCTGATTCCTTCTTTCAGCCAGTTTCGCATAGAAATATTTTGACGAGCAGTCTGCCAGTTGGATGTGCTTAATTTTAGCTTTTTGTTTGAGTATACCTAGCTCTTTTTTCTTGAGTCTGTTGTAGTTTTCAAGCAATACTTTCTCTTGAGTTTGAAATTGTACTGATGCAGGAAGTAATGAAAGCTGAAACTGACATTTCAATAGAGCATTCTTTGCCTCCTTAACTCGCAAGGACATTTTAGTGTAATTATCTAAGTGGAGCTTAGATAACCCATATCTGACTTGCTTTAATTTCTGAAAAAGTCGATACATTGGAGAGCCAACAACTCTAGTTTCCCAAGCTCTCTTAACAATCCCAAGTAGTCCGGGTGATCAACCCAATAATTTAAGAAACTAAATCGCTTCTTAGAGAACAATTCCTCTGCAATATTCACCAAAATTGGAGAGTGATATGAAACTCCTTGCTCACAAAATATGGCAGAAGAGGTAGGATAGGTCTGAGACCATTCCGGATTAATCACCGCCCTATCCAATTTTGACCAATTACGAGAATCAGGCTCCCTTTTATTCGTCCAAGTCAAGCTACACCCTGAACTCTATAAGTCGTCAAGTCTACAATTCAAAAGGCGTTGGTTAAAGTCCCACATGTCCTGAAAATCAGGTGCATTCGCCTCTAATTTTTCTTCAAGGTTTCTAATAATATTGAAGTCTCCAAGAGCAATTGGACCGAATAAAAGAGCTGAAACATACATTGCTCTATTCTGATTTCCAAGTTCAAATAACAAGCAATTGGAGGTATTGCTTTCATACACCAATAAGACTCATTCACACCTCCAACTAGCCAAAGCACACCAAGAGAAAAGCACCAGATTTGGAGTATAACTAGAGGATGAATTTAGTCATATTAGTTCAATGTATTTACTTTGTTTTTATCACTTAGTAGTTTGTAACCCTTAATGAGGCTTGACTATTCTGGTTGGAGCCTCATTTGGGGCGTGTTGCTTGGCTATAAATAGCCAAGTACTTGATAAATAAAGCATTCAACTTTCATCAAACAAATCTGAGTTAAGCTTTGCTTTCCTTTTCGTCTTTGTAGTTCACAAGACAAAGTATTAGAGTAAGTCGCGTTACAAGCTCTATACTCGCTATTTCAATCGAGTGTTTAAATTAGCACCCGCTTTGTTGAGGTATAGGTCTATCTCACTTAGCACACTATCCTTGGTTACGTTCTATCATCACTTTACAGCAACTATTTCAACCTGATTTCGTTGCTTTGTTTCGTTCATTTCAATTTACTATCAATCTCCAAATAACTTGTTCGAAGTTCATTCCAAATCACATCATCCACCTCAATAAGAACTATTGCAAATCCCAGTCTAGATTAGATTGCGTAGTAGTGGTCATATCAGCAAAGAGGGATTTCCCTATTCTACTAGAAAGCTTGCTAAGCACAGATTCAGACCATAAGAAAGGGTTAAGGTCACGAAACAAGACCCATGTAGGCACAATGGACAGTGACTCAATCTCCTTAGAAAATGAGGGTGACCATTGCTTCAGAAGTAAAGAATGAATTCCATATTTCCAGGGACCCCCTTTCAGTACAGCATCCATGTCCTCTTGTGAGGTGAATCGAAAGCTAAACCACCCTTTTTTGAAAATCTGAACTGTAGGTAGATGAGTATTCCCCCAATTCCTAGTCACATAATCCTGTATACCTTTAATGTAGGTTTTGCCCCAATAACATGCCCCATTAATGTAAACTGCCATTTTTTCAATTCAACTTCAAAATCATCTAGGTCAAGTGTAATTTCAAGTGCTTCAGCACAGAATTCATCAAAATGTAACTTTATACCAACATTATGCTGTTTATTCACCACATTTGTCCATGTATCATTACGTGGTTCAACTACAGGACTGATAACATGAGGAACCAGTACATTTGCAGGTTGAATAGTATGTATAATAGGTTGCTGATCAGTTCGAGTTTTAGAATCACCATTTTTGGCAGAAAAAGCTTTAGAGATTAAGTCATTGAGTAAAGAAACAGAGCGTACGGGAGATACCTTCTCATCACACACCTGAGTCGTTTTCTCCGCCATTGTTGGATAGACGACAGCTTGAACAATGTTGTTCCGCTCTTCGAAATCAGCCTTAGGATCTTCACCATGAGGATTAACGCTTGATTTTGCGAAATCCCCAAATTTATCCCGAACTTGAGATTGAGTTTGTGATCGCAACACAGTTCCAATGGAGGATTGAGTTCCACCAATGACTCCAGCAGATGAATCTGCTGAATATTTTGCGCTTTTTCGAGGTCTTCCCCGACCTTGGGGCAGGATTGGTGTAGACACCCAAGTTCTGACCTTGTGGCTGCAGAGGTGCCCAACAAACACCCGATGACGATCGGACAACAACGCGACACGAAATTACGATGTTTTAGATGGTTTTTCTATAGAACGAATCAAGTAATTACTCGGAAAAATTAATTCAACATCAAGACAGCCTTAGTCTTATCATTACGGTTGCATCGACATTAATTAGAGTCAATTCCGACACCGGGACCCCGAAACGGTTCCGAAATATGCAAAGTCAAACCCGAGTCAACACGTCGGGCCGAGCAAACCTCGAGACACGCGCTCAAGGCCCACCTGACGCTCGACACTCTAGGGCTAAAGGGCCCAAGCAATGCAAAGATACGCATCTTCTCCGTTTTGGAAAGTTTCGAAATCGGATCTTCGAAAATCTAGGCGCCTCACACCAAGCGTCTCAGTCTTCATGTGAATGACACTAGGCGACTGAGTTCTGGTGCGTCGGAACTCAGGCGTCCTAAAGGTCGATTTGAACTGCGGAGCAACTATAAATACCCCCTCACTTCATTCATTTTAACACACCTCAACGAATTCGTGAACTACTTCTCTCACAATTCGCTATCCCCCTCTTCTTCTCTAACTTAGGTCGCACTCTGACACTAAGTACAATCCACTCGATCGTTGTTCCGATTATTAGCGAATCGACGCTACTCCTCATCTCAAGCACCCCACTCAAACCGAGGAGCACCCGCGTTCGACTAGCCACCTCCGAGTACAGCAGCGAAGCTCTGTCAGATTCACCGCAGACAACTGTAGTAGCGAAGCTCTACCGAATTCATCGCAGGACAAGCTAGGAGGATCCGCCTTGAAGTCGAATCGTCACTATGTTGTCGTCTAAACAAAACTTTACATTTCTGTACTTTTATTATGCACTTCGATAATGTCAAACGTGGACACTATGTCCAGGACACGTCCTAAAACACGTAACGTCCCCAACTTCAACCATAAGCACTAAAACACCTAAAATAAACCCAAGTAGTTCCGAGATCCGTTCTCAACCATCTACGCATCGTGTCTCATGTAGTGTACACTGCGAGGGTGCAACTCCTCACTACGTGATTTACTTACATTTCGAATTTATCGCTTTTGTATGATTTACCGCTTTTATGACCTTATAATTGCATGCTAAATCACCTAACACAAAATTCAAAATGTAAACAAACTAACAATGAACAAAGCGATGGTCGGGTTCCCTTATTAATCCTGGTGCTCACCGTACGTGGTTCGATGCATCTCTATTAATATCAAGCAGACGCATCTTAAGCAGAATACCAGGCAAGGCATACAACGAGAATGACTAATATCCGTATTATCACGTTAAGTATGACTTGCTAATATGTATAATATCTAGTACTCTCTAGTATCTTACGTGCATCTTCTCATGGTCTGCTTGTCACGTGAAATCACATGGAAAGAATGTAAACACAACTACTTCGACAACAAGAAACTTACTTGTCTTTAAACAACCGACATAGCAAAGACATAGGGTTAAAACAACGAATGTTATCGTACTTCCGCCACAATTAAGGAACAAAGTTATCAACCCACCGATTGATTAGTAGAGGCCTCTATATGCGGGCGTGATTAGGTGTCAACGTCTAGCAGACGTTGGCTTCCCAATACGTACCCTCACCCCTTACTCAGAATCGACGGTTTTCGGATGTCCGAAACCATTGGCCATGAGAGTCATTCTAGACATGGAGTGCTTAAGGGTACAAGTCTTTATCTTTAGGTCTCGTGCCACTCAGCTTTGAGCCGGCTAAGGATCAAAGTTGACTTGAACGGTTTCCGAGTCCCCATAATTGACTCGGTGGCGACTCCATAAATCGGCAACAAATTCGGTTCACTAAAAAGGTCGTCTTACCAAACATATTGGCCTTTAAACACTTACAACCACGACTCGATCGATTCTAATGGAAACACGGGTGTCCGCATCCGTCTAGTATTATCCGAATCGTCATCCAAATCGAGGTCCGACACCTTCGCCCCGAACGTGAGATCGGACCGGCTCCCGACCGGGAGGGGGCCGCGTGGGTGTCCGCCGCGACAAATCCGAAGTTCCCGCGCGGGGCACCGGGCGGTGCGGACGGGCGTCCATAGTTTGGCGACTCTGCTGGGGATTTGGAAACAAGTTTCCAGCAGTGGTGTAACTCAAACGAGGTCGGTGAAGCTCATTTCCTAGTTCCTTGTTGTGGTCGCTACAGGTTTTGGCCCTGAAAAGTCCACCCTATCCGATATTAGGACTAATCGTCCTCTTCGCGGTAAGGTTCTTTCAGACACGCAGAGAGACCCTCGGTTGACGTTCTAGCCGTCCAAGGTAGCCACACATTCCATGGATATACCAAACGAGTGGTTATGAGCATACGGTATGACACTCACCTCCCCAAGTGACATGTTGTCACCTAAGCAAAGACTGTTCGTGGGTGGTAGCCTACCCTAACCTACCCGTGTCTGCATCCTGCATGAGTGTACGCATTGGTAGTTATGTGTAGCGTTTGACAACCCGAATGAAACACTAAAATCCGGATTCAACAACGACAACATATTCAACCGCACCCAACTCTGTTTTCGAAAAAGAACATCATCTTTTCAAAACCATCTTTTTTAAGCGCCGATGATCTGATCAAATTAAAATCAATTTAAAAAAAACACTTTAGCACCGTCGCCATGGCCAATTTTACACTCATCACTTTCAAAAAACACTTTTGAGCGCCGTTACTCCGGCCAAAATTAAAATTTGTCATTTTCAAACAACGAGGACATACCGTTATTATTATCAAAATCCCAACTAATGGGATTGAGGTGCTTTACGTGGTCACATTTTGCTTTCAAAACATTCACGCACATAAACACCATTACTACCGCCAAACTCCCGACCAACGGGACCTAAGCAAGTAGTACGGTTACATTTTATTTTTCGAAACATCTTTTTAGTACATACCGTTAACATACCGAAACTTCAGTTAATGAAGTCAAGGAACCCAAAACGGTTACAAAACATCCACGCATACCGACATTACCGTCGAAATCCCAGTTAATGGGATTAACGGATACGGTCGCATGTTTTCGAGTTTTTCTAAACAAAAAACACTTTCGCCGCCTTAATTCTGTAATAAGGATTTAGTTGCACCTTCGACAAACACTATCAAAAATACCACGTTCTTCCACGAATACCCTCTACACCGCAAACTTCGAGATACTAATTAATAGTAGTCTCGATAAAAAATGGGAAACCAGTATTTTCAAAACCGGTTCTTCTACAACCGCGCTTCTTTTACAAAATCACGAATGACACTTTTACTACGTTGAATCCTCGACGCTCACGTAGCGACGCCATTTTTTGACACGCCACGAGCGATGTCACTAAACCATCGCCATACCAATTTCACAAAAACTTTCAAAACGTTTGTTTTCAAACCCCATCCGTTTTCAAAAATATCAAAACTCTTTGATTCCGAGCCGGGATCGTGATCAATTCCTTACGTTGTACAACCGTGTGATTAACTGTCTGTGTTAATTACTAGAGTCACCTCCACCGAGGTCTTACATTTTGGGTCATCTCATCTCGAGAAGTCCTCTTCCCTAAATCTCACTCTCGAGATTTATGTCAAATCGTCTCGTTCTAGAGATACAAGTCTATTAGGCGTTTCGCCGGATACACCAAAAGTCTAAAGCACTCGAGTTCCTAATTCGATGACCGCAAACACGCGTAAATCAAGGGTCTCGTTCCCATGTCACTCAATTACGAGCATTCCTCGAGTCTTTAAGTCGTCTGGTGGATCTAGCCTCATCTTCCGTTCTGTTCCGCAGATTAGGAAATGGCATCAAACGACAACGAAAACAGCATCGATCAACTCAACGCCCTAATGAAGGTAGTTCATAGCGTCCTAGGGCTAGTATCGTTGATCTCTTCCTCAATCAACGATGACAGGCGTCGGCTCGACATTTTGGAAGGACCCGAGAGGAAACACCATGAGAGGTCAATAGGGCGAGAGCTGGTACTCAGTGGAGAAACGTACGTCGAATACGCCAGGATTGCCAACCCCACTAAGGTTATGACCTTTCGAAGGCCCTTTAGGCAGTTCACCGAATTGGGAGAGTCTTCCGCCCGAGGCTCTCAAAAATTTGCAAGAGGCCTGGTTATTATGGCTAATAGGTCCCACTTCGGACCCGCCAATAGAAAAGAGGGCAACGACATGGAATCCAAACGCCTATTGTCTGTACCATCAGGGTCGGGGACATGAGACTCAAACATGCACTGAGCTCAAACACGAAGTACAAGACCTAATCAATAAGAGGGTCAATGTCCCCGTAGGATGTCTTCGAAGACGACCCAGTTCTCGATACCCAGCCCACCAAGAGGGTGACGCGCACGAGCGTCGAGAGTCCAACCAACGGAGGTTCTTCTAGGGACATGTGAACCCGCCTTCGAGTGAGAGTCTAAGTTCATCTATAGGGCCTAGGCTTAATAATAACAATAAACATTGTCTTTTCTTTTTCTATATATCGAGTCAAGGAGGTGTGAGGAGACCTATCCTCCACCTCCCCCAAAAAAATATCTCGGGCGCCTAGCCCGCCTATTATTCAATCAATAACATCTTTATTTTCACTACGCGCCTCGACAATCGCTTGATTTATAATAACGCACTTTCTCGCTTAAAACTCGATACTATGCCTCTTATCGATAACAATTAATCGAAGCATAAGTGTAGACACCCGCATTGAGTGTTAGTGTCTATACCGGTCTCCAACAAAACACCTGATGATGATCGGACGTAAATATGATTTAATACGCTCGAATACGGACTCGGAATCAATAGTATATTGCATGGGCTTTTAGCGGATTACAAATCTCACAAATCTGACCTCAAATTCAAGCCTAGTGGGTCGTTTCCAATAAAATAAGACTAATTTGAGCCAAAACTGTCACCGGAAATAAAACCGTCTTTTTGCGACCGAGTCGAAACCCGATCAAAGTCGTATCCCAAGACAAAACCAGCCATGCATGTGTCTAAATACAAAGTCAAAGCAAGCGCAACAATCAAATCAAATTCAAAAGAGGTCAAAAATCCTTCCCTAAATACACTCTACCCGTCTGAGGGCACTCGATCGAGTGCCATAGGGCCACTCGATCGAGTGACCCTTCAAAAACTCACCAGACGCCTTTTTTTGAGCCACTCGATTGAGTGCATCTAGGGCCACTCGATCGAGTGACCCCTGGACAAGACTAATTCTAAAAATACTCCCCTACTTCACTTCATTTCACAACGTTTGCACTTCTCAATCACCCAACATTTCAGTCACCTTTTACCACCATCTTTGCAATTCATCTCTTGTATACACATAAATATATACACACGCATATTCCGAGATCAAAACTCGTCAAAATCAAGAGCAATCATTCCTACAATCATACACACCCTAACTCATCCCACATATCTCAACGCTCCCACGCCTTTGCCGCTACTATACGAGCCCGTTTCCGAGAGACTAAAGCTTGTAGGTTGAGGGTGTAAAAGCAATTCTCGACTTCTGTCTTCTTCCCTCTCTTCCTCGTTTTTTATTTATATATTTATACTAATTAATTGCTAACATACTAACTCTTAATTTATGTATACTAACATTTATTTTATGTCAACTAACATCTAACATTTTATTTATTGTATCTAACTCCTAATATTTTAATTATCGCTCATTTACATTTTGTTATATTAATAATATCGCGTATATTTATCAAAAACTATTTTCAAAATGATCCGAGCAACATCCGATGAGGCTAAATTAATGATCGTAGGCTTTAAAGGCCAAATTACGATATTAAGATGTCGAGGATCTAAGTTTGTGACGACGGTCGAATTTTCAAAATCAAATATGTTTAATGACGAATTCCGTCCAAAGTCCATCTAATCCCTTTACAAGTAGTACTGGAGGTGGCGCCCTTCAAGGTGCGCCGCCCTAGACACCTAAAGGTGTAATGTGATCGCGGTGATTGGTCGCTAAACATATCCGACACCACTTTTTTAAAATCGAATTAGAACGAAGCCCGTTGACGCCAAATCGATTGTCACACGGTCCGAAAGGATTGGTTACGACATCGTGACGCGGAGGGAATCCATATTCGTTATAGCTCGATCAAATTTGATTTTGAAAATTCCGCCCTAAATACTAGACATCGTTTCCATAACCGAATGTCGAGTATGGTGAGCCCTCGATAGTCAAACTAATATAAATTGAATGATATTTATGTCTAGCTTGACTAAATTTCAAATTAGAAACACAAAGATTGTGAAATGGATCGTCTTAATGACGAGATGTCACCCGTACAGAGGGCAGTCGATCGAGTGCCTAAGGGCCACTCGATTGAGTGACCTCTCAAAAAAGAGGCAGGAAGTCCTCACGAAGGGCACTCGATCGAGTCCCTCCCATGACTCGATCGAGTGACCTTCATAATGCTACTACGTGAGCCTCCTAAATAATACAAGCCTCATCAAATCTTTTTACGACTTTTAGTCGTCACGTGTCAAGTCAATCACGTGCTTACTCTTTCAAAATCATGCATCACATCATTGTTCTAACCATTTAACCTATTTACATTACCGCTACTAACTCGATTATTCTAATTTCGTTTGTCGTATTGTAATTCCGGGTTGTATTTCCGCCCGTGTACTTTGTATCTATTTACGAGTTTTTTTTATTTTCGTTGTTTTCATTATGGCATTTAAATGAACTTCGCATGCTAAATCACTTTGACGTGAACGAAGATGCATTAAATTGACGTAGTAACCCATTCTATATTTATACATCGTAAAACGTTGTTTGCATAACATTTTACCGAATCACTAGCGCGCGTATTAAAAAACCGATCGATATCTTAGTAGAGGTCATCATGTGCGGGCGGGGTTGGGCGTCCTTTGTGGGTTTCCCAACACATACCCTTACCCCTTACTCAGAACCTCAGTTTCTGGATGTCCAAAACCGTTGGCGCACGAGAGTGATTCGATATACGATATCCGATAACTCAGCATCGGTATCGTAATGCAAAGAGACGAACCCCACAAGCTCTAGTGTTAAAGTGGGCCGTACTTTGTGCGCATGGTCCACCGAAAAATAGAGTGGGTTCGAACGGGCCTGAACTCCCACAAAGTTCGGTAGCGACTCCAACTTCGATTTAAATTTCGACCCGAGAACTATCTCACTTGGGAAACATTTCGCCGCCCAAACCCGCGCGTGGCTGCATTGGAGTGGACTTATGTCATGTCCACAATAAGGGCTACAAAAAACGGCCCACCTAAACTTCACCCTAAAAAGAGATCAGGAACGACTATCCTAAGCTTAACCCATAACTGATTTCGTAACCAAAAACTTAACACAAGAAACTCACACAACCAGTAACCGATAGGAACAAAGATTACTATACAAAGTATCTCAAATAAAGAGCGTGGAGGGATAGTTATGTACTGACTGGAATACCATACAAGAAGCTTTCCTGTCGTATTATAAAAAGCTATTAGGAGATCAGACTCCTGTACAGAAGGTGCGACCAGAAATCATAGCAAAGGGACCAGTTTGTTCTGAGATGCACAAGGACATTTTATTATAACAGGTCACAAAGGAGGAGGTAAAGAGTGTCTTCTTTTTGATTCCTGAAGATAAGCCTCCTGGGCCCGATGGGTATTCAAGTAGCTTCTTTAAAGATTCATGGGCTGTAATTGGAGAAGATGTGAATGCAGCGGTCTTGGACTTCATCACATCTGGGAAATTACTAAATCAGATTAACGCTACGAATGTGTTTCTTATTCCTAAATGTGATAGGCCAGAATTTGTCACTCAGTTCAGACCTTTTGCATGCTGTAATATGATCTACAAGGTGATTGCAAAACTGCTATGTAACGTCTAGCTCGCGTCTTCCCTGATATTATTCATGACACTTAGAGTGCGTTTATCCAAGGAAGGTCTATAATTGAGAACGTTCTGATATGTCAAGACCTCGTTCATATGTATTCCAGAAAGCATCCATCTCCCAGATGCTTATTCAAACTCGACCTACAAAAGGCGTACGATACTGTTGAATGGAATTTTGTAGAAGGAATGTTGAATGCCTTAGCATTCCCAATCAAATTCACTAATCTGATAATTCAATGCATCTCATCTCCTACTTATACTCTGGTCCTTAATGAGTGTAATTTCGGCTTTTTTCCCTGGTAAAAGAGGATTGCGACAGGGGGACCCAATTTCGCCTTTGATTTTCACCAACTGTGTGGAGTATTTGAGTAGGACAATATCATATGCTACTGATAGATGGCCTTTTTCTTATCACCCGAAGTGTAAGCAGCTCAAGTTGACTCATCTTACGTTTGCGGATGACCACTTACTCTTTAGCAAAGGAGAATCTTCATCCATTATGCTACTTATGAAAGCTTATTCTACATTTTCCAGATCCTCGGGACTATGTTTGAACAAAGCAAAGTCAAAAGGTAACTATAATGGTGTGCCTGATAGTCTGAAATCGGACATATTTGCTGTGACAGGTATTATGAAACACCCCGCATTGATTGAAGATGTCCTATTTATGAGCTTTGCTTAAAGGGATTGAAAGTACTACTCATATCAACAAAGTGCACTTTTTTTTCTGGTTTGCCCATGATAAGAACTCCACAGTTAAGCGTGCTTGAGTGAGAGCAATCTTAGGATGGGTGACCTCCTGGGAAGGTTTCCAGGATGCGCATGGATGAGGATAAAATGCGCTGGAAAGGACTCGTGTTGGTTTGTGAGACTAGTACAAAGCCTGGCCTGGCGAGCTACCGCGACTAACATTTCCGGTCCTAGGATTGGGCCGGGGTGTTACATATTAAGGAAGGGCATATGTAATCCCCTAGAAAATCTAACGCGATACAGTGGCGGAAACACTGTAGAGTCGGGATTAAAACACACTGTAACAAAATTTAAAACAATCCACAAAAGGGGTTTGAACAATCCATAGGACATAATTATTAAAATAAATAAGCAGGATCCACACTGCTCGCTAGCCCACACCCGGAACACGTATACCTGCCATGTTAAAACATAACAGCCACAATCAGTGGGGAGCAACGCCAACGTTCCCCCAGCCGTATAACATGATTTTAAAACTGTAATTACTATTATAGAAAAATAGTAAAAAAACGGAAAACAGTAAAACATTATAATGAAAATAAGTTTTCAGTGAAAAACTTCACGTATCGAAACAATATGATAAAAACGAGTTTTCCAAAGAAAACATAAAACATTTGCCAACCTGCAACCAAATTATATCGATAATAATAAAATAGTCAAAATGGCGTTATGGATATTCGATTAGTGTGCACAAGGATAGACGTTCACTAGGGATATACTAAAAACTAGCTTCGAGAACTCTGACACCAACTTCACACGCAGCGAAGATCCAAGGTCTCCAACTAGGCAACTCAACCATAATAGGACGTCGACTTATCATGCGAGGTCCTAGCTTAAGTAATATACACCCCTCCTGGATACCAAATTTATCCAGTTCAACTGACGGCGACTAACACGATGCGATATCTAGCTTAAGGGCACAATGCACATATACTCCTGGACACCAAATGTATCCAGTTCAACAACCAATGCATCCCAAATGGATACATCGGCCTTATAGTTGATGGCAAAACAATACATCATATACTGTATTACTCTAACCCCACAGTTATCCTTATTCCATAACTCCAAAACAAAGCCATTATCGATATTCAAAAGATATAATCATTATAAATAATAAGAGAACAAAAGGAAAAAAGACCACTTTCCAAAAGAGGAAACTTTCTATTTCGAAAACTTCTATTTTAAGAAACTTTACCAAAAATACCATCATATCAAAATAACGAAAATATTAGTTTATACTAATACAACATTTTTAGTAAACGCTATAGATTTATAAAACTAATACTTTCGGCCTTAACGATATTAATTGATAAAGTGAGAACATTTAGGTTTATGAAATTATTAAAACATCATACGAGTGTTTATAAAATGATTAAAAATGTCTTAAAAATTTTATTACTACTAATTAGGGTGTTTCCAAAATTTATAAAACTCAAATTTCCTAATTATTAATAGTTTCCACAATACAAATATAAATAGGATTTTTACGGCAAATGTCAAAATTAAATCTTTTAACGTCTTTTATTTAATTAAACCAATGAATATATTTAGAGTATGTTAAGAGATGATTTAACTCTTAAAGTTCAGATTTAAATACCTTCAAATTTTCTGAAAAAATAATTCTTTTAGGTAGAACGAAGCATTTTAACGATAAATCATAATTTGTCCAAAAATCAATACTTATTAATTAAAGACTTTAATAAATAGTACAAAAATTATGTAAAATAGCTAAAATATATTTATGGTCATTCTGTCCAGAAAATAAAATTTTCCAGAATCCTTAAACTCGTTTTTTAAAGGATTTTTTTCACTAATCGTCTAATCTCGACAATAACGATTAATAAAAATAGTAATTACAAAACGATTTAAGTATTAATATCCAAAAATTATTATTAAACTTAAAAATAATGATTTTCCAGAAATTACTAATTTTTCCAGATTTCAAAAAATTCCAGATTTAATAAATCCTGCTAAAACCGTCTTTTAAACCCGTTTTCACAATTAACGATTCCATTAATAAAACTTATCGTTCCCAACATTTTATTAAAGCACTAAAAATCATAAAATTACATTTTATTATGAAATCATCTGAATCATATTTTTTTCCAGATTTACACAAAAGACCAGAAATCGAGAATTTAAACGACAAACACGGTTTTAACGATAAACGATGATTTAAAGCTATTAATTAATTCATCCACTTAACAATTCCGAAAAATTATGAAAAACTTCAGAAAATTCTATTTCATTAGAAAGTTTCACCACGTTAAAAACCAGATTAAAATAAAATGTTTAAGTACTAGAACTAAAAATCGACTTTTAATCGTTTTTGTCCGTAAACGGTAATAATTCAATAATCGATAACTAAAATATCAGAAAAATACTAAATTATTAAAAATCATCAAAAACATCATTTTTGCAGAATATAAACATATATTACATGTTTTGGCCGAATATTACGATTTTACAACTTAATATGACGATTTAATTGTTAATCTCGTAAAAGCGATAAAAATACCGAAACATGCAAATTTTCAACTTTTAAAATTTTTCAGATTATATGACATACATATATTGTCAAAATAAAATTATAATTATATACATGCAATTACACAAATAAAATCATGCAATACCGAGTAACATCGACGTTACCTCAAATTCAAATCCGAGTCTACGATAAATTCATCGGGTTTGGGGTCGTCCAAGGATCCCCTAATACACGACATACATGGTACAAAAATACCACGAGAAAACTTAAAAGAATCAAAGTAAATAACGATCGAAAATAACATCGATTATTGCCTTAACGAAGAGAAAAGATAGACGATTAATTTGGAGATGAAAATGGGACGATCAAGAATCGATTTGAAGCAAGAGTAAGCGTTGAGAGGCTGCTGGTGTCATGGCAAAAATGAAGAAGAAATAAAGGATTTTTTTTGTTTAAATGTAAAAATGAATGGTAGGAAATGGATGGTTTATGCAAGCTTAATGACAATGAATGTTTTGATAAAAACAAGGTGAAAGTGAGTCAAAAGTGCCAGCCAAAATAAAGGAAGAAGGTGTATGAAGAGTTTGAGTAATAATGCATCAATTTAATGAAAAGAAAATAATCTTACGTTTACGGTTTAACGTGATAGAATGAAACGTATTAATAAAACGTAGTAAAATTGTGACAAGAAGCTTTGTCGGTCCAAAATATGGGGAAAATGTCTCAAATAATTTTTAAGTTGATAAAAAGAAGAATCGTAAAATAGTTAACGGCATTTCAAAGCAATTCGAGTAAACCTCGCGTAAGAAGATACTTATTTACGAAGCTTCGTAATAAAATCATTAATGGCTAACTTTTCGTAAATAAAAATATTTCTAGGTTGAAAATATTATATAAATATATTCAGACACTTGTAGGAGAAGAAATAATTTAAATCCAAGCTTAAAAACGTTAACTCGTAGAAAAATAGAATTCCTTGCGGAAAATTAATTAGTTTACGAATAAAATCCAATAAATAGATCTAAAAGAATTAAAACCTTTTAAAAATAAAAATGAATATCATTAAACTCGAAAATGAAATTAAAGTTGGAAAAATGATGAAACACATGCCCGACAGTGACATAGTTATGACGAAGGCATAACGGAAAAAATAAAAATGCTAGGAAAATAGCGGGAGTTACAGCATATGCCTTTTAAATATTTGAGTTTGCCCATTCAAGCGGATAAATTGAACAAGGAACAATGCTTAAGTCTCTCGGAGAAGATTATAAGTAGGATCCGGAGCTTGGGTGCGAAAAAGCTCTCTTATGCTGGTAGGGTGACGCTTATTAATTCCGTCCTCAATAATTTGCACAATTACTGGGCGACGATTTTTATTATCCCTAAGCATACCAATAAGAGAATTGAATCAGTCTGTCGGAATTACCTATGGGATGGTTCTGCGGATTTCAGGAAGGTCCCTCGATAAGGTCACCTTGGATAGAGAACCAGGTGGATTGGGAATAAAGGAGGCGTCGAGGTGGAATATAGCAGCCGTGGGCAAATTGGTTAGTTGGGTTTATAGTCATCGTAGCAGCCTGTGGATAAAATGGATACATTCGGTCTATTTAAAGTCTCAGATTGGCATGATTATATCCCCTAACTGATTCTCCATGGACCTGGAAAACACTATGTCGGGTAAAATATAAGCTCAAAAATGGTTTCTTGAATGGCATTTGGATACATAATAATGCAGGTTACTCAATCAAAGATGGATATAGATGGCTGAAACCAACTAATACTTCTCCGCCCTGGGTTGATTTCGTTTGGAATCAATGGAACGTGCCTAAACATAGCTATGTCTGTTGGATCATCATGAATGAAGGCCTGAATACTCGATCAAAGCTGCATCAACTTGGCTGTGTTGATGATGAGCTATGCTGTTTATGCCAACAGAATACTGAAACAAATCAGCATCTTTTTTTTGAATGTCCCTACAACAGAAAGGTGATGAATGCGGTTACGAATCAAGCAGGCTATACCCTTCTCCATCACCAGTTAGTTTGCACGCCTTTGGGGGCGCTATACAACAAACTTCATGCAGCGTTAGTTGTTAGCGGCCTGCTATTATCTGATTTGGATGCAACGCAACTCAGCTCTATATGATTGCAAGATCCTTCATCCTGATATTCTTGCTAGTAAAGCGGCTATGTGTGTTCAAGGACGCATTAAAATCAACTCAAATGCCACATTTAGTAGTGCTGATATAAAATTCTTCAGAAACTTAGGCTATAACTGTTGATTTATGCCTGATTTTGTTTGTATATTGTAGTCGTCTCTAATGCACTGGTAGAGCATATGCTTTGTAACTTCTATTTTTGGATGAATGAAAATCTTTCACATTTCACCAAAAAAAAATAACCGATAGGTGACCACACACCCGTATCAGTCAAACTAGACTTCCCAGTTACCAACAACGCAGCCGAATACGAAGTCTGCCTAATAGGTCTAAAAGCAGCCATAACTTTAGGAGTTAAGAACCTTAGAGTCCACAGAGATTCATAATTAGTAGTCAACCAAGCCACAAGCATTAGGAAGGTCTATAGCGAAAGCCTAGCCCCGTACCAAACCGAAATAGAGACAATATCCCGAGCGTTCACCGAAATCAACTTCGTACACATACCCCGCGAGGAAAACCAATTCGTCGACGCCCTATTCAAATTAGCCTCAATAATAAACATGCCCGACAACCTTTTCTCTACGCCTATCTGTGTAGAGAGGAGTGAGCAGCCCGCCTACATACACGACATCGAAACCGATGACACACCTGAAGAACCTTGGCACTAAACGATCCTAGACTTCAAAACAAACGGATCATATCCCCCCAACACAAACACCAAAAACAAACGAGCCCTAAGAATACAAGACGCCCACTACGTCCTAAACCAAGGATTACTATACAACCGAACCCCACAAGAAGTCCTTCTTAGATGCATAAACAAAACCCAATCCAAAAAAGTTATGGAAGAAATACATGACGGGGAATACGGACCCCACATGAGCGCACACCTTTTAGCCCGAAAGATAATGAGACTGGGCTATTACTGGGACACCCTAGAGGCAGACTGTCGGCGTCATGTCCGTCATTGTCACAACTGTCAAATATTTGCCAACATCCAACACCTACCACCATACCCACTCCACACCACCACAACACCTTGGCCTTTCTATACTTGGGGAATAGACATCATAGGAAAGGTACACCCATCCGGAACCGGCGGACACTGTTTTATACAAGTGGTCGCTGATTACTCTACCAAATGGGTAGAAGCAGCTTCTTACACCATCCTAACCTCCAAACAATTAGTCAAATTCCTACAAAACAATATCATCTGCCGCTACGACATACCACACGAAATCATCAGTGATCAAGGGGCTCACTTTAGGGCCGACACCCAGAAACTCCTAGACAATTACAAAATCCAACGACACAAATCCTCACCCTATAGACCTCAGACAAACGGGGCTATGGAAGCAGCAAACAAAACCATCGTCACAATCCTTAAGAAAATGATAGACAACTACCGGGATTGGCCAAACAAAATACTCTTCGCATTATGGAGATATCGAACCTCCTACCGAACACCCACCAGAGCCACACCCTAGTACCTAACCTACGGGTCTGAAGCTGTACAACCAGTAGAACTAGAAATACCCTCACTAAGGATATTAGCCGAAAGCGGCATTCCCGAAGAAGAATGGAACCAAAAACGTTATGATGAGCTAGTACTCCTAGATAAGCGGAGAATACACGCACTAACCGACGTGCAAGCCTACCATCAAAGAATACAATGAGCCTTCAACAAGCGAGTCAAATCTCGAAACATACATGAGAGAGACTTGGTAGTCAAATTCATTAGAGCACCTCTTCTCGTCAACCTTAGAGGGAAATTCAAACCAAACTGGGCGGGCCTTTACCTCGTGAAGAAGATACTCACGGGGGTACTACCCTTAGCATCCTAAACAACCTCATCCTGATCTCTAAACTAGGGTGAAAACTCATGCAAAACGCTTAAAAATAATTCGCATCGATAATTGGCATAACGAGCCTAAAGCAAAAATCACTCTCACATATTACGAACTACGGACACGATTTGATTCCGTCTAAAAACGGATACGTACGCAACCCCTCCAAGGGTGCAACCAACAAAAATAACAAAATAGATTACTCGATTCACATGCAAATCGGAACCCTTGCCATTCGGAAGGGTTCAACTTCTCTTTCCCCTTGCCATTCGGAGGCGCCTCTTCTGGTTTCTCACCATAGACCTTATGAATACATGCGTACACTTCCATCTTAGCCTAAGGCAAGTCCAGCCAATCCCATTTTCCCTCCTCATTCATATTTTCAATATGGGTCTTGTCAGTCTTGGCTCGTTTAGATGAACTGACAGCACTAGGATCGGTGACACTGTCTTTGGTCGAGTACTTAGTGACATCAACTCGAGTCGCCTCCGTATTCTTTAGGATTGTGGTATTTCTAACGTTCGACTTGCCCTGTCCTGGTGGACATCCGTAAGCTCCCCGCCGAAAACAAGTAGGGTATGTCGGTCGAGCACTTTCTATAATGACGGGACGAGAAAACTTCTGTCTCCAAGACATTTCAAACTCCCTGAGTGAACTTTCCGTCCACGGAAGAGGCTTAGGAGCCTCATCATCAGTAACCTCTGATATAGTTCGCTTCACACCTATTTGCCGCGATAACTCGCTTATGTAAATATAAACTTGATCCCTAAAGGACAACATCTACATAGTATGAACCGATGATGAAAACGGAAACCCAACCTTTCCACTAATATGCCACCACAGGATTGACCACCTAATATCAACCCTCCTTTAGCCTGCAAGTAGGAAAGCCATCCTTCTTCAGTGAGACCATCGTTCCATGGTTTCGCCATCTTACGACCCATGAAACCTTTGTAGCTATAGCCCTTGACAGACCGAGGGGGCACGATCAGACCAAACCTCTCTTGTAGCCAAACCTGCACGAACCAAAAAACAACGTCAAACTTTCGAACTAAGGCAAGTTTCAAAAAAGGAAAGTAGTACCCTAACATATCTGCAAAATAATCCTAGAACCCCTAAACGGAGCATGATGTATCCGTGCACGAGCATCAAGGCACGTGACGAGCTCACCTAGAATAAGCAAAGAGGGCGACCGCCCGTGTTTCATCCCCATTACAACATCCATAACCCAAGGACTACCCCAACCTTCATGCACTGACAAATAGGACCGCCCGTGTTTCATCCTCAAAAAGATAATAGCATGCCACCACAATATTAGGAGCCCGCTTACAAGCCAAAGGCGAAATATCACGAGAACTTGTCTGTGAGAAAGTCCTAATAAGCAACTTTAGGTCAACACCACTCTTCCCAACGAAAGCTTTAGCCTCCTCCAAAGAAATGTCCAGGAAATGACGAAATCGTTCCACAAAAGTGTCATCTCCGAGGGGTATACAAGGTCGAACCGAACACCACCCAACGATAACATCTAGCTCCTTGGGAAGGGGACAAGCCATGCCTCCGGGAAAAGCAAAAACATGGTTCTTAACATCCCTAAACTTAGAGCATGCCAACAAAAAGTCATATTGCACTTTAACCTGCCTTAGCGCGGTAACCACAGACAAACCATCACCTGGACAAACCTCGAGGTCAAATTTCCTAAGACGACCAATCCACTCGGTTAAGGCACTTCCGAAAGTCGACATGACCCAAAATAATACAAAGAAGCTATAAAGACACTATAGGTTATCTAGTATGTCTAAAACGAGCACCCATAACCCGAATATATAGCCCTAATCCCACAACGATTAAGAAATTACGGAAATTTTCCATAATCAAGAATCGGGCCGCCTGAGCCCAGGTGTCGTAGGACCAGGCCTCACCAACCCGAGCGATTCAAACTCAAGCCGCCCAGGCCCAAGCGTCGAAGCCTTGGGCCACTAACCTCCCAAGCATCCGAATTCCACGCAGTCAGCCATGACTTACCCCATTAGCTATCACATGACAACCCCGAACATCAGAAACGACCTCCTGAAGTCACTAAACCCTTTTCCAAAAAGCCGAAATGCCCACGCGGGAGTGACGAGACAATACGGACGACACATTTTGCCCGTCGGATCCACCGGACTTTGACGTTTTTTTATTTTCATTTTAGGGGGATAAGCTATCCCACCTAGGCGTGTTGTAGCCTTGAATGACATCGTCAACTCGTGTTTGTAGCCCAGATCGGCACTAAAATCAAAAGTAGTATGAAAAAAGTGGTCTACTTTTTTTTCAAAAGTGCCTCATTTTAAACATGAATGTCAAAACAATTACACATACTCGGTCGAAGCACTCTAACTACAAAGAATTTCTTACATTTTACACGTCTCGAGTCAAACATTTTAATCGACGTACTACTTGATCCAATTCCCGGCTCAAACTCACGCATTTCAAAATTTCCGACAAACTAACACATTTCAAAAATTCCAAATGTCATTTTCGTACTCTCGTGCAATCCTAAAGCATCTAAAACGTCCTAAACTGCGACGAAATCACAAACATACCGAACTTGAAGTGACGATTAATTGTCAATCTAAGTCAACCTTTCAAAAACAACACAAAATGCGAGACTAACAAATCAATCCAAATACTAACAGTCTAAAACATACAAATTATAGGAATATGAACATAAACCGAGTTCATAAACTAGGGAGGACCCATAGAGGCTGCGCCTATAGCTATCACGAGCTCACCAATGTCGTCATCCAAGCCCAGATCCTCAAGCTCAAAGAGGGGAGACTTAGTGCCATCCATACCTGCCAGGATATCTAGGGTAGCTGTCTCGGGAACCCCCCAACATCCTTGGTAGTACCCGTGGCGCGACCTTCAGCCTCAGCCTCAACCTTTACATCAACATCCCTCTCCACCTCAGCTTCTAGCCTAGCCTCACCTGCGCCGAGGTCTCGCTCTACATCCGAGCCAGTTGCTCCTTAAGCTTGGCTATCTCATTATGGAAAGAGTGATAACAACTTAGCCACTTCCGCCTCGAGCTCGGTCACCCGGGTCACCAACTGTCTTATCATATCCGGAGCGTCCTACAAACACACCCACACTTTAGGAAAAAGCATAACCAACCTGAGAAAACCGACCCTAGAAAACGCATACTCACCGATCGAGGTCCCGAAGTATCACGTGATAAGGCAGCAGTCTCCCTAGACGCATAGGCCCGAAAGTAGTTGGCGACCTGCCACAACCGCTGATGGAAGATCGACGAGACCTAAGAGACAAAGCCAAATGAATTAGTCAAACAAAACCTAACCCTCGAGAACCGAGTTTAAGGCAAATCCCGAAGCTTACCCGGTACACCCGGTCACGCCACTCCATCCCACTCCATCTCCTCAACAGAACACGGGGGAAGAGTATCTGTAAAGGCTACTACAGCCGTACCGACCCTGAGCAGCGTCAAGGGGAAATCCGGGGGCTGAACAGCATCAGACGGATCGGCCAGCTGAAGGAAAGACAAACCGATCAGAATACAGGTAAATACAAAACCATAGAACAAAAAAAACATGAAACAAAGAACCAAGTACTCGCCACGAGGCGGTGGCAAGCTAGCCGCTGGCAGACGTGAGATAGATAGGAGGCCCCAGGCACCAAGCACTAGTAGTACATCGCCTCCCTCTCCGTCCCGAACCTCCCGGACCTTTGTGGTGGTCGGTTGTCTAAACATAGTCCAGGGAGGATCAACTGGTACCCTGAACTCGTCATATAAGCACTGACGCACCAATCTTTCGCCCAGATACCACACCGGGCGAAACAACGCAGGAAGGAGCATCTTCCTGTAGCTTCTAGACCTCAACTGCGCCCCAACATACTCGGGCAGACCCTCGTAGTCGGGCCAAGGACGGTCCACGAAATGCACAAACAAACCCATAATTCAATAACCCTAATCCTGGGGGCTAACAAGTAAAACATGCCGTAAGAAAGAAACTTACATCCTCGAGGCGTAGCTGGTTCACCAACATATTCTTCGACGAGTAGTGACTCGTCGTGCTCTTGGCCTGAGCCAACCTCCACTCAATCCTTCCCAGAAACCTAACCGGACGAGCATGCACCGTCGTGGGTGCCAGGCAAGGAAAGTAGGAGAAGATCTAAGCCTACAAAACCCAAGAACGACATTAGCAAAACCAAACAGAACTAAGCAAAATCCTAAAACCGAATACAGAGACAATAACTCATCTCCAGCACAAGTGCTGGATCCACGATGGGTAGAGTCGAGCCAGAATCCACCTTCAACGGCCTCACCATGACTTGCAAGCAACGGGTCATCTCCGCAAAAGCCGCGATCACCCAATCGAAATGTCCCAGCTAATCTAACTCAGCCAGGAATGGCAAAATCCTAGTACTAAACCTCTAACCCTTATCCGAGAAGTGGTTCGATTCTAGGAAGTACCACAACCACAGACGAGCATCCTGCACCGGTGTGTTGGGTACTCAACCCTCCAATACCGCCACCCTCTCGAAGTGGTCGGTAATGTGCGAACTCAACAGAGCATGAGACGTACTGTAAGCCTCACGCTCCAAACAATCCCCGATCTAGCCTTGGACCTCGGCACTATCTAGCCTACGACCCTCAGCAGCCCACCTAATCATCTCCGGACCCCAGGGTAAACCCGCAATAACCTCGAAGTCCTCTAAAGTCATCTCGACCTCTCGAAAAGACATATGGAAGGTCGAGGTAGTGTCGTTAAAGTGACCCATCATCGCTCTAATCACCATAAGGTTGCACTTGGTCTTGCAACCTACCAATCGGACCTAGTGTCCAACCACGGGATCTAAAGCTGTCCCCGCGATAATATCCTTTGCCGTGGAGATAAGCTTCTGAGAATAGATCACCAAACACGTCGTAAAACCCGAGAAGGTCCTCATCGGACCTGGGAGCTGCAAACCGAGATAATACAAGCATAAACAAACCAAACTAAACCAAACCAAAATTAGAAACTAAACTAATGAGCATGAGTCAAGGTACTCACCAGGCCGTTCACAATATGGCTAGAGACGTGCAAATCAGGATGAAAAATTGACTGATGACCTTCCCAATCCTAAGCCCAAAGGGGATCATCGTAACCAACCTCCTCACCCTCGTTGGCAGGATCCGGGACGTGGGCCCTCTTGGCGACCGTCACAAGCTGTCTACGCCTCGTAACCCCATCAAAGTCGGCCTCATTTATGGTCCCTAGTTCCCGACGCTGCGAAGGAACGCTTCGTCGCCTCTTACGAACCCCCCGGGAAGTTAGCGAGCTCGTCCCGGCGGCCTCACCACTAGTACTAGTCAAAGGAGCCCCCTCGGGATGCTCAGTGTCATCTCTAGCTGCAAAACCAAGCAAAACACAAAAGTACACCTCAGGTCAGGTCAAAGCAGCACAAATAGGTCAAAATAGGCTCAAAATTTCGAACAGAGATATCAAAATTCCGAAAGACCCACTAGCACCCATTTTTGACCCCGGTCACAATAAAAGTGGTTTCGGGAAAATCCGACATCATTACGGTATCATTTGGTCCGTCATAAGACACACAAACCCTCACGAAATGACCTAGAGTGCATTCTAACTCACAAAGGTCGACATGGAAGTTACCCATAACGTCACAAACACTAGTCGAGCGAAATTACAAAGGCAAGTACGGGAATAACCAGGAAAACGACCTCAAACTTCCTATCAAGCTAATAACTACCCCATCAAGCTCTATTCGACGCTAATTTAACAATGGGACCAAGAATAAACATCGAAATCTAGCTAAATCAAAATGCCCAAATCGATTTCTAGGGTTTAAGCAAAATCGACCCACAATCAACCCAATTAAGCACAAATCGACAATAGACGAGCAAGGAACACCAACCCAAGGTCGACATAATCGTATATGGCGAAAATCGAGACGGAGATCTGTTGAATAAGTCGAGAATGCGAGATTGAGTCGGGGGAAGGCGCGCGTCTGGTTTTTATGACGAATAAACCACCCTCTTTTCCTTTGCTGATTTTAAACAAA
This sequence comes from Agrostemma githago, assembly GCA_958450325.1. Lineage (NCBI taxonomy): Eukaryota > Viridiplantae > Streptophyta > Magnoliopsida > Caryophyllales > Caryophyllaceae > Agrostemma > Agrostemma githago. The sequence continues at coordinate 43,417,297 of OY288240.1, read as the reverse complement.
CCTGATCCTCAAAACACCGGGCGCCCCATGTCAAGCGTCCCTCTTTTAGGTTGATGGGGGCTAGGCGTCCGAAAATTAAGACGCACAAGGACCCGCGTCTAACTACTCAGCCCAAAGCGAAAACGGGAACCAATGGGACATGGTACCCGATAGTCGTAGGACGCACCCTCCTATCGTAGACAAGGTAAGGAAGAACATGACAATTTACTACCCCCAACCGATTAGGCAAACCTCAAAACCTCTTCTAATCGAAATTGACCCCCAGCAATAAACGAACACGACAATCTCTAAGTTGATAAAACCACTCATACCAAAGCACATGACAACCCAAGCAAAATAACTCAATCCAATTAAAATTCGAGTAATTCCTAAAACATTCGAAAAACAAATCTGACCGAAGCAAACTCGAGTGATTCCTGAAACATTCGAAAAACAAATCTGACCGAAGAAAATTAGAGTGAATCCTGAAGCACTCAAAAAACAAATCTGACCGAAGCAAACTAGAGCGAATCCTGAAGCTTTCGAAAAACAAATCTGACCGAAGCAAACTCGAGTGAATCCTGAAGCACTCGAAAAACAAATCTGACCGAAGCAAACTCGAGTGAATCCTGAAGCACTCAAAAAACAAATCTGACTGAAGCAAACTCGAGTGAATCCTGAAGAACTCGAAAAATAAATCTGACCAAAGCAAACTCGAGCGAATCCTGAAGCACTCGAAAAACAAATCTGACCAAAGCAAACTCGAGCGAATCCTGAAGCACTCGAAAAACAAATTTGACCGAAGCAAAATCGAATGAATCCTGAAGCATTCGAAAAATTTTAAACCCGTGAGCCTAACGAGTCCCAAAGCATTCTGAAAGCAGTTCAAGTTCAAGTCAATTCAAGTTCAAGTGAATCCCGAAACATTCGAAAATTTTAAACCCGCAAGCCCAACGAACCCCAAAGCATTCTGAAGGGCTACTATACACAAAACCCCAACCGATGAATCATACCTACCCAACACAAACACCAAAAACAAAAGAGCCTTACGAATACAAGCCGCCCACTACATCCTAAACCAAGGGCTACTATACAAACGAACCCCACAAGGCATACTCCTTAGATGCATAAAGAAAACCCAATTGGAGAGAGTCATGGAAGAGGTACATGACGGGAAATGCGGACCCCATAGGAACGCACACCTATTAGATCAAAAAATAGTGAGACTAGGTTACTACTAAGCTACCTTAGAGGCAGATTATCGGCGTCACGTCCACCACTGTCACAACTGCCAAATATTCGCGAACATCCAACACCTACCACCACACCCGCTCCACACCATAACAACACCCTGGCCCTTCTCTACCTGGGGAATTGACATCATAGGGAAGGTACACCCATCCGTAAAAGGCGGACACTGTTTTATACTGGTGATCGTCGATTACTTTACCAAATGGGTAGAAGCTGCCTCTTACACCACCTTAACCTCCAAACAAGTAGTCAAATTCCTACAAAATAACATCATCTGCCGCTACGGCATACCCCACGAAATCATTAGTGATCAGAGGGCTCATTTCAAGGCCGACACCCAAAACCTCCTAGACAAATACAAAATCCAAAGACACAAATCCTAACCCTATAGACCTCAGACAAACGGGGCCATGGAGGCAGTAAACAAAAACATTACCACAATCCTTAAGAAAATGATAGATAACTATCGGGATTGGCTAAACAAAATACCCTTCACATTATGGGGATATCAAACCTCCTACCGAACACCCACCGGAGCCACACCATACTACCTAACCTACGGCCCTGAAGCCGTGCAACCCATAGAGTTAGAGATACCCTCTTAAGGATACTAGCCGAAAGCGACATTCCCGAAGAAGAATGGAACCAAATGCGTTACGATGAGCTAGTACTCTTAGATGAACGTAGAATACATGCACTGTCCAACGTGCAAGCCTACCAACAACCCATACAATGAGCCTTTAACAAACGAGTCAAATCCCGAAACATACATGAGGGTGATTTAGTAGTCGAATCCATCAGAGCACCCCTTCCCGTCGATCCTAGAGGGAAATTCAAACCAAACTAGGCGGGCCCCTACCTCATCAAGAAAATACTCACGAGGGGCGCCGTAATCCTTACTGACCTAGACGGTCAAGAGTTCTCAACCCCAACCAACATGGACCAACTCAAACAATACTATCCTTAAACATCCCAACAACCCCATCTTGATCTCTGACCTAGGGTGAAAACCCACGCAAAACGCTTAAAAATAATTCGCATCGATAATTGGCATAACGAGTCCAAAGCAAAATCACGGGTACAACCAACAAAATAACAAAATCGATTACTCGATTAACATGTAAACCGGAACCTTTTTCCACGCTCCGGTTAACGAGCGATTTCAATGACCAAGCACGAACGACGAGCCGAGGAGAGGGTGAAAACCCGAAAGGACGCCCCGGGTAAAATGAAGAAACGAGTTGCGAGGCGTCGTAAAAAAAAGAAAAAAAAAGAAAAAGAAAAAGAAAAAAAAGACGAGCCGAGGACGGAGTGAAAACCCGAAAGGGTGCTCCGGGCAAAATGAAGAATCGAGTTGCGAGCCGTAAAAAAAAAGCAAAAAAAAGAGCAAAGAAAAAAAAACCAAAACAAAAGGTGAGCCGAGGACGGAGTGAAAACCCGGAAGGGCGCTCCGGGTAAAATGAAGAATTGAGTTGCGAGCCACCAAAAAAAATGAAATAAAAAGAAAAAATGTGTGCTTCTCATTAATAAAAAAATCAGTTAAATCGAGCCTTTGTCGAGGCCCTATACATCAAGCATCCGAAATCTGGCTATCTCGGAAAATGACAACGTGTCAAAACACCATAAAAACAAGTACAAATACGCCACATAGTTTCAACTAATAAAACATAGTAAAAACGGTTGGGCTCTACCAGTCCAACCTCTTTCTCCCCTCGTCATCGGGGTGTGCTTGTTCGGGGTCGTCACCATCGACCCCTCCTAACACAAGCTTCCACCACCCTAGTCAAAGACAAGCCCAGCCAATTATACTTCCTCTCATCACTCACACCTTCAATATGAGTCTCGTCGGTCTTGGGCCGTATAGATGAACTGACGGCACTAGGATCGGTAACGCTGTCTTTGGTCAGGCACTTAGTAACGTTTCCTTGAGTCACCTCCTTATTCTCTAGCACCGCGGTCTTCCTAACTTTCGACTTGCTCTGTCCTGACGGGTGTTCATAAACCCCCCGTCGGAAGGAAGTAATGTCGGTCAGTCAAACACTCTCTATAACAATGGGACGTGAAAATTTCTGTCCCCAAGACATCCTAAACTCCCTAAGCGACTTTTCTATCCACGAATCAGACCTAGGAACACCCCTAGTAATCTCCAAGGTGGTTGGCTTCACCCTCATTTGGCTCGACAACTAGCCCGAATGAATATAAACCAGATCCCTTAAAGATAATATCAACATAGGCTGAGTCGAAGATGAAAAAGGAAACCCGGCCTGTCCACTAATATGCCACCACGGGACTGTCCACCTGATAGCCACTTGCCCATTTCTAAGTAGGAATGCCATCCTTCTTCTTTATGACCAGCGCTCCATGCCTGCACCATCTTGTGACCCGTAAAGCCTTTATCGCTATAACCCTTAACGGACCGAGGAGGGTGAATAGAACCGAGCCTCTCTTGTAGCCAAACCTACACAAACCCCAACACAATGTCGCATTTTCGAACTAACGTGGGATAAGCTCACTCAAAATGAGTAAAGAAGGTGATCGCCCATGTTTCATCCCCATTACGACATCCAAAACCAAAGGATTACCCCAACCCTCGTGCACTAACGCATCCTCGAAGAGATCGTAACAAGCCACCGCAACATTAAAAGCCCGCCTACTAGCTAGGGGTGAAATATCACGAGAACCCGTCTGTGAGAACGTCCTAAATAGCAACTCTAGGTCAATACCGTCCTTCCCAAAGAAAACCTTAGCCTCCTCTAGCGAAGAAAGGTCCAAAAAGTGACAAAAACGTTTCAAAAATGCATCGTCTCCCAAAGGCACACAAGGTCAAACCGAACACCACCCGCTTATAACGTCTAGCTCCTCGGGAAGAGGACAAACCTTGCCTTCGGGGAAAGCAAAAACATGACTTTTCACGTCCCAAAAAATAGAGCATGCTAACAAGAAGTCGTCTTGCACCTTAACGTGACTTAACGCGATAACCATTGCAAACCGTCATTTGGACAAACCTCGAGGTAATATTTCTTAAGACGACCCGCCCACTCGGTTAAGAGATTCCCGAAACCCAACATGACTAAAAACAATACAAGGAGGCTATAGACACACTATGGGTATTTTAGTATGTCTAAAACAAGCACCCGCAACCCACATATATAGCCCTAATCCCACGACAATTAAGAAACTACAAAAATTTTCATAACCGAGAGTTTGGCCGCCCGAGCGCAGGCGCCTAAATACCAGGCCGCCCGAACCCAGGCGAATCGAAACCAAACCGCTCCAGCCCGGGCGCTTGAGCCCTAAGTCGTTAGCCTTCCTAGCACACCAAATTCGTGACATCAACCCCGATTCACCACAATAACTACCACCTAACAACCCTGGGCATCGAGAACGACCTCCCAAAGTCACTAAAACCCTTCTCAAAAGCCAAAATACACGCGCAAAGAGGTCGCACAAACAACACGTTTCACCTGTTGGATCCACCAAACTTAGACGTATTTTCTTTTTTTCTTTTAGAGGGATAAGCTACCCCACCTAGGCGTGTTTTAGCCTTTAACGACGCCGTCGAGTCGCGTCTGTAGCCCAATACGGCATTGCCACAAATATACAAAAAGTGGTCTAACTTTTTTTGCGGCATTGCGATGAATATATAAAAGGTGGTCTAACTTTTAAAAAAAAAAATAGTTTACCTCTTTTATTTTTTTTCACCATTCTAAACATGAATGTCGAGACAACTGCACATGTCTAACAACGCACACTCAGTCGAAACATGGTAATTTCTTACATTACGCACGTCTCGAGTCAAACATCTTTAATCGACGTACTACATGATCCAACTTCCGGCTCAAACTAACGCATTTCAAAAGTCCGAAAAACCGTTTTCGTACTCTCATGCAACCTAACGCATTTAAAACATTCTAAAACTATGACGAAATCGCAAACGAACGAACTTGAAGTGATTACTTGTCAACATCCCACAAAAAAAAGAACATAAGACTAATCTAATTAATCCGAAAACTAAAAGTCTTAAAAATATACAAAGTATATAAATCCATATGCAAGCCGAGTTCACAAACTAGGGAGGACCCCTATAAGACGCACCTATAGCTATCACGAGCTCACCAATGTTGTCATCCAAACCGAAGTCCTCCTAAACAAAGATAGGAGACTCGCTATCATCCATCCCCGACAGCATATCTAAAGTAGTTGTCTCAGGAATCTCTCCAACATCCTCGGTAGTGCCCGTAACGTGGCCTTCAGCCTCACCCTCAACCTCCCCCTCCGTCTCAACCCCTAGCCTAGCCTCGCTCTGCGCTAAGGTCTCGCCCAGAGACCGAGCTAGCCGCTTCTTAAGTTGGGCAATCTCGTCGTCCCGGGATTCTAGGAGCTGTCGCGCATCGGCCACCTCCGCCTCGACTCGAGCTCGGTCACCCGAGTCTCCAGCTGCCCCACCATGTCCGAGGTATCCTGCAAATACACCTACACCTTAGGAAATCATACAAACAGCCTAGAAAACCAACCTTAGATATACATACTCACCGATCGAGGCTCCAAAGTATCACGGGAGACCCTCGAAGCATAAGCCCGGAAGCAGTTGGCAGCCTGCCACAACTGCTGATGGCAAGCTGACGAAACCTGAAAGGCGAAACCATATGAGTTAGCCAAACAAAACCTAATCCTTAGAACCCAAACCCAAGGCAAAAACCAAAACTTACCCAGTATACCCGGTTGCGCCACTCTATCCCGACGTCCATCTCCTCGGCAGAACACAGGGAGAGAAGCTCAGTGAAAGCTACCCCTGCTGCATTTACCCTAAGCAGCGTCAAGGGGGAAGTCTGGGGGATGAACAGCATCAGCTGGATCGTCCAGCTAAAGAAAAAGCAAATCGGTCAAGGAACAAATAAACATTAGGCCATAAAGCAAAACAAGCACTAGAACAAAAAATGAGTTCTTACCACGAGGTGGTGGCAAGCTAGCCGCTGGCTGACGTGAGATAGATAGGAGGCGCCAGGTACCAGTAGCGCATCATCTCTTTCTCCATTCCTACCCTCGAGGACTTCTGCGGCGGTCGGTGGTCTGAACATGGTCCGGGGAGGATCAACCGGCACCCTGAAATCGTCATATAAGCACTGACGCACCAACCGTTCGCCCAGATACCAAACCGGGCGAAACAACGCAGGAAGGAGCATCCTCCTGTAGCTTCTAGATCTCAACTCCACCATCAAGTACCCAGGCACACCCTCGTAATCGTCCCAAGGACGGGCCACGAACTATACAAATATAATCGACACCTCAATAACCCTAAACCTAGGAGACGATTAAATAGGACAGGACGTAAGAAAGAAACTTACATCTTCGAGGCATAGCTGGTTCACTAGCATGTTTTTCGTCGGGTAGTGACTCGTCGTGCTCTTGGCATGGGCCAGACTCCACTCAATCCCCGCCGGGAACCTAACCAGATGAGCCCGCACCATCTTAGGTGCCAATCGAGGGAAATAAGAATAGATCCAAGCCTGCAAAACCCCAAAGGAGAAAATCATTAGCAAAACTAAACCAGACTAAACAATACCCAAGAAACGAATATAAAGACAATCATTAACCTCCAGCACGAGACATGGGCCCACGATGGGCAAAGCTGAGGCCGATTCCTCTTGCAATGGCCTCACCATGACTTCCAAGTAGCGAGTCATCTCCGCGAAAGCCGCGGTTACCCAATCAAAACGTCCGAGCTGATCTAGATCAGCCAGGAAAGGCAAAATCATAGTACTAAACCTCTCGCCCTTATCCGAGAAGTGGGTCGATCCTCGGAAATACCCTCCAATACCGCCACCCTCTCGAAGTGGTCGGTAATGTGCAAACTCACCAGAGCATGATGCGTACTATAAGCCTCACGCTCCAAACAATCCCCTATCCATCTTCGGACCTCATCGCTATCTAACTTAGGGCCCTCGGCAGCCCATCTAATCAACTTCGGACCCCAGGGTAGGCCCGTGATAACCCCGAAATCTTCCAAAGTCATCTCGACCCCCCCAAAAGACATGTGGAAGGTCGAGGTAGTGTCGTGAAAGTAATCTACCATCGCTCTAATTACCATAACATTGCACTCGGTCTTGCAACCCACCAACTGGGCCCAGTGTTCGACTACGAAGCCCAGAGTCGTCCTCGCAATAATCTCTTTTGTCGCGGGACTAAGCTTCTGAGAATAAATCTCCAAGCATGTTGTAAAACCCGAGAAGGTCCTCATCGGACCTGGGGGCTGCAAATCGAGATAGTACAAACAAACCAAACTGACCAAAACCAAAATTTAAAGCCTAAACCAACAAGCATGAGTCGAGATACCCACCAGGTCGTGCACAATACGGTGAGAGATGTGCAAGTCAGGATGAAACTATAACTGATGGCCGTCCCAGTCTCGAGCCCACTGAGGATCCTCATAACCAATCTCCTGGTTCTCTTGCGTGGGAACCGGGACATGAGCCCCTCTAGCAATCGTCTCAGGCAACCGACGCTACCTTACTCTATTGAAATCGGCCTCATTTATGGCCTCTAGATCACGACACTATGAAGGAACACTTCGCTGTCTCCTACGAATCCCACGGGGAGTCAGTGAACTCGTCTCGGTCGCCTCACCACTGGTGCCAGCCAAAGGAGCTCCCTCGGGACGCTCGGTGTCATCTCGAGCTACAAAACCTAGCAAAAACGCAAAATATGTGCCTCAAATCAGGCTAGAGCAGCTCAAACGGGTCAAAATAAGGTTAAAATTTTGGATAGAGATATCAAAATTCTGAAAGGTCCACTAGCACCCATTTTTGATCTCGGTCACAATGGAAGTGGTTTTGGGAAAATCTGACATCGTTACAACACCTTTTGATCCGTCGTAAGTCACACAAAACCTCACGGAATGCCCTAGAAAGCATTCTAACTCACAAAGGTCGACATAGAAAGCACCCATAACGTCACAAACACTAATCGAGCGAGATTACAAAGGGCAAGTACGGGAATAACCGAGAGAACGGTCCCTAACCCTAGCATTTCGGATTTATCTCCATAGGAGGCCATTAATGCACCTCAAAGTCTCCTATTAAGCTTATAACTCCCCTAACAAGGTCTATTCAACCCTAATTTAACAATGGGATCAAGCACAAACATCAAAACTAGCAAATTCAAAATGCCCAAATCAATTTTCTAGGGTTTTAACAAAATCGACTCACAATCAACCAAATTAAGCAAAATCGACAATAGACGAGTAAGGAACGCTTACCCGACGTCGACATATTCGCGTATGGTAAAAATCAAGACAAAAATTGGTTGAACAAATCGAGAAAGCGAGATTGAGGCGGAGGGGTGCGCGCGTCTGAAGTTTAGAACGAACAACTAGTTCTTCCTCCCTTCACTGGTTTTAAATGGGTCTGACCCACATAAACCCAGGCGCTACAGGTTGCACGTCCGTATTCTGTACCGCTGGGGGCTAGGTGCCTGAATTTTAAGGCGCGGCAGGACATGCGCTTAACTTCTCGGCACAAGGCTAAAACAAGAGCAAACGAAACACGTTATCTGATAAGTGTGTTTTGTAATATTTATTTCTCGTGTTTGGTCCCGTTTTCTCTTGTGGAATCGCTCTTTAGAGCGGTTTCGAGGCTACTTACGCTTCTTCTAGCTTGTTTTAGGTTTCTAAGGCCTATCTTGGAGAAATGGAACGATTCCGACTCGTTTCCGATGCATAGGGAGCCAATGAAGAGAAGCGACGATGATTCGGTGACTTAGACTCGATCCCGAGTCCCATGGAGCCCACTAGATGATATCCCGAGTACCGAGCATCGATAAGAAGCCTAGGAAGAGCAAATAAGGACCCATCCCGGTCGGGACCACATCCATCACGACCGGGATGAGAAGACGAGAAGAATCGAGTTCCTGTGGGGCCATCCCGGCCGGGAGCACATCCTTCCCGACCAGGACCACCCCTTCCCGACCGGGATCATCACTTTCCCGGCCGGGAAGGGCCCAACACCACCCGGTTTCACTTTTTCGCCTCCCTTATTTGTGTAACCCTATATATACCCCCCTCTTGTATTGTTTTAAACACCCTACATTATACAAAACCCTAGATAGAGAACTCTTATCACTAGCTTAGTTTTTCATTAATCTTTCCTTAATTTTTTTGTTAATTTTAGCTTAATCTTAGCAATTACTCTTGTATTAAGAGATTTCTTGAAGAATCCACTAAGATTGACAACCTTGGTGGATGTATTTGGGTTTTCTTATTATACAAGTTTCAATCCTTTCATCTCCTTGTTAGTTTGGTATAATCTTTCTTCTCTCCTTTCCTTTAATATTTTATTGTTAGCCAAGTTTCAATCTTTATCATTATTTATTATTCATCTTTGTTGTTCTTCATTATGAATGTTTTGATGCTTATGTTGATTTCTCTTGTTCATGTTAGTGTTAGTTTAGATATGAGTGAGTAGATTCTTGTGGGGTTAGTAGGGGGTGTGGACATGACGTAGGTCCACCCCAACGCGGCCACGCGCGGGTTTGGGTAGGCGAATGAATCTCGTGGTAAAATTGATCTCGGGTTGAAATTTAAGTCAAAGTTGGAGTCGCCACCGAATTTTATGAGAATTCGGACCCATTCGAGCCCACTCTATGTCGTCGTGGACCGTACACAAAGTACGGCCCATTTCAATTTAAGAGTTTATGGGGCTTGTCCCTTTGCATTGCGATACCGATACCGTCACTACCAGTTATCGTGTATAGAATGACTCTCGTGCGCCAACGGTTTCGGACGTCCGAAAACCGAGGTTCTGAGTAAAGGGTGAGGGTACGTGTTGGAAAGCTCACTAAGGAAACCCAACCCCGCCCGCACAGCGGCCTCTACTAAGACATCGTTCGTGTTTGTGTACGCGCACTAGTAAAATGATTAAATGATATGCAAACAACGTTTTTGGCTAGGCATGTGAATTATTCGTTAACTACGTCATTTTAATGCATCAAAACCGTCGTCGAATTATTTAGCATGCGAGGTTCATTTATAAAGCGATAAAACACCGAAAAAATAAACAAAACTTGTAAATAAATACAATATACACGGGCGGAAATACAACCCGGCCAAAAAAAAAAAAATAACAAACAATAAAAATGTAATAGTCAAATTAAAAGCGGCAAATATTAACTAGAAACGGACCCGTAAATATAAACTAGACCGTAAGTTGAGTAAACGGACGAACTTCGATTAAGTACACATTATATTGTGTATTAAACGGAGGACGGAGATATGGAACCTAGACATGGTACTAGCCCGATCCCGAATCTCGATGCCTTGTCCCGACTTATCACATCAAAAATTGGCGTCTAGATTAGTCATGTATCGGATACGACTAAAGAGTCGTCGACACAAAACTAATCGTAAAAGACATCGATCAAAGTCGTGAAAGTGAAATAAAATTGTATGAGTTTTGAAAAAGAAGATCACGTGATTGACTTTACACAAGTGGGCCGGAGCCGTAAAAAAAGACGACGCTCAAAGGATGCTTTGAAGCTCTCCATTTATTTGATCAAAGGGACCCACTCGACCAAGTCATAGCCAGGACTCGATCGAGTGAACCTTTGAAGGGGCTACTGCCCGGTTTTTGTAGTGCTACTCGATCGAGTAGCATGTGGCACTCGATCGAGTGCACCTGTATGAGCTACTGCTCACTTCGAAAATGTGATGGTTTCGAGATTCTATTTTTGCAAAATCGATGATCGACCGAGTTGCGTGAAAATATTACGTGATCTAAACTCAACTCGGTCCGCGGTATTATAATCGTGTATTGTACGATTATAAGACCGTCATCAGAATTTTGTAAAAAGTGTTATTATTGGATCGAAAAGTTGGATTAGTGACGGAATTGTCTCCCTCCGCGTCACGACATCGATACTAATCCTTAAGGATTATGTGATGTCGACTTTCGCGTCAATGGGTTCCATACTAATCTCGGAAATGGAATCGGACGCGTTCAACTACGAACGACCACGATCACGTTACACCCTTGAGTGCTTGGGGCGGCGCTCCTCGAAAGAGTGCCACCTCCATCGTGACTCGTAAAGGGATTAAACGGACTTGGAGCGGTCGTCGTAGTCAAACGTGTTCGAATCCGAAAATTACTATTATTATATATATATATATATATATATATATATATATATATATATATATATATATATATATATATATATATACGCGCTATACAAATATTAGTAACGATAAAAAAATAAATGAAGATCAAAATGCGATAAGTATCAAAATGTTAGTGTTAGTGTGCAGAAATGACTATAATATAAAGTATAATGTACATATATATAAATCGAGATAGAGAGGAAGACACCCTCAACATACATGCATAAAATGGCCACGGAACGGACTCGTAAATAGCGACGGGAGCGCGGGAGTATCGAGGATGTAGTTGAGTTATGGTGTGTGTGTGTTTGTATAGAAATGTTTTATCGGTTTTTCGAGGGATAAGGACTCGGTTTTTGTGTGGATTTGCTTAGGGTTGTAATGTATTGTGATGGGAGACTTAGGGTTGAAAATGTAGGGTTTTGGTTGCATGAGAAATCTGCCAAATGAAGAGCACAAGGAGGGGTATTTATAGAGTTCACCCCTCGACCTAGGGTCACTCGATCGAGTGGCCCTAGTGCACTCGATCGAGTGCTCTGGAAAAGAGGTCTGTTGGGTTCAAAGTGGCTGCACTCGATCGAGTGAGGTCAATCCACTCGATCGAGTGGATTAGGCGGGTGAGCCAAATTAGGAATGGGTTGACTTTTTTGAAAATTTTAAAAAAGGTAATTGAGCGCAATCTTCTAGATGCTTACTTAGCTGACTTTATGTGACGGATTCGTCTTTGATCGGGTTTTGACCCGGTCGCTAAAAGACGGTTTTTATTTTTGGTGTCGGTTTTGGCCCAAATTAGTCTCATTTTATTGAAAACGACCCACTGGGCCTTGATTTGAGGTCGGTTTTGAGAGATTTGTACTCCGCTAAATGATCTTGTCGGATATTATTGATTCCGAGTCCGTTTTCGATTATATTAAGTCACGTTTGCGTCCGATCATCATCGGGTGCTTTGTCGGGAACTGCTGTAGACACTAGCAGGCAAAATGAGGGTGTCTACAGAGCCCCCACTCTGACTGAGGCTTGGACAAGGCGAAAGTTAGAGTAGCTACCAGGCCAATTGCAGATTACGACCTGGCAGCCTTCTGGTCGGGTCGTTTATAGTCCATTAGACTTGCGTGAAGGGCTCGCCAGCCATAAGCATAGGGTCATACCTGTCCTGATGATGATAGCTCCGGAGTAAGTGAGCTGCGCGGAGACTTGCTTCTGAAGTCTTGGGTGTACCTGTATGCTGACACATAACAACTTGTATGTAACATATAGGTGAAACACCGACTCATGCTGGGGAGAATAAAATATTGATTTTTTGAAAAGCAGAATATTTTGGAATATTTCTAGAAATTTTCAGGAAAGCTCGGGATGGCTTGATTCCTATTCTGGGTTCTAGCCTGAAATCTAAGATCAGGCCTGCACGCGTACTGGGCCCATGTCTGCTGAGGAGACACGACAGTTAGGGTTCAGTTAGGTTTTCCTATAGGAATCCATGTTTCAGCTTACTGTATCTCAAATAAAAAAACTCCTCTTTTCTTCAAAATCTTTTAGACTTTCAAGAAACTCAATTATTCGTCATGGGTATCGATCACTTGACCGCGATGCTTTTGGCTTGGTCCCAATACTTTCGGGATGAAGAAAAGGTTCAACTGACCCAGATGGGGATCGTTAGTTTATTCCCACTTCAACGTCTGGTAGTAGACTCACACTTTTTGGATGCTTGTCTAGCGTTTTGGGATACTACCCATCACATTTTTGCATTCCCGCGAGGAGAAATATGCCCTCTTCCTGAAAAGATTGTCGCGAGTCCGTTTTCGGTGTGGTTGACCAGATGGAGACTGATCATAGCCCAACTTGGCTAGCCACCGGGGAGATCATTATGGGTCTAGATGCTAGGAGGCTTGACCCGGACCGTCAGCTGACGGGGAGCGTCCGTCTTTTGCAGGTATACGTTTCGCGTTTTTTTTTTGCACGCGAGAATTCTGATATACGCGGGCCACTCGATCGAGTGCGCCCGTCACTCGATCGAGTGACCTCTTTAATGAGCGTCTGCCTGTTTTTAGAGGGCTTACTCGATCGAGTCAGTGTGATACTCGATCGAGTGGCTTCTAGCGAACCACTCCTCTGTTTACGAATTTTGTGTATCCTTTTTCAGATTTGGATATCTGAACGACTGTCGATCATAGAGTCTCCTCCGAGTATACCCAATTACCGCAGTAGTAAAATTTGCTCGAGGAGACGACGAATAAGCTCGACTCATCATGTGAACCGGGCTTACTGGGACGAGGAGCTGGTATTTCATGGTGGCCCCTTAATTAGGTGGACCGTCGCTTGGTGGTTTCTCTCGAAGCTGACGGGATTGGCCAAGAGGGATCAAGCCCGCTACTTGGTGATCCTGTCCCTTGACTGGACAGTTCATATTTACTCGGACCACATTTTGAGGCAGTTCGGTTCGTCTCAGCGCATTCCTGAGACCGAAGCAATCATTAGTGTCTCGCTCCAACTGACGGATGCTATGTGTGTGATAAGTGTAGTTTGTAGTGCCTATTTCGTAGTGTTTTGGTCCCATTTCCTTGTGGAATCGCTCCTTGGGAGCGGTTCATGGGCTACTTATGCTTCCTCTAGCTCGTTTCAGGTTCCCGAGACCATTCGTGAAGAGTTGGAGTGATTCCGACTCAATACATACACTTTTCGGAGCCAACGAAGCGGAGGAACGATCACTCGATGCCTTGGAATCGACCCCGAGACCTTGGGACCCAATCCCGAGCCTCCGAGACCCGATCCCGAGTCCCGAGAATCGATGAGAAGTTCATGTGAATCAAGGAGGAACCAAAAGGATCATATTGGAGGCCTACAAGACTCATCCCCGACGGGTATGCACCTCATCCCGTCCGGGATGAAGTGCACTTTTGAAGGGGCCACTGACAGGCCGTCCCGGTCGGGACCAACCCGTCCCGGTCGGGATGACAGGCCGTCCCGATCGGGACCAACCTGCTGTAGCAGCACCTCTTCTTTTCCTTCCTCCTTCATTCTTGTACCCCTATAAATACTTCCGTCTTGTATTGTTTATGTATCTTACCTTACCCTAGACTATCTTAAGCTTCTCTACAACATATAAACCCTAGATTTAGTTCTCCTCTCATTAGTTTAATCTTCCTTTAATCTTTAGTTAATCTTAGTTAATTAGTCTTGTAATTAAGAAGATTCTTGAAGACTCATCCAAGATTGACAACCTTGGGGTTTTATTTGGGTTTCTTATTAATTCAAGTTCTCATCTTTTTCATCCTATTGTAGTGGGTATAATTTCTCTTCTCTTAATCTTTGTTTTATCATCAAGTTTTAATCATTGATTATTGTTTATTGCTCTTGATTGTTTATGATGTTGTTTTATCTTTTCATTGTTGTAGTTAGTTTGAATATGTGTGAGTAGTCTCCTTGTGGGTTAGTAGGGGGATTAAGGGTAGAATATGGGTGATTAGGGTTTGATTAGGGGTAAAGGGTGAATCTTTGTTGTTAGTCACATACTTGGCACACCATGTGTTTGTTGAAATGCTTGTTTGAGTTGTAGTGGCCATGCTTCTGATGCTTGTCTTCCTCTACTCATTGTTTGTCTTGTATGTGGTCATGTTGAGGATAGTCGTAGTCACGAGAGTGCGGACTAGGGTCTAAGTTGCGAGAGCCCGGACCTACCTCGACATCGGTCTAAGTTGCGAGAGCCCGGACCTACCTCGACATCGGTTTAAGTTGCGAGAGCCCGGACCGATCCTAGCAATTAGGAGACACCTACACCCTTGACCACCCAAGTCACCCTACTACACTTTTGAACCCGACCTAACCCACTTCTTCTTCATATTTGATTCAACTTATTAGTTAGTCATCATTTCTTTAGTTCATTGTTTAGTTTGTGTTTAGTTATTTCATTTAGCCTTGTTATAGTCTAGTTCATTGTTAGTCTACTTTCTTCTTCTCCTCTCATCATAATTCGTCAATGAGTATTTCTCTGTGTTTGTTTGGTAGCATAGTCTCGTTTTAGGCCGACCTAGTCTAAACCTTGCAACACCGTCTCCGTGGACACGACCTGACTTACCCTAACTACCGTTAGGTCTTAGCCGATTATTTATTTGGCGGTGGGGATCCACGACAATTCCCACCATCAATTTGGCGCCGTTGTCGGAGACGGTGCATTGTTTAGACTTTGTTTGCTTATTTCTAGACTTAGTTACCCTTCTTTGTGCCCTTCTACCCTCTCTTGTGCATACTTTCTAGTTTTTCTTGTTTTTTTAGCTTTCTTTTCTTTTTGTCTCTAGTTGTGCTTGTTTCTTGTCGTTACCTAGTGCCCATAAAGCACTAGGTGTTCTCACGTTTGTTCTAGTGTGTAGTGTATGCCTAGGCGGGGAGGCGAATTCTTTCTCTTTAATACAGAGTCAGAGAGGCTTTTTCGAGCCTTTCGCCAACGGACGATTAACCGGGTTAGAATCTCTCAACCAAGCGCAAGCAATACCCATCAAGAGCAAGCTACTTTGGATTCACCAATCCCTTTGGATTTTCTTCTCCTAGTTCCCCCTCTTCATCTACATCAACACCGTCTACACCACCATCTTCTCCCTTATATCCAAGAATGCCTAAGTTTTCTTCTCACTCAACCTTCATGGAAGACGTTTTGCCGGGTCCATCCACTTTACCAGAGGCATATACCGGGAATTTTGTGGCAAAAACGCAATTTATTCAATTGGTCGAGAGAAGTCAATTTAGTGGTTTGCCCACCGAAGACCCGCACCAACATATGGAGACCTTCTCCGATTATTGGGATGCTATTTCCCAAACTGGGGTTTCACAAGACCAAATCCGTTGGGTTTTATTTCCATTCTCATTAATTGGAAAGGCAAAGCAATGGATTAAGAGTCTTGATCGGGCAACCATGGGAATCGATACTTGGAAAAAGCTTGCCTTGGCGTTCTACTAAAAGTTTTACCCTCCGGAAAAGACAAATTTGCTTAGGGTCTCCATCACCGGGTTCCAACAAAGGGATGAAGAGAGCCTATATGAAGCTTGGGAGCGGTTTAAGTCTTTGGTTAGGTCGTGCCCTCATCATGGACTCTCACAATGGTTCTTGGTACAACAATTTTGGAATGGCCTTTATGAGGACTCGAGAGCTATACTTAATATGGGCTCCAATGGTAGGTTTACCGAGGTCGATGACGACCAAACTTGGGCGAGAATCGAAGAGATGGCGGTGCATAATTCGCAATACTCTAGGCCTAGGAAGGCAAATCGAGGAGGTAGGCACGAGGTCGATGCTATAACTCAATTAAGCATTGACCTTGGAGCTTAATTGAAGACCCATATGGAGACCATTGACAAGAAGCTCCAAGGTCACCTCACTCAAGTTCAAAGCATTGGTTCCTCCAATCAACACTCAATTCAAGAAGTAAATGCTTTGGGATTTGCACCTCCTTTGCGTTATTGTGGGATGTGCGATACTTGTGGAATCATTGGTCATAGTCCTATTCAATGCCAAGGAAGTATTGAGCAAGTGAATGCTTTTCAAGCGTTCAAGCAAGGTGCCTCCTATTCCAATCAATACCAAGCTTCCAATCAAGTCCCTCAACAACATCGTCCCTATGTTCCACCTCCCTTAAGGGACAACAACCAAGGTTACCAAGGCAACTCAAGGCCTTTCAACAACTTCAAGCAAAGTAACCAAGGTTCATTCAACAACAATCAAGGGTTCCAACAAGGGAACTTCAACCAAGGCTATCAAAACCACAACCATGGCAATAATCAAGGAAATTCTCATGGGTTCCAAGGGAACCGTCAACAACAAGCAACTCAAGCTAACCGTCAAGAGAGCAAGCCTAGGAGCCGGTCTCCTATTCATGATTACGGTGCTCCATTAGCCCTCACCGATACTCCGCACAATCCACAATCTCCAACTCGTGATTTCGACGTTCAAAAATCCTTGTTGGAGATGCAAAGGGGTCAAATGGAGATGTCAAAGAATCAACAAGAGTTCTATGCTTATATTCAAAGGGACAACATGGCGAGAGATGCTCATACGAAGATGCTTGAGACCAAAATAGCTCAACTTGCATCGGGAAGTTCTTCAAGGCAACCGGGGCAATTACCTCCTCAAGGTGAAACACCAAAATCTGAGCATGTGAATGCTATTACCACGAGGAGAGGTACATCTTATAACCCTCCCCCACCCCCAAATGAGCAAGAGCCAACAAGAGAAGCTATGTCTCCAATTCAAGAAGAATCAAGCTTGGGAAATCCAATAGAGGAGCAAGTCTTATGGGAGATCGAGAGACCCCAAGAAGACAAGCTTCCCCCACTTCAAGGAAAAGACAAGGGCAAAAGGAAAATGTCATTTGAGGAGTCTACCCCGATTGAGCCAAATAAATTCCATATCAAGTTGCCTTTCTCAACAAGGCAAATGAAGACTAAGGTGGATGTCCAATTTGACAAATTCCTAGACATTGTGAAGAAATTGGATGTTAGTGTCCCGTTCACCGAATTACTTACCCAAATCCCGGCATATGGAAGATTTATGAGAGAAATCTTAGCTAGGAAGAGATCCGTCGACAAGGAAGAGACCGTAGCGTTCACGAGGGTGGTGAGCGAGCTTATCCAAGGTTCCACGCTTCTGAAGTTGAAGGATCCAGGTAGTTTTTCGATCCCTTGCACCATAGGCAACTTCTTGATCAAGAATGCGTTATGTGACTTGGGCGCGAGTGTGAGCATCATTCCCTATTCTATTTGTTGCCGACTCGGAATGAAGGAGTTGAAATGTACGTCCCTCACCCTCCAAATGGCCGATAAATCACTCAATCGACCATTAGGAATGTTAGAGGACGTACCGGTACGAGTCGGAAAATTCTTCATTCCCGTCGACTTCATTGTGCTTGACACGCCGGAGGATGCCAACACTCCCATTATCCTTGGACGCCCATTTCTACACACCGCGGGTGCCATGATCGATGTGAAGAACGGTAGGATCACATTTGAGTTAGGCGAGGAAAAGATAGTGTTCGACCTCCAAGGCAACACTTCGCCCACTAAGGATGAATCTTGCAATATGGTCCATGCCACGAAAAACATTGATCTAGGGGTTGAGTCGGGACAAAGCTTGAAGAAGAACTCTTATGAACTTGAGGATGATGACTCCGATTTGGAGGAAGATGAGTGCCCATATCATGGGCTTGATGACAAGTTGAAAAGCAAGGAAAAGGATGAGCCTCCCTTGGGGCCACATGAAGACCGGTGGACGTTTGGGTATATCCCCAAAGACCAAAAGTACAAGTTCAAGTCGTTGAACTTGGAAGATCGGGATGCCCCGGGAACGTCAAGGCAAGGCCATGAAGAGCCTTGGTATGTGGTCGGTTATATCTCGAGCTTGATTGAAGACTTTGCTAGGGCCTTCGACTTGTTTCTTCATACCCTTGATGGAGATGGAACTAGTTCTTGTTGTTGAAAAAGATTGAAGAATGCACCACCTTGGTTTGACGGAGTTCCACAAGAACCGTCTCTTTGTATATATCTCTTTCCCTTATAGTTTGTTTTGTTTTGTGAATTTCTTGATTACTTAGATTGATTGGTGAGCGATGTGAGGGAGGGAATTTGATGTGTTATTTGAGTTTATTGTGTTAGGTGTGAAGTAGAAGTGTCTCCTAGGAAGGAGTGGTCATTGTTTGAGCTTGGATCGTGTGAAGGGAAGTCGGTTTTTGAAGCTTGGAATGAGCTTTTGGGAGCTATGGAGGGTTAGGAGACTCTTCCCGGCCTAGAAGAGGTCATCCCGTCCGGGATGGAAGGCCTATCCCGACCGGGAAGGATGTCATCCCGTCCGGGATGAGGTGCACAAAAGATAGGTCTACTGACAGCTCATCCCGACCGGGACGAAGTCTTCCCGACCGGGACGAGCCGGTCATCCCGACCGGGACCACCCATCCCGACCGGGATGGACCCCCTGTCCTCATTTGGCCTTTTCTTCGTCGTTTGAGCCCACCCAACCACTTTATACCCCCTCCCAACCTCCCTACATGTCCTTACTCTCATTATATGACCCCTACACCTCACATACACATTTTTACCTAACTTTCTCTTCACTTTAAACCGACTTTCACATCAAAACCCACCCCATTTTACCTTTGTGCCCCAACCATGGAACCATATCGCGATTGGGAAGGAACAACGTCAACGACTAGCTACATGCCGATGTTGATTTATGAGACGATGGAGCGAGTGAGTTGCTAACCGTATGGTACGGCAACTATCTTCTCTTTTCCGTTTTTATAGTTTGTCTTCATTTGTTTATTCCCTTCCCCTTATCATTTGTGTCATGGTGGCCCTCGAGGCCTTGGTATTCCTTGCTCTCGACTCTCGATGACGTGACTACATCGAGAGTCATTTCAAAATCCAAATTTTCAACATTTTCACCCTTTTTTTAAAAATTAGTCGGATTTGGGCGGAATTCGGGCTAGGTGACTTGATTACACCTAGTCCTCCCCTCCCATTCCCTTTTATTTCTTTCTTTTTATTTCTTCCCCCATCCATATCTTTTCTTGTCTCGGCCCATGGTGACTTGACTACACCCCGGCCGGATACATTCTACCCTTTTCTCCACTTTTTGATTTTTAGCTTTATTTTCGTAGTTTCTTTTCTTTTGTGCTCCCATGCACTACGGTCGAGCATGAGGACATTGCTCGGCTTAAGTGTGGGAGAGCGATATTCTATCATAGTTAGTTTTGTTTTTGTAGTTTTTCCAAAAAATCTTTAAAAACCCTAAAAATTTGAAAATTTTTCATAAAAATCAAAAAGATTTTCCTTTTGTGTGTTTTCCTTTTGGGTCGTTGTATCGTGTATTTGTTGTGTTGTGCGTGTTTTGCCTCCCTTTTTCCTTATAAGTTGCTTGAATCACCATTAGTTTTGGAAAGCTTTCAAGACATCCGGTAACATCTTCTATCCCTTTCCCTCTTTATTTCTTGTGAAGTTTGGGGAAGGTTTGTGACGTGGTGTGCTCGGGTGGAGCTTTGTAAAGTTTGCGGTTGATTTGGACGCTTGTTTGGATGTTCGGGGTGGTGTTTGTTTTGTTCATGTGTTTGTTTCTCCTTGTTGTGCTTTGTTTTCTTTTGTTCCTTTTTCTTTCATTTTCATCTTGTCTTTGTTTTGTGTTTGTAGTTGTGTCTTGTGTGTAAAAAGGTTTTTGAAAACCCGGTTTAGAGGCTAGTGTGCGAGTGTTTACTTTCCCTTCCTAGTTGTATAAATCGAGTTTTGGACTTTATTCTAGTATAATGACCCTAAATCAATGATTTCGTTGGTCCTTTACCTTGAGTCCACCTAGCTTACTAGGGATTTACTACGGGATTTGCATTTTGACCATTATGACCACCCACGGTGTGAAAAGGCCTTGGTTGCCGAGTCCCGTCTCTTAGGTGACCATGTTTAGGATTGTTTGATTAGTCCAAGTTCTCCACTTTTTGTGGGTTAGAAGAGGGATCGTGACCCCCGACTTACCCATTCTCCTACCTCCTACACATAACCACAAATAAATTTGCAATTTGTTGAGTTTTCTCTTTCTTGTTACACAATGAAATGCCAAAAAGCCAAATTAAGCCAAAAAGGGCAAATAAAAAAAAATGAAAGAAAATGAAAGAAAGAAAAGAATGAAGAAAAAGAAAAGGCACAAAAGCCAAAAAGAAAATAGAAAAGAAGAAAAAGAAATGGCATGGCAAAACAAAGCAAAAATGCAAAAGAAGAAGAAAATGCCAAAAGAAAACCGTCTCACAAAAATAATCCCCACATCTCAAAATAAGCCTTTTTCCGATCATTACCATGAAGAGCCTACCAAAGGACCGAGTCCCTAGGAAGGATGATAGCGGTAGTGGTCGGTCTTCCCTCACTTTGCAATCATTTCCACTTTTTACTTGGACTAGTTAGGCGGTTTCGGACATGAGACGACCCTCTTGGCTCTTTGCTAAAGGGGGCGGGGTCTCACTTACCTACAGTGTCGACTAACACCGTGGTTCATCACTTTCCATCCCGCTGATCGTCCCGTAGTACGTTCTTAGAAGGTTAGGAGGAACCTAGGTAAGTTACCAACGTTTTTATTGCTTTGTCGTCATACTATTAGGGTTTAGTCCATTTTGGTTTGTATTGCTAGCTTGGGAACGTTGTCACTTGCCTTGAGTCCTAAACCGGTGCTTCTTTCACCGCTTGTCTGAGGGAAGCGGTATTTCTTTTCTTTTGGGTGCAACCTTTTGTGTGTTTGTTTGTGTGCTTGTTTGTTTATGTGTTTTTGTGTCCGGTTGCATCCACAGTTTTGTCGCAAGACCCCACTTGCCTTGCGGAGAGCACTTATCCTCTAGGTGCTCTCGCATGAGTTGAAAGGGCGTAGGGTGCGCTAATACCCACTCGGCTAGTTTAGTAGTTAGTATGTGCTTACTCGAGGGCGAGTAAGGGTTAAGTGTGGGGGAGTTGATAAGTGTAGTTTGTAGTGCCTATTTCGTAGTGTTTTGGTCCCATTTCCTTGCGGAATCGCTCCTTGGGAGCGGTTCATGGGCTACTTATGCTTCCTCTAGCTCGTTTCAGGTTCCCGAGACCATTCGTGAAGAGTTGGAGTGATTCCGACTCAATACATACACTTTTTGGAGCCAACGAAGCGGAGGAACGATCACTCGATGCCTTGGAATCGACCCCGAGACCTTGGGACCCAATCCCGAGCCTCCGAGACCCAATCCCGAGTCTCGAGAATCGATAAGAAGTTCATGTGAATCAAGGAGGAACCAAAAGGATCATATTGGAGGCCTACAAGACTCATCCCCGACGGGTATGCACCTCATCCCGTCCGGGATGAAGTGCACTTTTGAAGGGGCCACTGACAGGCCGTCCCGGTCGGGACCAACCCATCCCGGTCGGGACCAACCTGCTGTAGCCGCACCTCTTCTTTTCCTTCCTCCTTCATTCTTTTTTGGTGAAAATGTGAGCTTTATTAATAAGGCCTATAAGATTTACAGGTATACCAATATCTCATATACAAATACTGACAATACAAACAAAATGGGGCCTAATGGAAGGACCGATTAAGTCCCAATGAGTTTGCTCAGCTCCTCCCTTTCATCCATCGTGATGTGTGGGCGTTGGAGGATGCTTTTGATTCTGGATTTCACACTCTCCTTTATGTATTTGACAACTTGTGTAGGTATTTGTACATACCCATCCATCCTTGCTTCATTCCTCTTCATCCAAATCGTATGGTGAAAAGCATTAGTAATCATGGCTTGAATTCTCCCTCTAATTCCCACATCCGGTCTATAATCAGGGGCTTTGATAAGATCAGACCCACACCAATCCGCCAGTTCTTCGCGAATTTTACAACTAAAATCACATTCCTGCATAATATGCTGATGCGTTTCATCTTCATTCTCACAGAGACAGCAGTATATATCAGTACAACAGCCTATTTTACATAATTTGGCTCTCGTGTTCCGTCCGTTGTTGATCAGGATCCACGACAGTACAGCGTGTTTCGGTAAGTTCCAATTATCCCATACCATCTGATGCCAAGTCACTTCTGGAATGGTACCTCGCAGCCAGCAGTATCCATCAGCTGTCGTGTAGCTTTTCTGGGTTGCAGTCCACGTACCGTCAGCAGCAAAACCATCCTTCAATCTGTCTTTAGTTTTGCAAATTTGTCTCCAAGTCCACGAGACATCCATGGGAGGTTTATACTCGTGCCAGTTCCGCCCTTTCAGGAAGTTTTGCTCAACCCACTTGATCCAGAGTGTGTCTCGTTTCTCATATACCCAGGTCACTAACTTGCCTACCGCAGCTATATTCCAATCCTCGGCCTTTTTTATACCAAGTCCCCCTTCCTTCTTAGTTCTTGTTACCTTGTCCCATGAGACTAATGGAACCCGACTATAATCAGAATTGCCCTCCCAGAGGTAGTTCCTACAAATTGTCTCGATCCTGTTAATCACCCCTTTAGGGAGAATAAAGATGTTCGACCAGTAGTTATGTAGCGTATTGAGTACAGAATTGATGAGGACAATCCTTCCCGCATAAGATAGTTTTCTGGCTCCAAAACATTTAATTCTCTTGACCATCCTATCCGCCACCAAAGAGCATTCCGTTTTAGTGAGCTTCCTGGATTTTATCGGGATCCCCAGATAAGTAAACGGCAATTTTCCTTCCATAAAGCCTGTTGCACTTAATATATCATCCTTTTGATGCCTAGGCATACCATTAAAATATATTGCCGATTTTGTTGCATTGAGCCGGAGCCCCGACGTTTTATTAAACGATGAAAGAGCTCTCATAATCAGCATGATAGACTGAGTGTCCCCTTTGCAAAACAACATCAGATCATCAGCGAAAATTAGGTGGTTCAGCTTCATACGCTTACACATTGGATGGTATCTAAATGGCCATTTCTCCGTCGCATAATCGAGTAGTCTGCTAAGATAATCCATACACAATGTGAAAAGCAACGGGGACATAGGGTCCCCTTGTCTTAAACCCCTCTTAGCCTTGAAAAAACCGAATACGTTACCATTCAAGCTTAATGAGAACATGGGGGATGTTATACAGGTCATCATTAATTGGCGGAATCGGGGGGGGGGGGGGGGATTTGAGCCTGGTTAATAATTCTTCCACAAATGTCCATTCTACCGTGTCGTATGCTTTTTGTAGATCGATCTTAATCATATACCTTGGGGACGTGTTCTTCCTTTCATATTGGTGGGCTAGGTCTTGACATATGAGGATGTTATCTATAATTGACCTTCCATTTATGAAAGCTCCTTGGCACTTTGAGACAATATCAGGCAAAACTCGGGATAGCCTATTACAAATGATCTTCGAGATGACTTTGTAAATCATGTTACAGCATGCTATGGGACGGAATTGAGTTACCTCCGACGGCCTGTCACATTTGGGTATGAGCGTGAGAGTAGTAGCATTAATTTGATTAAGTATCTTTCCATTCTGCACAACATCTCTAACAGCATCACACATATCTTTACCGATGATATTCCAAGCTTTTTTGCAAAATCCGCTAGTATACCCATCGGGTCCCGGGGCTTTCTCATTAGGAATAGAGAACACCACATCCCTAATTTCCTTATCCGTCACGGGGGTTTCCAGGGCTGCAATATGTCCATCTGTACAGCACGCACCCTTACTAATAACATCGTCCCGTATTTTGTCAGTCTTCGAGCTACATCCCAGTAAATTTTCATAGTACTTCAGGAATGCGTCTTGTATGCCATTTTGATCATTGTGCATCTTCCCATCCAGTCCTCTAATCTGATAAACAGAGTTATGTTTTATTCTCTGCTGAACTGCTCTATGAAAATGGGTCGTATTGTCATCCCCGTCTCTAATCCAGGTTGCCTTAGCCTTCTGCTTGAGGAATGAGTTCTGCGCATCAAGTAGTACTTTGTACTCACTATTAATTTGTCGTTCTTCCTCAATCAAACAGGTATTTGTATAGTCATCTTGGATCCGCAGCTGTATTTTTTCCAATGCATTACTAGCCTTCATGGTGCGACTCTTGATCTCAGAGAATGCTCTTTTATTCAAATCCCTCAGCAAAGGTTTGAGTAGCTTCAGTTTTAACTAGTCTGAACATCTTTGTTCCTTCAATTTGCACTCGCCAGTGGTTCTCAACTATAGATAGAAACTCAGGATGAGCAGCCTCCATATCAAAGAATTTAAACCCCCTCTTCTTCTCAAATGCATTAGTATTCGAAATTACACAAGGACAGTGATCAAACAGCCCTTCCGGGAAGAAATGGGCTTGATAATTGGGAAAATTTTGAATCCAATCCACGTTAACCAAAGCTCTATCCAGCCGACTATATATTCTATGGGACGGTTCTTGCTTATTATTCCATGTATAGTACGCCCCTGATCCCCCTATATCCATCATATCACATATATTCAGGCAATGGTTGAAATCGTCCATGTCCTCTTGCTTAGACTCCCCTCCCAATCGTTCTTCAGGAATTAGGACAGTGTTAAAGTCCCCGGTCATCAACCAAGGACCATGGACATTAGGAGCTATGGTAGCAAGTTGATCCCAAAGCTCCTTCCTCTCTTCTCCTTTATTAAAAGCATATATCATGGATAGGTCGAATCTAGTATTATCTCCTTTGTCAGTGACCTTCGCATGAATACATTGGGCCGTAGTCTGCATAATCCAGACATCGAAGTGGGAAGGTTTCCAAATAATCCAGATTCTCCCCCTTGGGTGTTGATGACAATTGGTAGCTACACTCCACCCATTACACATATTCTGAACCACACTTTGCATTTTATTAGACTTTATTTTTGTCTCTAGAATACCAAATAGGCTCACATCTTTATTATTAATAAAACTCCATATACTTTTCTGTTTATTGACATCATTCATCCCCCTAACATTCCAAAAACCCATTTTGTAGATCATTGTATAATTGGATTTAGAGTAGGAGTGGTTGTGCTTACAGTATCATCATTTCGCACATTTGGGGCTTGCAAGACTGTGTTCAATTCTCCATCATTTGTCTCCCCCTGTTGTCCCATTGCCTCGGAGTCAGTGTTGATCATCGTAGTAGGTCTATTAGGCAGTGGTGGGAACTAGGCATCATCCATAACAGGGGTCACTATCTGTTTGTTTTGGGACGGGATCTGTCTCCATACCTGCACAGGTTTTGCTTGCCTTTGTGCAGGTTGGTTAGGCTTTTGAACTAGCTTTATTTTCCTCCTGCAATCAGCAACGACATGTCCCATTCCCTTACAATGGGTACACTTTATAGGTCTCCACTCATAATCGATCCGAATTTTCTGAAGTTCACCTCGTTCATCTTTGAATTTAATTATATCAGGCAGGTCCAAACCAACTTTGATTTTCACTAAAACTCTTGCATATCCCAATCTCTTCTTTTCTGTGGTCGCTACATCAGCTTTGATGTATTTCCCGGCTAACCCAGCCACTGTAGGTAGACACTTCCCCCAGAACTTTAGGGGAAGCTCGTGAATTCTGACCCAAGTCGGTATCATTTGTACGTCCTCCTTCATCAGATTCGTTTCTTGGTTCCATGGTCGCACAATCAAGGGTTTGTTGTCAAACATCGGGTATTCATCTAGCAACACTTTCTCCCTGGACTCTATGCTCTTAAATCGTACCAAAAATATTCCATTTGGTAAGAAGGAAATGTTGTCAACGCCTAACTTGCCCTAAATTCTATTCACGTACCCTTGGATAACCTCCCACGGGGGATTCGCACCCAAGACATAGCAAAAAACAGCATTTTTTCAGTAGTTAATTTCTTCCTCAACATCCTCATTAGTGAATTGCAGGATTGTTTCTTCCTCCACTGGCGTTGTCTCAGTCACTTTGCCCTTTTCCTTGTCTGCAGTGTGTATATTTGACTTCTTTTTGCCCCTTTGAGTTATCCAAATACTGCTTTCCATAATCTCTTCATCTTCAAAGTCTAGCCCCGGTATACCTATTATCTCATGCATCGGCTTCATTTGTTGAACATAGATGAAAAAAGGTGGTGGTTCATTGGAGATCTCCACTGAACGGGCACTAACGGGCCCGGGCAGCACCGACTCGTTTTCCTTCCACTGAAGAGAGCGGGAGGTACTCGTTGCTCTGTGGATCCAGCCTCACGCGATCCTCTCCTCTCTAGGACCCAGTTGACACGACCCTTCGATGGTGCCAAGTGAGCCGGCTCCCAACTTGGAGAGGGCGAGCCAGCATATAGCTGGCGCGCGGACCCAACCCAAGCAGCAGAGTCCATGTCCCACAACTCGTTCCTCCTTCATTCTTGGACCCCTATAAATACTTCCCTCTTGTATTGTTTATGTATCTTACCTTACCCTAGACTATCTTAAGCTTCTCTACAACATATAAACCCTAGATTTAGTTCTCCTCTCATTAGTTTAATCTTCCTTTACTCTTTAGTTAATCTTAGTTAATTAGTCTTGTAATTAAGAAGATTCTTGAAGACTCATCCAAGATTGACAACCTTGGGGTTTTATTTGGGTTTCTTATTAATTCAAGTTCTCATCTTTTTCATCCTATTGTAGTGGGTATAATTTCTCTTCTCTTAATCTTTGTTTTATCATCAAGTTTTAGTCATTGATTATTGTTTATTGCTCTTGATTGTTTATGATGAATGTTTTGATGTTTATGATGTTGTTTTATCTTTTCATTGTTGTAGTTAGTTTGAATATGTGTGAGTAGTCTCCTTGTGGGTTAGTAGGGGGATTAAGGGTAGAATATGGGTGATTAGGGTTTGATTAGGGGTAAAGGGTGAATCTTTGTTGTTAGTCACATACTTGGCACACCATGTGTTTGTTGAAATGCTTGTTTGAGTTGTAGTGGCCATGCTTCTCATGATAGTCTTCCTCTACTCATTGTTTGTCTTGTATGTGGTCATGTTGAGGATAGTCGTAGTCACGAGAGTGCGGACTAGGGTCTAAGTTGCGAGAGCCCGGACCTACCTCGACATCGGTCTAAGTTGCGAGAGCCCGGACCTACCTCGACATCGGTTTAAGTTGCGAGAGCCCGGACCGATCCTAGCAATTAGGAGACACCTACACCCTTGACCACCCAAGTCACCCTACTACACTTTTGAACCCGACCTAACCCACTTCTTCTTCATATTTGATTCAACTTATTAGTTAGTCATCATTTCTTTAGTTCATTGTTTAGTTTGTGTTTAGTTATTTCATTTAGCCTTGTTATAGTCTAGTTCATTGTTAGTCTACTTTCTTCTTCTCCTCTCATCATAATTCGTCAATTAGTATTTCTTTGTGTTTGTTTGGTAGCATAGTCTCGTTTTAGGCCGACCTAGTCTAAACCTTGCAACACCGTCTCCGTGGACACGACCCGGCTTACCCTAACTACCGTTAGGTCTTAGCCGGTTATTTATTTGGCGGTGGGGATCCACGACAATTCCCACCATCAGTGTGACACGTGGTTACAGAGGTGGTTCACCCGTCCCACGTGGACTATCCCTAACCCTTGCAAATCCGCTTGGGTTACACAGGCATATCGGAAGTGGACTTCCGAGGAGTTGGAGGAAACTCGCAAAGCTTTGAAGGTCGATGAGGCCTTCGAGCTGGTCCGTCGGGAGACGGTAAAGGACAACAGGGGTTTCTTCGATGAAGGAGATACTCCTGCTACTCTAGTCCGATTAGAATCGGGTCTTAAGTCACAAACTAAGACTCGAGCAAAGGATGCCGGTGCTAGCGGCGCGCGAGGGCGGGCAAGCCCCCAGACCGACCTGGAGAGACGGCTCAGGCCAAAATTGGCGGCTCGAGATCGACTAGGCCCACGTGATCGGCTGCCTGAGCCCGTGAAGGCTCGGGTTGGCCCTATCGATGTGGTCGAGGACTCGAGTTCAAAGAAACGGGTCCGGGCTAAGGAGGTTTCCATGGTGATTCGGGAGCGTTCCCCTCCACGTCGTCGCCAGTGGACGGCTAAGGAGGCTAAGGACAAGGGGAAGGGCAAGATGCCCTAAACACCGAGTCCTTAGTTTTTTTTAATATTATTACTATTTATTTGGAGTGTCGTGTGTTGTTTTTTTTTGAATTTTTTTGAATTTTTGCATTTGTAATTTCCTGGGTTTATCGGGTTTTTTAGTAATTAAATAAAGGAAGCTTATTATTAAATCGTTCGTGTCTTTTCTCGATTGCATTGGTTGTGCCCTTTTGAGGGACTGCCTACCTATCCACAATTAGTGGAATCAAACCGAACGTACTTCAGACCTTTATAAAATTGCAACCTCGAATTACACCAAGACTATTAGTTCGAGATGTTTGCGACAGTAGAATAAATAATTCTAGCTTATTGACTTGCTTTTTGTAAAATAATTTTGACAAAATTTGCTAATGACATTGAGAAAAG
This sequence comes from Agrostemma githago, assembly GCA_958450325.1. Classification (NCBI taxonomy): domain Eukaryota; kingdom Viridiplantae; phylum Streptophyta; class Magnoliopsida; order Caryophyllales; family Caryophyllaceae; genus Agrostemma; species Agrostemma githago. Next base: position 43,388,030 of record OY288240.1, on the reverse strand, counting down.
GCTAAGGGTAGTAACGCTTTAGCTGGTCCAGGTTGGTCGGGTTGACAAACTCATTCCCATCCAGATCCGTCAGCATCACTGCTCCTCCTGATAAGATCCTCTTTACCAAGTATGGCCCGGCCCAATTAGGATTGAATTTTCCTCTCGGGTCAACTGGTAGTAAAGCTCGAACAGACTTAAGAACCAGATCCCCTTCCTTAATGTTCCTGGGCCTTACTCTTTTATTGAAGGCCCGCTGAATCCTTTTCCTTAATGTTCCTGGGCCTTACTCTTTTATTGAAGGCCCGCTGAATCCTTTTCTGGTAGATTTGGATATTGTTGAGGGCACGAGATCATCGTTTGTCTAGTAGAACCAACGAGTCATACCGTGCTCGGACCCAATCTGCTTCAGGTACTTGACTATCTAGCAGAATTCTAAGGGACGGTACCTCCAGCTCGACTGGTTGGACTGCCTCCATCCCATAAGTTAGGTAATACTGTGTCGCACCGGTTGCGGTGCGGATTGATGTCCGGTATCCCCACAAGGCAAAGGGTATTTTATCAGGCCAGTCCCGGTAATTATCAGCCATCTTTTTTAGTATGGTGACAATTGTTTTATTGGCCGCCTCTACCGCTCCATTGGTTTGGGGACGGTAAGGCGAAGACGTGTGCTTTTGAATTTAATACTTGGTCAACAGGGCTGCCGTTTCGGTTTGAAAATGAGTCCCGTGATCACTGATAAATTCGTGCGGGATCCCATACCGACATATTATCTTTTTTTGGATAAACTTGGCAACATGCTTAGCATTGAGAATGCGGTATGATTGAGCTTCGACCCATTTGGTGAAGTAGTCGATAGCTACTAAAATGAAGCAGTGCCCGCCGGTACCAGAGGGATTTATTTTTCCGATTATGTCGATACCCCATGTCGAGAATGGCCAGGGCGACATCATGGTATATAGTAAGGATGACGGCATATGTTTCACATTGGCGAAGATTTGACAGTTATGACAATGTTTGACATATAATTGGCAGTCGGTTTCCATATTATTCCAGTAGTATCCGAGCCTCATGATTTTTCGGACTAACATCTGGGCATTCATATGCGGACCGCATTCACCATCATGCACTTCAGCCATGACCTTTTCAGCTTTATATTTATCAACACAAAGGAGAAGAGCCCCTTGTGCCGTCTTTTTGTACAGTTGCCCATCGTCGGTGCGGACAAACATGGTAGCTAGCCTCCGTAAGGCTTTCTTGGCTCGGCCTTCAGCCCCGGGAGGATATTGCCCGGTCGTCAAGTATGTTAGCATAGCTTGATACCATGGCTTAGGATCAGTTATCTCAATGTCTTCAATGTCGTGAATATATGCCGGCTCGGACCGTCTTTCGACACAAATCGGCATACTGGTCACGTGGTCGGGAATATTCAGTAAAGATGCCAATTTTGAAAGTGCATCCGCGAACTGATTTTCTTCCCGGGGTAAGTATATATACTCTACCTTTTGGAATTGTTTCTCGAGATCCCTTACTCGTGCCTGGTAGGCAACGAGATTAGCGTTTTGAGTTTTCCATTTTTGAAGTGCTTGGTTAATGACAAAGGATGAATCACCGTGTACCCGGAGGTTTGTGACCCCCAGGTCGGTGGCGGCTTGTAGCCCATGAATGCATGCTTCGTATTCAGCTGCGTTATTGGTAACATCAAAGTCCAGTTTGATGGACACGGGAGTATGCTCCCCTTTTGGTGAGATCAGGAGAATCCCGACTCCGAACCCTCGGAAATTGGATGCCCCATCGAAGTATAAATCCCATGTTTCAGTATCGGTATGGAAAATATCTTCATCTGGGAAGGACCAAGTGTCGGTGTGTCCTTCTTCCGTTACGGGACTGTCAGCGAGGAATTCGTCTACTACCCGGCCCTTAATAGCCTTTAACGGTACGAATTGTAAGTCGAACTCTGCCAGCATTAGAGTCCATCTAGAAATTCCTCCATTAAGAACGGGCTTTTTTAAGAGGTATTTTAGGTTTTTGAATTTTAATACCTGAACCTCGTAGCTGAGCATATAATGCCGGAGCTTCTTAGTGGCCCAAACTAGAGCTAAGCATGTCTTTTCGAGTATGGTATATTTGCACTCATACTCTAAAAACTTTTTGCTGATGTAATAAATAGCTCGTTCTTCAGAGTCAACTGTATGAGCCAGCATAGCCCCCATGGCTGTCTCGGTCGTTGTTAGGTATAACGACAGAGGCAAACCAGGTTGAGGTGGCATTAAGACTGGCGGTGCAGACAGGATATCCTTAATCTTGTCGAAAGCAGCTTGGCACTTGTCATCCCATAATACCCGTTCCCCTACTTTCAGCTTCTTTAAAATTGGTTCGCACACCACGGTCAATTTGGAAATGTACCGGTTGATATACTGGACTTTCCCGAGAAATCCCCTTATTTCTTTTTCGGTTTTAGGAGGTTGCATCTCGGTGATGGCTTTGATTTTAGCTGGGTCGACCTCGATACCACGTTGGCTAACAATATGACCCAGTAATTTGCCTGATGTTACCCCGAAACTGCATTTTTGAGGATTCAACCTCAGGTTGAACTTACGCAGTCGGGTGAAGAATTTTCTTAGGGCGGTGATGTGACCGTCCCGTTCTTTGGATTTGAAGATCATGTCGTCCACATAAACTTCTACTTGTTTATGCATCATGTCATGCATTAAGGTCGTAGCGGTCCGTTGGTATGTGGCCCCGACATTAATGAGACCGAATGGCATGACGGTGTAACAGTAAGTACCCCATGAAGTAGTGAAGGTAGTCTTACTTATGTCTTCTTCCGCCATCTTGATCTGATTATACCTGGCATACCCATCCATAAATGATAGAAGGGCATGATCAGCTGTGTTATCCACCAATATGTCGATGTGTGGTAACGGAAAATCGCCTTTCGGGCTCGCCTTGTTAAGGTCCCGAAAATCTACGCAGACATGTACCTTACCGTCCTTTTTAGGAACCGGTACGATGTTTGCAACCCAGTCCGGATATTCGGACACCTGTATGAAACCGGCTTTGAACTGTTTATCGACTTCTTCTTTTACTTTGAGAGACCAGTCGGGCCTCATTCGGCGGAGTTTTTGCTTAATCGGTTTGCACCCGTCTTTAATTGGTATGTGGTGCTCGGCTATTTCCCGGTCTATCCCCGGCATGTCCTTGTAGGACCATGCGAAGACATCTTTAAAATCCTTGAAGGAGGTTCGCAAATTGTTGTCTCTCCTCGGGATCTAAGAATAACCCTATCTTAAGTATCTGGGGCTCTAAGGTTGTTCCCACATTAATGGATTCGGTTTCCTCGATTATCGGATTCCGGGATTACCTTTGCTCCAGTTGCTCGATCAGGTGTGGAGGTAAGGATACAAAATATTTTTAAAACCATAATTAAAAAGAGACAAGTCGTAAGCAGAACGGTTGTTATTATTGATTGAAAACTTTGAAAACAGCTCAAAAAGAGCAACCATCTGATCATTGGCCAGTGGCGGGATAGGTAAGGCGCTCGGGACAGACCCCGAAGCACCAGCAGCAGGAATAGCAAAAGGGAGAGGGGTTACAGGAGTGACTCTAGCACCGGACTCCCTAGACACGACCTCAGACTCTGACTTAGACTCCGACTCAGACTCGGACTCAGACTCAGGCATGTCTCCTTCTCCAGTGACCAGCTTGTAGATCCTTCCTTGACTGTCAGTCCACTTGAAAGTCTTCCTCCAGGCCCTGTTCCTCGTCTCGGAACCAACATCCGAGATCAGCTTGGTCGGGTCAAACCTGTTACTGCGGAGAATCAGGTTGACCAGGTCTTCCTTTGGAGTCGGGGTCATGGTGTCTTCCCCGAAAAGTAGCCCCAGCGCGGGCTCAGCATTGTCAGCTCCATCAGATTGGATAAAGGCGAACACATCATCTGGAATGTAGTCACAGTCCCGGGCCAATTGGGTCCCGAGGTGTGCAGCGTTGGGTTGGTACAGACCAACCTGGATAGCCCCAAATACCGGTGTGACAAAGTAGTCAGTCAACCGTGGGCTGTAAGGGCTCAAGTAGATACCCTTAATAATGTTGCAGGCCTTTTCAACTCCTGCTCGGACAACGTTGCCCGGGGTGGTGTAGGTGCATGAATTAAGGATTAAAAGGCTTATACCGAATGAGTAGTCCAAAAAAAGAGCCTTGAAGTGGTAAAATCTTTGCCACCCTTATACACCATGTCATTTAATAAGCATGCCCAACAGTCAATCACTGAACTGACAATCATTGTCATAGGAGACAGTGAAATTATACAGTTTCGGGTGAGCATGTTAAAATCTGAGTAGCCACACAGATCCTCCCTACGACAAGACAATGAGTAAGAAAACACACTAATGGTCAGTATGTGTTGTCATAAGCAAATATGGTGTTAAATAAACGTGCATATTTGTAGACACCCACATTTTGACCGCCAGGTGTCTATAGTAGTTCCCGCCAAACACCCGATGATGATAGGACGTAAACGTGCTTTGACAGACTCGGATATGGGCTTGTAATCATGGACATCTGGTTTAGACATTTTAAGGAGTACAAATCTCACAAAACGGACCTCAAATCCAGGCCCAGTGGGTCGTTTCGAGTCAAATAACACTAATTTGGGTCGAAACCGTCGCCAGGGGTAAAACCGTCTTTTAGCGACCGAGTCAAAACCCGGTCAAAGATATTTCCCGAGACTTGTGGACCGACCGTGATGTCTCACGCGTCCCACTTCTACCCAAATTCCTACAAAAATCAGCCTTCACAAATATTAAACAATTTCGTTTAAGGTAGAATTCGATCTCAAGTAGGAATTCTATCCGGAAACCGAAACGGAATACCACCCGAGCTCAGATACTCGGCTGAAACAGCCGAGATATCACCCCAGCCAGCCAAGTTTTTGGCTTCTTCTCTAAGAAACGAGAAGTCTATTCCTTCACGAACTCTCGTATTTCCTATCCATACCGGTGTTTCTTGTCACACAAGTAAGATCACCTCGGTTCCTATAAATAGGACCCTTCCTTCAACCTCAAAAAACACAGAAAATCGACGAGAAAAACATGATTCATACACAGAAAATTAACCGGAAATCACACCGAAAAAATACCATCAGCAACACCGAAAAGCAAGCCAAAAGCGACATCCAAAATCCCGACGTTATCCGAAATCCCGAAGACTAATCCGTCCTACCATCCGGCCGAATTCCACGCCACACACACACTCCAAACCGATACACCTTAACTCACCCACATCATCTCGACGCTCCCGTGTCTAAGCCACCGTCCGACGAGCTCTATACCGAGAACACAAAGCATGTAGGTTGAGGGTGTAAATCAAACCCGTCTCTTCCCTTTTCTCTCTTCTTCATCTCGTTTTTATGGGTCCTGCGTCGGTCTCTTTTTTATTTTCTAATATCGATACTACTAAAACTATTTTCTTATATCGAATATTCTTAAAATATGATATCGATTCTATATAATCGAATATCATATCGAAAAGAATTATATTAAGTTTTCGACGAAATCGTTACATCTTTTTACAACTTTTCGTTCAAAATCTTTTTTCTATTTTTTCGTCCAAAAACAAACTTTTTCAAAACTTTTTCTAAAGTCGTTCCGACTATTCGATATCGATTTCATAATCGAATATCGAATACGACGAATATCGAAAATATAGACCGAGTATAAATTAATCCATATTTGTACGCGATTTATAACGATTTTCGACAAAAAAATAAAAAACGGACAGACTCGCGTGCGAGTCGCGCCCGGTCCAGGCGACTCGCGCCCGAGTCTGACCCGAGTCTATTTTTTTAAGTTTTCGTTCGTTTATTTTTATTATTTTACGAAACGATTTCTAAATTTACATCTTTTCCAAAACTATTCTAAATATTCGATAATCAACTATCGAATATAACGAATATCGAGAATATTAAGTCGAGTACGAGTTATGCGATATTCGTACGCGATTTAATCAAAATTTTCCGAAAAACGTTGTCGATTTCAGGCCGCCACGCGACCCGCATTGATCTCGGGCGAGTCGCGCGGCTCTCGGCCGAGACCCTTCTTTTTTTTATTTTTCATTCTTTCTCGAACATCGTTTTTTATACAAAACAACGTTTTTAGTAATATTTTTCAGATTTCGATTAATTCTTATTTTCTCGATTTCATATATTATTATTCAATCGTTACTAACCCGTTTTCTCGTGTTTGTAGCAACTTATTCTCATATTTTCTTTTTATCGTTTTATTAGACTAAAACGAACTCACATGCTAAATAACTTTGACGTTAGTAGATTAACATGCATTAAACGACTAGCAACCCATTTATTTACTTTTCCTCACATGTCTTAGGAAAATAATCTCTGCATATCATTTCATCGTCGAACTAACGCGTGTACACCAAAATCGAACGATATCTTAGTAAAGGCCGCTAAGTGCGGGCGGGGTTGGGTGTTCTCGCTGAACTTCCCAACACGTACCCTCACCCCTTACTCAGAACCATGGTTTCCGGATGTCCGAATCCATTGGCCACGAGAGTCATTCAATATACGATTAACCGCCCAGTCGGCATCGGTATCGATATGCTAAGGGACGAACCCAATAAACTCTGACATCGGAAATGGGCCAGGCTTTAAGTATGGCCCACTACGACATAGAGTGGGTTCGAACGGTTCCGAATAACCATAAAATTCGGAGGCGACTCCTACTTCGATTTAAAATTCTATTCGATCCATCTCATATGGAAATTCTACGCCTCCCCAAAACCCGCGCTTCGCCGCGTCGGGGTGGACCTATGTCATGTCCACAATTTGGCGACTCCGCTGGGGATTAACTGATGTGTCACTTACCATCGGCATCCTCAGGGTGAGACTCGAAAAGAAATCGTTCGATTAGTAATGTACACGTTTTAGTTCAATGGTTCATGCATAACCCCGTTCTATCCCGGGCCGGTTACTTGTGACCGACGTCCCAGTATACCACGGTGCATTCCCACTAGGGTGCACTAAAGACTTCGATGGCGGAACTCGTTTAGACTTTGCGGCATCTCCTAAGACCAACTCGGCTTAGGGAGTCCGTCCTCAGTACGAGAATGCGATCGTTGTTGGTATAGACCCTATCAGACCGACCGAGACTTAGACTAAGAGCATACATGGCGTCGTTATACTGATTCTATGACTACATGCTACTTGATCTCCTTTGGTCTTTTCAAAAACCGTCATTTTCAAAAATTACATCTTTTCAAACCCATCTTTTTCCAAAACCCGGAAAGCTGCCGAATTTAGGACTTTGACTCAAAATAGCCTAATTTTAGCCGGTATGCTGTCCAAACCTTTTCAAAAAAAAAGCCCGAAACCTCGGCCCGATACCCCTTATCTCGGTTTTCAAAAAAAATCGGGCCTTCCAATCCGACTTTTGCTCGGTTTTCAAATTCAAACTCTCTTTTCAAAACCCTCTTCCGCTTAGGACTTCCCGTATTTAGCAGTGTCGGGTCTTGTCATAGGTCATAAGAGTCTATAGCGTCGAAACTCCGTCGATCTTATATCACGGGTTTCCACCCCATCCCAGTCTGCCTTATTTGTCAAGGCACGGCCCACCTTCGTAGGACTAACTCCTACAAAGGGAAGCCCGTTTACACACTAGAGTCTAAAGTCTGGGGATTTCTCACGTAGACCTTCCTTCGAACAGGACTAGGCCCACTCTGCCGAATCCTAAGGAAGGCCCACCACTCATGTGTCATCCATTTAGAAGTCAGTCTCCGGTCTTCCTTTTAGTCTAGCCTTTTTCTTGCTCGGGATGTACTTTTGATTCTAAGATCTGGGTCAGATACTGATTACGCGGTGCCCTTACAGACAGGTCACCCCACACTCGAGCCATGACGCAAAAAGCCATAGATGAATTGACCGCCTCGTTGGCCCAAATCCAAGACCAACTGAGAAAGATGCGGGAAGACCAGATTGCCATCATCACGCGGGTTAGTGCCGTAGAGCAGGGAACCCCCAATGCTTCGATCGACGATGACGGGCCTCTAGCCGCATTGGCCAGTGCAGTCCTCAAACTGCAAGAACAGGTCCACTTGACAACCCAAAGCTCCATCCATACGGAGAATGCTAGGATTTATACCCCATTGACCGACGAACTACCCACTAACCTCAATCTGACGGGTTTGCCGATGTTCGAGGGTACTGAAGATCCAGTCCACCATATCCGGGCTTTCAAGGAATTCATGGCCCTTAAAGGGGTTAAGTCCAACATGTTCAAGCACCTATTCGCTTCTTCCCTCGAGAAGCACCCAAGAGCCTGGTACTACCGGCTTGATCCCAAGAAATACAAAACTTGGGATGACGTGGCAACGGAATTCGCTCGGAATTACGCCGACAACACGGAAATCCAGACCACTATGCGCACCCTGGAAGTAATGGCCCAGGAATCTAAGGAAGGATTCACAAAATACCTTCAACGCTGGAGGGCTGAAAGCGTCAAAATGGTCGATAAGCCTAGTGAAAAGGTGCTGGTTGAAGCCTTTGTCAAGAACCTGCTTCCAGCTTACCGAGTCCATCTTCGGTACGCCATCATACCTAGCTTCGCGGTCCTAACCGAAATGGGAACAAGAATCGAGGATGATCTAAGGTTGGAAAGCCTCACTAAGGCCTCCACTAAGGGATACCAAGGGGCCAGTTCATCAACGAGCAAGCCCGCTACTACTGCTGCCGCTCGTAGCATTTTCGACGAGGTAAATGCACTCGATACCTCATCCCAGAAGACTACTACTCCCCGGGTATTCACCGACATAGGCACTACCTATGAAAACGCCCTTCAAAGGTTATCATCAAAAGGCCTGATCACCCCGATAGGCCCAACACCTGACATCCCGGTCGAACGTCGCTCTAAGGCCTACAACCTTCAGGCCTACTGTCACTATCATCGTGGTAAGGGGCACGATACCGAGAAATGTTGGAAACTAAAGCACCTTATCCAAGATCTCATTGAAAGCGGGAAAATCCCTTTACCCGGGGGTAAGCCCAACAACAAAGACAACCCATTGGCCACTCATGCCATCTTTCTCGGGGAAGTAGTGGATTGTTCACACCTCACTTCTCCATTTATCTCACAAATAAACGGGATCTGGTGCGATGACGAAGATGATGTCTACCTCACCAAAGGGGAAGCTGTCCCCATCACACCTGAGGAGATTCAGAAGGTTAAGTCCAAAGCTTTAGCCACTAGTCAAGCCCTCATCATTGCTGAACCACTTAAAGTAGAGTCCGCTCCGGAAGAACCAACTCCTGAAAAGGCTCTTGTAAAGCAGCTAAGCAAAACTCGAGTTGACCTCTCTATATGGCAACTCCTAGTTAGCTCCCAAGAACATCGAGAGGCACTCACTAAGGCCCTCGATCAAGTCAAAATCGACTCCATGGCTACCCCGGCTGAAATGGTAGCCACAGTCCTACCCCACCTAAAAAACAGATCCATAGAAGAAGGCCCACTGATCACCTTCTCCAATGCCGATCTACCACCATTTGGGCCAGCCCACAACATGGCCCTCTACATCACAGTTATCTGCTGAGGAAAGTATTTACCCATGACCCTAATCGACGACGGGTCAGCAGTCAATGTCCTTCCCTTGAGGACCGCCAAAGCCCTCGGCATTACTGAGGCCGACTATATTCCAACAGCTCAAACCATTCAGGCTTTTGACGGGAGTCCAAAGTCAGTAGCCGGAGCCACAAAACTCACTATCATAACAGGCCCGATAGAAAAAGAGCTGGAATTCCAAGTGATCGACGTGACTTCTTCCTTCAATCTTCTTCTAGGAAGACCTTGGATCCATGCAACCAGGGCCGTGTCCTCCACTTTGCATCCGAAAATCAAGCTGCCTTTGCGTGACACCGTCATCACTATAGAAGCCACACCTATGACTGTGGCTAATTGCAACACCTCGGGCCGCACCGATCTATGGGGGTTCGATTTCATAGGAGCCATCGAAGAAGATCATCTCTTCCGTCCTTATTTCACCGTCCCCCTAGACCGAATGTTACAGAATCTGGGCTTTCTACCAGGGGTTACCTCAAGGCCCGATCTCCCCGCAGGAAAAATTCTCGAAGTTCTGGACAATGGGAGGACTCAAACGGGCTTGGGCTACACCCTAACTCCAGAAAACATGGGCCAGACTGAAACCAGTAAGGTCACCTTCGTCACTCCAGTATTCGAGACTGCTCAGACCGGCCTATATCGGCCCACACGCCCTGGGGCCCACTTGGCCCAGGACTGCAACTACATACCAGACGACATCTTCGCTCTCATCCAATCCGAAGATGCTAAGAATGCCGAGCCCGCACTAGGGTTACTTTTCGGAGAAGAACTCGCAGTCCCAACGCCGAAGGAAGAGCTAGTCAGCCTCATACTCCGCAGTCGCACCTTTGATCCGTCCAAACTAATTTCGGAGGTCGGGTCCGGAACCAGAGCTTGGAGGAAAACTGTCAAATGGACTGACAGTCAAGGAAAAACTTACAAGCTGATCACAGGAGAAGGAGAAATGCCAGAATCTGAGTCTGAGTCTGAGTCGGAGTCCGAGTCAGAGTCTAAGATTGAGTCTAGTGAGTCTGGTGCTAGGGTCAATCCTGTAACTCCCTCTCTTCCTTTAGCCATTCCTGGTGCCTCGGGGTCTGTCCCGGGCACCCTACCTATCCCGCCACTGACTAGTGATCAGATGGCAGCTCTTTTCGAGCTCTTTTCTCAATTCATGATCAATAATAACAACCGTTCTGCTTACGACTTGTCTCATTTTCAAAATTTCAAAAATTTTATGTGCAATGACATTGAGAAGCCCGACGAACAGGTATTTTTACCCCCATATCTGATCGAGCAACTAGAGCAAAGGGAATCCCGCAATCCGGTAATCGAAGACACCGAATCCATCAACCTGGGAACAACCTTAGAACCTCAGATGCTTAAGATAGGGTTATCCTTAGATCCCGAGGAGAAACAACAATTCATAGTTCTCCTTCAAGAATTCAAAGACGTCTTCGCATGGTCCTACAAGGACATGCCGGGGATTGATCGCGAAATAGCCGAGCACCATATACCGATCAAGGAAGGGTTCAAGCCGGTTAAGCAAAAACTCCGACGCATGAGGCCCGAATGGTCCCTCAAAGTCAAGGAGGAGGTCGATAAACAATTCAAGGCTGGGTTCATACGAGTCTCCGAGTATCCAGATTGGGTTGCAAATATAGTACCAGTCCCTAAAAAGGATGGTAAAGTTCGTGTCTGTGTAGACTTTCGGGATCTTAACAAAGCAAGCCCGAAAGACGATTTTCCATTGCCACACATCGATATACTGGTGGACAACACAGCAGATCATGCCCTTCTATCATTTATGGACGGGTATGCGGGATATAATCAGATAAAAATGGCAGAAGAAGATATGGATAAGACCACCTTCATCACACCTTGGGGTACTTATTGCTATACAGTTATGCCATTTGGTCTCATCAATGCCGGGGCCACCTACCAACGAACCGCCACGACTTTATTGCATGACATGATGCATAAGGAAGTGGAAGTCTATGTGGACGACATGATAGTCAAATCCAAAGACAGGAACGGTCACATCACCGCCCTGAGAAAATTCTTCACTCGACTTCGCAAATACAACATGAGGCTAAACCCTCAGAAATGCAGTTTCGGAGTAACATCTGGCAAATTACTGGGTCACATCGTCAGCCAACGAGGTATAGAAGTCGATCCAGCCAAAATCAAGGCCATCACCGAGATGCAACCCCCTAAAACCGAAAAAGAGATAAGAGGGTTTCTCGGAAAAGTCCAATACATTAGCAGATTCATCTCAAAGCTAACCATGGTGTGTGAACCGATCTTCAAGAAGCTGAAAATAGGGGAACGGTTACTATGGGATGACAACTGTCAAACAGCCTTCGATAGAATCAAGGAAATTTTGGCCTCACCACCGGTCCTAATGCCACCTCAGCACGGCCTGCCCTTGTCGCTATACCTAACTACGACAGAGACAGCCATGGGGGCTATGCTAGCTCAGACGGTCAATTCCGAAGAACGAGCCATATACTACATCAGTAAGAAGTTTTTAGAGTACGAGTGTAAGTACACTATGCTCGAAAAGACATGTTTAGCTTTGGTCTGGGCCACTAAGAAGCTCCGGCATTACATGCTCAGCTACGAGGTACAGGTATTATCCAAAATGGATCCAATCAAATACCTCTTCGAAAAGCCCATCCTCAACGGCAGGATATCAAGATGGACCCTGATGTTGGCAGAATTCGACCTAAAATTCGTACCACTGAAGGCCATCAAAGGACGAATAGTAGCCGAATTTCTCGCTGACAGTCCCATAACCGAGGAAGGACACATCGACACTTGGTCCTTCCCAGACGAAGACATTTTCCACACTGATACTGAAGCATGGGACTTGTACTTTGACGGGGCATCCAATTTTCGAGGATTTGGAGTCGGAATTCTCCTAATCTCACCAAAAGGGGAACATACTCCCGTATCCATCAAACTAGACTTTGACGTCACTAATAACGCCGCTGAGTATGAAGCATGTATCCACGGGCTACAAGCCGCCGCCGACTTAGGGGTCACAAACCTCCGAGTACACGGTGATTCATCCCTGGTCATTAATCAAGCGCTTCAAAAATGGAAAACTCGGAATGCTAATCTCGTGGCCTACCAGGCACGAGTACGGGATCTCGAGAAACAATTCCACAAGGTAGAATACATATACCTACCTCGGGAAGAAAATCAATTCGCAGATGCACTTTCAAAACTGGCATCTTTACTAAACATTCCCGACCATATGACCAGTATGCCAATCTGCGTCGAAAGACGATCCGAGCCAGCTTATATCCACGACATCGAAGAAGTCGAGATACCTGATCCTGAGCCATGGTATCAAGCTGTGCTGACATACCTAGCAACCGGGGAATATCCACCCGGAGCTGACAACCGAGCCAAAAAGGCCCTGCGAAGACTGGCAACCCAGTTTATCCGCACCGACGACGGGCAACTCTACAAAAAGACAGCACAGGGGGCTCTCCTCCGATGTGTCGACAAGACCAACGCCGAAAAGGTTATGGCTGAAGTACATGATGGCGAATGCGGTCCACACATGAACGCCCAGATGCTGGTCCGGAAGATCATGAGGCTCGGTTACTACTGGAATAGCATGGAAACTGATTGTCAACAATATGTTAGACATTGCCATAACTGTCAGATTTTTGCCAATGTACAGCATATGCCACCATCCTTGCTATACACCATGACATCACCATGTCCATTTTCAACGTGGGGAATCGACATAATTGGAAAGATAAACCCCTCGGGAACCGGAGGACACTGTTTCATTTTGGTAGCAATCGACTATTTCACCAAATGGGTCGAAGCTGAATCCTATCGTATTCTCAACGCTAGCCATGTTGCCAAGTTCATTCAAAATAAGATAATATGCCGGTATGGGATCCCTCATGAATTCATTAGTGACCACGGGACCCATTTCCAAGCCGAAACAGCAGCCTTGCTAACCAAGTACAAGATTCAAAGGCATACATCTTCACCCTACCGACCCCAAACCAATGGAGCGGTAGAAGCAGCTAATAAAACAATTGTCACCATACTAAAAAAGATGGCTGATAATTATCGAGACTGGCCCGACAAAATACCATTTGCTCTTTGGGGATACCGAACCTCGATTTGTACTGCGACCGGGGCAACACCGTATTACCTTACATACGGCATGGAAGCTGTCCAACCTGTTGAGTTAGAAGTACCGTCACTCAGAATCCTACTTGAAAGCCAAGTACCTGAAGCTGATTGGGTTCGAGCACGATATGACTCGCTAGTCCTTTTAGACGAACGACGATCTCGTGCCCTCAATAATATTCAAATCTATCAAAAGAGAATCCAACGGGCCTTCAACAAAAGGGTGAGGCCCAGAAACATCAAAGAAGGAGATTTGGTCCTCAAATCAATTCGAGCCTTATTACCAGTGGACCCAAGGGGAAAATTCAAACCTAATTGGGCTGGGCCATATCTGGTAAAGAAGATTCTATCAGGTGGAGCGGTAATGCTAACGGATCTGGACGGGAACGAGTTTGTCAACCCAACTAACCTGGACCAGCTGAAACGCTATTACCCTTAACCCACCTTTCTCAATGTCATTTGCAAAAGTTTATTAAAAAGACATCTTTTTCAAACTTTTAAAGACAAGTCAAAAGCTAGAATTATTTATTCTACTGTTTCAAACATCTTGAACCAATAGTCTTGATGTATTTCGAAATTGCAAATTAATTCAGTCTGAACTACGTTTGTTTTGATTCCATTTATTGTGGATACGTAGGCAGCCCGTCAAAAGGGCACAACCACTGCAATCGAAAAAAACAGGAACGGTTCTTTAATAAACCTTTCTTTATTTCAAAAAAATAGATAATAAAAAAAATATATCATCACAAAATAAATAGTATTAATACTTAAATAATAAAAACTAGGGCATTTTTCCCTTTCCTTTGCCCTTAGCCTCCTTTTCGGTCCATCGGCGTCGAGGTGGAGGTGAACACTCCCTAATCACCAAGGGAACCTCCTTAGCCCGGGCTCGTTTCTTCAAACTCGACCCCCCAGTCACCTCGTTGTCACGCGGGTCTAGCCTATCTCGGACCGCCGTCCTCGGCCCGAGTCTTCCCTCCAAATCACTAGCACCAGTCTCATTAGTCTGAGTCTTAGGTTTTGACTTGGAATCCAACCCAGATTCAGCAAAGGTAATGGGAGTCTCCTCGAAGAACCGTCTATTATTTTTGGCCGATTCTCGGCGGGCCAAATCAAGAGCTTCTTCGGTCTTCAAAGCTTTACGGGCCTCCTCGGATTCTTCAGAAGCCCATTTGCGATATGATTCAGAAACCCAAGTGGTTTGACAAGGGCGAGGTATAGTCCATATGATGCGAGTGAACCAACGTTGTAGCCACGTGTCACACATAGCGTCCGTCAATTGGATCGAAACGCTAATTATTGCCTCAGTCTCAGGGATCTCCTGAAATGAACCGAACTGTCTTAAGATACGGTCCGGATAAATATGGACAGTCCAGTCCAAAGACAAAATCACCAGGTAACGGGCTTTGTCTCTCCTAGCTAACCCCGTCAGCCTTGAAAGGAACCACCAAATGACGTTCCACCGGATCAAAGGCCCACCATGAAATGTTAGCTCTTCATCCCAAAATTTTTGAGTTACGGGATGACTTGGTCTTATTCGGCGAGACCTTGAACCAATCTGATTACTCCGATATTTGGGTGTATTCACCGGGGGCTCCATGATCGATAGACGCTCGAATAACCAGGTCTGCAAAATTTTCGAAAAGTCAAAAACTTTCGAAAAATCAAAAAATTCGAAAAAATTCGAAAAATCGGAAAAATTAAGAATTTTCGTAAAAATTCAAAAAAGCCGGCAAAATCAAAAAATTCGAAAAAAACCGGAAAATTGAAGATTTCGAAAAAAAACCGGGAAATTCGGGATTGTCGTAAAAATCAGGAAAATCGGGCAATTATTCGAGGAAAAAGATTAAATACCTGCAAAAGACGGATGCTCCCTGTCAATTGTTGATTTGGTTCAAGCCTCCTAGCGTCAAGGCCCATAATAATCTCCCCAGTTATCAGCCAAGCTGGGCTGTGACCTGTCTCCATCTGATCAACTATGCTGATCAGCCTGATCTCACCTAAGCATGAGTCAGCATCCATTCGACCTTCGAAGGCGTACCTGTGCAGCATACAAAAAGCAAAGGCCCTACGCCTATGGGTAGAAGTAATTCTTTCACCCACTGGGTTCATAAATTTCTCAGCCAGGTCAAATAAGGAAACTGAATTTCCTTTCACCATACGGGCCGTCTCAGCATGTGACAACCCTAGAAAATCCCTCAGCCTCCTCCTTGGATCGGGATAAAATGGGGGAATAGCAGGACGAGCATTAGGGCACCACCCTCCAATAGCTGCTATCTCTTCAGGAAGAGGACATATTTCTCCTCGAGGAAATGCAAAAACATGAAAGGTAGTATCCCAAAAGGCTAAGCAAGCATCAAGAAAATGCGAATCTACCCTAAGTCGCTGAAGTGGGAATAAAGCCACAATTCCCATTTGAGTTAATTGGACTCTGTCTTCATCTCGGAAATCCTGGGCCCACGCATGAAGCATTGCGGTCAAATGGTCAATACCCATCGCAAGAATAGTTTCTTTTATTTTATCCTAAAAAGTCTAAGGGATTTCGAGATAAAAGAAAGGATTTGGGTGAGAATATGAAAAATAAAGGAGCCAAAGCTCTCTATTTATAATAGAGAATATCCCTCTTCCTAGTCATCACAGGAATAGGATTTTACTAATTTTTCTCCTTCACCTAGGCGTACAAGGAAATTCCCAATATCTGTGTCAGAATCCGATTAGGAATCAAAGTCATCCCAAGCATCCTTATTTCCAAAAAAAAATTTCAGCCTTTTATTTTCAAAATTTTCGAAAAAATCATCTTTTTCCCCAGCACGAGTCAGTGTTTCGCCTAAATGTTACATACAAATTATGTCAGCATACAGGTACACTCAAGACTCCCCGAGAATTCTAAGTTCCCTAATGGGAAAGCTCCTGCGCAATTCTAAGACAAGATATATCTGCAAACAGGTATACCCACAGCTTCCTAGGCAAGCTCCCGCGACATTATCAACATCAACTCAGGTATGATTTCTATTCCATGGCTGGCGAGCCCTTCACGCAGGTTTAATGGACCCTAAACGACCCGATCGGAAGTCTGCCAGGTTTTAATCCTTGATTGACCTGGTAGCTACTCTGACTTTTGCCTTGTCCAAGCCTCAGTCAGAGTGGGGGCTCTGTAGACACCCACATTTTGACCGCCAGGTGTCTATAGTAGTTCCCGCCAAACACCCGATGATGATAGGACGTAAACGTGCTTTGACAGACTCGGATATGGGCTTGTAATCATGGACATCTGGTTTAGACATTTTAAGGAGTACAAATCTCATAAAACGGACCTCAAATCCAGGCCCAGTGGGTCGTTTCGAGTCAAATAACACTAATTTTGGTCGAAACCGTCGCCAGGGGTAAAACCGTCTTTTAGCGACCGAGTCAAAACCCGGTCAAAGATATTTCCCGAGACTTGTGGACCGACCGTGATGTCTCACGCGTCCCACTTCTACCCAAATTCCTACAAAAATCAGCCTTCACAAATATTAAACAATTTCGTTTAAGGTAGAATTCGATCTCAAGTAGGAATTCTATCCGGAAACCGAAACGGAATACCACCCGAGCTCAGATACTCGGCTGAAACAGCCGAGATATCACCCCAGCCAGCCAAGTTTTTGGCTTCTTCTCTAAGAAACGAGAAGTCTATTCCTTCACGAACTCTCGTATTTCCTATCCAAACCGGTGTTTCTTGTCACACAAGTAAGATCACCTCGGTTCCTATAAATAGGACCCTTCCTTCAACCTCAAAAAACACAGAAAATCGACGAGAAAAACACGATTCATACACAGAAAATTAACCGGAAATCACACCGAAAAAATACCATCAGCAACACCGAAAAGCCAGCCAAAAGCGACATCCAAAATCCCGACGTTATCCGAAATCCCGAAGACTAATCCGTCCTACCATCCGGCCGAATTCCACGCCACACACACACTCCAAACCGATACACCTTAAATCACCCACATCATCTCGACGCTCCCGTGTCTAAGCCACCGTCCGACGAGCTCTATACCGAGAACACAAAGAATGTAGGTTGAGGGTGTAAATCAAACCCGTCTCTTCCCTTTTCTCTCTTCTTCATCTCGTTTTTATGGGTCCTGCGTCGGTCTCTTTTTTATTTTCTAATATCGATACTACTAAAACTATTTTCTTATATCGAATATTCTTAAAATATGATATCGATTCTATATAATCGAATATCATATCGAAAAGAATTATATTAAGTTTTCGACGAAATCGTTACATCTTTTTACAACTTTTCGTTCAAAATCTTTTTTCTATTTTTTCGTCCAAAAACAAACTTTTTCAAAACTTTTTCTAAAGTCGTTCCGACTATTCGATATCGATTTCATAATCGAATATCGAATACGACGAATATCGAAAATATAGACCGAGTATAAATTAATCCATATTTGTACGCGATTTATAACAATTTTCGACAAAAAAATAAAAAACGGACAGACTCGCGTGCGAGTCGCGCCCGGTCCAGGCGACTCGCGCCCGAGTCTGACCCGAGTCTACTTTTTTAAGTTTTCGTTCGTTTATTTTTATTATTTTACGAAACGATTTCTAAATTTACATCTTTTCCAAAACTATTCTAAATATTCGATAATCAACTATCGAATATAACGAATATCGAGAATATTAAGTCGAGTACGAGTTATGCGATATTCGTACGCGATTTAATCAAAATTTTCCGAAAAACGTTGTCGATTTCAGGCCGCCACGCGACCCGCATTGATCTCGGGCGAGTCGCGCGGCTCTCGGCCGAGACCCTTCTTTTTTTTATTTTTCATTCTTTCTCGAACATCGTTTTTTATACAAAACAACGTTTTTAGTAATATTTTTCAGATTTCGATTAATTCTTATTTTCTCGATTTCATATATTATTATTCAATCGTTACTAACCCGTTTTCTCGTGTTTGTAGCAACTTATTCTCATATTTTCTTTTTATCGTTTTATTAGACTAAAACGAACTCACATGCTAAATAACTTTGACGTTAGTAGATTAACATGCATTAAACGACTAGCAACCCATTTATTTACTTTTCCTCACATGTCTTAGGAAAATAATCTCTGCATATCATTTCATCGTCGAACTAACGCGTGTACACCAAAATTGAACGATATCTTAGTAAAGGCCGCTAAGTGCGGGCGGGGTTCGGTGTTCTCGCTGAACTTCCCAACACGTACCCTCACCCCTTACTCAGAACCATGGTTTCCGGATGTCCGAATCCATTGGCAACGAGAGTCATTCAATATACGATTAACCGCCCAGTCGGCATCGGTATCGATATGCTAAGGGACGAACCCAATAAACTCTGACATCGGAAATGGGCCAGGCTTTAAGTATGGCCCACTACGACATAGAGTGGGTTCGAACGGTTCTGAATAACCATAAAATTCGGTGGCGACTCCTACTTCGATTTAAAATTCTATTCGATCCATCTCATATGGAAATTCTACGCCTCCCCAAAACCCGCGCTTCGCCGCGTCGGGGTGGACCTATGTCATGTCCACAATATTTAATGCTTACCCGTCTCGAAGCTCTTCAGTGTCATTAAGAAAGCAATAGTCAAGGACATCTTTTCTAAGCTTTACATTGGGGACAACAAGTCCTTGTAGTCAAAGAAGAACTTAGACACACCAAGCTGAAAGACATTAACTTGCCCGCAGTCTATGCTACACCCTAGATCATCGAGAATGACACCCTTATACTTAGGTATAACGGTCGAATGCAAAAGATACAAATCTATCATAGACCTGCTATGAAGTGATTCACCCGAAAATGCATTTGTCACGGTGCGAGATATGACATCATTTAATGTAACGAAGTTCGCACTATACTCCACCATCTGTAGGACAGAAGTACCAGCATTGTCACTTCCCTCCTCCTCACGTACATCCTTCTTATCCTCTCGCAACTCCATCTCCTTACGGAATGTATCAAATGATGGGAGACTATCTCCAGCCCGTCTGAGTTCTTCGGCTTTCTCGCTAACATAATCAAAATAGCGGAGGAAAGCAGAATTGTTTTCGTCCATGAACTGGGGGGTCTGGGATAGTATAGAAGACACCTGAGAAGCATCATTGCCACCATCTTGCCCAATCTCAGCTAACATTGCATCTCTTTGTTGCTTGTATCTATGATAAAAAATATCAACGTCGCTCTTCATGATCAAGCAATGTGCTTGAAAAGACTGCAAGTGGAGAACATATATACGTTACTATAATTTGTGAGTAGAATGAATTCAGTTGGTGATAGAATAACAAACTTATTACTTTAAAATATCCAAATAACTTAATAAACTTCATAGCCATATATATATATATATATATATATATATATATATATATTGTTTAAGTAACTGTGATAATTATACAGGTTGGAATACAATAACCTAATTTCAGCGTTAGAATAACCGACAAACTACTACATAATAACTGAATTAAAAATGTAAAACAGGTGGTAAGTATGTAAGATGACGTAAACAAATCATTAGAAATTGTAGAGAAATTAACATATACACAATATTGTTAGAGGCAATAAAAGTACATTAATAAGTTGGTTACAATAATTGTACAGTGAAGATGAAAAAAAATAACTGTTATTCTACTATAAAATAACTGCACTATTGTATTACAATAATTATTCAGTGAATATAAAAAAAGGATAGATTGTTTACCATGGATAGAATAATGGTTTTTCTACTATAAATTAACTGCACTATTGTATTACCGGTGCTTGTATAACACATTAATCGGCCACTTGCATATAAGATAACACATGGTCAACCAATACTATAAAATAACAAACTTCGTTTTAGAATAACCAATAGATCACTAAAAAATATCTAAATCAATACTAAAGAATAACTTTGTGGACAACTTCATAATTCAAGCAATAGGATAACCAAATGACTACTACAAAATAACTAAATCAAAGCTATAAAATAACTGACATTGACAAGTAAGACGGTCACAAACAAGGTAATAACAAAAACTAGACCAGTTAACAGCTAGCTTAAGACATCCAGTAGAATGATAACCATGCATATAGAAATATAACAACCACTTTTGTGCATTATAATAAAAAAGAGAATCGTATTCATTACATCAACTGCCCTTGTTCGTATTGCATCGTCTGTTTCAAATTCTTCAGGGAGTTCCATGTAATTTTTTTGGCCTTCCTTAGTACTTACTCCTTGCTTTAGCGAACCGTCAACGCGTCGGAAACCTAATAAATTACATATTATAGTATGAATATAAATCCTTAGATGACTATATAACTACATACTACCAACAAAAAATTCACAAGTTAGGGTAGAACATACTTTGTATTCCTTTTGATGGTTGATTTTGACAGATAGGGTATACATCTGCAATGTATTTCCCATTCCCCAATGAACTGGCCTTCATCTCCGCATTGGCCCTCTCCCGTATCGGAATGTCTGTCCAATGCTTTATTAGTGGGACATCGGACGGAGACGATTTTCCCTGAAACGACATTCTATGGAAGTACGCCATAATTACAACAATAATACAGCCACGGAGTGTACTGTGGCCGTTCCTGCATGCATCTATGGCTGACGTTAGTCGAGAAAATACATACTCGCACCAGTCATGTTGTCGGATAGTTGATGGATTATGAACAGCTTTTAGGAGGGCAAGGTCAACCGAATGGTATGATGTTGGCGCAAGGAATACGGACATCGCATAGAGCACAAACAAGCGTTTGAACGATTCTCCCCCGTCGTCCTTCTTGTCATCTAATTTTCTATATAACTGATGCACGAGCACTGCTTTGCTCCCTTCCACTCCAAACTCTTTTCGGAAATCACGTTTCATAGTGTCCTGGGATGACAAATTGTTATGTCCAGTTGGTACAATTTCAATTCCGCAATCCCCCATTGGCAACCCAAATATGTCGTGGATATCTTGCTTGGACACCACAAACTTCACCTCCTGTGCCTTGAACATGTGGGCAGCCGCATTAAAGTGCTTGATAAATAAAGGGATGATGTCTAATGGTAGTTTTGTCAATCTCAACTCGAGTAAACCACCAAACCCAATATCAATTACTGCTTTTCTCTGATTTGGCCCAAATTTTGATATCAGCTCAACCAAGCTCTTCGGTCGACATCGCACATCTATGCTATCAGCCCTACGAATCAAACCATGCACAAATGAAGATAAATAAACGATGATAAATAAACGATGAGGATAAATAACACGAAAGAGATTTGCAATATTAGACCAAAAATAGGCAGCAAAAAAAGTAACATACAATGTTATCGATTGAGCTTGGTTAGCCTTCTTTGGCTCAATCTTTATAATATCTTTCTTAGACCGTTTTTTTTTTGTTGAACCATCATCACCTGACTTACGTTTTCGGGCGTTTTCTGCTTGATTTTTTGCCATATCTGTAGAAAAAATTACATGCTTTAGAATAATTAACAACAAAAGTTGACAAAACAATATAACGGTAGAAAAATTGAAAATATAACTGACATTAACTATATTTCAAAAAAGGTTATTATAAGTTCAAATGGTTTAATTAGTTTTAATTAGCCTAATTAAAGTCATGTGCATGCGTATTGAAATATAATAACTTGATTTAAGCATTACAATTACTGAAATTTATGGTGAGAAAAGAAAAGAAGTTTACTAAACTACTTACAATAACTGAATATGCACCTTACAATAATTGAAATTGGGGATTAGAATAACAATAACAAATTTGTTAGTAATGTATATATTAGTTTACAATAATTATTATTGTACTATACAATAGTTGTTATTGTACTATAGAATAATTGTTAATTAACAAAAATATAACAGTAGAAAAATTGAAAATAAAAATTGAAAATATAACTGGCATTAACTATATTTCAAAAAAGGTTATTGTAAGTTCAATTGGTTTAGTTAGCTTTAATTTGCCTAACTAAAGTCATGTGCATGCGTATTGAAATATAATAACTTGATTTAAGCACTAAACAAATTACAATAACTGAATATGCACCTTACAATAATTGTAATTGGGGATTAGAATAACAATAACAAAAATCGTTATTAATGTATAGATTAGTCTACAATAATTGCTATTGTACTATAGAATAATCGTTATTGTACTATAGAATAAATTTTAGTTAACAACTATATAACAGTAGTATCTTTCAAAGGTACTCTCTTCTCTACTCTCTTCCTCCCTCATTCCTAGTTATTTTACTTGTTTAATAACTTCAATTCAATAAGATGACGGTTGAGACTCAACTAATATCGACAATTTAATTAGTTAATTTGATTCATATGGGTGTTTTTTTGATTAGATAATCTGAAATGGGTTCTACAATTTTACCCACTTCATCATCTGCTTCTCTGTCTCTCCAAATTTCTCTACAGGTTCTTCATTCATTCAATTTAGTTGGGTAATCAGCAATTTTATCAATTTATGCATAATTTTGGAATTAATTTTTGATTATGGGCAGGGAAGAATTAAGTTGAGCAGCTGTGATTCTAGTTCTTTTCTTAAAGGAGATAAGAAGAATGTTTCATTCAAATTGCAGGTAAAATTTGATTGAATTTGATCATGAGATCATCTCTTTCGACCTAGAATTTCACTTTGTTGGATGTAATTTTGGATAAAGATTGCATCTTTTTCAGATTTCAGCAAACGCAAACAGAAACGCAAACGCAATATCAGTTTCGGTATCAGCAAACGCAAACGTAATACCAATTCGTTTCGTTTCTGTATCAGTGAGATTGATACAGTAGGATCGATACGATAGAATAGCAGTAATATTGAAGAACAGTAAGATTAATTCAGAAAATTAAAGAGCATCAGAAATAGCAGTAATATTGATACGATCATCAGAAATAGCAGTAATTTAAACATCATCAGAAATACAGTAATTTGAAGATCATCAGAAATATAGTAAGATTGATACGATAAGAACATCAGAGATTGGGTAAACGAAATTTAAAGACCATTGATGAGCGTTGATGAATAAATAACAGTACGATCGTTGATGAATAAAAAGTACGATTGAATAACATTAATATTGAAATTGATACAAAGAAAATAAATTAAAAACCTGATTACGATCGTTGATGAGCGTTGATCGAAATTGATACTTTCAAGTTTATCTTTTAATCTGATTATGATCGTTGATGAGCGTTGATGAGGGTGAGCGATGAGGGTTTTGAGCGATCGAAATTGAGGGTTTTGGTGAGCGATGAGGGTTTCAATTTCGTTTTTTTTTTGAGCGTTTTGGTTAGGGTTTTGTGAGCTGTGAGCTTTGTGTTTCAAGTTTATCTTTTAATCTTAACCCTTGAATTACTTAAATCTGAATGGTTGAAAATGCAAGGTAAATTGTACAAAATCATTAAGGTGGTAAAAGATCCTTTTTCTATATATATATATATATATATATATATAGAAGTGAGATCAGGTGAGTCCACTTATATATGTTGAGTCCGTGAGTCCCCATCTTAGCCCTTGATTCAAGGTTAGATTAATGGGCAAGATTTGATCTCATAATTAAGGAAATAACTAACAAATTTGGTAAATATATTATTTTTCTCTCTCCTCCTTAATTATCTCAATGCAAATCTTTTCTCTCTCTTATCAATCTTTTTAAATGTCTTTTTCTCTCACACAACAAGTTTTTTCAAAATTAAGTTTTTTTCATTTTCACCAAAAAATCATCATTTTCCTACTGCCATTGTACGTATGTTACTATGTTACTGCCATAATTCATAAACTATGTTACTTTAACTCATATAACGTGTTACTTTAATTCATGAACTGTGTTACTTTAACTCATAAAATCTGTTACGTTTAATATATTCTCTTGCAAAAACTATTACTCTAACTCATACAATGTGTTACTCTAATTCATGAACTGTGTTACTTTAACTCATAAAATCTGTTACGTTGCATAGTCTCTTGTAAAAACTGTTACTCTAACTCATACAATGTGTTACTTTAATTCATGAACTGTGTTACTTTAACTCATAAAATCAGTTATGTTGCATAGTAGTCTCTTACAAAAACAGGAGTTCCAATTAACAAAAAGAACAATGTTTGTTTTTATTAAGATACTCCAAAACAAAAAGTGGTACAAGATTCCAACTAAATCAACTCCATTACAATTCCAATGTTTCACATTTGTTACTCATAATGTCCTACTTATAATTATGCTTCTTCTTCATCCTTCTCGTTCTCTCCGTTTTCTTCTTTTTCATCTTCTTCATCATCATCTCAGAAGCTTTGATTTAATCTCACCACCGCACAATGGAGGAAACTCTCACCCACATCCCTACATCATTCATGTGGACTAAAGTAACAGATAACAAGAGTTAAAGTAACAGATGAAGTGCATTGAAGTAACATTGAATTAAATTAACTGAGTATGCTTATACACCAGGTATAAAATAACGAGGTCAGACATTAAAGTAACAGATAGTATGAATTAAAGTAACAGATAATGTTCATTAAAATAACACCAGATAGTTAGTGTAAGAAATTCATATAATGATAAAAAAATGATAGTATGACGCAGTATCTTACTCTTTGATATTGTTTTCTATTTTGAAGGCATCACGTCCCATAATTATAGGAAGTAGTATTTTTTTTTCTTTTTTTTTATATGGCGTTACTCTTTGATATTGTTTCCTATTTTGGTGGCAATCACGTCCCATTATTATAGGAAACAATATCTTTTTTTTAATTATTTTTTTAATATGGCAGTTTCCTAAATTCTTAGGACACTACAATGCACTACAATTAAAGTAACACGACATATAAAGTAACAGATGGTAGACATTAAAGTAACAGATGCTCTACACTAAAGTAACACTAAAGTAACAACTGGAGTGTATTAAAGTAACACGGCATATAAAGTAACAGATGGCAGACATTAAAGTAACAGATGCTCTACACTAAAGTAACGCAGTATATGAACTACAATAACTCAATATATTGTAAACGTAAAACTAATAATTGAGTAACATCTTAATGACTTCCATGGCGATTCCAGTATAAATTACAAAACATATATACTCACCGTTTGTGTGTTTTACGATTTGCATATGAATCTATGATGAATAACACGACCATGAAAACAATATCAACATGAAAATTGACGCAAAACATGAACACAAATTGACGCAAATTAATCAAAATAATGAATAAAAATTGACGCAAAACATGAAAGCAATATCGAAACTCACCATTGTTATACTCGATGAGTTGTTTATCAACCGTTAATGAAGATGTCGCGATCATTGAATTCATAGTAACGAAATTTCGAGCACATATTTGATTGAATGAATGAACGTGATGATCGATGAAAGCGTTTTTTTTAAAGGTTTTGATGAACCTGTGAATGAACGTGAATGAATGAATGAATGAGGAATGATTGTAATTATGGGAGTTATTATTTCCTAAAATCATGGGAGTTATTTTAGGATACTAAATCTTCCTCTCTTTTTTCCTTTTTTTTTTAAAATACAAAATATATATTAGGATGCATCTTGTCCATCCATCCTCATCCCATCCAACGGATGGGATGAGGACTTAGGGACTCAACATATATAAGGGGATTCATTAGAACCCATCTCTCTCTCTCTCTCTCTCTCTATATATATATATATATATCGTATGTGCACAATATTTGTATTTTATCATGTGGCCAAAACAAAAATGATAGATGTGACATGACACAACTGGTGTCTCATATAAATAGGCAAGACCCTTTAATATTTCTTACGAGAATATGACTATATTACACTTTGAGTATTTTAAACAGCGTAATTTATCCATTTCACGCGTATAGTTAATATATTCTACTTCATTCTTTCCTTAGTACCAATATAATAATCTTTCAAATTTCAAGTTGCAAATTGATGACATAAATATTAACATCGATGCATAGAATTTGTTAGCATAACATAACACTCTTTCTTAGAGTATTTTAAACAACGTAATTTTATCCATTGTACGCGTATATTGAGCATTATGTCTTTAATTTATTCCGGTGGACCAATGTACTGGTCTTGCAAACATCAGGTTGCAAATCAATATCAAATATATTACCATCCTTTCATCATGATGGCAGAGAACGATCTAACAGGACGTTTAACATTACAAGTATGGGTACAATATATCATTCATACCACATGTGATAAGTAAGTTTGAGAATTGCATAACTTATTAGCAAGTTATATTCTCGTAACATGATGGCACAACAATTATGAATAATAAGATAGATTAACAATCATACAACCAAAAAAATAATTGTTTAATGCACGTAGTACAATAAAAATGTACAGTCAAACTAATGCATAGATAAAATAGGAGAAAATCATTACAATAAGAAAATAATCCTCCATGCGTCGTAGCAAACTCGACATAGTTAACAAATACGGAGTAAACAATCAATTTATCAACTAATCAATCATAAATATGAGTAAAATTACAACAAAGATCATGATATCAAATACTCTGTAATAGCACGAATTTATTTATAGAACTCTACGTAATAATTATGCATGTACACCAAGTCACCAACAATTACTACTAGTCTACTACAAAAAACATACAGTAGTGAAGGATGAAATGAATATGCAATATAATGACATGATTATGTTGTTGATTTTTCCCACAATACAAAACCAAGATGAAGCTAATATTTTGATAAGTGTGGTTTGTAGTGCTTATTCCCTGTGTTCGGTCCCGGTTTCTCTTGTGGAATCGCTCTTTAGAGCGATTTTCGAGGCTACTTACGCTTCTTCTAGCTTGTTTTAGGATCCAACGGCCTATCATGGAGAAAGGGAACGATTAAGAATCATTTTCGACGCATTTGGAGCCAACGAAGAGAAGCGACGATCACTCGGTGGCCTAGACTTGATCCCGAGCCCTTGGGACCCATTCCCGAGCCCTCGAGACCCATTTCCGAGCACCGAGAATTGATGAGAAGCCTAGGGAGAGCAAGTGGGGACCTATGAGACCATATTTGAAGACTACTAGACCCATCCCGGTCGGGACCACATCCATCTCGACCGGGATGATGAGCAAAGAAGAAGACGGCCACTGGAGTGTGATCTCGGCCGAGATCACCTCCATCTCGGTCGAGATCACCTCCATCTCGGCCGAGATGGGCCCAGCAAAGAGCTGTTTCGTTTTTCCTTCTTCCTTATTCATTGTAACCCTCCACAAAGCGGTGAAAGAAGCACCGGTTAGGGACTCAAGGTAAGTGACAACGTTCCCAATCTAATGACACAAATCAAAATGGACAAAACCCTAATAGTATGACGACAAAGCATTGAAAACGTAGATAACTTACCTGGGTTCCTCCTAACCTTCTAAGAACGTACCACGGGACGATAGGCGGGATGGAAAAAGGATGAACCACGGAGTTAGTCGACACTGTAGGTAAGTGAAGCCCCGCCCCCTTTAGCGATGAGCCAAGAGGGTTGTCCCATGTCCAAAAGTCGCCCAACTAGTCCAAGTAAAAAGGTGGATAAGGTTGCAAAGTGGGGGAAGACCAACTATTTACCGCTATCATCCTTCCTAGGGACTCGGTCCTTTGGTAGGCTCTTCACGGTAATAGTCGAAAAAAGGCTTATTTTTGAGGGTGAGAGTTCTTTTTGTGAGATGATTTTCTTTGGCATTCTTTTCTTTTGCATTTGGCTTTTGAGTTTCTATGCCATTTCTTTTTCTTCTTTTGTATTTTGTTTTTCATTTGTTGTGCCTTTTCATTTTCTTCTTTCTTTTCTTTGTTTCTTTCTTTTCCTTTCTTTTTCTTTCTTTTTCTTGGATTGCCTTTTTGATGAATCATGTATTGTAAGCATTTCTTGCAACCAAGTAAGAGCTTCAACAATTTGCAACTTATTTGTGGAAATGTGTAGAAGGTAGGGAAATGGGTGAGTTGGGGAGCGTCCTTCCCTTCAAACCCACAAAAAGGGGGAAACGTGGACTAATCAAACAATTACGAATAAGGTCACCTAAGGGGCGGGACTCGGCAACCAAGGCCTTTTCACTCTGTGGGTGGTCATAATGGTCAAAATGCAAATCCCGTAGTAAATCCCTAGTAAACTAGGTGGACTCGAGGTAAGAAAACAACGAAATCATTGATTTAAAGTCATTCTACTAGACTAAAGTCCAAGACTCGACTCACATCAATAGAAAGGGAAAGTAAACACTCGTGCACTAGCCTCAAAACCGGGTTTTCGAAAACCTCTTATTACACACTAGACACGACTAAACAAGACCAAACAAAGACACAACAAAAATGAAAGGAAAAGAGACAAACACAACAAAACAAAACAAAACACAAGAAAAGAGAACAAGCACACAAAGAAAATAAACACCACCCCGAAACTTCCAAACAAGTCGCCACATCAACCACAAACTTCACAAAGCTCCACCCGAGCACACACCATCACAAATCTCCTCCAAACTCCACAAAAAAGGAAAAAGGAGAAAGAATTGAAGGGGTATTACCGTATGTCTTGAGCCTTTCAAAACTTATCGAAGATCACGCAACCTACAAGGAATTCAAGGGAGAAAAACACACAACACAACATATATACGACACAAAGACATGAAAGAAAAAGGAACAAAAGAAAATCTTTTTGGCTTTTATGAAAAAGTTTCAAATTTTTAGGGGTTTTTAAAGATTTTTCGAAAAAAACTACGAAAATAAAACTAAACTAGACTAATATATCGCTCCCCCACACTTAAACCGAGCAATGTCCTCATGCTCGATCGGTAGTGTGTGGAGACACTAAAAAGAAGAGAAAAATCGAAAATAAAGCTAAAAATCGAAAATGAAAATGAAGAAAGGGTAGAGTGTGTCCGGCCGGGGTGTAATCAAGTCACCAAGGGCCGAGACAAGAAAAGATATGGATGGGGGAAGGAATAAAAAGAAGAAAATAAAAGGAAATGGGAGGGGAGGGCTATGTGTAATCAAGTCACCTAGCCCGGATTCCGCCTAACTCCGCCTAAATTCTACCAAAGGGAAATAAAAGTGAAATTACTTGCCAATTTGGATCATTGAAATGACTCTCGATGTAGTCACGTCATCGAGAATCGGGAGCAATAATAACCAAGGTCCCCGAGGGACACTAAGACACCAAATACATAAAAGAAAGGAGAACAAACGAATAAAGACTAGCAATAAAAGACGAAAAAGAAGGAGAGTCGCCTACCAAATGGTTAGCAACTCACTAACTCCATCGTCTCAATAATCATAATAGGCACGTTGCTTGTCTTCATCATTGATATTCCTCTTCATGCTCAATGTAGTCGCACGGTTGAAGTTCTAGGCTTGCATTGGTGCAATGAGTTGGGATTCGAGGTGAAACTCGGTGTGTAGTGAAGAGAAGATGAGATGAAGGTATATATATGAAGTGTAGGGGTCATATGATAGTTGAAAGGGTAGGTAGGGAGGTTGGGAGGGGGTACAAAGCGGTTGGGTAGGGCTGAAATGAAGGAACAAAGTTGAATGGGGCTGCAGGGGACCATCCCGGTCGTGAGAAACCTCATCTCGGTTGGGATGGTTCCTTTCCGGTCGGGATGACCATGATCCCGGTCGGGATGGACAGACAGTAGCTCCAACTTTCGTCCACACATCATCCCGGTCGGGATAAAACCCTTCCCGGTCGGGATGACTCTTCTAGTCCTTCAATCCTCTTGAAAGCTCCACCCACAAGTCAACTAATACACTGGGATTTAGAATCCCGTCCCCGAAAGCTTGTCAAAAGCTCAAAAAACCGACTTCCTTGCTCAAGAACCAAGCTCTATCAACAACCACTCCTGTCTAAACTTCATCTTCACTTCACACCTATCAAATAAGCTTAAAACATCCATCAAAATCTCTCCCTCACATCACTCATCAAATAACCAAACGACAAGAATTCCACAAACACACAAATCCAAAAACCACACAAATTCAACTACAAACACAAAGGATAAGGAAAATATATATACAACTCGACGGTTCTTAAGGAACTCCGTCAAACCTAGGATGGTGGCTTCTTCTTTCATTTTTCATCAATACGGCATACAACTCCATCGCCTTCAAGAGCACAGAGTAACAAATCAAAGGCTAGTGAAATATCTTCAATCAAGCTCATGGAGTACCAATCCATACTCCAAGGTTCCTCACAACCTTGCCTAGAAGTTCCCGGGGCATCCCGATCTACTAAGTTCAACGGCTTGAACTTGTACTTTCGATCCTTCGATATATACCGAAACTTCATATCATCATCACAAGGCCTCAAGGGAGGCTCAACTCTCTTCTTACCAACCAAATTGTCTTCAACCATGTCACATGGGCATTCATCCGCCCCAAGCTCGGAATCATCATCTTCACTTCCACACAAGTTGTTGTCTTTCAAGCTTCCACTCGACTCTTTCCCTAGATCTTTGTCATTAAAGGCGTGGATCATATTACATGACTCTTCATATGTAGGCGAGGTGTTGCCTTGGAGGTCAAACACTATCTTCTCATCGCCTAGCTCAAAAGTAATATTACCCTTTGACATCGATCATTGCACCGGCGGTATGTAAAAATGGGCGCCCAAGTATAATAGGAGTGATAGCATCCTCCGGCATGTCAAGCACAAGAAAGTCGACCGGAATGAAGAATTTCCCTATTCTTAATGGCACATCCTCTAACATTCCTAATGGTCAATTAAGCGAACGATCGGCCATTTGGAGTGTGATCGAGGTACATTTAAGCTCTTTAATCCCAAGTCGCTCACAAATAGAATAAGGGAGAATGCTCACACTCGCTCCCAAATCACATAATTCCCTTTCAATCTTCAAGTTCCCTATGGTGCACAGGATTGAGAAACTACCCGGATCCTTCAACTTAGGAAGTGTAGAGCCTTGTATGAGCTCGCTCACCTCTCTTGTGAACGCTATGGTCTCTTCTTTGGCAAAGGACCTCTTCCTAGCCAATACTTCTTTCATGAACTTTCCATATGCCGGGACTTGGGTAATTAGCTCGGTGAAAGGGATGCTCACATCCAATTTCTTCACAATGTAAACAAACTTGTCAAATTGAACATCTACCTTAGTCTTCATTTGCCTTGTTGGGAAAGGCAACTTGATGTGTATCTTGTCTTGCTCAATAGGTTGGGACTTTTCAATTGACACTTTCTTCTTTCCTTTGTCTTTCTCTTGGGGTGAGGGGAGCTTGTCTTCATTAGGTTTTTCAACCTCCCATAAGACTTGCTCTTCCTTGAGATTTCCCCAATTTTCATTGCCTTGAGATGGAGATTGCACTTCTTTCATTGCTTCATGCTCACTAGGGAACAAGGGAGAATCATAGGATGCACCGCTCCTCAAGGTGATGGCATTCACATGTTCAAACTTCGTCGGTACACCTTGAGGAGGTAGTTGGCCCTTTTGTCTTGAAGAACTACCCGAAACTACTTGAGCTAGTTGGGTTTCAAGCACTTTTACATGCGTATCTCTTGCATTGTTTTCCATTTGAAGGTTAGTATAGAATTCTTGTTGAGCTTTTTGCATCTCCAATTGGCTTCTTTGTATCTCCAAAATTACCTTTTGCATCTCCAGATCTCGAGGTGGAGATTGTTGATTGTGTGGGGTAATGGTACTGACTAGGGGAATGCCATAGTCATGAATTGGAGACCGGCTTCTTTGCTTGTTTTCTTGTTGAATATTTTGGGACCCTTGTTGTTGTTGAAAGTTCCCTTGGAACCCTTTAGAGTTGCCTTGATTTAGGCCTTGAGAGTTACCATGATTATGATTGTGGTAACCTTGGTTGTTGTTTTGGTATCCTTGAGATTGTTGGTTTCCTAGGAAACCACGTTGATGACTGAAGTTCCCTTGATTGTTTTTGAAGGCACCTTGGTTATGTTGTTGGAAGTTGTTGAAAGGCCTTTGATTGCCTTGATAACCTTGGAAGCCTTGGTTGTTGTCCCTTAAGGGAGGAGGAACATAGGATAAACGGTATTGTTGTTGAGCTTGTTGTTGGGAAGCTTGGAACATGTGAGGATTTGGCAAATTTTGAGGCTTGTAGGGGAAGTATGGGAGACCTTGCTTGTAAGCTTGAAAAGCATTCACTTGCTCAATGCTACTTCGACAATAAGACGGCTCATGTCCATGTATACCACAAATCTCACATATCCCATAATAAGATATAGGTGTAACCGTTCCCATAGCATTTACTTGATGAATCGATTGTTGATTGGAGGAACTAGTGCTTTGACCTTGATTAAAGTGATTTTGGAGCTTCTTGTCAATAGCATCCATGTGTGTCTTCAGTTGTGCTCCAAGGTCGGCACTTAATTGTGTAATGACATCAATCTCATGCCTTCCCCATCTACTTTCCTTCCTTGGCCTAGAGTATTGAGAGTTATGGACCGCCATTTCTTCAATTCTTGACCAAGTTTGGTCATCATCCACTTCGGTGAACCTTCCATTGGAGCCCATATTGAGTGTGGCTCTTGAATCCTCATATAAACCGTTCCAAAATTGTTGGACAAAGAACCATTGTGAAAGTCCATGGTGGGGACACGATCTAACCAAAGCCTTGAACCGCTCCCATGCTTCATAAAGGCACTCTTCACCCCGTTGTTGGAAACCGGTGATGGAGGCCCTTAGCAAATTCGTCTTCTCCGGAGGGTAAAACTTTTGGTAGAACGCCAATGCAAGATTTTTCCAAATATCAATCCCCATGGTTGCCCTATCGAGACTCTTGATCCATTGCTTAGCTTTTCCAATGAGAGAGAACGGGAAAAGTACCCAACGAATTTGATCTTGAGTAACCCCGGGTTGAGATATAGCGTCAAAATAATCGGAGAAGATCTCCATGTGTTGATGCGGGTCTTCGGTGGGCAAATCACTAAATTGATTTCTTTCTACAAGTTGGATGAATTGTGTCTTCGCCACAAAATTTCCGGCATAAGCGGCCGGTAAAGTGCTCGGTCCTAGCAAGACATCCTCGGTGAATGTAGAATGAGATGAAAACTTCAGCATTGTTGGATAAGCGGGAGATGATGGTGTAGATGGTGTTATTGTAGATGTTGAAGGAGAACTAGGTTGAGAAGAGTGACTAGAAGAAGTACCAAAGGGATTGATGAAGGTCCCTTCGGTATTGCCTTGAGGTTGTTCGTTCAAGTCAAATCCTTGAGCTTGTTCTTCAATGATATTGCTAGTACCCTGTTGAGAATTTCTAACCCGATCAATCGTCCATTTGCGAAAGGCTCTAATGAGTCTCTCCAGCTCTGGATTCAAGAGCAAGAAGTTGTCTCTCCTCCTAGGCATGCACTACACACTTGGAACAAATGTGAGAATACCTAGTGCTTTATAGGCAGTAGGTAGAGACAATAAACAAACACAATCCAAGACAAAGAGAAAAGGAAGCTATAAGAAACAAAGAAAAAGACTACAAAATATGCACAAAGGATAGAAAAAGAACACAAAACGGTAACTAAGTCTAGCTAATAAGCAAACTAAGTCTAAACATGCACCGTCCCCAGCAACGGCGCCAAACTGATGGTGGGAATTGCCGTGGGTCCCGCCACCAAGTGAATCCAACTAGACCTAATGGATAGCTAGGGTAAGTCGGGTCGAGTCCACGGGGACGGTAATAGGTGTCTAGACTAGGGTCAACTCACAAACAAGACTAAGTAACCAAAACAACACAAAGGGGGACAAACTAACAAGAATTGATTAACTATGATGATTGGAGGGGATGAAAGTAGACTAACAATGAACTAGGTATAACATGAACTAATTGAAGCAACTAGAGCTAAAACAATCAACTAACTAGATGAGAAATTGCTAACAAGAAGGAGAAATCAAATTGGGAAAAGGTAGGGTTAGTTTGGGTTCATAAGTGTAGTAGGATAGTTAGGAAATCGAGGGTGTAAGCTT
Organism: Agrostemma githago; assembly: GCA_958450325.1. Lineage (NCBI taxonomy): Eukaryota > Viridiplantae > Streptophyta > Magnoliopsida > Caryophyllales > Caryophyllaceae > Agrostemma > Agrostemma githago. The sequence goes on along the minus strand of OY288240.1, from coordinate 43,353,339 downwards.
CACCTAGTTACTAAGGTCGGTCCGCGCTCTCGCGTCAAAGACAAAACCCGAATACTCATGCAATATGCTACCCAATACACAAGGATTCAATCACAAGTCAACCACACAATGAGAAGAGGAAAACTAGCATGAGAAGGATGGCCAATTCTACTCAAACATGCAATTCAACAAACACATAGAGTGCTCAACATGTGACTAGTAACAAAGAATCCACCTTTACCCCCAATCAAACCCTAATCACCCATAATCCACACATAATCCCCCTACTAACCCCACAATAAGTCTACTCACACATAATCAAACTAACAATAATACAAGCAAGAGAAATCAACACAAACATCCAAACATTCATTATGAACTAACCAATGAACAATATGTAAAGATTAAAACTTGAATAACTAAACAAGGATTAAGAGAAAAGATAATAAGAAGACTATACCAACTAACAAGAGCATGAAAAGATGAGAACTTGTATTAAAAGAACACCCAAAAATCTCCACCGTTGTCAAGGATTGATGGATTCTTCAAGAGACTCCTTAATACAAGATTAACTAACTAGATTAAGCTAAGATTAACAAGGATTAAGGAAAGATTAAAGTAAACTAAGCTAAGGATGAAGAGAGTCTAATTAGGGTTTAAAATAGTGTAGAGTAATGTAAGGTGCTTAAACAATACAAAGGGAGGGTATTTATATATATGGGTTCACGAGCAAAGGAGAAGAAAAGAAGAAACACGGGCTGTGCTGGCACCTTCCCGGCCGGGAAGGGTGGTGATCCCGACCGGTAAGGGTGGTCCCGACCGGGAAGGATCATCATCCCGGCCGGGATGACCCATCAGTGAAGCTGCTTCCCTTTGCACCTCATCCCGGTCGTGATGCTTGCAATCCCGACCGGGATGGGTCTTGTAGGCTTCAAATGAGATCTCTAGGGTCCCTACTTGCTTCTCATAGGCTTCTCATCGATTCTCGGTGCTCGGGATCGAGTCTAAGAGGCTCGGGAATGGGTCGCAAGGGCTCGGGATCGAGTCTAAGCTACCAATCAAGTGATCGTTGCTTCTCTTCTTTGGCTGCAAATGTGTCGGAAACGAGTCGGAATCGTTCCACCTCCCCAAGATTGGTCTTAGGAACCTAAAATGAACTAGAAGAAACATAAGTAGCCTAGAAACCGCTCCAAAGAGCGATTCCACAAGAGAAACCGGGACCAAACACAACAAATAAGCACTACAAAACACACTTACCAAGAAATCATTTACTTATTAACTGGTTTCTTAAAAACTCATTACGTGTATATATGAAATTCTCGCGGGTGTTTTTGTAACAAGGCCCTACCACTAAGCCTCACGTTTTCCCTACTAATCAAAAACAATTCCCAAATTCTTATTACGTACCTTCACATACTCTTCACTCATTTTCTTCCTCTTTGCTCTAAAAAGAATAATACTAATAACTACTCTACCAACTTGACATACTAAATTCCTCGTCCTCCCTCCTCTCTCTCATTTTGATTAGTTTATATTCTAATTCTTAAGGTATGATTTCATCATTTTTTTAGTTAGCGTTTGTGAATTTTTTTAATTTGATATTTTAAAAACTAGTTTAATATTGTATTATTTTTAATCGTATGATATTATCGTTGCTGATTTGTGAAAATATGATAGATTTTTCTTTGGTATATTTGCTTTTCAATATTAGGCATGATATGATTAATTTAATTATTAGATAATGAAATTGGATTTTTTTTTGTTTGAGTGGTTTTGTGAGGTCTTGTAACCTACTGCTTGATAGTACGTTATGATTTTTTCATTAATATATCTCATAGTTTAACAAAAATAATTTGGGGGTTTAGATGGTAGAAACTTTTACTACTGTTATTATATGATGATATGTAGGAACAAAGCTAGGCATTATTAATTTGGGAGATCAAATGGTCGTGATGTTTAAAAATGCATTGACCTGCATCCCCATTTTTCTTTGCATTGCCTGGTAAGTGAATTGAAGTAGATTTGCAAAAAATAGGAGTAGGCGCATAATGATGAATTGCAATGTCTAGAATTTAGTTGCTTTCTAACATCATAATATAATATACGAAGTATGATGCTATTGCGTGGCGAATTTTAAATATATTTTTCTTCAAATACTGTATGCTAATCCAATTTAATGGCCATTTGATTTAACAATGTTGCAAAGCTGCCTGCTACAGACGTGCAGAAAGGTCTTGTGTCTCCTATGTTGATCATATATCGCTTGGTAAGTCATAACATCAATTGTAGATCATTTTTAAACATGTAACGCCTTTTTTATTTACTTGTTATTCTAGTTTTTCTCCATCAGCTAATGTACATGTATGTGTGTCGACAGGGACTACGTAGTAATGGATTACAAGACGTATTTGTAAAGGCTATCAGCTCGTTAAGCTAATATACATGCACCTGGCAGGGATTAAGTAGTAATGGATTAGAAGACGTGTTTGTTGAGACTAGATAGTAATGGATTATAAGTTATTAGTTTTATAAAAGAGCGTTGATTATATAAAAAAAGGTTTTTCTATGGGATACCCCTCAACTATTGGCTTTTCCAATTGGTACCCCCGCCTTTTTCGAATTATATGGTGTACCCCTAAACTTTACTTATTAGTCCATATCATAACCAAAGTGATAAGTGTATTACAAATACTTTTTTTAAATGAATAATTAACATATTAATCAATCCAATTTGATGCTACAAACCACCTCTTTTTCTTTACCATTCACCAAGCCACCAAATGCCCATCAAAACGCACTCTGTTGTAGGCCGACATCGACCTATCTCCCTCACTCTTTTAAATCCGTCAACCTCAATCCCTCCGTCACCCCCATGTCTTAGTGTGGTGGAAAGGATTTTTTTCGAGTAAAGAATGCAAATTGAAGAAATATATCATGGTTGATGAAAGTAAAATAGGGAATAATCACTATTTATATCATCAATTGAGAAATTTCCGTCGGAAAATTATAACTTTGGTTACAATATAGACTAATTTACAAAGTTTAGGGGTACATCTTGTAATTCGAAAAAGGCGGGGTACCACTTGGAATAGTCGATAGTTGAGGGGTACCCCATAGAAAAATCCTAAAAAAAATTATGATTGTTATTTTTCTTCAATGTTTAATAATTAACAATTCAGTGATAATTTTAACTTCGTACACATTTACCTTATTGATTATATATATATATATAGAGGTGAGATCATATAAGCTCCAAACATATGTATAAGGTCCTAAGTCTCAATCTCAGCCTTCGGATGAAATACAGATCAATGGCTTAGATGCGTTTGTATATATAATTATTTTTTAAAAATTTATTAAAAGAAATTTACATTTTCCATGCATACCTCTTTTTCCCCACCCACTATTTTCCCATCTCCATTCATTACTCCTGCTCATTTTTCCATCACACCCACTATTTTCCCATCTCCATTCATTACTCCTGCTCATTTTTCCATCACAATTCAATACTCGAAAATTCTCCTCTCTAAAACTCTCCTCATCTCTGATATCTTACTCTTGACCGTCTTAAATTCTCCTCTTAACAAATACTGCTTTTCGCATCTTCATAGTCCAAGTAACTATCCAAGCATCTCCTTTGTCGACATTTCTTCATCTCAGGTAAATTATACTGTTAATTTTGCATATGGAGAACAGTAATTCGAGTAACCGTAATTTGGGAATTTTCTGCGAAATTAGGGTTTTTTTTCCAATTTGGGGTTTTTTTTTGCATTTAGTCGTGATTTCAAGGCTTACTTGCGAGTTTCTTGTTAAATTTGGGGTTTTCTATTTGGGTTTTTTGGTGCTTGATCAATTTTTGGTGGTAATAGTGTTCCTAATCAATTTTATGATGTTTAATCAAATTTCTATGGTGTTTACTGATATTTTTTGGGTTTTTGTTTCATTGCATGTTTGATTTCGTAGTATCAATGTGTATGTTTGATTTCACGTTTTTGATGGGTTATCACGTTCATCCCGTTAGACAAGAGACTTTTTTTTGTCAACTGTGTTCAGAAAGAGAAGTAGATGGTTGTTAAACTTTACCTCATCAATTTTCTCATGAAAAAAAATTAAAACTAAAAGTTACTTGATGAAAAAAAATTCCGAAATGAAAACTAAAAGTTACCTTAAAATGTTGTCACATATGATACGTGGTTTGTTTTTGATAGGTTATTAGGTATCCGTATTTTAATTGTTGAGTCTTAATAATGCGTTTGTGATTGGTTATTAGATACTCCGTAGGAACTAACTTCGTATGAGTCTAAGAATTGCGTTTTGTGTTGTTGATAGTGTTATAGTTGAAATTGAAGAGAATATATAAGAGACGTATTATGAAGTTTCAGAAGATGAGAGTTGAAGTTCTACGGTTTTGGAATTGAAGTTTCAAGCATACAGTTGAATATATGAGCAGAAGAAAAATGAACATTCCACTATTTAATTATGAAGTTGTAGACGTTGTGCACTGAAGTTGTAAAGAGAATGACTTAAAGTTACAAAGTTATGTTCCACAAATCAAAGGGTCGTGATGTTGAAGTTTCAAAAACAGAGAGTTGAAGTTGTAAAGTTTTCGAACTGAAGTTGCAAGCGTGTGGTAGATTGTTTTGAATGTACACCGTTGATGTTGTAAATATAATGTATTGAAGTTGCATTGCAGCTGAATTAAAGTTCCAAACAAACTGATATTTAAATATTGAAAGTCATGCACTGAATATGTAAGTATACGTGTTTTGAAGTCTCAGAAGCTTAGAGTTGAAGTTTCATGAATTGAGAGTTGCAGTTGTAAAGAATTTGAATTAAAGTTTCAACCGTGTCATTATTGTATGTTTTTACAGAGAAATAATGTTCAACTTTTCAGCAGTTATATATAAAGTTGTAATTGTTGTGCTTTATAGTTCTAAACTGAATGAGTTGAGGTTATAAAGTGAGTTTGTTGAAATTATAAATACCATAGTATTCGACGTTATGAACTGAAGATGAAAGTATGTGGGAGACGAGTTCTAAAGTTTCAGAAAGTGAGAGTTGAAGTTGTGTAGTAATTGGGTTAAAGTTTCAAGCGTACAGATGGGTATTTTGTTAGAAAAAACTTCGATCGGAAACCAACGTTGCCTTGATGATGAAAACAGAAAATCCGACTTACCGCCCTCCACAAATTGCCCTGATGACGAAAACGGAAAGTCACTGCCTACCAAGAACCCAATACTACTTATAAATAATTTCAACTCCAATGACCAATGGAGAATACGAGAAAACATCTTAAATTTTTGTCTCATTGGAATGATTCGCGTAGTATTAACACATGATGGAAATACACAAACGTGGTGAACAACGAAACTCCACTAAATATAGAACAATAAATGAACCTACCAGAGGGCACTTCGACGATTTGCAAATTCTCCATTCCAAAAAAATAATTTGATCGGAAACCGATGTCGGCTTGACGATGACACCTGAAAATCATACTTAGAGTCGTCCAAAAACTGACTTGCCGCCAAAAAAATAAACCATAAAAAAACTCATCTCCAAGGACCAATGGAGAATACGAGAAAAAAATCTGAAATTCCCTCATCGAATGCAGCGCGGAGTAATGAATATTGGGGAGTGAAGAACTTCCTCGTGAAAGATGCAACTCCAGCTTCATTTAACACTTGCCTAACTAATTGCTTTTGCATTTAATCCACCACATAATCTCAGTCATCCATCTAAATTAATCTAGTGGCCATGATTTGGACTTAGGAACTTAAATTTAGGTGTGACCTTATTAGATCCCCCCCCTCTCTCTCTCTCTCTCTATATATATATATATGCTTTAGGATCCGGTCCGAACCACAAGTTCGGTCCGAACTATATAATAGCAAAAAAAAAGACGCGCTACTATTACTGAATTACACTGTTCATAAAAAATCTACCTCGATTCATCCCCAATTAGTCTTTTCCATTGTTCATTGTTCTGCATCTCCAATTTAATTTGCGATCAATCACCAATAATTTGATTCTTCTATTCCTCAATTCATCAATTTTCGATCAAGTATTCTTCTATCCATCAATATGAACTCCGGTAAGTTTTTAATTTCATCTATTTAGGGTTAGCTTATTCGATTTAATTCAATGATTAGAATTTTGATGTTCGTTATCTAGTGCTCGCTATTGCTGTTACGGTTGTTGTCAATCGATTTAATCATTTTAATTTCAATGATTTAAGTTTTTAATCTCATCAATTTTTCAATCGAACTAATTCGATTTAATTTCATTGATTTAGTGTTCGCTATTACTGTTGTGGTTGTTGTTGACTTGTTACCACTTGTTTCCCTTCGTCTTGATTTTACAGTGTTGACATGGTAGCTGACTAAATTTTTCCTGAGAATTCTACAGTGTTTACAGTGTAGATGCTTTTGTTCGTTTTTCTGCAGTGTTGTTGTTCGCCTCTATTGCTCTAGCTTCTTCTTCTTCTTCTTCGTTCTGTCTAACTATTTTTGTCGTTGTGTGCCTGATCTGTCCGTGCCTTGCTGCTACTGATGCGTTTGGTTGCTTCCTCATCTGTTTCTCGCAAATTCTGATTTCCGTCTTTGCTATTGTTGCTATTTCATGTTCGTACCTGCTGCTATAGTTATCATTGTTGTTGATATTCATGTTCGATGTTGCGTTTTGTCGTCTCTCTGTTACGTTTTGGTTTGGCTTTCCCCACTTCTACTCTCATTTCATCTGTGATGAATTAGATTCACCAGTTTGTCACATGTTATTATTCTAAAATTTAGTATATAATCATGCACTTACATTTCTTCATCATCTAATTACACGTTTTCACTGTGTAGTTACACTTTCTTCAATATTATTCTAAAAGTTACATAATCGTCCACTTACACTTCTTCACCGTCTCCTATACACTTTTTCACCGTCTAGTTACACTTATTCGTTATTGTTCTAAACTCCAAGTTACGATCTAAATCGGTATAATTTTGACGAATAATTTCTAAGTTCTAGTACGTTATTATTGTGGTCAGCTTAGAAACCGTTTATGAGTTTCCCATGTGAGAATGTGTGTAATCAAAACTTCAATATTTGTTTTCTATATGCCATTTTTGAAGAACTATGTGTGAGTGTGTGTACCTTCTTCGTTATGCTTTTGATTACACTTATTTTTCCAGATATGACAAATGTGGTTGTTATTCCAAGTAACAAAAGAAAAAGAGATGATAAAGTTGATGATAATGCCGTTGTTTGTGAAGTTGATATTCCAATTATAACAAATGAAGAACATTTTTTTGAAGACAAGGATGACACCCAAACATCTTATGAAGTTCATTAATAGCAACTGGAAGAAAGACTATGGTGAGACATGGGCTTAAGAAATGGGATGAAGTCGAACTATGCTGGGATAATCAACATCACAGCCTGTACAGTTCTTTGCAGATTGGCATTCATCGTCAATTATTAAACATGATGATCAATGTGTTACTACATTAGTTATATATAACAAGTAGTTATGACTTATGAGTATGTAAGTACAAATTATCTCAGTGTTGGGTTAGTGAACATGAATATTTGATGACGGGACATCTTGCATAGAAACAATCGCTCGATTTTTGTAATTACAGAATCTGCATCTTTTGTAATTTTGTCCCACTGTTTTGAATTGAAAATTCGCACCAAAAATTGGTCATTAATAAAATGGACTAATTTTGCTTAGTCTAACTACATATGTTGTTAATTATATGTTCATGCAATTTATTTGGAGCGAGTTCATCACGATTGACAAGTACAAATTAAAATAAATGATCATTACTTCATACGGAGTACATTTGATTACTCTATTGGAGCAAGGAGTTTATTACAGTAAAAAAAGGCTCATCACTTACTTACATTACAAAGCATGTACACATTGTACAGTTAACATGACATAAAAATAATTAAGCATCTACTACATACTCAATGCAAGCTTCGGAACATCATTTAACAGTTTTATGTCATCATCAACGAATATGGAATTCGCAGTATGTATAATCCGGTATATCATATGAAAGAATACACGATGTGTCAATGCTTGTCCTGCATATGTGCCTATTTACCGCTTCAAAAAAATCACTATGCTTGTGGAATTTCGGAAGATGTGAGATGGTAGGCAGTCGCGGTGTCCGAGCTAGGTTTGGCATGATACTGACCATAGAATGCATATATAGCGAGTGTAGTGATGCTAACAACTAAGACTCTCACCCATGCTTCATGATGTAGCTGCAAAATAAGTCAACAATGGCACACATATATGTCATCAACATCTTTATATCATTATAATGTAGGGACACATAGCCTTTTTCTGCATGAAATTCTCGAGTAGCATTTGAGCATCATACTCCTTGATAAACTTCTTCACGTCCACAATTCTTGAAATCCTCCAAAGATGTCCATACATGATTGTATCCTCTTACGTACTCCTTGATCAGCATTGTGCACAAGAAAAAGTAACGAGAATTAACAACGAACTTTTCATATGAATCGACACAAACAAAAAGAAGAATCAATAATAAAAGTATTGTATTATCTCACGAGCATCTGAATAATCAAATCAAGAATGATTAATTTCAATTTTGATACACTTATTTACTGTCCATTTACACTTCTATGTGGAAATAATTAACAAAATTTATATACCTAAATCTACTTCTACCATTTGTGAATCTTCTTCATCAGTTACTTCAACATGTACATGTACAATTACAGAATTAAACTTTTAGTGCATGCTTATACTTCTCTAGTTCCTACTTACACTTCTTTTAGTCTCTAATTACACTTCTTAAGAAGTGTAAGTAGAGACTTAAAGAAGTGTAAATGGAGCCTTAAAAATGTAACCTACAAGAATGAGACAATTAAACTTCTCTAGTCTCTACTTACACTTCTTTTAGACTCTACTTACACTTTTTTTAGTCTCTAATCACACTTCTTTAAAAGTGTTAGTGGAGCCTTAAAAAGTGTAACCTACAAGAATGAGATAATTACACTTCTCTAGTCTCTACATACACTTCTTTAAGTCTCTACTTACAGTTCTTTAAAAGTGTAAGTAGAGACTTAAAGAAGTGTAAGTGGAACCTTAAAAAGTGTAACCTAGAATGAGACAATTACATTTCTCTAGTCTCTAATTACACTTCTTCTAGGCTCTATTTACACTTATTTTAGTCTCTAATTACACTTCTTAAAAAGTGTAAGTAGAGACATAACGAAGTGTGAGTGGAGCCTTAAAAAGTGTAACCTACAAGAATGAGACAATTACACTTCTCTAGTCTCTAATTACACTTTTTCTAGTCTCCACTTACACTTCTTTTAGGCTCTAATTACACTTCTTAAAAAGTGTAAGTACGGACTTAAAGAAGTGTAAGTGGAGCCTTAAAAAGTGTAACCTACAAGAATGAGACAATTTCATTTTAAAAGATCACATAAAAGATCAATATATCCTTGATAAACCAAATGAAGAATTCATATCGGAAGATGAACAATTAGCTCTAATGGTTACCATCTTCATAGAAAATAGACCAAGTGTAACCCTATAACGATTACAACTAAAATTAATAATTTATTTGGTAACAATTATGTAGTATGAGGAAACGCCTAATCAAATGAACTACAAATGGAACTAACAGTTGTACCTTATTAGGCCTAGTTTTTGTGCAAAATAAACCGTCCATATTCATTTTGTTTATTTTATTTGTCCTTTTAGTTCCAAACTTACAAATCCATCAACAAATAATCTTATTTTTGTCATAACCATTTAACATAGACACATAAGATAATATATGAAGACACCAAACCAGCAATGAATGTCATTACTGGCACAGACTCTAAATGCCCACAACTCTCCGTCACTTGATCTCTAATGGTCTTATTCTATAAGTTATCACAAACCATGTAATTGATCGTACGCCACAGAACAGTTGTCTCCCGAGCACAACATTACAACCAAATAGCATCATTGACTAAAGTAAAGCAACTCATTCCTTTCATAAACATTGATCAACCACCATCAGTTGTCGTTCATTTTCCAAGAACTAGTGCTAAAAGGGGAATGAAATCATGATATTTTTTGGGAATGATAAATCCTACGAATAAACCTCATCAAAGTCAAAACAACTTAGCAATCGTTAAATACGTCGAAACTAAACATGAAAATGAAGGTCGAACCTGGAGCACACGAAAAGATTCAACACGTTTCTGAACAACTGGCGTCAAGGATTCGATTAAATCTGAGTTGCATTCGCCTGCTAAATTCTGCAACTTCTTATGCAGAAATAATTGACACAATTAAGAAAAATAATAAGACCATCCAAAATCCAATTTTCTACTCAGAAAAATAAATTGAAAATAGGTATACCTGGTGAGAAATCAAAAAATTGAAAATAACAACAGCAACACGAACAACAGCAACGAAAAGTGACGAATGAGATGAATTGTGCGTGTGATTATTGAATACCTGGTGAATGATGGAGATATAAGTAAAATTAGAGTGAAAAAATCAAAAATTAATTAGAGTAAAAAATCGAAAATAGGAATCGCGGATGAGAGAATTGCAGATGAGAAAATCGCTGATGTGAATTGATTGAAGGATTAACCGGCAAACGATTGACTGATTACTTGAATTGGTGCGTTGATCGATTGCGTTGAGTGCGTGCGTTGATAGCAAGTGAGTTGCTTGAGTAATCGATTGATTGTGTGTGTTTGAATTGGGGAAGAATGAGATGAACAGTAAGAAGGAGGGGGATCTGAATGAAGAATTGCAGCTGAAATCCATACCGGACCCTGGTAAATCATGGGCGAGGAAAACTCAGGTGAAAAATATGGGGATGGGGTTGTACTATGATGAGTATAGTGCAACTGCAAGTGAGCTTTCGATAGATACTGATGATTTTGAATCAAAGCTACGGCTATGGCGCTACACGTTGATAGGGAATGTGTTGGAAGCCTTCTCTCAAACGGATGGAGGATTTTGTGGCTAAGAGTTGGAATCATGTGAAGGTGCCTGGAGTCAAATACTTTAAGCGAGGTTGGTTTTCATTCAACTTTAGAAGTCAAGAACCCATGGAAACGGTGCTGAAGAGTAGGCCATGGCAAATCGGTCCTCATTCATTGATATTGAAGCAATGGAGTAAGTTTTTCTCCTAGGAAATGGATAAAACATCTGTGGTTCCTGCTTGGATTATCTTCCCAGACTTGGATCCCTATCTTTGGACGGAAACTGTCTTGAGTAAGATATCTAGCAAGATTGGTAAACCTATGTTTGCTGATATTGCCACAACATTCAAGTAGAAGCTATCTTTTGCTCGGGTCATGATTGAAGTGGATGTCTCAAAGGAATTACCTGATACTATTGCTATCAATGTTCCTATTCTAGGATGAGTGGGGCAGAGGGTGACTTATGAGTGGTTGCCTTACTATTGTACTGGTTGTGGGAAGTTGGGACATCAACAACATGCTTGTAGGAGGGATAAGAAGGTGAGCAAGAGTACTGGTAACGGTAAACCAGTGCAAAGATATACACCGATAAAGAAAAAAACTGATGCGAATGTTCAGGAGAGAATCCCGGATCCTAATTTGTCCAGCAACTCTTTGTAGGCAAATGGATTAGGGAGGGATGATTTGATTTGCCCGTACCCAAATTTGGTTTGCTTTCAACAACCAAATGGATTAGGGAGGGTAGTGACTAGCCCGAACCCCAATTTGGAGTGCTTGCAGCATCCAGATAGATTAGAGAGGGTTGAGGATGAGATTGGCCCGGACCCCAATTTGGTGTGCTTGATGCAGCCAGATGGATTAGGGAGGGCAGTGATTGACCCAGACCCCAATTTGGATAGCTTAAAGCATCCAAATGGATTTGGGAGGGTAGTGATCCCGGACCCCAATTTGGTTACCCATGGGCAACCAGATGGATTAGGGAGGGATGGACGAATGGATTCAGGACTCAGTCTGACTCTACAGTGGTCAGGTGGGTCAGAGAATAGCAGATGGAAAGGCAGGACTGAAGGAATGAAAGAGTTGATACAGGCTTCTAATAGTTTTGAAGCTTTGCAGATGGATATGGAGGATGGCATGGAATCAGTACCCCCTGATAAATCATGATAATAGCATCATGGAATATAGAGGGGAGGAGAATGAGTCTCTCAATCAGGATGATGTCTTACAGTTAATGAGGGATAGAGGTATTGATTTATTGGGTCTACTGGAAACACGCATTAAAGAAGCACAGGCTAAGAGGATTATTAGAGGAAAATTCCATAATTATACTGTTAAATGTAACTACGGGAGTCATAGGTTAGGAGAATGTGGCTTATTTGGCGACCAAGTATAGTTAGGGTGGAAATTCTTACAGAGGATGAGCAATAAATGCATTGTAAGGTTTATCATTTTGCTACTAGGCTGGAAACTTATGTGACTATGGTATATGGTAACAATAGTGAGGAAACTAGGAAGAACCTCTGGTCAGACTTAGAGCAAATCAGTCATACTGCTCTGAATTTGATTGTTCTTGGTGACTTTAATGTGGTTAGAAGTGGGCTGGAGAAAGTAGGGAGAGATGCCCCTGATTTCAATGAGGCGGATGAGTTTAACAATTGTATTTCTAACTCTGGGCTGCAGGAGATTGTTGGACAGGGTTGTGAATATACGTGGAGTAATAATCATGATTCACAATCTAGAGTTTGGTCTAGATTGGATGGAGCTTTCGCTAGCTTGAAATGGTTAGAGGATCATCCAGATTCTTTTGCTACTTATTCGCCTGCTGGAGTATTCTATCACTCACCAGTTTTGGTGAATTAGGTTAATCAGAATAGGAGGAAAGGAAGATTTAGTTTCCTAAACTGTTGGACTAAGCATCTTGATTATTGTAGTCTGGTTTCTCATGCTTGGAGTACGTGGGTGTATGGTACTGCTGCTTATCGGTTAATTAGTAAGCTAAAGATTGTTAAGAAGGCTCTTAAGAGCTTGCATACTTAGAATTTTACTATGGTGGGTACTAGAATAAAGGAGCTGACTAGGTCCCTAGAGGAATGTCAGTTTCAGCTGCAGAAAATGTCTTTTTCTACTGATCTTATTAGCAAGGAAATGGGTTTAACTCAAGAGCTTTAGGACATGAAGTCTGCTGAGCTGAGTATTGTGAAACAAAGGGCGAAAATGGAACATAGAGCATATGATAGTGCTACTAAATACTTTCACTCTAGACTTAAGGAAAAGAGGCATGAAAAAGTGATTGGGAGGATTAAGGATGTGAAGGGGAATGAAAGGATAAGGATTCAAAAGGTCGCTCAGGGGTTTGAGTGTTATAAAGAGCTGTTAGGAAGTGAGAAGGAGGTAATGGAGTTGAATGAGGCTATTATACAACAGGGCCCTATTGTTAAACTGGAAGATTGGAGCTCTCTTCTGAAATTACCGGAAGATGAGGATATCAAGCAGGCCTTATTTTCCATTCACACAGATAGGAGTCCTGGCCCTGATGGTTTCTCATCAGGGTTCTTTAAAGCATCTTGAACAATAATAAAAGGGGATTTCTGTGACACTGTTAAGGAGTTTTTTACTAAGGGGAAGATGTTAAAGCAAGCAAATGCCACCTTAATTTCCCTAATACCCAAGAAGGAAATATCACAGTCAGTTATGGATTATATGTCAATTTCCTGTTGTTCTATTCTTTACAAGACGATAAGCAAATTGGTTACCAGTAGACTGAAGGAACTAATACAAGATTTAATTGGTTCTGAAAAAGCAGCTTTCTTAAAAGGGAGAAATATACATGATAATATTGCACTTTCTCAATCCTTTATTAAGGCCCTGTTCTTTTGTAACACCCGCTAATTTTCTATGCGTTGTTATCTATTCTGTTGTGACTCCGTCATGACTCTGTGTTTTTTTTTCTGCCTTCAGTATCCTTCATTTTCAAACTTCATAATATTTTCGAGTCAAATATTATTTATTTTCATTAAAATATTTTAAATATTTTATTTTCCTATAATAAATCTATTTATTAAATTTTCGTCGCAAACTATTTATTTAATTCACAAAGAATCTCATTTTTATACGAACTTTCATTTTAAGATTGGATTTGGGTTATTTATTTTTCTAAAAGGGTCCAAATACGTTTATATAATATTTCTAACTAAGAAAATATTTTTATTTATGAAAATCTATCATTTAATGATTTTATTACGAAGTTTCGTAATTAATTGATTTCTTACGCGAGATTTACTCAAATTGCTTTGAAATGCCTTTAATAATTTTACGATCCTTATTTTTATCGAATTACGACTTATTTTGGACTCACCTTGAATCATTTGGACCGTGACCCTTGTCACACACCACCATTACACTTTCTTTTATAAACATTTCATTTTATAAAATGATTAAGGGATTAAGATATTTTCTTGTCATCCATTAAATTTGATGACTCATGCATAGACTTTTCACTCTCTTATTCATCCATTTTGGCCATGTGTTTTAGTGGTACATCCACCTTGTTTTTATCATTTTTTTATAAGTCACATTCATTCATAAACTCTTCATTAGTTTCATTCATTCAACCACTAAATAATATTCAAGGCAAAAACTCTCTCTTTTCCTCTCATTTTCTCATCTTGGCTGATATTTTCTAGCACCCTTTCCAGCCAGATTTAGTCTCTAATCGAGTCTCGATCGTCTTGTTTTCATCTCCTAAATAATCGTCATTCCGATCCCATCGTTAAGGTAATAATCGATGTTGTTTTCGATCGTTATTTGCCTTGATTTTCTTAGTTTTCTCATGGTATTTTTCCACCATGCTTTTCTTGTGTTGAAGGATTTTCGAATGATCCCGAAGCCGACGAATTTATAATCGACTCGAATTTGGGTTAGAGGTAACGTCGATGTTACTCGAATTTGTGTATTTGCATGTATAATTTTTATATTTCATTTTTGACAATATATGTATGTCATAGAATCTGAAAAAAAATTTAAAAGTTGAAAATTTGCATGTTTCGATATTTTTATCGCTTTTACGAGATTAACGATTAAATCGTCATATTAATTTGTAAAATCGTAATATTCGGCCTAAACATGTAATATATATTTATATTCTGTAAAAATGATTTTTTTTTGATGATTTTTAATAATTTGGTAT